>CM073606.1:29638061-30250561 GCA_037074985.1 Solanum bulbocastanum
GGAAAATGGTCATAATTGTGCTTTTACTCTAAAAAAGTGTTATATTAAACTTTTATATCATCATACTTCTTTTTAATATATTTGTATTTGCTATCCAAATTTATGCACATATTTATATTTGAACGGTTAAATCTTATGTTTGGATAGCAAATACTCTCATAATTGTGTTAGTTTATGCTTAAAATTTGGGGAAAAAATCTGAAATATATTCGAACTTTGATTGAAATTACTGTAACAATACCGCACTTTGGAAATGGCCTTTACCCCCATGCACTATTTAGTAGTGTATTTTAAATGTATATATGTGCCCACGTGGACATCATAAATATTGCATCATTATAAATAATAATGTGTCCACGTGGGCACATATATACTTTTAAAATACACTATTAAATAGTGCAGGGGGTAAAAGGTCCTTCATAAAGTTTGGTATCGTAAAAACAATTTCAGTCAAAGTTAAGTATTTTTTAGACCCTTTTCCCTTAAAGTTTTATCCTAATTTAATTAGTATACCAACCCAATATTATACCCATCCATTTACCCCATAATAAAACCCACTCCTAACACTCTTTCATTGTCACTTTTCCACGAGAAAATAACGATTGATATTTATAGGAAAAACGAAGGGTTTTATGATGGATTAAGCATCATGCCCACTTTGGTCATCCTTGTGTACACACAATTTAGTTTGTGAGATGATTTATATTATGTTTGAATTAAAATAAACTTACGATAAGCAACACAAATTTTAGGACTTAGAGAATACTCTCCAAAGGGGAGAATCCGCAGCATTATGGATGATTTAAATTGTCCTCTTTTACAAGGATACCATTGACAGACCCTTAGCTCCATTTATATATGAGTATTATATATATACTATATTGTGCGTAGACACCACATAGAATGATAAAAGTGGAAATATGAGACTTAGCTGTTTAAGGGAAAATATGAGACTTAAGTTTGATGGTAGGGGCAAATATATCAAAAAAGTATGACGAATAATAAATATAACCCTTTTCGGGAAAATACAAAAGTAGATATAACCATTTTCCGTTATAAATAGTTGAAATTATGTTTGACCATGTTTCATTTGTGACTTTTTCAGACATTGCTTTCCTGCCTCTATTATCAACCTATTTTGAAGCCATTACCATGACATGCACTTTTAGTGCAATTAAGTAGTTTATCCAATGACGAAAAAAGTACTCCCTCTGTCCATGGGACTTATTTTTCTTTTTAGTTGTTCCAAAAAGAATAATACATTTTTATATTAAGTAGCAATTTAACTATAAAATGTCTATTTTATCTTTAATGAAATGATTTACAGCCACACAAATTTCTATCATATATTTTAATTTGGACCACAAGTTTTAAAAGTCTTCCTTTCATTCTTAAACTCCGTACCGAGTAAAACTACCTCACATAAGATGGAACGGAGGGAGTATATAATAAACTAAGCATCAACGTTGTGATCTTCTCTAAATTTCTCAAGATTAGAGTGGTGCAACAATTCACTAACAATGAATTGAATGTACGATTGTATCTACAACTAAGGACGAATTCTATCAAGGTTGTCTTCTATCAATTATACTTCTGATGTTTTTTGATGTTTTTTGCGAAGGGACTTGCAGATCGTGAATTGCTTCACAATCGATTTTCTTTGTAGAGTAAAATTTCTCAAAATGTAGTCGTTTAAATGTCTTGTGGAGTGATTTACACACCGTGAGTGACTTCATAAACAGTAAGAACTCTAACATTGTCCATCACAGTTGGGTTTAAGGCTTCCGCATTGCTTAAGTGTTCATATAGGCTCACAAAAGGTTCAGCTTCAAACTAGGATATCTCCTGCAATATGAAGAGTTACGTGATGCACTATCTATTAAATTAAAGGACTTTGAGTCTACTTTCCAATGCATAAAACTGATTGTTATTTGTACTTTACAAGGATATATGATCTTTTACTAAAAATGGTCGTAGTGTAGTGGATTCTATCGATATGTGACCACATATCAAACATATTTTGACCACATTTCAGTTCAATACTTGATAGACATTTATCCTCAATATGCGTAGAATATGCTACTACAATACATCATGATATGCCTTTGATAAACGTTCAACTATATCTTATTTTTAGGGCACTCGTGAAGTCGAGATCGAATCAACAAGCTAAGGACACACACACATACGAGTTCAGGAAATAATTCGAAACTATCAATATCATGAAACACAAGCTAGGAAATAATGCAAAAGGGTTTTACAAAAGATTGGAGAGTACTAGGGGTGTGTGCGGCGCGATGGGGTTTCTACGGAGTAGGCAAAATTTTACTAATTCCAAATCTATCATCACACGGATAGCATTTTTTGTAGGCTACGTTTTATATTTTCTCGAACTATAAAATGTATGTCCCTTGGATTCTCTCAAACTCCAAGATCCTTACAAATAAAAACAACACACATTGCTTGAGTGGATAGACTATCCCTAGCTCATATCCTTAAAAGAAAAGTTAGTCGGATTAGACTATCTCTTGCTCTAATCTAATGACTAATTGTATATCAAACAATTTTCATCTAAACCAATTAACAAAGCAAATCTCATGTAACCAAGACTAAGGTCGGGCATCGGACCAGAATGGGACCACCGGATCGGAATGAACTGGTGCTGGACCGGAATGGGACTGTTTGACTGGGTTGTTGACCAGTACCGGGATTAACCAAACCGAAATTATTGGGATGGAGGCTTGGTTCTATCCCGTCCCACTATATACTAGAATAGAACTAGGACAGATCGGAATGGACCGGAACAGGATGGGATAAACGGGACGACACATATAACTATTTCAAAAAATATTTTTTTTGAGTTATTTTGAATTACGAAAATATGATTTCTAAGTTTAATAGTTTACAATATTTAACTTTTAAAATTTATAATGTAATTTTACTTAATTTTATTTTAAAGTTATATTTTTTTTAATTTTTTACTTATATAAGATTGTAAGTTAAGTTTAATAATTTTTTTTTTAAAGTTCTTGAGCTTATGTTATAAGTTTTCAAGATTATAAGTTATTAAGTTACACTTTTAACTTGTAATTTAAATAACTTAAAGTTTGTAATTTTAAAAAATTAAATAAATAAAAAAGAAATGCAAGTAAAAGTATAAAATAATGACACAAATACTATTTTTAATTTTAATTAAAAATGATTTATCGGGACCGGATTGGAACCGGGATGAACCGGTACCCGTACCAAATCATGATACCGTTTCGTTCCATGTACCGGTTCAATGTATCGCATTCCGTCCCGAATACTACCGGATCGGAACAGGCCAAAATGGTATCGAAAATGTACTGGTACAACCCGGTCCGGTGCACAGTCTTATAAACCAAGTTAACATTCAATGCAATTGAAATGAGCGCATCCAACTATTTTTAAATGAAATAAATATACCATAAATATTAATGTGTCATAGAGAGTGTGCACACTCGTAAAGGTAATTAAAGGTTATAAAAATAACTTTAAAAGTAATTAACAGGTACAAATCTCATTTTCTAATTGGACATAGTTAATTAATTGCATCTAACTCTTTCATTTTGTGTTTTAGCCGATGTGTGACTTTTTGTCTTAAGCTAGAGTGTTACATACACCCTCTCTATGGACTCAGGGTCTTCACAGAGATTTGCCTAAACTCAGCACTGAGATTTTTCCCTCCTTATCGGGATTTGTCTAAACTTAGTTGAACTCTAGCATACATTGGTAAGGCTGACATAGGAGTGACTTCGATGCCATTTGTAATGGCCCAACCCGCTTGTGATATTGTCCATTATGGTCCTAGGCACACACAACTTTAAAACGCATTCTAGTTGGTAAGACTTGCTCACTCATATACCCAACATCTCTCCTATGTTTTTCCCGATGTGGGACTTTTTGTCTTTAGATGAGGCAACACAAAACCATTCCACTAAATGATGGGAATACTCAAAAAAAGTTCAAATCTCTCTCACCGACGTATTCTTCAATGTCTTCCCTGGCTGTTCGTTTAATACTTCAAAATTTTCAAATCACTCTCTACGACATCTTCTCCAGTAGTCACGCATCAATCGAATAAAAATCTATCATTTCAGAACATATTCTCACTGTTTAACTTTTACTTACCTTTGATTTTTTTCTATTCTTAAATTGGAGCCATTAATTGTAGGTTGTTCAATTTGAACATAGGTATTTCAAAACACAGGGAATGAGGAAGAGTTTTGGGTTTTTTTTACGGAGGAAGAAACAAATAATCAAAGGGAACGATGCACAATTCACCAAGATCTGAATCATTATTCACCTGCTATATTTCGTCGTCCTTTTCACCAATAAAAACCATAAACACTACAACAAAAACAATTTTTAGCGGTGTAACACCCTGTATCCTAGAAAACAAAAATACAGACTTTTCAGAAGTTGCAGGTGCAACCTACGGCTGCCACTTACAGACCGTAGGGTGACTTATAGTCCGTCTTGGTGGTCCATGGTTCACCATCTGCAACCCTCCACCCACCCCCAAAAAAACAGCTAAGGGTCAGGCTACGCCGGGACCTATGGACCGTAGGTCAGGCCACGGTTCGTGGTCTAGGGCAGTGGGTCACCCCAGCCTTCTATCCTAAAAAGACACAACAAATTTGTCTAAGTCCAGACCTACGCTAGGACCTAAAGACCATAGGTTAGACCATGGTCTGTGGTCTAAGGCCATAGGTTTGACCCCAAATTTCAACTCCCAGAACCCCGTCACGGTTGACCAGCACGGACCGTCGATCTATCCACGGTCCATTGCTAACCCCGACAGCTTTAAAGTTAGAGGTCGTTTGGTCTTTACCTTATGCGTTGGATCCCCAAACTACATCGTTTAACCCCTAAACTACATAGTTTTGGCCAGCTGAGGCCTAGTAACACCCAAGTCAACTCATTCTCCTAAAATTCATCAAGTTGAACGAGAAGAAGGAGAAAGAGTCGACCAAGCCCTAGTATAAGACCGCAACAGGTTTTCATAAGTTTCAGCCCAAAACAAAAAAATTTCTCCGTGGAATTCTTCACCAGGTATGTGGGATTTCACTAGTGGGTTCCTTTCGCCCATTATGTCCCTAGAATTCAGTTAGATTCTTGATTCCCTCAATATTATCTAGACCAAGGATTTCTAAAATTTCAGCAGATCAATATGAATTAGTTACTTTAATGATCCTAATCAAATTATCATGATTTTAGTATGATTTAGTATAAATTCCTTCATAATTTCAAAACCCTAGCTATTAGTTCTTTTAGTTCATGAATTGCACATCCTAGGTCAATTTATTCAGTTATACATGCTCCAGTCATAAATTTTTCATTATCAGTATATGAATGTTGCATTTTCAGTCAGCATGCCAGTATTTTGAGCTATCCAAAATTACAGTATTTCAGTGATAAATTGCTAAATTACATAATAAATTGGAAAAACTTAATACTGAGTGGACTAGGGTCAGTCACCCTCAAGTCCCAGAACTACGTGCCCCGTAGGTTGTAAGTCTCTTCTATGGGCATCATTTTAGTGATCACACCATTCATGCCTCTGTAACTCTGGTAGGGTATATTGGGTCCTCTCGATGGGGCTTATACATCGGACTCCACATTTAGCTCATGTGGTTTTATGTCAGTTATTAGTAGATCCCACAGTTTAGTCAGAATCTATTGCATTGACTACGTTATTAGTACAGTTGAGTATTCAGTTTTAGCATGTTTTAAACTTGGTCATTGCATTCAGTTAGTTCATGTTCATATTGTCAATATCCTTATCATGTTCAGATTATATCATTGCTCTATTGTTTTGTTCAGTTATATGTTTTATTCAGCTTTACTCTATCCTGCATGCTCAGTACCTTTCAAGTGCTGATGCATACTCTGCGCTACATCTTCTCGTGATGTAGGTTCAGGTCCTCAGCTTCCAAATCACGCATAGATAAATTCCCGATCTTCAGCTTAGCAGTATCAGTGGTGAGTCCTAATTCTCTGAGGACGACATGCATGTTTCCTTTGCTTTTAGTTTTAGTTTCAGTTTTTGCTACATTTAGCTGGGGCATGCCCCAACACTTTAAGTCAGTTAGAGGCTATTTTTAGACATAGTTAGATTCAACATTAGTCTTTGAGTTTGACTTTTTAGTTGTTGTTAAACTCTCAGTTTTATACATCTAGATAGTTTATGGGTATTCCCCATTATTTAAGTTTTCATGATGATTTAGCTTTTGCACAGTATTTCTTTACTTCAGTTTATTTAGTATGCTTATGTTATGCCAACAGGGTTAACTTGGGGTCACTCGTGATCTTAGGTACCGTGTTCGCGTCCTTGGGGTAGCTTCGGGGCATGACAAACTTAGTATCAGAGCATTAGGTTTAAGTTTCCTAGGATGTCTAAAAAGCTACACTAAGTAGAGTCCTTTTCATGGGTGTGAAGTTCACCACATCTAATGAGAGGGAGGCTACGAAGTGTTTTAGGAAAACTCCACTTTGTTGATATTCTTATTGTGTGTGGGTATTATCTACCTTCTAACTCATCGTTATGCGTTTCAAATCATGCCTCCTTATAGAGCTTACCTAAGGAATGCTAACTCCAGGAATGCTAATATAGTTCCTCCAATCCCATATCAGGAAGTTTCAAATGCAGAGTTTCAGAACGCTATCCAACTGTTGGCTCAGAGTGTGACCAACCAGAACAACTAGTAGGTTTTATTTCTTACAAATGCTAATTATGGATCGACTGCAGGTAGGGTTCGCGACTTTGTTAGGATGAATCAACTTGAATTCTTAGGATTGCAGATTGGTAAGGATCCCTAAAACTATATAGACGAGGTCAAGAGGATCTTTGGGTGATGCAAGTGAAAGGGAATTATAAGATTGAGTTGGCATCTTACCAGCTTAAGGATGTTACTCTTATCTGGTATACTCAATGGAAAGAGAACATGGGTACAAATGCAACTCATATCACTTAGGAATGCTTTAGTGAGACCTTTCTAGACAGGTTTTTTCCAAAAGAGTTGAGGGAGGCAAGAGCTCAGGAATTCATGAATTTGAGGCAAGGTAACATGACAATCCAAGAGTATGGACTCAAGTTCACCCAACTCTCCAGGTACACTCCTCACACTGTTGCCGATTCTAGGGCACAAATGAACAAGTTTTTATATGGAGTATCCAACTTAGTGAAAAAGAATGTAGGAATGTTATATTGTTGTAAGATATGAACATCTCTAGGCTCATGACTCATGCTCAACATGTTGAGGGAGATAAGCTTAGGAACATGCTAAGGAGATTAAGAAGGCTAGAGGAGGCAAATATGAATATTCTCAACAGAAATCGGGTGGTGGAAATTGCTCGCAGTTTCAACAAAAGTCTTCAGCTCCAGCACCTTCATCAGCTAGTGCTCCATTCTCCAAGTTCTTACATGATTAGAAAGGTAGGGCAGCAAGGCTCTTAGTCTCAGGGGAGTGTTTCAGGAACCAGAACCTACCCAACTTGTCCAAAGTGTGGTAAGAACCATCTGGGTGAGTGTCTTAAAGGAAATGAAGGATGTCTGGGGTGGGGTCAGACTGGTCACAGGTTGAGAGATTGTCCTTTTGCTAAACAGGGTCAAAGGGGCAATAATAATAGAGATCAACATACAAATTCAGCAGCACCAGCAAGTCGCCTGCCTCAGAGGGGTAACTCATCCGTTACAGGTGGAGGACAATGCCAAAGTAGGTTGTATGCTCTTCAGGCTTGCCAAGATCAAGAAGATTCTCCTGATGTAGTCATAGGTACATTATGAGTTTTTAACTTAGATGTTTATGCTTTGTTAGATTCAGGAGCTACTCCTTCCTTTGTAATTCTTTATATTGCAGTCAACTTCAATGTTAGTCCAGAAACTCTTTTAGAACCCTTCTCAGTCTCTACTCCAGTCGGTGACCCAGTTGTAGCTATATGGGTATGCAAAAATTGCCTTGTCATAGTGTCCTAAAAAGTCACCTCAGTAGATTTTGTAGAGTTAGAAATGGTAGACTTCGATATCGTTCTAGGCATGGATTGGTTACATTCTTGTTATGGCTTAATCGATTGTAGAACTAGGATTGTTCGTTTTCAGTTTCCAGACAAACCAATCTTAGAATGGAAGGGTAGTAGCTTAGCGACTATGAGTCATTTCATTTCTTACCTTAAGGCGAGAAAGATAATATCTAAGGGTTATCTCTATCATCTAGTTCGGGTTAAGGATTCAAGCTCTGAAATCCTAACTCTTGAGTTAGTTCTAGTAGTTAATAAGTTCCCAGAAGTGTTTCCAGAAGATCTTCTTGGAGTTCCTCCCGAAAGGGAAATCAACTTTGGAATTGATTTCCTTCCAAATACCCAACCTATTTCTATTCCTCTTTACAAAATGGCTCCAGCTGAGCTTAAGGAATTGAAAGAGTAGGTTAAAGACCTTCTAGATAAGGGCTTCATCAGACCCATTATTTCCCCATGGGGTGCACCAGTGTTGTTCGTAAAAAAGATAGATGGTTCTCTCAGGATGTGCATTGATTATAGGTAGTTGAACAAAGTCACAATCAAGAATAATTATCCCATCCCCAGGATTGATGACTTGTTTGACCAACTTCAGGGTGCTGGTCATTTCTCAAAGATAGACCTCAAATATGATTATCATCAACTCAGAGTCAGAGATAGTGACATTTTTGAAGACAACCTTCAGAACTCGGTATGGTCATTATGAATTTGTAGTTATGTCATTTGGACTAACCAATGCTCCTGCAGCTTTTATGGACTTGATGAACAAAGTGTTCAAGCCGTATTTGGACTTGTTCGTTAGCGTCTTTATTGATGATACCTCATTTACTCTAGGAATGAGGAAGAACATGCGAATCATTTGAGGGTTTTCCAGCAAACTCTCAAAGATAGCTAATTATTCGCTAAGTTTTACAAATGTGAGTTTTGGTTGCAATATGTTGCTTTCCTCTGTCATATTATGTCTAGCGAAGGGATATGAGTGGATTCTCAGAAAATAGAAATAGTGAAACAATGGCCCAGACAGCTTAAGGTGCATGAAAAGAACTATCCAACTCATGACCTCAAGCTTACAACAATGGTGTTTGCACTTAAGATTTGGAGACACTACTTGTATGCTGTTCATGTAGATGTGTTTACAGACCATAACTACCTTCAATATGTGTTCACCCAGAAATAGTAGAATCTTCACTAGAGGAGATGGCTTGAGTTCCTCAAGGATTATGATATGAGTGTGCATTACTATCCTGGTACGGTCAATGTAGTAGCAAATGCTCTTAGAAAAATATCTATGGGTAGTGTAGCATGTAACGACCCTTTCCAATTACCATATGCAAATAAATCACGAGATATTTTATGCATATATTGTCCCCATGCAAGTAAATAATGATAATAAAAAAATATTATCAACTTCCGAGTACCCAAACTAATTGGGTTCATGCTTCATATGATCATTCCAAACAAGTAGGAAATGTAACATATTACAAAACTTGGGCTTACACATCCCAAATAAACCAAACATGTAGCCATACTTAGATTACCCATGGACATGATACGGTTAGCCCTCAAAATTTCATGCAAATATATATCACATAAATCGTGTATAAGTACCAAAATTTATATAAAATATAGATGCCTATATGCAAATGTGAGCTTCTTAAAAGTTCTCAAAATTTCCATCTCCCATGGCCATCTTCATGCCTCCTCTTGATCAGCCCCTCTGATAGAAACAACCGTCACTAAGCATATAGCTTAGTGGTGTAAAAACTATAGGTTCAGAGTCCTCAAAATTCACCAAGCTACCTTTTTCAAGTCAATGAGCAGCATACTTGAAATGTAATAAATAAATCAAGTAACAATATATAACGAGTATCAAGTTCGATATTCAAAGATACAAATGTCAAGAACTCTCATAGCATAATTTTCCAAGAGATTTAATAACAAGGATCACCCACTATATACCTCATATCGTCACACCCGGCACAAACAAGTATCAAGAAGGGCCATCGCCTTGTATCAAGAAGGGTCACAACCCAATAGTCAAGAGAACCAAGAACCATATTAAAAATGGCTTCCTAGTTCATACTTAAAATGGACAACTTCCATTCTTAAGACAAACTAAAAATCCAAAGTCAAGATGGAAACTGATCCGAATCAAGAGGCATGCCAATAGTGACAAAGTCACAGTCACAAGAAGGACAAGGTCCCAACAAGAGTGCCAAGTGATCAAACAATCCGTACAAGTGGGCGAGTTACACAAGCGTCATACCAACATGACAATGTAAGGTGATAAGAGGTTAACAAGGTACTAAGATCAAATTTAAGATATACCAGAAGTTAACGAAGTGCAAGTACAAGTTTATACACAAACCTCAATACTTTAGCGTAGCAACAGTCCCACACAACTCTGCGAGTTCACCATAGACCAACCAACGTATCAAGGTCCTCAACTTGTTCACAAGTATATACAACCTTAAAAACGCAATTAAATAACTTCTTTAATTCCTAATATCTCAATAATATCTAAATAAAATAGGATTATCATCACAAGTAAGCCCAGCCTGCACAGATACAACTATGTTCCCAAAACAGTGATTCTGGCCATTCTAGTACCCCATGTTGCAACTTAAATTTGAAAAGGGAAATGGCAAAACTAGACTTTATAATCTTCATGAAAGATGTAGATACATCTTTTAAGATTGCAGCACAACAATAATCACCGAAAAAATACATTTTGTACAAAAAGATATCATCGATGCACTAACAGTGGTTCATACAAGATTTCTAAATACGAAATCTGGACAGAACTTGTCTTATGTTGTGTCCCATATTTAGAATCCATAACAGCTAAATTAGAGTTTAACATAAGCATAAGAGTTGTAGGTATATGAATAATCTTTCCAAATCATATTTATTCACTGAAAATGGAGTTATAGAGAACGAGATATTCTAAACGTAATACACACTACTCAGGTACAAAAAAAGAGAAATCTGGACAGAACTTATCCTGTGTTGCGTCCCATATTTCAAATTCATAACAGCTAAATTAGAGTTTTACATAAGCATAATAGTTGTAGATATATGCATTAGCTTTCCAAATCATATTTATTCACCAAAAATGAAGTTCTAGAGAACGAGATATGCATAAATCACCAAACACTACCCAGCTCAGAAACAGATTTCAACGCTTACCAAAAAGCAGTGGGTGTATCAAATTCCAGCCAAGAGAACCAAGTTTTTCTATTGTGATTTTGATGAACAAAAGGTTAATAAAGGTTCTAAGGTTTTTAGACTTCAAGGATTGAAATTATGTCAAAGAGGAGATGTAAAAATATAGGCTCCAAAAGTGATATTTGTCCTCAAATCTCAGTTGTCCCTGCCCAACTAGTGTTGTGGGCTGCCCAAAATGCATACATATACACCTATATCTATATTTCCTTCACCTCCTTTTAAAAGTATACATAATTCTAATTAGATTAGTATGGAAATACCCCAATAAAATTCTTAAATTACGATCAAATTTATGCTAAGCAAAAAAGCACTTATCCCAACATTTCAAGTTCCCAACAAGAGAGTAAAACATATTGTAGTAACTAAGCAACGGTAAATCGACATGAAACTCTTGTTAGCATTTAGGGGTGTTACATAGAACCTGTTGTGGAAGAAAGAAAAGAGGTAGCAAAGGATGTTCATATGATTGCTTGCTTGGGAGTTTGCCTTATGAGCATATCAGATGGTGGTGTAACAATTCAGAATGGGTCAAAATCTTCATTGGTAGTGGAGGTTAAGGAAAATCAAGGCAGTGATCCAATATTGCTTCAACTAAAGGGTGAAATCCATCAGTAGAGAGTTGAGGTTTTCTCCCAAGGGGGAGATGGTGTGCTTTGCTATCAGGGTCAATTATGTGTTCCTAAGCTTGGTGAGTTAAGGCAACAGATTCTTGCAGAAGCCTATAATTCCATATATTCTATTCATCCAGGTGCCACTAAGATGTATCGTGATCTGCGGGAAGTCTTTTGGTGGAGTGGCATAAAGAGAGATATAGCAAATTTTGTGGCTAAGTGCCCAAATTGCCAGCAAGTGAAAGTAGAACATCAGAAAAATTCCTACTTAGAAGTCGGAAGTGATCAACATAGATTTCATTGCAGGATTACCTTGTACTCACAGACAGCATGACTCCATTTGGGTGATTGTTGACAGAGTTACTAAGTCTGCATGCTTCTTGGCTGTCAGGACTACATATTCGGTGGAGGACTATGCCAAGCTTTACATTAAATTCAGTTTGCATGGGGTCCCTTTGTCTATTATCTCAAATAGAGGTCCTCAGTTTACCTCTCATTTTTGGAAGTCATTTCAAAAAGTTCTTGGTACTCAGGTTAATCTAAGCACTACATTTCATCCATAGACGGATGGTCAAGCAGAGAGTACTATTCAGACCTTAGAGGACATATTGAGAGCTTGTGTGATCGACTTCAAGGGTATTTAGGATGATCATATTCCTCTTCTAGAGTTCGCCTACAATAATAGTTACCATTTCAACATTCAGATGGCCCCTTATGAGGCATTGTATGGCGTAGATGAAGATCTCCAGTTGGTTGGTTTGAAGCGGGTGAAACAACCTTGATAGGGCTATATTTAATTCATGATGCTATGGAGAAAGTCCAACTCATTAGAGATAGACTTAAGACAACTTAGAGTCGCCAGAAGTCTTATGCAGATGTAAGGAGAAGGGAATTAGAGTTCTAGGTTGATGATTGGGTTTTCCTGAAAGTGTCACCTATGAAGGGGGTGATGAGATTTGGCAAGAAAGGGAAGCTCAGTCCTAGATATATAGGCCCTTACAAGATCTTGAAAAAAGTTGGTAAAGTGGCTTATGAGTTAGAGTTGCCAGCAGAACTAGTGGTAGTGCATCCGATTTTTCACATTATAGTACATTTAGAAAGTGTGGCTATGAAGTATGTCTCACCTATGAGGATGTGCCTATTGTGATTCTCGATCGTCAGGTTAGAAGGTTGAGAAACAAAGAAGTCATTTTAGTTAAGGTTTTGTGGAGGAGTCAGTCCGTAGAGGAAGCTACTTGGGAAGCAGAAGCTGCCATGAAGGCCAAACGTCCTCATCTCTTTCCTTCCGATTCTAGTCCAGCTTGAGGTAATAGTTCCTCTCAAGTTTTTAAGTCATTCATGCATAGTTTTAGTCTTAGTATCATGTTACTTCAGTTTGCACTTGCATTTTTAGCGTATTTGCATGTTCTTGGAACTTAGTTCAGTCAAAAATCCTTTTCTAGTATTTTGTGGTAGGGTCTACAACTCTTTCCCTCCATCTTCAACTAGTTTAGTCTTCATTCGATGATGAATGTTCCCAAGGTAGAGATAATGTAACACCTCGTATCCTAGAAAAAAATTACAGACTTTTCAGAAGTTGCATGTGCAACCTACGGTTTCCACCTACTAACTGTAGGGTGACCCACGGTCCGTCCTGGTGGTCTGTGGTTCACCATTTGCAACCCTCCACCCAGAAACCCCTAGAAAACTAGCTAAGGGTTAGGCCATGCTGGGACCTATGGACCGTAGGTAAGGCCACGGTCCGTGGGTCACCCCAGTTTTTAGTCTAACAAAGACCTAGCAAATTTGTCTAAGTCCAGACTTATGCCAGGACCTAAGGACCGTAGGTCAGACCACGGTCTGTGGTCCAGGGCCGTAGGTCTGATCCCAGATTTTAACTCCCAGAATCCCCTCAATGGTTGACTAGCACGGACCGTCGATCCATCCACGGTTAGCCAGTCACGTCCGTCGGTGACCCCGACAACTTTTAAGTCAGGGGTCGTTTGGTCTTTTTCTTATGAGTTGGACCCCTAAACTACGTAGTTTTGGTCAGTTTAAGCCTAGTAAATTAATTAGACTGTACCAAAATCAAATCATTTTCCTAAAATCTAGTAAATTAATTAGACTGTACCAAAATCAAATCATTTTCCTGTAATTCATCAAGTTAAATGAGAAGAAGGAGAAAGAGTCGACCAAGCCCTAGTCCAAGAATGCAGCAGGTTTTTATGTGGAATTCATCCATTAGGTCCCTAGAATTCAGTTAGATTCTTGATTCCCTCAATATTAACTAGACCTAGAGTTTTTAGAATTTCAGCAGATCAATACAAATTAGTTACTTTAATGATCCTAATCGAATTATCATGATTTTAGTATGGTTTAGTATAAATTCTTTCATAATTACAGAACCCTAGCTATGTAGTTCTTTTAGTTCATGAATTGCACATGCTAGGTCAGTTTATTCAGTTATACATGCTCCAGTCATAAATGTTTCATTATCGGTATATGAATGTTGCATTTTCAATGAGCATATCAATATTTTGAGCTATCCAGAATTACAACATTTCAGTGATAAATTGCTAAATTACATAATCAATTGTGAGAAACTTAATATAGAGTGGACTAGGGTCAGTCACCCTCAAGTCCTAGAACTACGTGACCCATAGGTTAGGTCCCCTTTGTAGGCATCATTTTAGTGATCACGCCAGTCATGCCCCTATACCTTTGGCAGGGTATATTGGGTCCTCTCGATGGGGCGTATACATCGGACTCCACATTTAGCTCATGTGGTTTTATGTCGGTTATTAGTAGCTCCCAAAGTTCAGTCAGAATCTATTGCATTAACCACGTTATCAGTATAGTTCAGTATTCAGTTTCAGCACGTTATAAACTTGGTCATTGAATTCAGTTAGTTTATGTTCAGTATTGTCAGTATCCTTATCATGTTCAGTTATATAATTGCTCTATTGTTTTGTTCAGTTATATGTTTTATTCAACTTTACTCTATCTTGTAGGTTCAGTACCTTTCAAGTACTGACGCATATTCGGCGCTACATCTTCTGGTGATTTAGGTTTAGGTCCTCAGCTTCAAGGTCATGCATAGATTGATTCCTGATCTCCAGTTCTGCAGTATCAGTGGTGAGTACTTATTCTCCGAGGATGACAAACATGTTTCCTTTGCTTTTAGTTTTAGTTTCAGTCTTTGCTAGACTTAGCTAGGGCATTTCCCAACACTTCTAGTCAGTTAGAGGCTATTTTCAGACATAGTTAGATTCATCATTAGTCTTTGAGTTTGACTTTTCAGTTGTTGTTAAACTCTCAGTTTTATACAACCAGATAGTTTATGGGTATTCCCCATCATCTCAGTTTTCATGATGATTTAACTTTCGTACAATATTTCTTTACTTAATTTTATTTAGTATGCTTATGTTATGCCAGTAGGGTTAGCTTGGGGTCACTCGTGATCCTAGGTCACGCATTTGCATCCTGGGCGTAGCTTTGGGGCATGACAAATGGTAACTTGGATGAATTAGCTTCGAAGTTACCGTACCTTCACTTCGTATCGTTTAAATCAATTGTTAGGTAGCAAAGAAAATACCCATTTTATGTAACGACTATTTTGGTGTGATGACGTTGTTACATTAATATTTTTTTTTTCATTTTGTTTTTATCTATTATTTAACAATCATATTTTATCTTTTATCCTACCTTTTCATAGTAGTTCTTCCCCGTACCATACTTTCTTATAGGTATATCATTCAAATTATAAACGTGTGACATTATTTAACGACGGATGATGATACAATCTATTCAAATACTGTATTCATTAAAACAATACAGTAAGATAAAACACTACACAATACAATATAATACAACACAATGCAATATGATATAATACATTATGAAACAATATTTAATAACTATCCAAACAAAGTGTAAAATGAAAAGTACTAAAAAAATTAGTAAAGAGAAAAAAAGATTTAGAATTACCAAAGAGAAAAATGATTTTTAATAATAATAAAAATATTTAATGCTTAAAGTAAAAGTGAAGCGCGTGTAAAGCACATCGAACATACTGATTTGGTTATCTATACATTTAGGGTGATAATTATTCCATTTTGAAAATAGTTAAGAAGTATAATAAGACCCTAATTAAATTTAAGTGTGTCACTGAAATTTCTCGTATAATTTAAGAGGGTACTTATGCATTTTCCCATAAATCAATTAATTTATATTTGAGCTCTAATTTTCTAACTCAACTTATAATTATTAATTTCTTGCAACAATATTTTTTGTTGCTAAATAATTGCATTAGCCACAACCGTGTGACTTTTTACCAATAAAATTTGATTTATGATAAAAACTTTTTGTTGCGTAAATTAGCTTTTTGAAACAATATATTTTTTTTTATTACATAAAGTTTTCCTAACAATATTTATTCCAACAAAAAACAACTACTGTATTCTTGTTGTCAAAAGTTCTCTGAGGAACAACATTGAATATATTTGCAACAAGAAAAACAAAATTGTTGCAAATTTCCTATTTCTTTATAGTTAATTTATCATAATTTTACATAGAATTTTATCACTAGAATAACATTTTAAAAAATATTCTCTATATTAAGTTATTTTTATATCTATTTTTGAAAATTTTCATTGCATTTTTAGTTCTCACAAAACTACATATACATTTATTATCATGTATTTAACTCATTTGATAAAGTACTTTATATGCCATTTTTTTAATTAAAAATTACTTTTATGATTTTATCAATATTATTTTATATTGTCGTTGTAGTATTTTTTTTTTTTTTTGGTTTATAAATAATAACCCTAAAGACAATTGCCAATGTTTAAATTTTTATTAGCTACATTATGAAAAAAGGGCACAACATGACATCCCATTTTACTAATTGACAACATATAGCCTCTTTTATTTTTTTGACAAAAAAGGGTTTTTAAAAATTAAATTTTGCAATTATTAGCCCACGTATTGGGAAGTTCTTTTTTAATTAAATTAAATAATTTTAGGAGGTGGTATAATGATGCCTTTTTTGTTGGGAAGTGGTTTTTTTGTTCTTTTTTTGTTCTCTTCTTTTCCATACACACACGATTCTCTTCTTCTTCTTAAAGGGTGATTTACTTTCTGTTTATTAGTTTTACATATTGAGTTCTATAAAATATATTCGTCCATAGTGTCTATTTTTTCTCTTTTGCTTTTAAATTTTTGATGATTTATTGACGTCTATCGGTCAATTTCTCTATTAGCCTATGTTTGATCCTCTCTTGTATTGTCGTTCCATTTTTTTGGGGGTTTCAATTTTTGAAATTGAAGGCTATATCTAATTTAGGCAAAAATTTACATAATAGTACTTGATTGTAGGTATTGTCATGTTTAAGAAATTTATCCCTAGGATTATTCATAAAAAAAGGAATTTTAATTCTAATTTTGTGGATTCTCCATCCATAATCCTAAATTTTAGCCATATAAGTTCTTCTTGTTATCCGATTCAACTTGTGTGTTTGCTATTGAACATTTTAAATTTCAATTGCAATCCTCATTTACATGCTGAAGAAGGAATCTGGAATGTATACAAATTTTGAGTGAATGCAATGTATACATGATGTTCATGATTAAAAAAAAATCTTCAATGCAATGTATATATATATTATAAGTGAATGAATACATAAAGTGTTCAATTTTTTAATATGTATACACTGGAGGGTATAACATAGCTATAAAGTTATGCAATTATAAGTGAATGAATACATAAAGTATTTGATTTTTTAATATGTATACACTAGAGGGGATAACATAGCTATAAATGTATACTAATACTAAGTGAATGAATACACCATTCTTCTACCTATATACAATTGGAATTTTTTTATCAAGTAACGAACAAAAAAATAATGAAAGTACATAGTTTACGTTTTTAGGCGGTTATGTATTGTATATATAATTTTTGATGTTTCCGTTATTTTTGTTGTTTAGTGATGATTAGTTATACAAGAAAAAAAAACTATTAAAATGTCAATTATTAATTTGGGCCATTTTGTGCTTATTTTGTAAGATAAATTATTTATATACACTTTTTTTCCCATAATTCCCATTATTCCCTACCAGTTCTAAAATTTTTCAAAATCCCTTATTTTACTCCCAAACCCCCAAATGCTAGATACATAAATCCTAACTCCCAAAACCAACATTTATCCCTTCCTTATTTCACTCCACAAATTTCTCCTTATTTTTAGTCATAGAATCTTGGTAGTTATTTTCTCATTCACGTTTGAAATTCAAAATCAGTTTCATTTCTCTAGATTAAGGATATTTTTGGACAAAAAAATTTAAAAATGATATTTATGAGTCTTTTACCTATTTTTAAAAATACTACAAAATTTATAATAAAATAAAATAAGTGAATTTCAAATTTTCAACACTAAAACATAAATTAGAAAGAAAAAAAGTAATAGTAGTAGTTATTATTTAGTAATAATTAATATAATATTTGTAAATTTTCCATAATTTGAGTTGGTTATGGACTCTAACAACTAATCATTCATTGAAACTGATTAGGATCTTGTATTATTATTTAATCTTTCCATTGTCTCATAATAACATTAGTTTCAATTTCACCAAAATTTCATACAGTCTAATATTTTCCTCTTTTCTCTGGTGTTTTTCATAATCAAATTTCTTTAATAGATTGTGTTTGTTCATGTATCTAATTGATAACTTTAATCTTATTTATTGTGATACATTTAAATACACTTTATTTCAGCTTACATACATCCTTCTTTCACAACCTTATTGTATAAGATACATTATTATCAACTACAAAATGATACATTATGTAAGTTATACATATCTTTCAAGGAAAACAATACAATACTTATCAATTTAAACGAGATACATAAATAATAATGTATCATGCACTAATTTCCTAGATATCATATGTAAATTTGAATTTATACTAAATGTATCAATTACATAGCAACTATCACACGGTAATGTATCGATCTCAAATCTAACATCTTATGGGCAACAATTACAATTTAAATGAAATACATAATAGTAATGTATCATGCACTAATTTGTTAGATATGATACGTAAATTTGAATTTATACTAAATGTATCAAGTACATATCAACTACTACACAGTAATGTATCGATCTCAAATCTAACATCTTATGGGCAACAATTATTTATTTAATGTATCTAGTATAAATACAATACTTATCAATTTAATACATAAATAGTAAAATGCTAAGTAACTAAGATATTCATGATGTATCTTCTCAAATTTTTCGATTTCAATAATCTAGGAGAAGAATTTTGAATCTCAAAATTTTCAACAATTTTGAATCAAAATTGAAAGGATCTTCGCTGAACTGGGAGAAGAAAGAATCTTGAATCTCAATTTTTTTGATAATCTTGAATCAAAATTAAAAGAATTTTTGATGAACTTGAAGATTCAAAAGGATATCGTTTGTCCAACAACAATTCCATCACTTTTGTATCCTTTATAACTCACCTAGCTTACCCAAAATTTTGACAAAAGTTTTGAATCAAATTTGAAAGGTTTCTTCGTTGAAGGGGGGGAGCAATTTGAAATTTTGATTTCTTCGTTTTATTAGGATTTGCCTCTGTATGATTGAGAGTAAGAAGAAACATAAGCGTAATTTATGAGATTTAATTAGTTTTCAGATTTTATTCCCTTTTTAGCGCAACAGAAAGATTTTTATTATATTAGAATTACGTATTGTATCTAGATGGTGAATTAAAGTATCCAGATGGTGACTTATGTATCCAGAAGGTACAAATTTTAAGGAATTATTATAATTAGGAAAAAAGTAAGGATATAATATAATTTACTCTTTACACTATGTGATTAATGTAAGTTATGCTATTTATTATTTGTCTAGTAAATGCTAATTAATGTTGTGCTATTTATTGCTAATTATAACTATCAGTTGTATATATGCGTCATTTCCTCCTAAATGATAAAAATATTTAGCCCAAATTCACACTCAATTTCAACCCCTAAATTGATCCAATTTGTGGCCCAACAAAACAATCCAAAACCCAACCCATTAGATCCTTTTAATCTCCACCATTCATTCAATATAAACAAACAAAACACACATCTCCTCTTCACTATTTGTTTAACCCTCACAATTATTTTATAAATCCTAATTCATTTTTATCCTCTTTGGTTGCCCCCAACTCTCATGTTTCTCTCCCATTCATCCTACAAACCATTTGACAACATGCCAAAGAAATCATTTGAGTATTTAACTCTAGATCTTTAAGTGAATAGAAAACTCATGAAGGATAGATCGATCTGACAAAAAAAAAAAAAAAGGGTTTAAAACTTCACTTTGTTCTTGTGGGTGATGATTGTGCCTGCACATTGCTATGGAACAAAATCTCTCTTTTCTTTGATCAGTAAGATAATACTGTAAAGATCCTCAGATTCTTTATTCTTCTCCCAACAATTCTATTAATTCAATTGTAATGGAATAAAACTCATCCCTTCAAATTCTTTATTTTTCTTTTGTTAATTTTTAGCAATTAATTGAATCTAATGAGAATCATTGTTTCCTTTATATTAGTTTGTGATGGAATTCATTAGACCATCATAGATTCTTTGTTATTATTCTCCAAGTTTGTTGGTTTTTAGGAGATTTGATGGGGTGTTATCATATTGGAGTTGTAATTCAAACCTATATTTATTTCTCTCTATGCATTAAACTTTCTTTGATTTGCTACCGCTTTATAAATAAAAATTAATTAGTTGCAATTTTTTCTAAGTTTCACAAATGAACACAAAAAATCATGATACTTAGCTAAAAAAAGTTTCTATTCTTGCCATATTGAAGTCTGTTTAACTACTTTAGCTTTAAGTAATTACATCATTACAAATAAGTGTGAAATTGTACATTTTAATCCATTTCACAATTCTAGTTCATGAATTTCAAGTGATTATAATGTCTCGAGATACAAGCAATTGTGGATGATATAACTAGTAAATATGATCCTCCCCACATCAATACAAAACTCATACTTCTCAAACCTTTATTGCAGTATTAATTATTTTTTTTAAAAAAGATAACACTATTTGGTTCATGAGCTTTATGTAGTATGATAAGATGGATATCCAATAGAGTTGTTACTTGATATTTTGATATTTATTATTTATCAAGTCTTGGTACGACAATTTTCTTAATCTTCTTTATATTTTTCCTTCTATTTTAAAGTTTGGTATGTTATTATGGTCAATCTTATCATGTATAGTAATAATATTTTTGCTGATTGTTTTGTTGCATGGATGGGTCGTAGCTAAGACATAGGTAAAATATAGCTCACTCTAATGAATTGCTTCTGTATTAGGGAGCTAGAAAATATCCAAGTGGAATATGAGTTTGATTGCAAGGGTCAAACCTATGGATTTCTGGTCTACGTCTGTTAGGATTCACCCCACGGAGTCATAAGCTCATGTTCAGAGTTTTTTTAGCAATTGTTTGGTGTCTAGGTATGCTAATTTTAATTGAGTAGTTAGACTTGTCTTTACTTGTATAATACCTTGTCAATTGTTGGGAGTTCGGGCGGACGAATATGTGGATTGCGCTTGTTTAGGGTGGTAAGGTACTTAACTTGATGATGTTGATCTTGCAATTGTTGCTAGGTGTTATTATAGGGGTGGTAACCGATAGGTTGTGGGTCGTAAGTGGGAAAAAATGTTCGTAAAGAGTCGTCCAAGAATAGGTGATGGTTGTTGTTTTCTAAGTTATGTAATGTGTGCATATTAACTGTCTCTATTGTAAAACTTGTACATTGCATGTTGGGGAAAACACATTGGTTTGGATGTGGAATGATCAATTCTTGACAATCTCATGCAATTAAGGTGTTTTACTTAATTGTATTTTCTAGTGTGATCGTATATTATTGTGATTGTGTTTGTGTGACTATTCGTTGACTCGGGTACCATGCTTGGTGTGGGATATCCCAGGCCATTCTTATGATTATTTCACCCAAACTAAGGGTTTTTCCACAATTAAATCAACGAAAACATTCCTCTAAGGTAGTTCCCATAAATTCTATGGCCTAATAATTGAATTATAAAGCTAAGGGAGTAATTAAATTTCCTTTAACTATGATTATGATGACAATAAGTGAAAATTCACCCTAGGTCACACTTTCTCTTCCCCAAAATGAAATTGCCAAACAATGGGTGGTTTTGGGAATTTTATTGCATTAAATGCGACTAACCTCGCTATAACGACCCAATCTCGCTATAGCGGCATTGCTGTAGCGGGACCTTCGCTATAATGAGAATTAAGTCCACCTCTATAGCAGTGTTCACCTACTATAGCCGCTTGCACAGGATAGAAATTCAAAAATTTCTCAAAAAGATCCCATTTTGCAACACACCTTCGAAACTTGATGTGCTAAACTAACACTTTCATGCCAAGTTTGATATCAAGGAGCTTTACTTATCTGAATTCACTTCTGCAAAGCCCTATGCAATCCTCGAGTCTTAGAAAAAAGAAAAAACAAACTCACTTAGAAATTTCACCCAATCCTTTTTTTGGATTGTCCTAGACCTTATCACAGTCAAATTCCGTCCAAGCCAAACCTAGCTGAAATTTTTAATTCACTATTCCAAAAGTTTTGTCCCTCATTGACTTTCACTAGTAGCTCTCCCATGAAGACCGGGAGGGTCTTTCACACTACAACATTAGGAGAGTTCATATTAGTGGACAGTAACTTTATTCAATATTTGCTGCAAATACTTGCATGTACCTCTTATCATTTATAGTTTCTCATGAATTTTGTTTTCTTTTAATCCTTTCATCAAGGGTAATTAACCCCCCCCCCCCCCCCCCCGATATGACCCTATCATGTATATAATAACAAGTAATAAATACATTTAGATGGGGACACAAACTAAAAAAAGTTCCCTGTCTTGAGGAAGAAGCTCAAGGTGGATCATAGTTCCACCCGAAGTGTTTTTAAGTTTTATTGACCATGCTCTTAAGCTATCACTGACAAAGATGTGTGCTCTACAAAATCAAGAACAAGCTGAGACTGACCATCAAGATGAAGATGCAAGATTGGGAGAATAGACTTAATTGGCTGGCGAGGCAGCGACTACTAATGCTCCTGAAGGAAATCATAATCCAAGGCACATGGGACATAATCCATAAGCTTTAAAATTTGATGATCAGGAAGATGAGGATGATATTGATTTTGATGGAGATGGTGCCACAGGTGCCATAGTACCTCATCCATAAGTAGAGCTTCTGAAGGTTATCTAAACCACCATTTGATCAATTTTTTGGGGATATGCAAAGCCTATAGGCTTTTGCAACAAAATGTTATAAGGCTAATGCTGTTCCATTTCTCACTATGACCCCGTTACAGTTTAGGGAGAGCTAAAATTTGTTTTTCTTAAGAGATTCTTTCCACCGTCTAGTATGTCGCAGTTGTATAATGATATAAATAATTTCAATAAGCAAGGGGAGAAGCATTGCATGACATCTGGCTGAGATTCAATAAGAAGTTGAAACAGTATTGCCCGAACCATAAGCTAGGATGAAAACTACTTGAAAATTTTTTATAGATCTTTGAAATTTGCAACGAAGACAGTTGTTGATACTATTAAGAGGTTCCCTGGTGTCACATATCTTTTGTGAAATCACTTGAGAAGATTCTAGGGTATGGTAACTTTATGAAAGATATGGTTACCAAGAAGAGAGCTGTAAGTTTTGAGCCGACTGGCAACTCGCACCAATGCAGTACATGAAATAGCATCTTGTTCTCTTGCTTAGAAAAAGGAAGATCTTGGGCCTTTCACTTTTCCATGCCCTATTTTGGAGTTCTACTTTGCCATGAAATTATGTGACAAGAGAGCAAATAAAAACTTAATGCCTATTATTGTGTTCAAATAGGTTGGGATAAGACTGTCACACCCCGAGCCTACACCCTGGGCAGGACTGGCACTCGAGAACAATTGCTGGCCCCAAGCAAACCGTTGGCCTGACTTTACTTATAGCAGAAGACTTAAATATCAAGAAAACAGTCTCAAAGGATTACTCATGCAATAACTTAAAGAAATATTAGCCTATCCAAATTGGCAACTCAAGTCTCATAGCAAAACATCTGAAATACAAGACTAAAGAACTCATAATTAGCTGTCTATGAAGCCTTTATATACTAAGAGGGATGTCGAGGGAAGACCCCCAATCATCCTAACAACTGAAATACTAGAAAATAATGTAAAAGGAGTCCTTCAAAAAGCAAAGAGGCTCACCAACTGACTCTGAGTGCTCAACTGGATCAACGGGGTGCTGGATGTTGATCCTAGTTACCTGTATCTGTATCATTAAAAGATGCAGGCCAAATTTCATCAGTACATTGAATGTACGAGCATGCGAGGGGAAAACTAAACATGACATAAGGTTGAAAAAATCTGAAAATAACACTTACCCTATCTTTACTCAACTCATAGATACTCAACTTAAATGCAAAGTAAAAACAACAATAAAGGTGCAATTTATACAAAGCATTTAAAACTGTGGATGAGAACTCAATGTATTAAAGAAATACAATACCAATCCAGTTTACATATAAAGTAATATAATACTATGAGTTTCTCTATCCGACAACCATCACTATGAGCTAAAGTGATGATACATCATCTTGCCCACGTTTCCAGAACTGTCCTATACCTTGCCATGATATAGAACGCCTCAAGTAAGTCTATCCACTAGTCAATGCTGAAAAGCACTAAGGTGTCATCTAAAAAGTATGACCCTTTTCTACCCACGATGGCTACATGGTTTATGGAGAGACTTGAGTTATTATGAACTCATCCCCATATCGGTGCTCAATACTACTCCCAAAATATACTCAGCTCATATGTTTTAAAAACAAAACTCTTTTTGTGATTTGAGGTAATTACTCAAAAACTAGCTTAAAAGGTCTCTTGGAAATCGGTGTTTCCTTTCTTGTTTAAATGTGAAAACATTTCAACTCTTGGGAATACTTAGATCCCATATAATATTTTGAAGAAAAGAACTTTACTCTTACTCTTTAATCAACTCAAAACTCAAGTCTTAAAACAAAGTTAAAACATTTGTTAAAGACTTTTGAAAGACTCTATGAACTTCTCTTGACTTGACTCTTAACTTTCCTTGAATTGAATTATGGATTCAAGGCTCTTGATCTCATGTTTATGGATGTTTTGATGATTTTTAGACATACCATATAGTGTATAAATCAACTAGAAAACTTAGGTACGTTGCTAGGGAACTCAAACGGAAAGAAGTGGGAAAAGGTGGAAAACCTAGCGTCCCTGGCGCTCTGAGTGGCGTGGGGCGCCAGAGGGAAAACTTCAGAAGTTGGGTTGGGGTGCTTTGGTTGGTGCGGCGCCCCAGAGCCGAAACTTTAGAAGTTCCTTTGGGGCTCTCTGAGAGGAGCGGCGCCCCATCCCCCTCCCCAAGTATTTGATGAATTTTCTTGCTCGTTTTTCAACTCTAAATCCTCTAGATTTAATTGGTTCTTTTCCCAAACACTTGGATTCGACTATATCACCAATGTATGTAGGAATCTAATCAAAATCACACCTAATTTTATGAGTCAAATTCAAGAAACGTCTCAATGACTTCAACAACAAGAACCCACAAGAACTTAAACAAATTTCATCAAGAACTCATAATCTTTTCTTTCAAGAACACAATTACGCTAAATTGAATCATGATTGGTGCATGGGTGAACTAGCCTAATGCTATGTGATCTCACATATCTCATAGAATTGAATCCTTAGTGAAATCCACGTCCAAAAATTCAAGAACTTGATGAATCTTGAACCTTTCTTCTCCTTTCTCCTTTTTTCTCTTTTCTCCAAGCCCTAGAATGTTTTGGTAAAAGCATAAGCTGATCTAATTCTTATTAGACCTCAATTAAACTTCAAAAATGAAGTTAATTAATTGGGTATGGAAAAGACCAAAATGCCTTTCCAGAATCTGGTTTAGACCTTCCTTATCTAAACGGCTCAACTCCAACTAGGCATATCACCCTCATACGAACTCCAAATCACACAAACTTGGCGGCATTGGAAAGATAATTCAAAGATATTTCCTACATTATCTTGTAGAACACCTAACTCATCCTGAGCTAGGAGTTATAGTCATTTGAAGTTGACCAAAACTTAAATATAACTTAATTTTGTCAAATTTCCAAATTTTTCATTCTTTCGAAAAATGACTCTTTCTAGTTCTTTCAAATAGTGAGGTGTTACAATATCTCCTCATTGGGAACATTTGTCCTCAAATATGATTAATCTTAGTAAGCTAAGGGCATAACATCTAACATTCAGTTCAAACACCCTACATGCAAATCTGACACATTAAGCATATCAATCTAAGGAGTACTAAGAAGAGAATTAGTACCTTGATCTGGAATTTCTCCGGGCTCAAAGAGATGTGGATATCTCTTCTTCATATCCTCTTTAACTTCCTAATTAGCTTCTTCAACAAATTGATTTCTCGAAAGAACTTTGATTGATATTACTTCCTTGATCCTTAACTTGCGAACCTATCGGTCTAGAATCTGAACATGGATCTCATCATAAGACAATCTATCCTTGATACTAATATCCTCAGTTGGTATGATAAGTGAAGGATATCCCATGCATTTCTTCAACATGGAAACATGAAATACTGGACGGACCGATGCTAACTCTTGTGGTAGCTCCAGCTCATAAGCTACATTGCCAATCCTTTTGGATATTTTGTAAAGGCCAATATACCAGGGAGTAAGCTTTCCCTTCTTAACAAATATCATAACACCCTTCATGGGTGAAACCTTTAAGTATACCCAATCATCAACTTCAAACTCTAAATCCCTTCTCCTAATATCAGTTTAGGATTTCTGACGACTCTGAGCTGTTTTCAACCTCTCTTCAAATAGAAGATCTGAATCTTTTCCCATAAGATCTTCATACAGAGGTATCTGGATGCTAGAGTGGTAACTATTATTATAAGCAAATTCAACGAGAGGTAGGTGCTCATCCTAATTGCCTTTGAAATAAATCACACAGGCCCTCAACATATCTTTTAAGGTATGAGTGGTGCACTTTTCTTGACCATGTGTTTGAGGATAAGAAGCAATACTCAAGCTCACGTTTGAACCCAAGCCTTTTTGAAAAGATTTCTAGAACTGTGCAGTAAATTGTCCTCCTCTGTCTGAAATAATCAAACCGAAACCCCATGAAGTCTGACTACCTCTTGATTATACAACTTAGCATAATCTTTTGTTGAATAGGTAGTCTTTATTGGTAAAAAGTGGGTTGATTTCTTCATTTGATCGACAATCACCAAAATAGAATCATGCTGCCTGTGAGATCGTGGTAAACATGTGATGAAATCCATATTGATTATCTCCCACTTCCATTTTGGAAGTTCTATAGTTTGAGCCATACCACCAGGCCTTTGGCATTCTACTTTGGAAATTTGGACACTTAGCAACAAACTCTAAAATGCACTTCTTCATACCACTCCACCAATAAACTTCTCTCAAATCGCAATACATCTTTGTGGAACCCGAATGGATAGAATATCTGGAGCTATGAGCTTCCTCCATAATCCTCTCTTGGAGTTCATCCACCCTTGGTACACACAACTTGCCTTGATACCTCAATATGCCATCTCCCCCTTGTTCAAAATCTAATACTTTTTGCTTATGAACATTTACCTTTAATTCAAGAAAAATAGGAACTTGGTCTTGCTTCTCTTTTACTTCTGACACTAATGATGATTCAGCTCCATTCATCACCACTACTCTTCCTTTTGTGGAATCCATTAGTCGAATTCCTAATCGTGCAAGTCTGGGCACATCTTTTCTTAACTCTTTCTTATCTTCCTCCAAATGGGTGGTACTACCTATAGACAATCTACTCAAGGCATCAGCAACAACATTAACCTTACTTAGGTGATAAAGAATACTCATGACTTCGATGTCTTAGATTAAGCTTTTTCTGACTAAACACGTACTGAAGACTCTTGTGATTGGTAAACATATCCACATGAACATTATAAAGATAATGACGCCACATTTTCAAAGCAAATGCTATGGCAGCAACTCTAAGTCATGGGTGGGTTGGGTAGTTCTTCTCATGAACTTTCAACTATCTGGAGGCATAAGCTATACCTTTACCATTCTGCATTAACACACAACCCAAACCAACTTTAGACGCATCACAATATACCACAAAGCCTTGCGCACCTTCAGGTAAGGTCAATACTGGGGCAGTAGTCAACCTTTTTTTCAATTCTTGAAAGCTTTTCTCACAAGCTTCAAACTATTGAAACTTCACTGTTTTCTGAGTCAACTTGGTCAAAGAGGATGAAATAAATGAGAACCTTTTTATGAACCTTCTGTAATATCTAGCCAACCCCAAGAAGCTCCTAATATCAGTTAAAGATGTAGGTCTAGGACAATTCTACACTGCCTCTAATTTCTGGATATCAACTCTAATCCTATCATTGGAAAAAATGTGGCCTAATAACGCCACAGACTCAAGCCAAAACTCACACTTAGAGAACTTGGCATACAACTCCCTATCTTTTAGTGTTTGGAAAACTATTCTGTGATGGCTAGCATGCTCTTCCTCATTCCTCGAATAGATTAGTATGCCATCAATGAATACGATAAAAAACATATCGAAATAATGCTTGAATACTCTATTCATGAGGTCCATGAATACTCCAGGAGCATTGGTCAAACCAAAGGACATAACTAGGAACTCATAATGACCATAACAGGTCTTGAATGCTGTCTTTGGAATGTCACATTTCCTTACCCTCAACTGATGGTATCTTAATTTGAGGTCTATCTTAGAGAAACATATAGCACACTGAAGCTGATTGAAAAGATCATCAATTCTCAGAAAAGGATACTTATTCTTGATGGTAACCTTGTTCAACTCGCAGTAGTCTATACACATTCTAAAGGAACTATCTTTCTTCCTCACAAATAAGACTGGAGCGCCCCAAGGTGAGACACTTGGTCGAATAAAGCCTTTATCAAGGAGATCTTTCAACTGTTGTATTAGCTCTTTCAACTATGTTGGGGCCATTCTATATGGCAGATATAGGATGAGTATCTGGAAGAAGGTCTATACCTCTATCTCTTTCTCAGGAGGGACTCCGGGTAGATCATCAGGAAAGACTTCTGGAAACCTACTCACAATCGGACCTGACTCAATATAAGGTGTCTCAATACTAGAGTCATTAACTCAGACTAAGCGATAGACACAACCCTTGGAAACTAACTTTCATGCCTTACGGTACGAAATAAAATGACCCTTAGGCACTGCTGAACTACTAGTCCACTTTATAACTGGCCCATTAGGAAACTGGAACTTGACAACTCAAGTTCTACAATTGATTCAGGTATAACAGGCATGAAGCTAGTCCATACCAACAATGACATCAAAATCAACCATGTCTAACTCAACTAAATCAACCATGACGTTCTTGTGATTTACGGAAATAGTACAATTACGATAGACTCGCTCAACTAGAATAGACTGCCCAACATGTGTAGAAACACAAAAGGGCTCACACAGTTTCTCAGGAAGAAAATCAAATTTCACCACAACATAAGGAGTCACAAAAGATAAACTCACTCCTGGGTCTATCAAAGCATAAACATTAAGAGTAAAGACTTTGATCATACCAGTGACAACATCTGGAGAAATCGTTTGCTCTTGATGACTCATGATAACATATAGGTTGTTTGCTCCTCCGCTTGCCCCTGAAGTAGATCCTCTAGATGCATCTCTATCTGATGGAGCAACTGATGAAAATTGGGTTCTATTGCTCTGATACCCATTACCTTAACGGTTCTTAGGGCACTCTTTCATGAAGTGACCCTCTTGACCACACTTGAAACAACCAGTGGAGCCATCATGACACTTACCTAGGTGGTTCCTACCACACTTAGGACACACAGGAGCATAGTTATCTCCTTGTGCCACACTACCCTAAGAGTGCGCTGGTCTAGATCTGAAGTTCTGTGAATTCTGACCATTATACTTACCTTTGTTTCTGGGTGTAGGTGCACTAGCAGATAATGGAGCAGGTCCCTTTTGCTTTTGCTGAAAAGAAGAACAGGTCACATTGCTCCTTTACTGCCCGGACTAATTTCTTGTCCTAGCTTTCTTATTTCTTAACTCTTCCCTATCCCTCAACTTCTCTTCCTTAACCTGTTGAACATAAACCATCAACCTTGCTATATCCATGTAACATATTAGCATCGTAGCCTTACCTATGTCCTTATTCTTCTTTGGTAGGCCTAAGCATATGCCATGTAAAGCTCTTGCACACAAAAAGGGATATATGGTTCGCGAGGCGTTCTAAACCACTCAAATATGTGGAACTAAATAATAGCCTAGCGTATCGGATAGTCATGGACCACCCCATAAGTGGAGAGTTATGCTTTTCCAAAATTGTTCGTTCTCCTATAACTTCGGGCCTATAGAGGGCTCTTGGAGATATAATTGGAGAACTATAATCATGGGTACCTAGTGATAATGCTCAAATGTCCTCCTTAAAACCAATTTAAAATTGTTACTTCAACCCTAAGGCATGTGTCTCATTGCCTAGTGACTTGATATTTGAGGGGCGCACTAGACTACAATTGGAGTTTGACAAAGTGTCCTATTAATCGTTACCAAAATGCCATTAATAATTTTTTCTTTTTAATTAGGTGTATAAGAAGTTTGAAATTGGTCGCACAAGTAGGCCTCGAGGTCAACTCTTTTTTAAATAGTGTAAGTAATCGAAAGTTGGTCTCTAAAATTTAACTGCATTTTTGTACATAGTATTTTGATTTGCACATATTTGAGAATAACTATTCATAAGAGGCTTTGATTATAATCTTCTGGTGCAGGCTGAAGAGGTATGGTTGAACCGTAAGCTAGAGTTGGTACATTCTAATGATGTTGTTGAAGATCTTCAGTTTAGTGATCATGGATAAGAAGCAAACAAAATCTTTACTAACAAAAGATCATTAACTAAAAATAAAGAGAAAAATGCCACCAAGGAAGCCCTTATGGGCTGTCTATTGAAGAAAAATCTTCTGTTTCTTATTTCGGGAGAGGAGAAGCATTCACCTACATGGTATACCAGATGCATGGACTTCCTCTTTTCCTGGTATGGTGCACCGTTCACCTAGACAACATGAATTGCTTCAGGTTGGAGATGCTCCATCTCCTACTCTTGCTCCAGCTACTTCTAGTTCTGAAACTCGCAATTCTCAGCCACTTTCCCGTCATCCAATGAAGCCAATTTTTTCCTCGAGACTACAATGATTCTAGCAAAACCTCTAGTCCTGGTGATCAGTCTTCTACTAGTCAAAACTCTACTTTGAATGGTCAATCAAATAAGAAAAAAAACAACACTAAAATAGTTTTGGTTGCAGTTCTTATTATTGCTACAATTACATTTATTGTTGTTGCACTTTTTTTTATATGCTATTGCTAGGTTTGTGGGATTGGATACAGAAAGGGGGAAAATGATGAAAGGCCTCTTCTTAGCCTAAGCATAAGTGACTATTCTGTTGGTACATCTCTATTCCACTTTCGCTCTTGCATAAATATTAATTTTGGCTTTTGGTATACTGATGTTTCTGAGATTTCAATCTTTCCGCTTCAAGGCACAGTAATGCTAGTAATCATTCGGTCAGTGATGATTCCAATAATAAAATGGGTAAAACTTTCTACATAGAGTCGAACGATTCTAAAAGTGAGATTCCTTTGGGAACTGTTATGGGCATTGTTGTGGCTGCAACAAAGGTTTCTGAGCAAGAAGAATGGGGATGCATGGACAGCCTCCGCTTAAGCCTCCACATGGTAGGGTAAATCCTTTTGAAGATCCTACTAGTCCAGCCCCTCCTTCACTACCTCCTTCCAAGATAGCCTATCTAACTGCTCCATCGCTACCACCACCAAAGCCTTCAGCCGGCGGTCCATGTCCTCCTGCACCAGGATCGCCTCTTCCACCACCCATACCAATTCATGATAAGGCTGGTCCTCGTCTGCCACCAACTTCAGGCCTTGGTGTTACTCCACCTCAAACATCGCCTCTTGAATCAAATGCATCCTCTAGTGCTTCAGTTGAGGGATCAGAGAGTGATCCTTCTAAAATGAAGCTAAACCGTTATTCTGGGATAAGGTTCTAGAAAACCTTGACCATTCAATGGTTTGGCATCAAATCAAAAAAAGTAGCGCCACTTCAGGATAAGTAATTGTTATCATGATCAGAATGATTATAATCTTGTAATAAGAATTTGTACTTCCCTCACAGTCAAATGGCGAAACATTAGTATACTTGTCTATTGGTGGGTCAATCTCTTGGAAATGGAAATATTAGGTTGTTGTATATTTTGCATCTATGACAACAATGACTAATATAATATTCTAACCTAGGAAATGAACTTCCATCTAAACTTCTTCAAACTTTTCTTAAGATGGCACCAACTGCTGACGAAGAATTGAAGTTGAGGCTTTACATTGGAGATCTCTCTAGAGTTGGTCCTGTGGAACAATTCCTGAAAGTTTTGGTTGATATCCCATTTTCCTTCAAGAGACTAGAATCCTTGCTCTTTATTTGCAGTCTTGAAGAGGAGGCATCAATGGCTAAAGAATCATTTGCTACCTTGGAGGTGAGATAAATGTTCCTGATTGTGATGAACTGTTGGATTATTGAGTAAATATTCCCAACTTATATACCCTCTATTTATTTTTTTTGTTGGTTAACTGTGAAAGATTACCATAGACAACCAATATTTTCTGGATTATACTACTACACTTCCTAGCTTTCCTAGAGCCTTTTACTAGTTCTATCCTTTTTGTAAATGCCTTCTTAAACTGTGTAACAGCTAACTTCGTATTTACATTTATTCATGATAAGCTTTCAAATATTTTGATGATCCTCACACATGCAGGGACCTGGTCCTCTATAGAGTGTTCTCATCCAGGACAATGTGTTATACATCTGGAAAGCTATTGTGTTAGTGGTTGGTGAAGTCGTTAGCATACTAAACCAATCAGAACGGATGAGGTTGTTTGTCCAATGGACAATAATTCTTTTTGGTTAGTATAATCAACATAACAAACAACAAATAAACACATAACTGCAAGGGACCTGATTGACCGAAGAATTGCTTTCTGAACTTACTGATGTTTTGTTTGCTTGTATTTGTGCTTATCTCGTAGGATTCGCTTCTTTCTTGTTAGAAACGTTTCAAAACCTTATTTGAGTCATGTAAGAGCATAGTTAGGTGTAACTTTGTGTCTTATTGTTGAAAGTCTATATTGATTAGAAATAGTTAATATACTAGGCAATGAAAGCATTGCTTTGGCTCGTTTAAGTAATAGGGATATTACTTAGTTTGAGAATAGTAGGTTAATCTCGTGGTTCTAATCTGTGTTTAACTTTTGCTTGAGAAGATTAGTGAAAATTGTTTAAAAACCATGTGTGACAGGTTGTAGTTTTACTCCTTTGAGCAAGGAAGTTTCCACGTAAAAATCATGTGTCTTTACTTCCAACATTTACTTTCAGCACTTAAAACTATTCAAAGACATTGTCTTGTGATCATTAGTGGATGCATACATTCCATCAATTAGTATCAGAGTGGAGACTTTTCTATTTGGCTAACACCAAGAAAAGAAAGATCCTAAAGGAATGATTGTTCCACCAAGCCTGGAAGAAGGTCGGTCCACCACTCGAGCACCTCAATTTAACGGACACTTCTATGGATGGTGGAAGGCACGGATACATAACTCTATTAATACAAAATACACTAAGCTGTGGGATGTGATACTTGACCGACCATAGGTTCCCACCAAAGCCATGAAGGAAGGAGAGCTGACTAAAGTGATTCCCAAAACCAGAAGGGAATACGACGAAGCTGATAGGAAGAAAATTGAGAAGAACTACAAAGCCAAGAAGTTGCTAGTCTGTAGGATTGGTCCAAATGAATACAACATGATCTCTTCCTGTGAGACTACAAATGAAATTTGGGTTTGCCTCAAAAAAACCCATGAAGGAACAACTCAGGTCAAAGAGTCTAAGGTAGACATAGTGACAACTCAATTTGATAATTTTAGCATGAAGGAAGGTGAAACCATCCTTGAAATGCAAACAAGGTTTAACTTCATCGCAAAAGAACTAAGGTGTCTTGGTGAGCCCATTCACCCAAGCAAACAAGTTTGAGAAATTCTTAAGGTCCTTCCCAAATCATGGGAAAGTAAAGTGAATGCTATCACTGAGGCCAGAGATCTAAAGGTCCTTACCATGGATAAACTGATCAAAACCTCTAAACCTACGAGCTAAACAGTCAGCAAGGTTCATCTGTGAAGGAAGAAAAGAAGGATAAATTAGTGGCACTAAACATCTCTCAAAATTATGGGTCTGAATATGAGGATGAGATGGCTTATTTGACTAGAAGATTCCAGAAGATAGTAAAAGAACATGGAGGATTTTAGAAAAAGGGGATTACCATTAGAATGGCGAATGATAACGAACTTTGCCACAAATTCATGAGAGACTGTCAGAGCCAAAATCATGAAGTAGCTTTAAACCATGACGAATGGACTAGGTACCTAACCATGCTAAAAGAAATGCCAATGCAAATCAAGTTATGAAGAAAGCCTTTGCAGTATGGGGAAACACATCTATCGACTCCGAGGAGGAAGAAAATCATGAAGGTGTCTCGATGATGGTAGTCAATGATGATGAAATTGTCTTCAATTCCATATTCTCATTGATGGCAAAATCAGATGATGAAGAGGATTAGGATGAGGTAACTTTTTTTGATCTCAAAAGAGATTTAGACACTTTATATTTTAAGAGATTGAGAAAACTTGTTGCTATCCTAATTGACTCTGTAGATAAAATAACTAATGAAAATATAGTGTTAAGTGAAAAACTGAATCTGTGTGAAGATGAAAAAACTGCCCTTAGTTCTCAAATGTTTAAAATGAGTGTTAGCGTAAGTATTCTAGAAACTAAGAGTCTTCAACTTGAAGAGGAACCTAGTACCTCTAAGGGTGGAGAAAACTCACTAGTCTTGAACTTGAGTTACAGGAAAGTTTGAATGTTTTTAAGTCCAAACTAGCTGCCTCTCTTGAGAAAAAATCACAATTAGTAAGGGACCTATGTCAAGTCAAAGAAGAGTTAAGTCACTCCCTAAAATGGATTGACTCATCTAAGATTCTTTCTAACTTATCAAATCAAAAATTCAGCGGCAGAAAAGGTTTAGGTAGTACAAAGATAGAACCTCCCTACAACCTTCATAGCAAGTATGCTTTTGTCTCTGATAATTTGTTGTGCACCCATTTTGGAAGAAATGGTCACTTGAAAAGAAATTGTGAGTCTCTGAAAAGGGCAAAAGAAAATCAAGAGAACTTCCTTAAATCAAAAAAAGGAAAGGTAGAAAAAAGGAAGGTACCATGTCCTAAGTATTATTTTAGCAAGAACATGTTACCCCCTTGGACCGGAAGGTTTCTCATCAAAACTTTTGATAGCTTTTGGGAACTCCATCTTAAGTGGGTTCCTAAAACTAACAAGTAAGTATTTTGTAGAAGAGAGGAATCATTCAATACTGGTACTTGGATAGTGGCTACTCGAAGCATATGACTGGAGACACTCAACCTTTCACTCTTTGGAAGCACACCAAGGTGGTGGTGTGTCATTAGGAGATGGCAAAAAGGGATTTATTGTTGGTATTGGGAAAATTGGAAGATCAGTAAACCACTCTATAGACAATGTTCACTATTTGAATGGGTTAAAGTACAACTTGCTAAGTGTGTCTCAAATATGTGATAAAGGAAACGAAGTGAAATTTGTGTCAAATAGATGCCTAGTTACAAACTATGCTACTAACAAAGTTGTTATGTCTTCCAAAAAAGTTAAAAACATGTATGTTACAGATCTTGACTCCATAGAAAGGGATAGTCTCACATGTATAAGTGCTTAGTCTGACAATGCAAATCTGTTGAATAAACGACTGGGACACGTGAACTCATCCTTTCATAACAAACTTGTTGTAGGGGACCTGGTCTGTGGACTGCCTAAGCTAAAGTTCTCTGACAACAAGGTCTGTGACGCCTGTGTAAGGGGAAAGCAAATGAGATTATCTTTCAATATAAAGAAAGGTGTTAGTACAACTAGACCACTAGAGTTTCTCCACTTGGACTTGTGTAGACCTATAAGAGTTCAAAGTAGAGGAGGGAAGAAGTACATCCTGGTGATTGTTGATGATTTTTCTAGATTCATCTAGAACATGTTTTTTCAAACTAAGGATGAGACAACTGGGGTACTAATCACTTTTGCTAAAGTAATTCAGTTAAAGGTAAACTGCAAGATTGCAAGAATCAGATCAAATCATGGTAGAGGGCTTGAAAATGCCTAAATCGAAGGCTTTTGCACTGACCACGAGATTCATCACAATTTCTTTGACTCTAGAACTCCTCAACAAAATGGGGTTGTAGAAAGGAAGAATAGGACCTTGGTGGATATTTCCAGAACCTTGCTTATTGACTCGAGACTTGTAATGAATTTCTAGGTAAAAGTAGTAAATACATCCTGCTATGTCACTAACAGATGTCTCATCAGGTCAGTACTCAAAAAGTCTCCTTATGAACTACTGAATGAAAGGAAACAATCACTGAGTCACCTAAAGGCCTTTGCTTGTAAGTGATTTGTATTGAACAATGGAAAGGATAATCTTGGCAAGTTTGATGCAAAAAATGGTAAAAGGGTGTTTGTTGGTTATTCCTCAACCAGCAAAGCATTCAAAGTTTACAATAAAAGAACTCTATGCATTGAAGAAAGTTTGCATGTGATATTTAATGAATCTGGTGATTTGTGCAATGCTGAACATAGTGAAGATCTTGAACTTGAGGAACTGATGAAAGTTCAAGGAGATAGCGTGTTCCAAAACCCTGTAGCTGAACAAAATTCAAATAAAGAAACTAGTGCAAAACCCATAGAGGAACCTGTTCCCTCTAGTGCAGCTCAGGAAGGAGATTCTCATAATGAAGCACTTGAAGGTGGTGAGTCAGTTGCTGATCTTGAAGAAGAGATAACAAGAAAGTCTGGATGGAAATATCAAACTTCCCATCCTCTGGACAATCTTGTATCTCCACTTGAATCAGGAATACAAACTAGATCCAAAATAATAAATTTAGTTGCATTCTTAGCCTTCATATCCACCATTGAACCCAGGAATATAAATAAGGCCTCAAAAGATGCTGACTGGGTAACTTCAATGCAAGAAGAACTTCATCGGTTTGAAAGAAGCAGTGTGGCATGTGGTCCCCAGACATCTCAATAGAACTATTATTGGGACCAGATGGGTGTTCAGAAACAAGCTTGATGAACATGGAATTGTCACAAGAAAAAAGTCAAGACTAGTGGTACAGGGGTACAATCAAGAGGATGGAATTGACTATGATGAGACCTTTGCACTTGTAACAAGGATGGAAGCCATCAAAATTCTAATATCTTTCACTCCCTACATGGAGTTCAACTTGTTTTAAATGGATGTTAAAAGTGCCTTCCTGAATGGGTACCTAAAAGAGGAGGTGTATGTGAAACAACCTCCAGGTTTTGAAGATGTTAATCTGCCAAACCATGTGTTGAAGCTGATAAAGCTTTGTCTAGTCTAAAACAAGCACCTATAGCTTGGTATGAGCATCTGTCAAAGTTTCTTCTAGCAAATGGTTTTCAAAAAAGGAAAAATTGACAACACCTTGTTCCTAAAATCTAGAGGAAATGAGCTTTTGATAGTGCAAGTATATGTAGATTACATCATCTTTGGAGCCATTTCAAACACTCTATGTAAGGAGTTTGCAGCCTTAATGAGCACTGAATTTAAAATGAGCATGATAGGGGAGCTTACCTTTTTCTTGGGTTTGCAAATCAAGCAGTCTTCTCAGGGCACATCAATATGTCAAGAGAAGTACATCAAGGAATTGCTCAAGAAGTTCAGCATGTAGGAGGCCAAAATACTTGATACCCCAATGAGCACAAATGTCAAACCTGATAAGGATGAAATAGACACTTATGTGAATCAAACCATGTATAAGGGAATCATTGGTTCACTTCTCTATCTTACTGTAAGCAGGCCAGACATAGTCTTCAGTGTAGGGATGCGTGTCAGGTTTAAACCAGCTCCAAAAGAATCACACCTGAAGGCAGCTAAGAGGATCTTGAGATACTTGAAGGGAACACATGGCCTTGTCCACTGATGAAGTTGAGTATGTGGTTGCTTCATGTTGTGCTCAACTCTTGTGGATTAAACAACAACTTGAAGACTTTAGAGTTCTCACAGATACCATTCCTCTCATTTTCGACAACACAAGTGCAATAAACATGGACAAGAACACGGTTCAGCATAAGAAGACCAAGCACATAGATGTGAGGCATCACTTTCTCAGAGATAATGTTAATAATGAAAATGTGGTGATGAGATACTGCAAGACGGAGGACCAAGTAGTTGATATCTTCAAAAAGGCACTAAGCAAGGAGCACTTTGTCAAGAGCATACTGAGTTTGGGAATGCATAAGTTAAACTAATTTCACAAGAAGTTTGCATAAAGCCTCATATTTTGACTATGCTAAGGAGGGCATGTATCTATACTTGTTGCAGTTCTTGTTGTTTGTGAATTCATACTTCCTACCTTACTGCAAGTACACACTCATGGCATGTTGGCTAAAGGGAAGATCTAACCATAACATGTAGGGCTATCTATAGTAAAGAACCTGGTCCCCTTAAAGGTTAGTACCACTTTTACTACACATTTTCTGTCAATGGTTACTGACACATGTCATCTCACTATCTCTTGTGTCAGTTGTAGACGTTTCAGTTTAAAAATCAAAGGTCACTACTATTCAGGGACCTGATATCAAGTTAAATACATCTTCTTGAGAGATTTCAAACCCATCACTTCTTCAAAATCTCTCACCCTTTGAAACCAAAGGTCACTACTCTCCTCTCTTTTTTCTCGCAAAATGTCTTACCCTTCTTCTCCCCCAAATTCTCCTCTCTCCCAAGAGATTGAAAATCCTAGTTCATTCAATTTCTCAATTCCTCCTCCTCAAGGCTCTCCATCTACTCCACTATATGGGGTTGGTGAAACTGGTAAATCTATCACAACCCACACTGAGGTATTAGAGTATCCCTCTTTCAACCCTGTAGACCAACTACCTTATTTTTCAACCGTAGTTCTATTTGGAAAGGACTCTCAAAATTCTTACGCCCAGTTAGTTTTCAAGCCTGTATCTGAGTCACCCACTAAAGATTTGGAGGTATGTCTCAACCAGGCCTTGTATCATCTACTATGTCTGAAATGTTGTTCGAATGGGATCTACTTGAGAATAGAGGAACATAGTCAAATATACTGGCTACAGTAGAGAAACTTATAGTAGTGGAAAGTCTTCCATCTCTTAGAGGGGATACTCCATCCACTCCGTTAGAAGAAGGGTGGAAATCACCCGAACGGATCCCTCATAGTGTTCAACATGTGTTTGACCAAACCCCTAAAACCATGGGTATCTACAGTGAAGAAGATGACAAAGAAGAAAGTCCTCTATTTTTGTCTAGAAAAGGGGTTTGCGGAACAAATGTTTTTAATAGGTGTGTCTCAAATCTTGGAGAAGCTGAAGCTACAGTTGAGGGTAGAATTGAGAAAAAGCCTACTGAGTCAGAAAAGAAAAGAAAAATAAAAAAAAAGGGCAAAATGGTTGAATCATCTAACAAGGGAGACGAATGGAGATATGTAACAAGAGCTACAATTCAAAAATTGCTTGGGGATGCTCTAGAAGCAAATGAGGCACAAACCCTAAGGAATCAAAGGCAAATATAACTACACAGTGTGCCTACTGACAATCCTATTTCATTTTCCTCAAGAGATAGGATCAAGTGAAACAGAGTCTAAGGATATTCCTAGAGCAGTGACAAAATGATGAAAAGAAGTGGAGGAACAATGAAGTAAGGCTAAAGCGAACACTAAATCTGGGAAAAAGTCACTTCCAAAAAAGGCCAAGGGGACAACAAAGACTGTCTCAAAATCAAAGGCTGCAAATGGACCCGATCTAATTACCCAGAAATCAGTTGAAGGAAGGTCATAACAAGAGAGGAACAAATTTCAGAACTTGAGAAACAGAAAGTTCTAAATGGAAGGGTGTTTGATTCCAACATTCTCACAAAACCTGGGATAAGCACTCTCTATGACCTTGTCTTCCTTCAAAGTTGGGAGTCTCTGCTTAAAGTTCTAGTACCATATCTACATGAGCCGGAAGTGTGTGAGTTCTACTACAAAATGGAACTCCTTGCCAATGGAGGCATTTAGACCACTGTGTGCGAGGTGAAGATTTCCCTAAACGAAGAAATCTTAGGGATCATACTAGGAGCTCCCTCTGTAGGGATCAGGTCCATTGAAGGTTGCAAGCCTTCTGTCAACTTTGTTCAAAGGGCTACCAAACATAGGGACATGAAATGTGCAGGTCTTCCTAAGAAGTTCCTCGGTGGGGAGTGTCAGTTACTCTTTGAGTTTGTAAATAAGATGGTCGTTCCCATAAGTACAAAGAAGACTGTAGCATCTGCAGCAGATCAGTTCCTCATGGAACAATTGGATGAACTAGAAGCTATTAATCTTTCTGGGATTATGCTCGAGCACATGCATAGAGTTATTTTGAAAAATGCCAAGCATGGCATTTCCTATGGGTACTTATTGAATCATGTGTTTGAACTTTCAAAGTGCCTCTGGGTAGAGGAGTACCTGGTACTATGAAGCAAATGTTCTTTGCAGCCACACTCTTAGAATGTGAGTGTGTTAAGGGTAAAGTCAAAGCCAAATCTCAGGTATCTGAACTCCTTGGATACAAGAAACTCTCAAGCACGAATTGGATGATTTCACGACTACCTTGAGTGCAAATGATGTAGAGATTGCTCGACTTAAGTCCCAGCTTCAGTAGGCTATCTCTTGAGGAATTGGTACCAGTGCAGTAGATAAGGAAGAAGTTGAAAAGCTTAGAGCTAAATATGCTCAGCTCCTGAAGACAAATGCCTCACTTAGTAAGGAAGTCTAGGCTCCTAACAAGCAACTCATTCAGGCGCATGTTGATGCCAATACTCGCCTGTTGCACTCTTTCTCTCCCTGTCCCCCTCTGTCCTAAAAAGAGTCTGTTGGTTTTATTTTAATCCTTTCCATGTCTTTTGTGATTCCCCTCTCTCTCCCTCAAATGGCAAATCTACTGTTTTGACTAGAATCTATGACCAGTATTATGATCTAATATTATTATCTATTTTGCCCTATTTGGTATGATTTTATCTTCTCTATTTTCTTCCTACTTGCTTATGTATTATGTGGCCCAGACCCTGAATTCCTAACGATTTTGCATACAGCGTGTATATGTTTACTGTCACTCCTTCTCAATGATATCAAAAGGGGGAATTTACTGTAAATGGTGTTGTTTGAATTAGAGTATGATTGATAGGGGAACTGATGATACTTTGAATGAATATCAACTCATGTGAGGAAGTTTGATCATAAAAAAGGGGAAATTGATAAGCTTTTTGATGTTTTGATGATCCTCACAAATGCATGGACTCGGTCCTCTACAAAGTGTTTTCATCTAGGACAATGTGATATACAGCTGGAAAGCTATCGTATCAGTGGTTGGTGAAGTCGTCAACATACTAAACCAATCAGAACGGACGTGGTTGTTTGTCTAATGGAAAATAATTCTTTTTGGTTAATATAATCAACATAACAAACAACAAAATCAACTCATTCATTCAAAGAGAGAAAAATCAAGCTTCATACAAAACAACAAGGGACCTGATCGACTAAAGAATTGCTTTTTCAACATACTGATGTTTTGTTTGCTTGTATTTGTGCTTATCTTGTACAATTCATTTCACTCTTGTTAGAAACATTTCAAAACCTTGTTTGAGTCGTGTAAGAGCATTGTTAGGTGAAACTTTGTGTCTTACGGTTGAAAGTCTATATTGATTAGAAATAGTTAATATAGTGGACAATGAGAGCATTGCTTTGGCTCGTTTAAGTAATAGGGATATTACATAGTTTGAGATTAGGAGGCTAATCTCATGGTTGTACTCTGTGTTTCACTTTTACCTGAGAAGATTAGTGATACACTCAAATTACGCCTCCCTAAAGAATTATAAGTGATCGTTATCAAGTAAAGAATCCTACTTGTAGGTTGGGGTCGATACCACGAGGAATATGGTTTAGACTTAACTTTAACTTACGATTATATTCGTTTAGTCAATGTATTTTTGAGACAAGTAAGTAAGGGGTGGGGGGGGGGGGGTTTGTGTAGCGAATAAAAAATTTTTGTTTAGAGAGCAAATGATCAAGATTATAACTTTAGTTGTTATCAATAAGATATAAAAAACTAGGGTGTATGTGTTCCCCATATGCTCATAATGTGGTAATCCTAGTAATAGTAAGCTTATCCGAATTGGAACCTTGGGTGTTGGCTTGGAAACCCCCCGTCTGATCATTCACCAAGTAAACATCCTTCTCATAGTAACATTACTCTACCGGTGGTGGTGGAGTCCTACTCAAAAAATTCACCACATTTACCTTTTCTGCACTTTAGCTAACATGCTTCAACACCAACCCAAGTTCTGTCCTCATCTGAGCCATCTCCTCACGAATGTCATCGGTGGATTGACTAGGTGCAAATTGAACTGCAAAAGTGCTTCTTCTAGTGTCTGACTTTCGATTGCTTCATGCTTTATTGTTTCGAGAAATCTTCTCTAGTTTCTCAGTGATCTCCTCAAAAGCACTCACCATATGATCCTCCTGCAATAGTATCAAGCACATCCTTACCATTGTCATCTTGACCTCTGTAGAAATATTCCTTTAGTGACCTATCATCAATGTGGTGGTTCAGAACACTTTTAATGAATATAGTGAACCTGTACCACGAACTACTCACAAACTCTCCAGGTAGTGCCATGAAGCTGTTTAGTTTATCTTTGTGGTTCAACTTCTTTGACAACGAAAAGTACTTAGCCATGAACACCCTGTGCAATTGGTCCCATGTATGAATTGAGTTGTACGGAAGCTCAGAAAACCATATAGCAACATCACCGATTAATGAAAGAGGGAAGACTCTCAACCCTATAACGTTCATGTCCAACTCTGGTCGCCCCAAACAGTGCTTACAAACATTCCTCAACTTGGCCATATGCCAATATGGCTCTTCTGAAGCCATACCGGAAAATAAAACCCTTGCTGTAAGCATCTACATCAAATTGCTAGTCACCATAAATGTATGCCCTAGAGGTAGAGAAGGAAGAACAATGGGTCCTTCAGATTCGATAGTGTTGAATTCGACCCTATAATTATCACGCAATCTTGGTTCAGGTAGAGCTTGCACCCTCAATGCATCTCCAAGTAGATTATCACTCTGAACCTAAAAATTCTAAATTCACTTGGTCCTCAGGTTCCTCTATGACTGGGTGATCACAGACCCCTTGATTATTCATCCTTCTCAAAATTTTACTCAACTCTGGATTGTACGGGGTCAGTGGTTCACCTCGATTCCGTGTACTTGGCATACATTTGAGCAGAAACCTGAAGAAAACAAAAACAAAAGAAAACATAAAATTAGGAAATAATTGACTAAAGTTCAATAATGTAGTTAAACTTAATCTAAAATCCTTATTCCGTGGCACTGGCGCCAAAATTTGATAAGCTCAAATTACATCTCCCTAAAGAAGTATAAGTGATCGTTATCAAGTAAAGAACCCAACTTGTAGGTTGGGGTCGATCCCTCGAGGAATATGGTTTAAACTTAACTTTAACTTATGATTATATTCGCATAGTCAACGTATTTTTGAGACAAGTAAGGGGGGGGGGGTTTGTATAACAAATAACAAATTGTTGTTTAGAGAGCAACTTAGCAAGATTTAAACTTTAGTTGTTATCAATGAGAGTAAGAAACTAGGGTGTATTTGTTCCCCATAATCTCATAACGCAGTAATCCTAGTAGTAGTAATCCTTTCCTACTGTATCACATGTAAAGTGGCAAGTTATGTATCTATAAGTGCTTGGTCCACCAAATAGAGAATTTCACCCCGCGCCTTAGTACAGCTACGTGTGTATAATTTACTAACCCTTACCTTTACCTCATATTAGACATCACATCAATGTATGGCTTAGTTTTCTCCCTGCACCAGTTAACATTAGACTATAAAATAGTATCACACTAAATCTATGTTGATGATTCTTTTCTTATTAACTACCTTCTTGGTCCGGCAAGTAGCAACAAGGCAAGTTCTAACGTTGGCCACCATTAAAAAGACTTCTAAACGAAAGAATTATCAATGCATGCAACAACACTATTCAAGAATTACTTAGTTACTATTCATACTTTGTTAATCGCTCATGGTTCCCACAACCCTAGTTGTGGATTTAGTTACACATGCTAGCAAGAACACAATTCATATTATTAGAAGAAGAATTCATGAACATATGTAATGAGTAGAAGAAACCCGAAATCTCCAATTGAAATTCAAAGCAAGAATCTTTATAAACCGAAATGTGGAAATCAAATTGCTAGAGTTTGCAAGTTAAATCCCAAGAAAATACCAAGAACTAAAATAATACTATGGTGTCTAACCCCCAAAAAGAAGGTTTACATATCCTATGTATACCTTTTTCATACCCTTTTTTCATTTGGTTTCCTCTTTCATAGCCACCCTTAACTTATGCATTTTGCATTAGTTGAGGTGCACATTGTCCGATGTCGGACCAGGGCCAAGATCAAGGTCACTTTTGGCTTAGCCACCCTCAACGTAGGCTTTTGGCCTGAGTCAAGGTGCACATGTCCAAGGAGGGACTGGGGCCAAGACAATAATTTAAGGGAAGGTGAGTTAGGTGAATCAAAAGAAATGGTCAATTTTAGGCTCAAATATTTGGATCAAAAGGGAAATATACTACCATTAGGTTTGATCATTTTAGGCTTAAGTGGACTAATTTGAACAATGAACTATGATCACTTCTGAACTTCTAGCCTTGATTATCCTAGCAGGACCAATGGGGCAAGTTCTAGATTAGAACAAAACTGTCTGAACATTCAATTATCCTCACACACTCTTGGCACCTTGTTTCATTATCAGATTATCAGATTACCCAGTTCAAGTTTTTATCTTAAGTCATGAGGTCAAATTGGTTCTTATCATATTACATTTAGATTCAACACATTCAACTCATCAATACTATAAATTCAGCACAATTCAACAATTTTTTTGACAGGGATCATTTTTATCATGCTTTTCTTTCATGCCATCATGCTTTTATTTTTCACTACTCATACACATACATTCCTACACATGCCAGTTCAACAGAAATTAAAATAGTCTCTTGGGGGAAAAGAACACAAGCAAGAAAACCCTAAGAGAGGATTATGAGTTGGTTTACACAGACTTCACCCTATCACTCACAATCCATTTACCCCACCCCAACAAAATAGAGTGCAATTGTCCCTAATGCACAAAAAGTAAAGAATAAAGGATCGGGTGAAGCAAACTGTGGTGCATAGCACAGAAGACCTATCAACAAGCGGGTGGGTCCGATTTCCTGGAGCCCAATGGATCAACAATCGGGTCACCCTCAGTAGTGCCCACATCAACCGTCTCAGCACCCTCAATAGTGATAACATTTACTCTCACCGTACCATCAGTGGTGCTTACATTGCTAAAGGCACCAACACCTACCTCCCTTGCCCACTGCTGGCGCATCTTTTCATCAACTATAGAGGCCCTCCATGCTACCTCAAGCTCTAGGCTCTCCCTCTTGCTTTTTCTCCCTGCTTCAGTATCATCAGAAACCCGACTGGAGTGGGGGCGCTTCCCAGCATGACGGGAAGAAGCAGGAGGTGGCGTCTCATCCCCGAATAAAGGATCGAACACCGTATTATCAACCAGTGTTGTGGGGGCTGACTCAGGCTCGATCTTTGGTAAAGCTAACAATGTGTGAAGATCTGCTCAGAGACTAGTTAACTCTGTCTAGAAAGCAGATACATCTGTGGTGGGGGCTGGTCTCTCTAAGACATGCAACTCAAAAGCATCAAGGCACTGGTGCACGGCCTGAACCTTTTGGTCTATCATCTGCTCCATCCGCTGCTCCACCCTAGTTGCAGACTCCTTAATCACCTGCTGCATCCATAACCTCATAAGTTGAAGTAGGCTAGCCATCTGAGCCTCCAACTTATGGACTAGAGCTAGGGGCATGACAACCGACCCTAAAGAGTGAGTGGCTCTAGAGGCGCTAGGGGCCTGACTGGTGGCTGGAGAATGGGAAGTCGAGGCATCCTCAGTAGGGGTTGAAAGGGCAAGATCCTCACCCTACATCTGCTTCACATCAGCAGCTAAGTCTACTCCCAGTGGTGGCACCTCAACCTACTGATCTCTGCGCAGTGCAGCCACATTGGCCTCATCTCAAATCAGGCCTATATTTGGTGGCACTGATATGTCCCCCGCACTAGTAGCCTCATTAGATGAGGAAGTCCTACCATGTGAATTGGAGTCGAATGGGGAGCCGAAATCAGAGCTGGATCTAGTAGAGGACTCAGAGCCGGAAGCAGAACCAGCTAGTGAACCAATCAGTGTATCCTCCTCATGAGACTGGAAGACAGTGACCACGTCGGGAATCACCTGTTGAGTTTGATTCTGGGTAGTATGAGGTGCAGTTGTGGATGTCCTCATAGTAGGTGGGACATAGGCGGGATCTTTCTCCGTATCAGCATCTTCATCAATGAGCCATAAGGTTGGTGCAACCGACTTTGACTTGCCCTTTGCGGCGTAGACTAGAGCTTTCTTGGGAGTCATGATACATGTGGAAGCTTAGTTAGTACCAAAAGAGACTAATGACACACTCGAAAAATTTTTAGACTAAAGAACAAACAAAAACAAAAACTAAAAAAATTATGTACAGTAGCTTCAGTGGCCACCTACGGTTTGTGGGTCCCCTCCGTAGGTCAAAGGTCCCAAAAAGTTGGGCTCTAAAGGGAACTACGGATGTGTAGAACAGTTCGTAGTTGACCTATGGACCATAGTCCACCTTCGTGGTTCCACACTTAGTGGATTCTTTATATGCAACAGACCCATAGACCTGATCTACTTTGTAGGTTGACCTACGGTCCGTGGATGGGGTCTCATGGGTCAGATTTGTGCCAGGTATCAGACATGCCTCATTTTAAAACCATTTTTTCAACAATTCAAACAATCAATCTAAGTCTAATCATGCATTTCAGCACAATTTATGATAGTTTGTCATCCTTAGGGTTCTGATTACTCCTTATTTAACATTTATTGCATACAAAACTATGAACCCTAAGTCAAAACTTCCATTTAGACTATTTTCTCTAAGTTACTTGATTACAAAGACAACACAATCACATTCTATCATCCCAAGGGTGTTTCTAACTACAGTTCATCATGCAATTTCATACAAAAACAAACCAAGGTCAAGATCCACTTCATGACTTCATGTATTGTACAATGAATACTGAAATTCAGAGTTAAGTTGAAATCATTTACCTTATAAGTATTTAAAGTGGTTGATTGTGTAATTCAATAGACTCCTTAGAACGTATGACACCGAACCCAAACTTTGAACTTTTTTGGTGAGGGGAATAGGAGTGATCAGATTAGGAAGAGAGAGAGGGATGGAAATTTTAGATGGGAGAGTGATATGTATAGGATATGGGAGTGATTTTGGGGCTTTATGAGGGAGTTTTGGGATTTGGAGGGGTGAGAAACGATTAGGAGGGAATATGGGTAGTAGGGGATTAATTTAAAAAATGAAGAGTTTTTATTAATAAAGGGTTTGAGTCGGGTCGATACCCAGGACCCACGAAACCTCGTCTACAGGCCGTGGATCAACCTACGGATTGTGGGTGGGGTCCATAGGTCACTCAACACTTAGAAAAAATTTAAGGACTTACCTGGGGTCTACGGACACCATTCACGGTCCGTGGATCGAACCACACACCGTCGATGGGGTCCGTAAACCTCTGCTATATACATTTTTCTACAGATTTGGATTTTCATCCTTGCACATGTAGCAACCGCTAGGACATTCTTTTTATATTTTCTGGACACTTTCTAGACACGGACCATATTCTATATCTAGCCAACACTAAAACAAAAATAAAATTCCAATCTAAAGAATTACAAAAAATCAACTAAACAAAAAAGACTCTTAAATCGAAAAGAAAAAGCTAAAGTTGGATAGATTGTACATCTTGGGTTGCCTCTCAAGCAGCTCTTGATTTAACTTCATGGCACGATGTAGGCCTCTTGATTACTCAAACCTCATAAAGATAGTAGGCCTCAACCATCTCGTGCACATTCTCCTCTTTGCCCAGTAGACCTTGATCATTTGCCTGTTTACCTTGAACCTTGTTCCCTCATTGTTCTCAAGCTCAACCGCTCCATGTGGGAACACTTGAGTAACTATGAATGGCCAGGTCCACTTGGACTTGAGCTTACCAGGAAACAAGTGCAACCTAGAGTTGAATAGAAGCACCAGATCACCCACAGCAAATTCACTCTTTTCAATCTTTTGATCATGATACTTCTTCATCTTCTCCTTGTACAAGGCTGAACTTTCATAAACTCTTAGGAAAAACTCATCAAGCTCATTCAAGTCAATTACTCTCTGATTCGACACGGCACCCCAATCCAAATTCAACTTCTTTAGTGCCCACATAACCTTATGCTTTAGCTTCACCGACAAATGGCAAGACTTCCCATATACAAGTTGGAAGGGGCACATACCTATGGGACTCTTGAATGTGGTGCTATAGGCCCATAGAGCATCATCAAGCCTCCTAGACCAATCGGTTCTATTAGCATTCACAGTCTTAGCAAGGATTTGCTTGATTTCTCTGTTGGACATTTCAACTTGCCCACTAGACTGCGGATGGTAAGGAGTGGCTACATTGTGGTGGACACCATATTTCTCAAGTAGCGTCTTGAACAACTTATTACAGAAGTGAGAACCTCCATCGCTGATAATCGCCCTAGGTGTACCAAATCTGGAGAAGATATTCTTTTTCAGGAATTTGGTGACACTTTTACCTTCATTGTTGGAAAGCGCAATTGCTTCCACCCAATTTGACACATAATCAACCGCAACAAGAATATACTTCATCCCATATGAGCTCACAAATGGACCCATAACATCAATGCCCCAAACATCAAACAACTCAATTACCAAAATCGGATTTATAGGTAGTTCTTGTCTCTTTGATATTCCTCCTTCTCTTTGGCAACAATCACAAGACTTGGCGAAATAACGAGAATCTTGGTGGATGGTAGGCCAATAATACCCAGATTGCAAAATATTATGCGCAGTCCAAATACCACTATGATGCCCACCAACAGGCGAAGAATGATACGCCTCTAGTATACTCATCATCTCAGCCTCGGGCACACAGCGACAAATAATCCCATCAGCACAAATACGGAACAAATAAGGCTCATCCCAAAAGAACTTCACATCATGCATAAATTTTTTCCTTTGGTGAAAAGACAAATCGGATGGAGCCAGATCATTTGCCAAGTAGTTAGCAAAGTCTGCGAACCAAGGAATAAGATCATGAGAAGCCGCCAATACCTGTTCATCCGGAAATGCATCATTAATTTCAGCCCCATCTCCTAGCTTGAGCATAGCGTCCTCCTCTAATATGGACAAATGATCGATAAGTTGATTCTCTGTCCCCTTTCCGTCTTTCACCTCAAAATCAAACTCTTGCATCAATAATACCCATCTAATCAATGTCAGTTTTGCATCCTTCTTAGCCATCAAATACCTTAATGCATAATGGACAGTATGCACTATGACCTTAGTACCAAGCAAGTAGGATCGAAATTTTTTGAATACGAAAACCACAACAAGTTGTTCCTATTTAGTCAATGTATAGTTTTTTTGAGCCACATTTAGAGCTTTGCTTGCATAGTAAATAGGATGAAAAATCTTCTCTCACCTCTGTCCCAATACCACACCAAGCACCACTCCACTTGCATCAAACATTACTTCAAATGGTTGCCCCTAATTTGGTGAAATAATGATAGGTGCGGAAACTAACTTTTCCTTCAACTCTCCAAATGTTCTAAGACAATCATCATCAAACTCAAACTTACACTCCTTTTTGAGCAATTTCCACAATGGTTGTTTAATCTTGGAGAAATCCTTAATAAACCTCCTATAGAAACCTGCATGCCCAAGAAAACTTCTAACACCCTTAAGAGAGATAGGTGGTGGAAGTTTTTCTATTACCTCGACTTTTTCTATGTCAACTTCAATACGCTTTTCAGAAATTCGATGACCCAAAACTATCCCTTCTTTCACCATGAAGTGACACTTTTCCCAATTGAGCTCAAGATTGCACGCTTCACATCGTTTAAGTACCTCTACCAAATGATCCAAACAACCATCAAATGAGTCACCTACCATAGAGAAATCATCCATAAATGCCTCAATAGTGTCCTCTACCATATCAGAAAATATCGATATCATGCAACCCTGGAAGGTCGCTGGAGCATTACATAACCCAAATAGCATCCGTTTGAAGCTGAATGTCCCATAAGGGCAAGTGAATATGGTCTTCTTTTGGTCTTCCAGAGCTATGGAGATCTGATTATAGCACAAATAACCATCAAGAAAGCAATACCAACCCTTGCTAGTAAGGCGGTCCAACATCTGATCCATGAATGGCATAAGGAAGTGGTCCTTTTTTGTCCAAGCATTCAATTTTTGATAGTCCATGCATACTCTACATCCAGTCACAGGCCACATGGGAACAAGACCATTTCTCGCATTAGGTACAATAGTCATTCCACCTTTCTTTGGCACACACTAAACAGGAAATACCCAACTACTATCTGCAATGGGATAGATAACTCCAGCATCCAACCAATTGATGATTTCCTTTTTCACTAGCTCTTGCATAGGCGAATTTAATCGTCTTTAGTGCTCAATACTAGGCTTGTGATCTAGCATGATTTGGATTTTATGAGAAAAAATACCATGAGGAATTCGAATAATGTCTGCAATAGTCCACCCAATAGTCCACTTGAACCTCTTCAACATAGAAACAAAAGCCTCAACTTTTTTCGCATTCAAATCGGTCGAAATGATGACCGCTAAAGTACCATTTCTCCCCAAGAATACATACCTCAAATATGATGATAGAACATTAAGCTCTAATTTTGGAGCCTTTTCAATCGACGATTTTGTGGGTGGAGAGTCATGATTCTTTATATCTAACTCCAATCTCTTTGGTTTGGAATGAAATTCGAATGTATCAAGTGCGGCAACTAACTCATCATAGCCTTCAATACCATCACCCTTAACATTATCATCACCGTTGCAAGTGCATCAACACCCAACCGCTCTTCAATAGACACATCAGAACCTTGACCCATAATATGATTCACTACAGACACTGACTTCAGATCACTTTCCTGCTTTATGGACCCACAGTTATTAAAAGTCACCTCTTCACTATTCAATCGGGACTTCATATGCCCTTTTTCCATATCGACCAAGGTGCGCCCAGTAGCACAGAATGGTCTCCTAAGGATGATAGGAACCTCAAAATCAACCTCACAATCAAATATCACAAAATATGCCGAAAAGATAAAAGACTCCACTTTCACAAGTACATATTGGAGCACACCAATGGCCTCTTCACAGTTCTAACAGCCATGAGCAATCGCATCGCAGTCGATTTTGGAGCCCTTAAACCCAACTTCTTGTAAATAGACAATGGCAACAGATTAATTCTCGCACCCAAATCATACAATGCCTTAGGAAAAAGCAACAACCTAATGGTACATGGAATAGTGAAGGAACCAGGATCCTACTTCTTCTGCACAAGTGACCTTATAGCAATAGCGATACTATGTTGCAACCTATCATCATCTTCAAAACTCACAGACCTCTTCTTAGTCGCCAAATCTTTCATGAACTTCGCATACCCAGGCATTTGCTCCAAAGCTTCTATCAATGGAATATTGATGGAAAATTGTTTCAACATAGTAATAAATCTGCGGTATTTTTGATGAGTCCATAAATTGGACTCATTTAGGGCTATATTATAATAAAAATTGTGTCCTCAAATGCTTATTCTATCTCAATATCTGATGAAAACCCTGAAGTTTCAGGTATTTAAAGTTTGAAGGAAATCATGGATACTATATCGCAAAAAGGAACGAAAAGACTGAAAGAATAAAGAAATGAAGGCCTGAGGATCACCGAGTCCACATGGCAAGTCGCCGAAGGGTCTTACTTCACCTTTTTTTCCAGTGTGCTAAGCCCTGAAGGAAAGGATCAAGTCAGCATAAAAAGGGAGCAGTCGGTGCATCGTCGAGAAGTTTTGCGAGGCAGTACCATATCGCCCAATGACCAAGAGCATAATGATGCTAAAGGATGGTGAAATTTGGTGATGAACTACCCCAAAAGGTGAATCACCGAGTTGATCAGGGATTCCGACTAACGATGCCGAATGATCCGCTGCAACACAGATCTGTGAAAACTATAAATACTAGTTAGAGTTATAGTTTTAAGAGTCGAACAATTATTATAATTTTCATATAGAATAGTACTTTTTGATATTTTTGCTCTGAGTTTGAGAGGTTTTGAAAACTTGAAGAAGAAAAGAGTTTCATTTCCAAGGATTTGGACTTGGGTCTCTTAGATTCTTCATTCTTGGCCTGTGACAAGACTTAAATCTTCATACCCATTTGAATGCAAGATCATTTAGGTATAAATATCTATCTCTTGATGTGTGGCTAATAACCCCAATTCTTGGGGTGTGATTTAGTGAAAATGGGTTAAGATAATTGTTGGGTCTTTCTTGTTGATAGTCTATTCGTAGTTTAAATGTGATTTCGTTTAGTTGTTGTGGATGAATTTAATGAATTTATAGTTGCAAATACAAGTTTATTTATATGTTTTTGACTTGCCCAAGAGAGAGGTCGTAAAACTAAGACCACTAGATTGATGGCCAATGTGAGTGGGTCAACATGAAGTTCAGCTTGAGAGAGTGCACCCTAGTCCCATGTCCACACACTTAGCTCGAGAGAGTGAGTAGGTTAAGGTGTAGCCTGGTCTTCATGCGGTAAGTGGGTATCTGAGAGGAATGCATTTGAAATGGGGTAAGTTGCTCGAGAGAGTGCTTATCCCCCTTAAAGTCTACCCTAGTCACAATTATTCTACGAATCTTCTATCGAAAGCATGTACCCAATAATATAGCTTAACCCGTATTCCCATCACATCCCAAGGATCGCCTCTCATTACTTAGAAACGCTTGCTTATTTTGTTGTTTCTTTATTTACTTGTGAGAAACCTCCCATTGTTAAATGACACTCTTGTGTCCCCCTTTAATTTATAATGTTTTTAGTAGTTAATGTCTTTATATAGGACTAGTTAGAACTAAATTTTATTTTTCAATTAATTCTCAAAACCACTCCATTGGGAACGATCCTGACCCTTGATGGGGTTATTATACTATTGCACAATCGTACCACTTGCATTAAAAGTTGTGTCCTTGATTACGTAAACATCAAAATAGCACCGTTGTCGGGGAATGGTGTTATTTGAGAATTTTTAGTTAAGTAGAATTTATGTTTTGAATAGTTGTAGTTTTACTAACTTAATTTTTAGTTTTGTTTTGATGGTTTGAGCTTTGAAATAGAGAAAGTGAGTATGTCAAGCAGTAGTCGTGAGCAAATGGAGTTCCCTTCATTAGAAGTAATGATGTTCAGGGATCATATTCCAACTTTCAAATAATTGGTAGGCGAACAGATTCATGAGGCATAGGCAAGGTTTAAATCGTTTCTGATTCGATGCCCTACTCATGAAATTCCCGAAATAGTTCTCCTGGACTACTTCTACAGAAATCTTGGTCCCGAAAATAAAGCATTGGCTGATCGACTCATTCTGGGTGGTATTACACATCAGCCCCATGCGATAGCATCCCACCTGCTTGATCACATTGTTGAAGCAAACCAAGAAGTAGATAAGGACTTCATGCTAGTCGTATTGATGACTCAGATGGATGAGTTGGCCAAAAAGATAGTAGATATTGAAGTCCAATGCAGAACGAAGGACATGTACATTCCTTCTCATGAGCGAAGAAAGCCCAAGGACAATGAAGGTAAACGTGTTGAGGGAATGCTCTCAATCATTCTTGATAAGGTAAGTGAGAATGATAGGGTGCTGGAAGAAGTGAAGGAGAATATCAAATTGATAAAACAGATGATTAGTTCTCATTCCAGGTCCATTAAGCTGCTCGAGAACCTTACAAGTCATGTGATGCCTCATCTCCATCAGCCACAAAACTAGGGGTTGTCAAGTGATGTTTTGGCTAACCCCAAAAATTTAAACTTTAGGTGTTAACCTGCGTCGAGCCACTACATTAAATAAGGCACTTTTTGAGAGATAACCCAAGACTTTAAATGCTTTAATCTTCTTTCATAAATAACGGTGTGTTAAATGAACAGGTTAAAGTGTGGAGAGTGTGTGGAAATTATGTTTGGCGAGCTAATAGTTCCATTCAGTGAATCGTTGAACAAGTTGGCGATCTCGATGAAAATCGCCCTTTGGACCTTCACTTTGACTAAAAGTCCTGTAAAACTTAGCGAGGTAAATGACCACTTGGTGCGTGGCCTACTGGATCGGTGAATGCGACTAACATCACCGAGTGGGCGCAAATTGGATGGTTTATAATGGCTAAAGGTCCTAGAATTTTATATCCTTCACTTTTTCTCGCTTTTAATCTTCACAAACACACACAAAGGTAGTATTTCCAATATTCTTCTATTCCACTAGTATTTAGGTTGGTTGATTTGTGCTCAGAGTTGGATTTCTTTGCTGCCTAGCTTTTCAATCACATTTTAATCGGCACAGAAGATATGACTAAACCTAAAAAAGTAGGTAGCAACACACCACCCTGAGGCAAAGAAAAAGGGATCATAATCAATGAGGATACAACTTCATCCAGGAACAAGGCCACTAAAATTTCCACAACTGGTGGGAAAAGCAAGGGCAAGGACAAAACCGTTGAGCTATCAGATGCAAGTTTTGATAGTACTGGTTATTACACTAATGACCCAACAACATATGACAGTGAGAGTATGGGTTCTAATGAAGATGAACGAATGGAGGCATGGAGGAATGAGTTAAGAACTAAACAGCTGAATGACCCATCTCAAATTAGAAATCCTCGATCCACCACTCCAACTCCTCCAGTTCCAGAGTAGGCAATAATATTGGCACCTCCAGTACAAGGCTCCCCACCTAAATCAATGAATAAATTAAAGTCTGAGGGGGCTGAGAACGATCATTGAGGAAAAATGGCTCTCCTTAGATGGGGTGATTGATAGGTATCCTAAGATAATAGAATGCCTGAAATATCACAAATTTCAAATCTTCACAAAACCCCATGGCTCTTACATACCAAGCTGGGTCAAAGAATTTTACAATGCATACAGTGCATTGGTACCTTAACGGAAGAGACTAGTGTTGTCTTTCAAAGAAGTTGACTACGCGGTTGTTAGAAGGAGGAAGGTAGCTTGTGACAGTGAAGCTATCAACATAGCTTTGGGTATGTTCGATAAGATTAATGATCACTACCAAAACCTGATCAGAACAGAGAAGCTGGATAAGATGAAAATGTGGTTAGCCGCACTGATCTCAGATGACAATGCTCTGAAATGGCTAGCAGAAGGAGTTTCATTTGAAAAGAAAGATCTAAATGTAGCTGCAAGATACTGGTTCGGGTTCATCAGTAGCATAATTATGCCATCACAAAATGAATCAATCCTTCGTCTTGCTAAGGCAGCTTATCTTAGATGCATCATAGAGAAAACCAAGATAAATCTAGGGATGATCATTGCTTCTGAGATCCATATGCGTGCAAAGCAGAGCTAGACATATCTCTCTTTCCCTCTATTAATCATTGCATTGTGCAAAAGAGCTTGGGTGCCTACAGATGCAAAGAAGGATGTCGAATTGGTTGCTATCGCCTCCACCGATATTCAAAAGATCAAAGTTGAATATCGTAAGGACCAAGCAAAAAAGAAGTAGAAGGAAGTTGTGGCCACTGGATCTATATCTATAGAGGCATTTTTGCTTACTCCGACCCCTGGACCTTCAGGTATATTTGACTCCATTACCACTTCTTCTGACCCTCCAGGTCCCTCTGCTACTGCATTACCAGCAAGACCTATTGTTGTTGTTGCCTCCTATAAGCCGATCACTTAGGCATCGTTGATCCGAATGGGACAGCTTGCCCAATCGGCTGATTGTCGGGCTACCAACATAGAAAGCTCATTTCTAGGAATGATTCAGGTTGCCCTCAATGATGCTGTGAAGCAACTGAGCACTACTATTGATGCTCTAGCGGCCAGGATAGCAGTGTGTGAGCATGAACAAGGAGCCACAGAGGAGGTGACAGCCTTAAAAGCCACCATTGCAGAGCTGAGGAAAGATGTGGACTACCTAAATTCCATCGATATGTCCATGATCTTTGGAACAGTGGAAATTCCAGATATGCCCGAAATGCCTTAGAACACCACAGGACATGGGGATGGAATGGAGCATATGAACAATCCTAAATTCGAGGTAGAGACTGACAAAGAGATGTTTGAAGGAGCTGCAACGAATGATATAGCCAAGACTGAAGAAATCATGATAGATGTTGTTATGCAGGCTTCCTTGGCAAATCCCCCTACTGCTGGATCCAGTAAAGCTGATCCTTCTGGGGGTCACTCTAGGCACTGAATTCTAGATAGATGGAGTGACCAATTAGCCAGGATATCCTCTTTACCTCACTCTTTGTCTTTCTTTATTTTACCTTTCGGAGTCTGTCCTAATTGCATTTGAGGACAAATTACTTTTATTTGTGGTAGGGTGAGGCCCACCTTTGTGTGCTTTTTATATTCATATTTTGTTTATATTTGGGTTTTGTGCTTAAATTGTGTTTACACTGCTTTCTGTGGATGTTTGAGCTTATGACTCCTTAGGTTTTAAATTGCAAAAATGAAAATGATTTGGACCCAAATTTTTGCCGCCACCTCTCATGTGTTGAATGTGGCTGTTCTTTTGCAAAGTTTAAGTCTCATTTATGTTCAATATTGATGACTTGAATAGTGCTTACAATCGAACGAACGTGAATGTACAACTACGATGAGGCCAAATGAAGTAACATAGACAATCTATGAACTTTTTGCATCTCGTTGTGATTAGCCATTTATCAAATCGATTATCTTGTGACAACCATTGCACACTAGCAAAAGTGTGGAGTCTTGTTTGACTTAAGTGTCGATGCCTTGTGTGATAAGCTTGCTTGGAACCATGCATGACAACACCTAGAATTTTCCCTGTTGGTCCGGTTAACTAAGTAAGACTTTCTCTTGATATGATCTTAGGCAACTTCAAAGAGTGTGAACCAATTTGACATATACCTCTTTTGTGACCTACCTTGTGAGCATGTGATTTTCTTTTGCACACCCCTTGAGACTTCCCTTTATTTGGAAGAAACTTGTTGAAAGAATCACCTTTCTTTATCCACTACCCATAATCCACATGAAATTATGGCTAGTGGAATAGCCAACTTAGGCTTTTGGCCTAAGTTGGGGGTGTGGTGAAAAGAAAAGGGTGAGTCAAGAAGTGCAAGGAAATTCTCCTCTTACCCATGGTTTTAAGAAAAATGGAACCCCTTCATATAAAAAAAAAAGAGAAAGAGAAAAAGAGAAAGAAAAATAAAAAGAAAAAGAATGAAAAAGAAAGTTGTGGAATAAAGTACAAAGATATGGGGTTCCCAAACAATCCATGGAAAGTGAATAATAGAATGACTTATGAGCACCAAAAAAAATGATGAAGTAAAAGGACAGGAAGTGTTGTGAGCACTACATTTCATGAGGATAAAAGTCACTGAGCCTAAATTACCATACATTTAAACTCAGCCCCGTTACAAGCCTTGTTAAGACCTTTACGATCTTGAGAAAGTCAAAACCAATGTTGATTGGAAAATACGGGCAAACCTATGGGTGAAAGCATGCATTGTGTTCATCTTTGTGAGTGTGAGAGTTGTACCTGATTCTTGAACTTTAATTTGATTATACCTTTGCTTGTGAAAACGGAATCATCATTTGTGTAAGGGCATTTAAAGGCTTTTGTTGAGCATGAACTTGCATTTGAAGCGAGTATCGAGAGCTTGAGAATTTTTGGTAATAGTGTGTCATAACTTGAATCTTTGAGTACACAATTGATCGTTGCATAACTAAATTGAGTGTTGTTGTGTGCAATAATGATTGAGTCTTGTGTAGCACTGTTCGAGACACCCTTTTTGAATGACTGAACATGAGCTTTCTTGAGGACAAGAAAAAGTTTAAGTTAGGGGTGTTGATGAGTCCACAAATTAGACTCATTTAGGGCTATATTATAATAAAAATTGTGTCCTCAAATGCTTATTTTATCTCAATATCTGATAAAAATCCTTAATTTTCAGGTATTTGAAGTTTGAAGGAAAGCATGGACACTACGTCGCAAAAAGGAATGGCAAGGCTGAAAAGAATGAAGAAATGATGGCATGAGGATTGCTGAGTCCCCTTGGCGAGTCGATGAAGGGTCTTACTTAGCCTTTTGTTCCAGTGTGCTGAGCCCTGAAGGAAAAGATCAAGTCAGAGGAAAAAGGGAGCAGTCGGCACATCGCAGAGAAGTTCCGCGAGGCAGTACCATGTCGCCCAATGACCCAAAACACGACGATGCTAAATGATGGTGCAAGACAGCGATGAACAACACCAAAAGGCGAATAGCCGAGTTGATCGGCGATTTCAACTAATGATGTCGAATGATCTGCTGCAGCACAGATCTGTGAAAACTATAAATACTAGTTAGAGTTATAGTTTTAAGAGTCTAACAATTATTATACTTTTCATATATAATAGTACTTTTTGATATTTTTGCTATGAGTTTGAGAGGGTTTAGAAAACATGAAGCAGAAGAGAGTTTTATTTCCAAGGATTTGAACTTGGGTCTCTTGGATTCTTCATTCTTGGCCTGTGAAAAGACTTAAATCTTCATACCCATTTGAATGCAAGCTCATTTAGGTATAAATTTTTATCTATTGATGTGTGGCTAAAACCCCAATTCTTGGGGTGTGATGTAGTGAATATGGATTAAGATAATCGTTGGGTCTTGCTTGCTGATAGTCTATTCGTAGTTTAAATGTGATTTCTTTTAGTTTTTGTGGATGAATTTAATGAATTTGTAGTTGCAAATACAAGTTTATTTATGTGTTTTTGGCTTGCTCGAGAAAGAGATCCTAAAATTAAGACCACTAGAGTGATGGCCAATGTGAGTGGGTCGACATGATGTTCAGCTCTAGAGAGTGAACCCTAATCCCATGTCCATATACTCAGCTCTAGAGTGAGTGACTTAAGGCGTAGTCTGGTCTTCATGCGGCAAGTGGGTGTCCAATAGGAACGCATTTGAAATGGGGTAAGTTGCTAGAGAGAGAGAGCTTATCCCCCTTAAAGTCTAGCCTAGTCACAATTATTCTATGAATCTTCCATCGAAAGCATGTACCCAATAATCTCGCTTAACTCGTATTCCAGTCACATCCCAAGGATTTTGTTGTTTATTTATTTACTTGTGACAAAAACGCTATTGTTAATTGACACTCGTATGTCCCCTTTTAATGTACAACATTTTTAGTCGTTAATGTCTTTAGCTACGACTAGTTAGAACTAAATTTTATTTTTCTATTAATTATCAAAACCACTCCCTTGGGAACTATCCCAATCCTTGGTTGGGTTATTATACTATTGCACGATTGTAGACACTTGCATCAAAAGTTGTGTCCTTGATTATGCAAACATCAATTTCCCTTCTTCATTCTTCTTCAAGAACCTCTGCGGTAATGGAGGTGGAGGTCTAGGCATGGGAACAACTTTTTGGGTTATCTCTGCTTCCTTCTCTGTAGCATTCTTGGACTCTCCTCTAACCTCAATCTAATCTTCATCTTTACCAACCTCAATTTCAACCTCAGACGGTATAGGTGGATCAATGCTTTTCTTACCCCCTCGAGTAGTGACTGCCATATAATGGCCATCATTTTTCAGATTTTGGATGGTGTTGTGCCAAGCTGACATGGATTGACTATAGTGGACAACTGATTCATCTGCTGCTCAAGTTGCTTGATTGACATGGAATGGGCATCAACTTTTTGACTGATTCCAGACAAGTCGTTCCTCATCTCCTTCACATTCTCATTAGTTGAATCAAACCTCTTCATCATCTTCTACATCATATCCTCAATCCGTGACATACTACCTCAAGCTTCTTTATTGCCAGATTCCCGATTTTGTATAGGAACATAAGGCCCAGCTCTATTGTTCCTGTTACCATAGTTGTTCTGATTATAGTTGTTGTCGCGATTGTAGTTCCCATTCTGGACATATTGACCCCCTTGATTGTAATTACTGTAGTTCTAACCTTGGTTTCCTTGAACTTGGTGCCAATTATCTGAATTGGAACCTTGGGCGTTGGCTCAAAAACCCCCCGTTTAATCATTCACCAAGTAAGCATTCTCCTTATAGTAACATTACTCTACCGTGGTGGAGTCCTAGTCAAATAATTCACCACATTTACCCTTTTTGCACCTCCACTAATATGCTTCAACATCAACCCAAGTTTTGTCCTCATCTGAGCTATCTCCTTACGAATGTCATCGGCAGATTGACTAGGTGCAGATTAAGCTACAAAAGTGTTTCTTCCATAGTCTGACTTTTGAGTGCTCTATGCTTTATTGTTTCAGGAAATATTCTCCAGTTTCTCAGTGATCTACTCAAAAGTGCACTCACCATATGATCCTCTAGCAATAGTATCTAGCACACCCTTACCATTGTCATCTAGACCTCTGTAGAAATACTCTTTTAGTGACTCATCGTCAATGCAGTGGTTCGGAACACTTCTAATAAATATAGTGAACCAGTTGCATGAACTACTCACAGACTCTCTAGGTAGTGCCATGAAGTTGTGTAGTTTATCTTTGTGGTTCAGCCTCTTTGACAACAGAAAGTACTTGGCCATGAACACCTTATGCAATTGGTCTCGTACAGAAGCTCAAAAAACCATATATCAGCATCACCGGTCAATGAAAGAGGGAAGACTCTCAACCCTATAACATTCATGTCCAACTCCGGTCGCCCCACACAAATCTTACAAGCACTCCTCAACTTAGCCATGTTCCCATACGGATCTTCTGAAGCCATACCGGAAAATAAACCCCTTAAATTACACCTCCCTAAAAAAGTATAAGCGATCATTATCAAGTAAAGAACCCAACTTTTAGGTTGGGTCAATCCCACGAGGAATATGGTTTAGACTTAACTTTAACTTACGATTATATTTGTTTAGTTAATATATTTTCGAGACAAGTAAAGGGGGGGGGGGGGGGTTGTGTAATAAATAACACATTGTTGTTTAGAGAGTAAGTGAGCAAGATTCAAACTATAGTAGTTATCAATGAGAGTAAGAAATTAAGGTGTATGTGTTCCCCATAAGCTCATAACGCGATAATCCTAGTAGTAGTAATCATTTCCTAGTGTATCACATGTAAAGTGTCTAGTTATGTATCTCTAAGTGCTTGGTCCGCCAAATAGAGAATGTCACCCCGCTCCTTGGTCCAGCAACGTGTGTATAATTTACTAACCCTTACCTTTACCTCATATTAGACATCACATCAATGTATAGCTTAGTTTTCACCCTCGCACCAATTGACATTAGACTATTAAATAGTATCACACTAAATCTATGTTGATAATTCTTTTCATATTAACTACCTTCTTGGTCTAGCAAGTAGCAACAAGGCAAGTTCTAAAGTTGGCCACCGCCGTTAAAAAGACTTCTAAACGAAAGAATTATCAATTAATGCAACAACACTATTCATGAATTACTTAGTTACTATTCATACTTTGTTAATTGCTTATGGTTCCCACAACCCTAGTTGTTGATTTAGTTACCCATGCAAGAAAGAACACAATTCATATTTTGTAGAAGAAGAATTCATGAACTTACGTAATGAGTAGAAGAAACCCGAAATCTCCAATTTAAATTCAAAGCAAGAATCTTCATAAACCGAAATTAGGAAATCAAATTGCTAGAGTTTGCAAGTTAAATCCCAAGAAAATACCAATAACTAAAGTAATACTATGGTGTTTAACCCCAAAAATGAGGTTTACATACCCTATTTATAGAAAGCATTGTCCTAAACAAAAAAAAAACAAAATAAGGAAATAAACTGCTGGACGTGGCTTTGATCTACGAGACTGACCTACGGACCGTGGATTGACCAATGGTCCGTAGGTCCCTTCCGTGGCTCAACAGTTAGAAATTTTCTCAGGAGCTAGAATCTTCAACCTTTCAGATAAAAATGACAGACCTACAGAATCGACCGTAGGTTGACCTACGGTCCGTGGGTACCCTTTTGTGGCTCTACACTTGGAACTTTTCATCAGGTATTGGAACTCAAAATCTCTGATAGAAATGACGGACATACAAGACGGCCCGTAGGTCAACCTACGGTCCATCAATGGCCACCTTGGTTCCACACTTGGTCAAGACTTCCCTGATGATCATTCTACACCACCCACCTATGGACCATGATTGGACCTATGGTCCATAGGTCAATTCTCTGGGTGGCCACTTCTACAGAAATTCAGTTGTCTCTCTCTCGACCTCGTCCAAGTCTATTTCCTGCAAATTTAGCACAATAAACATTAGTTCTAATACAAAATGGCCCTAGACACACATAACTCTTAAGTGAAATATATTAAAAATACCGTAAACTCATAGTATATCAATTACTGAAAACAGTTTGAAATCGTGTGTGACAAGTCGTGGTCTTACTCCCTTGAGCAAGGAGATTTCCATGTAAAAGTCGTGTGTCTTTACTTACTTCATGCATTTACTTTCAGCACTTAAAACTGTCAAGGACCAGGTCTTGTGATCATTAGTGGATGCATACATTCCATCAATTCCCTTGAAGTTGTTTGCCTTCCACGTGTTGTAGATCATTGCCCACAAAATTGTTGTTGACTGTTCCTTTCTAAATAGTTGCCAGTGTCTCTCTTTTATCCATCTTAAACATTCTTCCTTTGAACTCTACATCCTGACCATCTTTCCAGCTCTTTTTCCACTATCATTATCCATCTACATTCAAAAAATAGGTTCAGCTGGGACTCTTCTTTGTAATCGTCACACAAACTGCATGAGTATCGTCCACTAGGATATGTAGTTTGTTCATTCTCTCCTTTGTCAATAGTCTATCTTGATTTGCTAGCCAGAGTATGTATCTGTGTCAATGTAGTAAAATAGAGCTCCATACCATATCAGCTTTTTATACTCTCTCTAGGTTCCCCATTAGGTTTAGGTAGATGCTACTTACTGATTATGCAGTACGTTCCATCTCTATACTAATCAATCATGCTTCGTCTGATTGAGTTCAATTTCCTTCGGTACTAGCTAAATCTTCTGGAGATACATGAGTCCATATATCATCACCATCTTTCATATAAATACCATGTACCTATTTAATCCAAAGAGTATCCTCTTTGCAAATAAGTTGCCAAACCAGATTCCCCACAACTGCCATGTTCCACATTTACAACTCTTGACATTAAGCCTTCCATTCTTGTTTGGTGTGCATACCTTCTCCCATGCTACTAGAGCTACCTTTATTTTACCCTGTTTGCTCCCCCATAGATAAAGCTACACTTCTTATCAACCTCCTTCAGTAAACTTAGTGGCAGAATAAAAACTGTACACCAAAAATTATAGAAGTAAATAAGACATCATTGATCACGTGCAACCTCCCTGCATAAGATTGTGTCTTGGAGTAGGCATTTGTGATTGGGTAATTTTATCAACCAACACTTGACAATCCATTTTGCACCACTTATTTGAAGACAAAGGCAATCCAAGGTACCTAATGGATAAAGTGCCATATGAAAAGCCTGTCAACTGCAGCAACTGGTCCTGAATATGATCAATCTGTTAGGACCAAATATAAGCAGGTGTAATACGGAAGCTAGCAAAGCAAACCTCGAAAGACCACGAGTAAGAAGACAAACGAGAAATATACCAAAAGACATAAAGATTTAACGTGGTTCGATCAAACGACCTACATCCACAAAAGAGATGAGAAATCTACTATAAATAGGAGAGTACAAAATATTGAGAGAAACAACCTCAACCAATTAATTCAGAATAAAAGGAGGTACACAAAATTCTCCCCCATAACCGCAACTCTCAAAACCCTAGGACTACATTGTGAATGCTAATTAAGTTAGAAGGAACAAGCCTACATTTATATAGTCCTAAAACCATTCCTACAAGAAAAGGACTAGTAAAATATTAAATAATTTTTATAAAAAGAAAACTTATTTATGGTAAGAAATCAGGGAAAATAGAACCCAACAAATCTCCCCCATGGCTTGAATTTCTGACAAAAATAAATTTGTCCACCTTCTTCACATAATCTTTAGGATCTTGCATCTTTTCTCCATAATCTCCTCCCTTGAATCTATGTCTTGACACATAGAACCCCTTTGAAAAAATTTCTCCAACAAAATCTTCATTATTGTCAGAAAGGTTGCGGCTAGAACTACACCCGCCAAGATGAACACCCATCTCTAACCTGGCTCCATCATTGAAGCATTGCACCAGGCTCAATCATTGAATCTGGCTCTAATAATACTTGTTCAGTCAAAAAATAAGCAGGTGTAACACAAAAGCTAGCAAAGCGAACCCCAAAAGACCACAAGTAAGAAGACAAATGAGAATCACACAAAAAAAGACAGATTTAACGTGGGTCAGTCAATCGACCTGCATCCACAAAGGAGATAAGCTATCCACTATAAATGTGAGAGTACAAAATATAGAGTGAAACAATCTCAAACAATTCATTTGAAATACTAGGAGGTACACAAAAATCTCCCCCATAACCGCAACTCCTAAAACCCCTAGCACTACATTGTGAATGCTAATTAAGTTAGAAGGAACATGCCTCTACTTATAGTCCTAAACCTTTTTTTACATGAGAAGGACTAGTAAATATTAAATCCTTTTCCTAAAAGGAAAACTTATTTATGGTAAGAAATCAGGGCAAATAAAACCCAACATATCTCCCCTTTGGCTTGAATTTTTGATAAAATAAATTTGTCAACCTTCTTTACATATTCCTTAGGATCTTTCATCTCTTCTTCATAATCTCCTCTATCGAACCTACGTCTCGACCCAGAGAACCCCACTGAAATAATTTCTCCAAAAAAATCTTCATTACTGTAAAAAAAGGTTGCGGCTAGAACTACATCTGCCAAGATGAACACCCATCTCTAACCTGGTTCAATCATTGATTATCAAACCACTAAACCTAGCTCTACCATTGAACCATTGGAGCTAGATCCATCATTGAACCATTCAACCTGGCGGCATCATTGAATCTGACTTTGATACCACTTGTTAGGACAAAAAATAAGTAGGTGTAATACGAAAGCTAGCAAAGAAAACATCGAAAGACAATGAGTAAGAAGACAAACGAGAAATATACCAAAAGACACAAAGATATAATGTGGTTCGGTCAATCAACCTACGTCCATAAAGGAGATGAGCAACCCTTTATTAATATGAGACTACAAAATATAGGGAGAAACAACCTCAACCAGTTCACTCGGAATACAAGGAGGAACACAAAATTCTCCCCCACAACCACAACTCTCAAAACCCTAGAACTACATTGTGAATGCTAATTCAGTTAGAAGGAACAAGCCTATATTTATAAAGTCCTTAAACCATTCCTACATGAGAAGGACTAGTAAAATATTAAAACTTTTTCCTAAAAGGAAAACTTATTTATGGTAAGAAATCAGGGCAAATAAAACCCAACAAATCTCCCTCTTGCCCTGAATTTTTGACAAAATAAATTTGTCCACCTTCTTCACATAATATTTAGGATCTTTCTTCTCTTCTCCATAATCTCCTCTACTAAATCTATGTCTCGACCCAGAGAACCCCTCTGAAATAATTTCTCTAACAAAATCTTCATTACTGTAAAAAAGGTTGCGGCTAGAACTACATCTGCCAAGATGAACACCCATCTCTAACCAGGTTCAATCATCGATTATCAAACCACAAAACCTCGCTCCATCATTGAACCATTGGACCTAGATCCATCATTGAACCATTCAACCTAGCGGCATCATTGAGTCTGACTTTGATACCACTTGTTAGGACCGAAAATAAGCAGGTGTAATAGAAAGCTAGCAAAGCAAGCCTCAAAAAACAACGAGTAAGAAGACAAACAAGAAATATACCAAAAGACACAAAGATATAGAGAGAAACAACCTCAACCAATTCACTAGGAATACAAGGAGGAACAGAAAATTCTCTCCCATAACCACAAATCTCAAAACCCTAGGACTACATTGTGAATATTAATTCAATTAGAAGGAACAAGCCTATATTTATAGAGACCTTAAACCATTCCTACAAGAAAAGGTCTAGTAAAATAGTAAAACCTTTTCCTAAAAGGAAATTTATTATGGTAAGAAATCAGGGCAAATAAAACCCAACAAATCTCCTCCTTGCCCTGAACTTTAGAAAAACTAAATTTGTCCACCATCTTCACATAATCCTTAGGATCTTTCGTCTTCTCCATAGTCTCCTTTATCGAATCTACGTCTTAACCCAGAGAACCCCTCTGAAATAATTTCTCTAACAAAATCTTCATTACTGTCAAAAAGGTCGCGGCTAAAACTACATCTGCCAAGGTGAACACCCATCTCTAACCTGGTTCAATCATTGATTATCAAACCACTAAATCTAGCTCCATCAATGAACCATTTGACCTACATCTATGATTAAACCATTCATCCTGGCGGCATCATTGAATCTGACTTTGATACCACTTGTTAGGACCGAAAATAAGCAGGTGTAACGCGTAAGCTAGCAAAGCAAACCTCGAAAGACAACGAGTAAGAAGACAAACGAGAAATATATCAAAAGACACAAAGGTATAACATGGTTCGGTCAACCAACCTACGTCCAAAAAGGAGATAAGCAATGCTCTATAAATATGAGATTACAAATTATAGAGAGAAACAACCTCAACCAATTCACTCGGAATACAAGGAGGATCACAAAATTATCCCCCATAACCGCAACACTCAAAACCTTAGGACTACATTGTGAATGCTAATTTAGTTAGAAGGAGCAAGCCTATATTTATACAGTCCTTAAACAATTCCTATAAGAAAAGGAATAGTAAAATATTAAAACCTTTTCCTAAAAGGAAAACTTATTTATGCTACAAAATCCAGGCTAATAAAACCCAACAAATCTCCCCCTTGCCCTGAATTTTTGACAAAATAAATTTGTTCACCTTCTTCACATAATCTTTAGGATCTTTCGTCTCTTCTCCATAATCTCCTCTATCGAATCTACGTCTCGACCCAGAGAACCCATTTGAAATAATTTCTCCAACAAAATCTTCATTATTGTCAAAAAGGTTGAGGTTAGAACTACATCTGCCAAGATGAACACCCATCTCTAACCTGGTTCAATCATTGATTATCATAACACTAAACCTAGTTCCATCATTGAACCATTGGACCTAGATCTAACATTGAACCATTCAACCTGGCGGCATCATCGAATCTGACTTTGATACCACATGCTAGGATCGAAAATAAGCAGGTGTAATGAGGAACCTAGCAAAGCAAACCTCGAAAGACAACGAGTAAGATGACAAGCGAGAAATATATCAAAGGAAACAAAGATATAACGTGGTTCAGTCGGTCAACCTAGTTCCACAAAAGAGATAAGCAACCCTCTATAAATATGAGATTACAAATTATAGAGAGAAACAACCTCAACCAATTCACTCGGAATACAAGGAGGAACACAAAATTCTCCCCCATAACCGCAACTCCCAAAACCCTAGTACTACATTGTGAATGCTAATTCAGTTTGAATGAACATGCCTATATTTATAAAGTCCTTAAACAATTCCTACAAGAAAAGGACTAGTAAAATATTAGAACCTTTTCCTAAAAGGAAAACTTATTTATGGTAAGAAATCAGGGGAAATAAAACCTAATAAATCTCCCCCTTGGCTTGAATGTTTGATAAAATAAATTTGTCCACCTTCTTCACATATTCTTTAGGATCTTTCATCTCTTCTCCATAATCTCCTCTATCAAATCTATGTCTCGACCCAGAGAACCCCTTTGAAACAATTTCTCCAACAAAATCTTCATTACTAGCAAAAAGGTTGCGGCTAGAATTACATCTGCCAAGATGAACACCCTTCTCTAACCTGGTTCAATCATCGATTATCAAACCACTAAACCTAGCACCATCATTGAACCATTCAACCTGGCGGCATCCTTGAATCTGACTTTGATACCACTTGTTAGGATCGAAAATAAACAGGTACAATGCGGAAGATAGCAAAGCAAACCTCGAAAGATAACGAGTAAGAAGACAAACGAGAAATATACCAAAAGACACAAAGATATAATGTAGTTTGGTCAATCAACCTACGTCCAGAAAGGAGATGAGCAACCCTCTATAAGTATGAGATTACAAAATATAGAGAGAAACAACCTCAACCAATTCCTAGAACTACATTGTGAATGTTAATTCAGTTAGAAGGAACAAGCCTATATTTATAAAGTCCTTAAACCATTGCTACAAGAAAAGGGCTAGTAAAATATTAAAACCTTCTCCTAAAAGGAAAACTTATTGATGGTAAGAAATCATAGCAAATAAAACCCAACAAATCTCCCCCTTGCCCTGAATTTTTACCAAAATAAATTTGTCCACCTTCTTCACATAATCTTTAGGATCTTTTGTCTCTTCTCCATAATCTCCTCTATCGAATCTACGTCTCAAACCAGAGAACCCCTCTGAAATAATTTCTCCAATAAAATCTTCATTACTGTCAAAAAGGTTGCGGCTAGAACTACATCTGCCAAGATGAACACCCATCTCTAACCTGGTTCAATCATTGATTATCAAACCACTAAACCTAGCTCCATCATTGAACCATTGGAGCTAGATCCATCATTGAACCATTAAACCTAGTGGCATCATTGAGTCTGACTTTGATACCACTTGTTAGGACCGAAAATAAGCAGGTGTAATATGAAACTTAGCAAAGAAAACCTCAAAAGACAACGAGTAAGAAGACAAACGAGAAATATACCAAAAGACACAAAGATATAACGTGGTTCAGTCAATCAACCTACGTACACAAAGGAGATGGGCAACCCTTTATAAATATGAGATTATAAAATATAGAGAGAAACAACCTCAACAAATTCACTCGGAATACAAGGAGGAACACAAAATTCTCCCCCATAACCGCAACTCTCAAAACCCTAAGACTTCATTGTGAATGCTAATTCAGTTAGAAGGAACAAGCCTATATTTATAGAGTCCTTAAACCATTCCTACAAGAAAAGGGCTATTAAAATAGTAAATTCCAAAAAGGAAAACTTATTATGGTAAGAAATAAGGGAAAATAAAACCCAACAAATCTCCCCCTTGGCCTGAACTTTTGACAAACTAAATTTTTCCACCATCTTCACATAATCGTTTGGATCTTTCGTCTTCTCCATAATCTCCTCTATCGAATCTACGTCTCAACCCAGATAACCACTCTGAAATAATTTCTCTAACAAAATCTTCATTACCGTCAAAAAGGTTGTGGCTAAAACTACATCTGCCAAGATGAAGACCCATCTCTAATCTGGTTCATTCATACATTATCAAACCACTAAATCTAGCTCCATCATTGAACCATTGGCCCTAGATCCATCATTAAACTATTCAACCTGGCGGCATCATTAAATCTGACTTTGATACCACTTGTTAGGACCGAAAATAAGCTGGTGTAACGCAGAAGCTCGCAAAGCAAACCTCAAAAAACAACAAGTAAGAAGACAAACGAGAAATATATCAAAATACAAAGATATAACGTGGTTCGTTCAACCAACCTACGTCCAAGAAGGAGATCAGCAACCCCCTATAAATATGAGATTACAAATTATAGAGAGAAACAACCTCAACCAATTCACTCGAAATACAAGGAGGAACACAAAATTCTCCCCCATAACCGCAACTCTCAAAACCCTAGGACTACATTGTGAATGTTAATTAAGTTAGAAGGAAGAAGCCTATATTTATAAAGTCCTTAAACAATTCCTATAAGAAAAGGACTAGTAAAATATTAAAATCTTTTCCTAAAAGGAAAACTTATCTATGGTAAGAAATTAGGGCAAATAAAACCCAACAAATCTCCCCCTTGGCTTGAATTTTTGAAAAAATAAATTTGTCCACCTTCTTCACATAGTCTTTAGGATCTTTCGTCTCTTCTCCATAATCTCCTCTATCGAATCTATGTCTCGACCCAAAGAACCCCTTTGAAATAATTTCTCCAACAAAATCTTCATTACTGCCAAAACAGTTGTGGCTAGAGCTACATCTGCCAGGATCAACACCCATCTCTAACCTAGCTCAATCATCGATTATCAAACCACTAAACCTAGCTCCATCATTGAACTACTAGACCTAGATCCATCATTAGACCATTCAACCTAGCGGAATCATTGAATCTAACTTCGATACCACTTGTTAGGACCGAAAATAAGCAGGTGTAATATGGAAGCTAGCAAAGCAAACCTCGAAAGACAACGAGTAAGAAGACAAACGAGAAATATATCAAAAGACACAAAGATATAACGTGGTTCGGTCAATCAACTTATGTTCACAAATGAGATGAGAAACTCTCTATAAATTTGAGATTACAAAATATAGAGAGAAACAACCTTAACCAATTCACTCGGAATACAAGGAGAAACACAAAATTCCCCAAAAAAATCTTTATTACAGTCAAAAAGGTTGTGGCTAGAACTACATCTGCCAAGATGAACACCCATCTCTAACCTTATTCAATCATTGATTATCAAACCACTAAACCTAGCTCCATTATTGAACCATTGGACCTAGATCCATCATTGAACCATTCAACCTGGCGGCGTCATTGAATCTGACTTTGATACCACTTGTTAGTATCGAAAATAAGTAGGTGTTATGCGGAAACTAGCAAAGCAAACCTCAAAAGATAACGAGTATGAAGACAAATGAGAAATATATCAAAAGACACAAAGATATAATGTGGTTCGGTCAATCAACCGACGTCCACAAAAGAGATGAGCGACCCTCTATATATATGAGATTAAAAAATATAGGGAGAAACAACCTCAACCAATTCACTCGAAATACAAGGAGGAACATAAAATTATCCCCATAACCGCAACACTCAAAACCCTAGGACTACATTGTGAATGCTAATTCAGTTAGAAGGACCAAGCCTATATTTATAGAGTCCTTAAACCATTCCTACAAGAAAAGGACTAGTAAAATATTAAAACCTTTTCCCAAAAGAGAAACTTATATATGTTAAGAAATCAGGGAAAAAATATCCCCGCAAATCTCCCCCTTGGCCTGAATTTTTGACAAAATAAATTTTTCCACCTTCTTCATATAATCTTAGGATCTTGCATCTCTTCTCCATAATTTCCTCCACCGCATCTACGTCTCGACACAAAGAACCCCTCTAAAATAATTTCTCCAACAAAATCCTTATTACTGTGAAAAAGGTTTCGACTAGAACTACATCTACCAAGATGAACACCTATCTCTAACCTGGTTTAATCATCGATTATCAAACCACTAAACCTGGCTCCATCATTGAACCATTGGAGCTAGATCCATCATTAAACCATTCAGCCTGGAGACATCATTGAATCTAGCACTGATACCACTTGTTAGGATCAAAATAAACATGTGTCAAGCGGAAGCTGGCAAAGCAAACCTCAAAAGACCATGAGTAAGAAGACAAACGATAAATATACTAAAAGACACAAAGGTTTAACGTGGTTCAGTCAAATAACCTACGTCCACAAAGAAGATGAGTAATCCACTATAAATGTGAGAGCACAAAATATAGAGAAATAACCTCAACTAATTCACTTGGAGTACAAGGATGTTCACAAATTCCCCCCCATAACTAAAACTCTCGAAACCCCTAAGACTACAATGTGAATGCTAATTAAGTTAAAAAGAACAAGCCTATATTTATAGAGTCCTAAACATTTTCTTTCAAGAAAAGGACTAGTAAAATATTAAAACCTTTTCCTAAAAGGAAAATTTATTCATGGTAAGAAATCAGGGCAAATAAAACCCAACACGATCTCCCATCCCTACAAATGTTTTGGATTTATCTACATTTGCCAACTACTCCAATGACCTTACTAAATTGTCTAATTGTCTCCATCAATCTAGCTACTGATTTGATATCACCCTTACAGAATAACATCAAGTCCTCAGTAAACATCAAGTGAATCAATTTTGTGTTTTTACACATTCGGTGAAATTCAAAATCTATTAATTCAGCCATATGTTCTCTGTCTCATTTTGTTTGTCTGGTTTTGACTTGGCACGAAGTTAAAGAATCTTTGTTGTACCTTACATTTTTAGCCTTAACATTTCTTTGTTTTCTACAAATATCTTGACACTGGTGTTTGGTGCATCTTATTTTATGTTCAGGCTGCTTGAACTGAACTATGGAAGAGAAGGTTGTTGCACAAGCTCCTTGAGGCTGTTTTGAAAACTAGCAATCGTATGAATGATGGAACATTTTGTGGTGGTGCTCAAGCATTTAAAATTAACACGCTTCTGAAACTATCAGATGTAAAAGGAATAGATGAAAAAACTGAGCTGATACATTTTGTTGTTCAAGAGATAATCCGTTCAGAAGGTATATGAGCTGCCCGTGCCAGAGATCGAGGGAGCGTGTGTAGCATCAAGTCTGATGATCTACCCGAGGAACAGTCTCAAGACGTAGAGGAGTATTATCGAAGTACTGGTTTACAAGTTGTTTCAGGTTTGAGTAGTGAACTTGAAAATGTGAAAAAAGCTACAACTTTGGATGTAGACAACTTAATTGGCACACTATCCAAGCTTGGTTGTGCACTAAAAGAATCACAGGATTTCCTAACTTCATAAATGCAGAATGCAGATGACGAAAATAGGTTTCACAAGACCCTGAAGAGTTTTGTGCAGAGTATTGAGCTTGACATCATGCAGTTATTAAAGGAAGAAAAAAGAATTATGGCTTTAGTTAAAGGAACATCATCAAATTATTTCCATAGAAATGCTAGGAAAAATGAAGGCTTATGATTGTTTGTTATCGTTTGTGATTTTCTAATAATATTAGATAAGGTATGCATAGAGGTGAAAAATACTCATAAGAAGATAAGTGGTACACCAAAGAAGGATAATGTGGCAAGTAAAACTTCACAGTCCACCAATCTATCATCCCTCGATCTCCGACATAAGCTTTTTCCAGCTATCACATATAGGAGAATTAATGATTCTAGTTAGGATGATGATGCTTCTTAAGGTAAGGTAAACATGGCATCTGTGTTTTTCTTCATTTACTTGAGATATCCACTAATCAAATTATTAATTGGGAAGTTGAATTGGTGAAAACATCATAAGCATAGCATGCAAGTACACACCCCGAGGGTGTGGCCTAGTAGTCAATGAAGTGCTTGCATATTTTCACATATGTTTTATACTAGTGTTGGTAGGAGGTGACAAGGTAATGAATTGAATAATTGATGTGACTACAAGCTGACCTGAACAATACATCCTAGTAATTGAAATCATTTGATTTTTTATTGTACGGAGTCATTAGTACCGCAATTTGATGTATATGAAACTACTATATATGTCAAAGACAAATGTTGTGTATATGGTTGTTAAATTTGTCTTTTCGTTATTGTTAGCGCATGGATCTGAGTCATTTTTGAGTTCAAATATGGTAAATACGGAAATGAGATTCAGTTTTAGAAAGTTATGCTAATAGAGGGATCTCAATTTGAGGGGGTAGAGGTGGTTGGAGTTGCTCAAAGACGAAGATTTATCTAGTACATGACTCTATTTCAATATTTTTCTTTATTGAAGTTCCACTTGTACTTAAAAGAGTAGTTAGGAAAATTCTCATTCATTTTTTCTCTAGTTTAGTTGATAATTCTTTCTTTTTTTAAAAAAAGTGTAATTGAAAAAAGTAGCTATGTTGATATGGTGTTCCTAAATTGAAATGGTAGCTTTCTTATTCATCATAATTCTCCATTGCAAATGTTTTATTTAGTAATAAATCTTCTGATGCTGCTATTGTTCGTTTATTCTTAATCAGAGATCCTGAAAGTCTTTTGTATCATTGTCTTGACTACTACGATACAAGCCAAGAAAGAATCGTGAAAGATGACTGATGAGTCCACAAATTTGACTCATTTAGGGCATTATTTTAATAGAAATAGTATCCTCAAATACTTATTTATTCTAAATATTTGATGAAAACACTTATGTTTCAGTTATTTGAAGTTTTAGTGGAAGCATAGACACTTAGGCGCAAAAAGGAACAAAAAGGCTGAGAAGAACGAAGAATCCGAAGCCAGAGCAGTCGCCAAGAACGCTTGGCAATTCACCGAAGGGACACAGTCTGCCTTTTGTTCCAGTATGTGAAGCCTTGAAGGAGCAGGATTAAAAACTCAATGAAAGGAGCAGTCGGCATTTCGCCGAATAGATCCGCGAAATAATACTATGTCGCCCAATGACACAGAGCATGGCGATGCTGAAGGCTAGTGCAAGATGGCGAAAAACTACACCAAAGGGTGAATCACCTAGTTAATCAGCTATTCTGACTAACCTTGCCGAATGATCCGCCAGCACTATTTTCTGAAGTCTATAAATACTAATTTTTTTATTAATTTTAGGAGGGTCAGACCATTATTATAATTTTCACAATAGAATAGTACTTTTTTTGATATTTTTGCTCTAAGCTTGAGAGGGTTTTGGAGACTTGAAGGAGAAGAGGGTTTTCATCTTCAAGATTTGGAGTTGGGTCTCTTGGATTCTTCATTCTTGGCCTGTAACAAGACTTAAATATTCATATCCATTTGAATGCAAACTCATTTAGGTATAAATTTCTATCTCTTGTTCATGTGTGGCTAAAAACCCCCATTCTTGGGGTGTGATTTAGCAAATATGTGTTGATATTATGATTGGGTCTTGTATGCTAATAGGTTAGATGCATTTTAATGGTGATTTCACCTAGTGGTTGTGGTTTAATTTAATGTGTTTGTAGTTTTAAATACAGAACCACCCATGTGTTTTCGGCTTACGAGAGAGAGAGGTCGCGAAACTAAGACCGCTAGGCTGATGGCCTAAGGAGTGGGTCGACATGAGGTTCAGCCCGAGAGGGTGAGCCCTAGCCCTATATACTAGCAATCAGCTTGAGAGAGCGAGTGGGGTAAGGCATAGGCTGGTCTTTATACAGCAAATGGGTGTCTGAGAGAAATCCAGTTGAAACGGGGTAAGTTGTCCAAGAGGAAACTTATTTTCATCTAAAGCTTAGCCTACTCACTATTATCTTGAAAATTTCCTATCGAAAACATGTACCCAACTATTTATCTCAACTTGTATTGTGGTCACACCCCAAGAACTCTTCCCTATACTTGATTTCTTGTTATATTTGTTGTTTTTGCTATACTTGTGACAAAACCCCCAAATTGATATTTGACTTTTTTTTTTTTTGTCCCCCTTTAATTTACAATGTTTTTACTCATTAATGTCTTTAGCTACGACTAATTAGAACTTAATTTTATTTTTCTATTAATTCTCAAAACCACTCCCTTGGGATACGACCCCAACTATCGGTTGGGTTATTATATTATCGACGATCTTAGACACTCATACCATAGGTTAGTGTCGTTGGTCACAATAAGCATCAAAATGGCACTGCTGTTGAGGAGTGGTGTTATTTTAGAATTTTTAGACTAGTAGAATTTTTGTTCTTCTTAGTTGTGGTTTACTAATTTAATTTTTAGTTTTGTTCTGTTGACTATGTCAATATTTCAAGAAGCATGAGTGTTAACAGTAGCAACGGTAGCTAGGTGGGCCACCCGACATCAGAAACCTCAACGATGTCCAAGAGCCCAACATCAATGATCCACATCTCATGGGAGGTGTTGGAGCCATCCGTCTACCTCCAGCAGAGGGAAATGTGGAGTTCCACATAACGAGCACCATGTTGCAACTCTTGCAACTAAAGGGACTCTTCAGTGGATTAACTCATGAGGACCCACATGAGCATCTTAGAAACTTTGTAGATGTGTTTGGACCATTCTCGTTCAAAAACATCTCTCAGGAGTCTATTCGACTAAAGTTATTCCCTTTTTCGTTGATAAGGGAGGAGTGCAAGTAACTAGCTGAGTTGCCACGTAACTCGATCATTTTGTGGGAGGAGTTGGTCACCTCATTTAATGTGTAATTTTTCCCTCCCTCGAAGATGATGACTATTCGAGATAGCATCCAAATATTTAAGCGTCTAAATAGAGAGCCTCTACACAAAACTTGGCTCCGGTTTAAGAAATTGGTGCTACAATGCCCGACCCATGGTCTACCTGATAACTTGATCCTTCAATACTTTTACCGGAGTCTAGACTCGATAAACAAAGGTGTAACTGACCAACTCTAGCCTGGAGGGTTAATGCAACAACCATATACAATAGTAGCTCAACTTCTCGATGGCATGAAAACTATCAACAGGGCTTGGTACACCCGCGAAGACCAGGTCTCACCGATCACATTTCAACTATCTAGGGAACAAGTTGAAATAGATAATGAGAGAGACCAAAACATGGCCAAGATCATGACGCAGCTTGACATTTTATCCAAAACTGTCATGGGGGCTGGTACACGTGGTGTCAATGCTGCGGGACTCGGGGGTGCAAATCCTGAGGAGATGAAGTTTGAAGCCATTATGATGAGGAAGTAAATTTTCTAGCTAACCAAGGCGGGGGCTCTCGTTCAACCTACCCAAGGTAGGGTGGTAACCTTGGATGGATTAGAAACGATAGCTGAAAGGATCAAGATCGTGAATGGAGGAACCGTAATCCAAATTGGAAGGATGGGGAGAAGGATAGATAAGTGCCTGCCCATGAGCGTCAAAAGCCCAAGGATTCGGAAGGTGGTAGGTCCGAGGATATGCTCTCGCATATCCTAAATAAAATTGAAGGGTCAGACAAAATGCTGAAAGGCAAGAAACAAGATGTGTCTATCCTCAATCAGACTGTCACCTCTCATTCAGTTTTGATTAAGCAGTTAAAGACCTAAATAGTTCATATCTTGTCTCATCTCAATCCCAGACAACAACGAGGTATGCCTAATGATACTATAGCTAACCCCAAGAGTGAGGTCTGAAGGTGGACTTGCGTCGTGCCACAACATTAACTAAGGCACTGTTTGGGAGGCAACCAAAAACCCTTCAAGTACTTCCTAATTACTAGTAGAATAATGGTGTGTTTTTTTGTACAGGTTAAAGTAAGGGAGGTGATCGAAACAGTATATGGAGGCAAGCAACAGGTCCATTTGGCGTATCGCAGATAAGATTGGCGAACACGATTCTTTCCACCGTCTGACTCAAGGCACTGTCAGCTTGGATCATGTAAAACTCGACGGTCTGAAGAAAATTAGTGGCACGTCGCCAACCATGTTGGCGATATAGACATTTGGCGCTTTGCCGAGTGAATGGGCGAACTTGACTGACATCGCTGAATGGGTGGAAACTAGACTGTTTTTGCAAGACACATATTTAAAAATTATATTTCATTCACTTTCTCTCACTACTTCATCCAATCAAACTCACACCTGCACTCTAGCCTTTTATTTCTTGTACTCTTAGAGTATTTAAAGTGTAGAATTGTGCTCGAATTTGGATCACATTGCTGCCTAGCACGTCAGTAATATCTAATTTGGCATCAAAGGTTGGCAATCGAACCCCTCAATTATTTGATCATAATTTTTACTCATTTGCATAATGTTGAAATGATTGAAAACTATTGTTGAGTCTTTGAGTTGATGGGATTGCATGTATTACCAATTACGATTCAACACTTACTACGTAACTGGTAGAATCCCACTAGATCGTGCGTTGTTTTCAAATTGTGCTGGTATGGGTGTGTAAAAATTTCTACGGGTCTTCGTTGAATTCATGCCTTAGAAGCTTACACTATGCTATCAGGGATTTTGGGGTTGAATTTGAAAGAAATAGGTTGAAAATAGACACGTTAGGTTGTTTGGCGAGTCGAGTTGAGCTTGCTGAACTACTCGGCGGTTCAGATAGTACCCCCATTCCGCCTTTAACTGAATGCTGCATGTATTAATCGATCTATAACTTTCGGCGGTTAGGCGATTCGCCGAAGGACTCCTTGTTCGCCCTTTGTTTGCACCATTGCACCTTCAATGCATCATTTTTAGCAAATAGCCTAAATGGATGAGTACTTCGCCAACTGGTTTGGTGAAGCTATTTTTCACCCAAAAATTCCCCTGGCCCTGTTTAAAATATTGTCTAACTTTTCTCAAAGTCTTTTGCAGAAATGGCTAGACCAAAAGTTGCAAAAAGGGACATGTCACCCCGACATGTAAGAGCACGAGAGTTTAAAAGAGACAAGAAGATAGCAGAACTGGAAAAAGAAATAAAAGAGAGTAAGAAAGCAAGTGCCAGCAGGAGGACCCCCACTGAGCCCACTATTCCTTCATGAAAATGTGGATTCTACATGGCCATAGACTCCTTTTTGGCGGGCCATGAAGTAGACTGAATGGTTGCGGGTAACATCGCTGCAAAAGCTAGGAATGATAGTCCGAGAACCATTGTCACATTCCAGGCCAATGCATCAGGCAACGATGCCCCGACAAATAGACCAAGTGTTAGACAGGATCCCCTCTTTACCTCCCTCTCTATCTTTCTTTATTCTCACTGTTGGATATTCAGCATTTGCATTTAAGGACAAATATTTTTGTTGTGGTGGGGTGAGGCCCACCTTTTATGTGTTGTTTGTGACTTGTGTTTTGTGTATATATTTGGGTTGTTCTATTTTAAATTGTGTCAATATTGTTTTCTGTAGATGTTTGAGCTTGTGGCTTTTTTTATTTTTATTTGCAAAATGATTTTGACCCTTTCAAAAAAAATTTAATTTTTCGCACATTTTTGCCACCTCTCATGTGTTGAATATGGTTGTTCTTTTGCAGAAATTTGAGTCTCGATTTAAATCAATATCGATGACTTCAATAGTGCTTACAATCGAACGAACATGAATGTACGGCTACAACGAGACCAAATGAAGTTGCATAGACAATATGTAAACTCTTTGCATCTTGTGGTGATTAGTCATTTATCAAATTGATTCTCTTGTAATGACCCTTGCACACTAGCAAAAGTGTGTAGTCTTTTTTGACTTAAGTATCGATGCCTTGTGTGATTAGCTTACTTTGAACCATGCATAAATAAACCCAAAATTTGACCCGTTAGTCTGATTGATTTAGAAAGGTGTGCTCTTGAAATAATCTTAGGCAACTTTAAAGAGTGTGAGCCAAATTTGACATATACCTCTTTTGTGGCCTACCCATGAGTGTGTGAAACTCTTTTGAACACCCCTTGACACTTACCTTTCTTTGGAAGAAGCTTGATGAACCCTAAGCCTTACTTGACCCACTACCTATAATCCTCTTGATTTGTAGTTTAGTAAATAGCCAACTTAGGCCAAAAGCCTAAGTTGGGGGTGTGGTGAAAAGGAAAAGGAAAAGTCAAGAAGTGTAAGAAAAGTCCCCCTTAACCCATGGTGTTGCAGAATAACGGAAACTCTTCAATCAAAAAAAAAAAAAACCTATGGAATAAAATACAAAACAAATCGGGTTTTCAAGCAATCCATGGAGGTGAATAAAAAGTTGACTTAGAAGCACTATAAAAAGAATTGATAAAGGAAAAGAAGGGAATGCCTTAAGAATACCACATCTCATGAGGAAAAAGTCACTGAGCCTAAATGACCATACCTTTGTGCTCAGCCCCATTACAAGCCCTAGAAAGACCTTTTTGATCTTGAGTGAGTTGAAGCGAAGATCGATAGGAAAATAAGGGCAAGCCTATGGGTGAAAACATGCATTGTGTTCCTCTTTTTGAGTGTAAGCATTGCATTTGATTCCTGATCTTTAATTGATTAACCTCTTTGTGTGGCTGAGGAATCATTCTTTAGGTGAGGGCATTTAGATACTTTTTGTTGAACTTGAACTTGCACAAGAAGCAAGTATTGCGAGCACGAGAATCTTTGGTAATGTTGTGTCACAACTTGAATCTTTGAGTACACAGCTGATCTTTGCATGAGTAATTTGAGTTTTGTCTTGTATTTTCATCATTTAGTCTTGTGTAGCACTATTTGAGACATCCCATTTGAACTGCTAAACTTAAGTTTCACTTGAGGAAGAGCAAAAGTTTAAGTTGGGGGTGTTGATGAGTCCACAAATTGGACTCATTTAGGGATTTATTTTAATAGAAATAGTGTCCTCAAATGCTTATTTATTCTAAATATCTGATTAAAACACTTAAGTTTCAGGTATTTGAAGTTTTAGTGGAAGCATGGACACTTAGGAGCAAAAAGGAACAAAAAGGCTGAGAAGAACGAAGAAGCTGAAGCTTAAGCATTACCAAACACGCTTGGCAATTCGCCGAAGGGACGCACTCCGCCTTTTATTCCAGTACGCGAAGCCCTGAAGGAGCAGGATCCAAAAGGCAATGAAAGGAGAAGTCGGCGGTTTGCTAAATAGATCCGCGAAGCAGTACTATATTGCCCAATGACACAGAGCACGACGATGTTGAAGGCTAGTGCAAGACAGTGACAAACTACACCAAAGGGTGAATCACCGAGTTAATCAGCGATTTCGACTAACCTCACCGAATGATCCACCAAAACTATTTTCTGAAGTCTATAAATACTAAATTTTTTATTAATTTTAGGAGAGTCGGACCATTATTATAATTTTCACAATATAATAGTACTTTTTTTGATATTTTTGCTCTAAGCTTGAGAGGGTTTTGGAGACTTGAAGGAGAAGAGGGTTTTCATCTTCAAGATTTGGAGTTGGGTCTCTTGGATTCTTCATTCTTGGCTTGTAACAAGACTTAAATCTTCATACCCATTTGAATGCAAACTCATTTAGATATAAATTTCTATCTCTTGTTCATGTGTGGCTAAAAACCCCCATTCTTGGGGTGTGATTTAGCAAATATGTGTTACTATTATTGTTGGGTCTTATTTGCTAATAGGTTAGATGCATTTTAATGGTGACTTCACCTAGTGGTTGTGGTTTAATTTAATGGGTTTGTAGTTGCAAATACAAAACCACCCATGTGTTTTCGACTTGCTCGAGAGAGAGGTCGCAAAACTAAAACCGCTAGACTGATGGCCTAAGGAGTGGGTCGGCATGAGGTTCAGCCCGAGAGGGTGATCCCTAGTCCCATATCCTAACACTCAGCTCAAGAGAGCGAGTGGGGTAAGGCGCACAACTAAAAAAATTTGAAAAAAAGATGCCAAAAAGCGATGGACTGTGTCGCTTTTCGCGTCAAAATTGACGGAAAAGCGACGCAATCAGTTTCGTCGCTTTTTAGCTCGATGCTTTTCAAAAAGCAACGGATTGCTTCGCTAAAAATGCGACGGACAACGTCGCAAAAATTGATGGACAACGTCGCAAAAAGCGACAGACAGCGTCTATTTTTGGAAATTTGATTTTTTAAAAATTTTTTCAAAAAATCGACGGACTCCGTCTCTTTTGTTTTAATTTTTTTTATTTCTAAATTGAGATGTTGTCCGTCGCTTTTTCGAAAATATTTTTAAAAAAAATTCCAGAAAAGCGACAGGCATAACCACGCAGTCCATCGCTTTTCTGGAACTTTTAAAAAATAAAATCCAGAAATGCGAAGGACAAAACCACGCAGTCCATCGCTTTTCTGGAATTTTTAAAAAATAAAACCCATAAAAGCGACGGACAAAACCACGCAGTCCATCACTTTTCCTGCTTTATTTTTTACAGCAGAAACTTTCCAGTTTCTGCTGCCCACCTGCAAATAAAATTCAATTGAATTTAATTCAATTCAATACTACAGTATTCAGTCCAATCAAACACACAATTATAACAATCTAAACAAAATATAAAATAACATTCAAAAGTACATAAATCATAAATTATAAAATTATAAAATCTTTCAATATTTGTTTAAAAAAGTTAAAAATGTCCAAAGATATAAACTAGGGAGTGAGATCTACATAATCATCCTCATCACTCTCGTCGTCGGTGTCATCAGGAGCTGAAGTATTAGGTCGACGAGCGAGGTTCATCACTTGTTCTTTGATTTTGCTGAACAGTTTCATTCATGCTTTTTTGTTTAGCTACTCTTCTTCGCTCCGACTCTGCTAGTGCTGCTGTAAGTTTAGCTATTTGATCCGACATAGCAGCAATTTGAACAGCGTCAAGTGTCTTGGCTTGACGTGACGATCCAATACCTTCTAAGCCTGACAGGAGTCGTCTAACATCATTTCGAAAGCCTAGACCATAGCATCTACCCTTGTGTGTCCCCCCTACCACTTTTTCTTTCCAAATCTGGGTGGACAGTTCAGGGGTCAATTGGACCGAACTATCTAGATTCTCAGCGACGTAGTGCTGAAAGTCATTCTGCATATTAAATATAAAAATTGAAATTAATATATATACATATTATATATTCACTATTAATATATATATTATTCATATTAAATAACTTACAAAAGTTCGTTCGGCCCTTTCCCCCACCCACACATCCTGATCCGACTTATTTTCTTTCTTCCTTACATGAATCTTCTTGAAAACCTCTGGTTCAATGGGAGGGCGTCCCAATTCTTTTTCCTATAAAAAAAAACTGAAATTTATAACAATATATATGAATCAACAAATTATTTATTTAAAAGTTTAAATAAGAACTTACCATCTCTCATGCAATTGTTCCAACCGTCTTTGCACCTCCGGTGTGCAATGAGCCACCTTTAAGACTGCCTCTAGCCTTTGTGGCTTGATCTGATATTGCCTTAAACTCGTCTGTTTTCCAAAACACTCAATTCATCAAAAATATTAGGCAACATCCAACCAAGACGTACAGCACTATCCCGAACACTCTTTAGCTAGGCAGACAGTCTGGTGGATGCCTTCCTCTCAAATGTGGTCGCAATGACCAAATTGTACCTCGACTCCCAAGTACACATAGTCTGAAAAAAATTGAATAACGTTAATTATATCGATAGTAAAAAAAAGTAAAGTATACTAAACTTAGCTAAAAAATATATACCTTAAAGTTATTAAACATCGCCTGGCGTATACTGTTTGGAATCTCGGTCCACGAGTGATAAGCCTGTGTATAGAGTCTTCTAACACATTCTTTTAAATCCCAGGCAGTATCCTTTCCAGGATACCACCTACAAAACACATAATAAATATATTAGTTCATGAATAATATATTAAAGTATAAGAAATAAATAAAATAAACTAACAAATAGATAACAAAACAAACTTACGATGATCCATCGGGCTCAATCATGACTCTACCAAGTCTTTCCTTTTGGCCGAAGCTAGAGAAGACATCGTATCATGTGGTGTAGCACTAGGTGTAGCTGTAGACGAGGGTCGTACGTCAGGATGCACAAAATGCTGAGTCAATGGAGGGGTATCGACCATAGCATCTGACTGCTCGCTACTAGAATCTCCAAGCCTCATGGCAGATAACTGAGAAGATGTACCTGTGGGAGATGCAGTACCGACCGATAAGGGTCGTGCTTGACAAATAGCCTGTAAAGGTAGGTCCTCATAGCGTCGTGCAGGCAATGGTTGTGAAGTAGATGAAGTACCGAGTGGTCGACAGTAATTAGGATAATATTGCCGAGGATCAGCCATACCAAACGAAACAGCAAATAAATGAGTATCATGGCTGATGCGTTCTGGCACAGAAGAAATAGATCCTGCAATATCCTCGGGATCTATCGGCCTCCTAGACTTCTTCTTCTTAGCCTGTTTAGTCTGGCTAACTCGAAGATTCTTCTGATGTCTATCATTGTCACCGCTTGATGACATCTGTATGCAAATTTACATGTATAATATATATAAAAATGATAGATTAAATAAAATTAGCAAAATACACTTACATATATACTAGCTAGCTTTCATTCTACACTATTCCTCCTCGCTTGTTTCAATTCCATCATTTTCCCATTCTTCCTCCTCAGTTGTTTCATTTTCATTATCGTCCCATTCTTCGTCATCAAATGATTCATTTTCCTCATTCTCGAATATTTCTTCCCCAACATTCAGTATGTCATCATCAGATACTTCTTCTAATATGTGTTGAGGATGTTGTACTGTGGTTTCCAATTCAACATCAACTTCTTGTTGAACAATTGCAACATCATTTTGATATGCCACATCTAAGATATTGCCAGTTTCAATTCTTCCAACAGGCTTACTTTTAATAACAACCCACCAATCATCTTTGTCTCTACGCAATGGATATGAAGCGTAATACACTTGTTTAGCATTTTGTGCAATAATAAAAGGATCATAACTTCTGTATTTCCTAGTGTGCTTAACTTCAATTATATTATGTTGATGGTCCATCTTTGTGCCTCTATGTGATGGGTCAAACCATTCACACCGAAACAATACAATCTTCTTGTTAGGCCAACCTAAATACCTCAGTTTAATAATCTCTTGAATGACACCATAATATTCAATAGTTTGACCAGTACCATCAGCATCACCTTGTATGTAGACACCGCTATTATTTGTTTTCTTGTTCCTAGAAACTTCTTCAGTTTGAAACTTAAAACCATTGACACAATACTTATTCATTGTCAGTACTTGAGATTCAGGTCCAAGTGCTACTTCTTTCACTAATTGCAAATGTTGGACACTTGAGTATTCATCGTAAACCTACGTGATTGTTATTTCAAGTAATATAATTTAATATAACATGAATATATTATTAAATACTTAGTGATTGCACAGCCATTTGGAAAATTCTGTATAGATGGCTTCATTACCCCATGTGTTTACGAATAGGCTGATCATTTTACATTCAAGTGTTTCGTTAATTAATGATCACTTATTAGTATGTAATTTAATAACATATTTTTAACACTTACTTGACATATGATTGAATCTCTGGACAATTAGGTAAAACATGTGTCACAGCTGATCGCATTTCCATATCAGTGAAGCCTCGTTTTCCACGCTTTTTAGATCCTCTACCATTTTGATTAAAAATTGATATCGGTGGAAATAAAGGATCACTATCGCCATCATCATTGCGATTGGGCCTGTTTCTCCTACATAACACATCATGACCAAAGTAATAAGAATAAAAATCAGCAGTTTCTCTCCTAATATGACCTTGAACAAATGATCCTTCGATCCTTCCCTTTTGTTTAATCGTTTGCTTCGAACTACCAATTTTTTTGCATGTATGTATGTATATATATGTTAATATATAAAAGACTTGGCGAATATATATAACTTAGTGAATATTTCAAATGGATACCTCTCAAATGGATACATCCATCTTGTTTGAACTGGACCTCCGAGGCAAGCCTCTTGTACAAGGTGAATTGGAAGATGCTCCATCACATCAAAGAAACCACATGGAAATATCTTCTCCAATTTAGTAGTAGTAACAAGAATATTTTCCTCCATCCTGTCTAAACTACTCTCCAACAACTTTTCAGAACATAAATCTTTAAAAAAAAAAGACTTATTTCTGTGATTGGTTTCCATATCCTTTTGGGTAGATGGCTAAAAGTGATAGGAATTAAAGTTTCCATGAACACATGACAATCATGACTTTTCATATCAATTTTCCTTCATTCATATCTGCCCGCTTTCCTAAATTTGAAGCATAGCCCTCAGGCATCCTCAAATTTTTAACCCACTGAATAATTTCACGTTTCTCATCCAATGTGAATGAAAAGCTGGCTTTGGGCTTAACTATTTTACCATTCTGTAATTCCTGCAGCCATAACTCTTTTCTCTGACAATATTCCTTTATGTCCATTCTAGCTTTTGGATTGTCTTTTGTCTTACCCTTAACATCCATCACCGTGTTAAACAAATTGTCAAAGTAATTTTTTTCAATGTGCATCACATCTAGATTATGTCGTAGCAAATTGTCCTTCCAATACGGCAACTCCCAAAATATACTTTGTTTGGTCCAATTATGTTCAACACCATATCCAGGAAGTCTAGAAAGTGGAGCTTCGTAACTTTAGGTAATTGAGAAACTCTCTCCCAAATTTGATGCCCTGTGAGTACTGGAGGTGGGGGGTCACTTTCAACCTTATTTTTCCTAAATGCATTTGTCATCTTTCTAAAGTCATGGTCCATTGGCAAGAACTGGCGATAACAATCAAACCATGTATTTTTTCTGCCATGCTTTAAAGTGAATGCCTTGCTATTTTCCATGCAATACGGACATGCTAGCTTTCCATCTTTCATCCAACCAAACAACATCCCGTATGCAGGAAAATCATTAATAGTCCACATTAAAGAAGCACGCATAACGAAATTCTGCTTAGTTGATATATCATAAGTCAAAACGCCTTCAAACCACAATTGTTTGACCTCATCTATCAATGGTTGTAGATAGACATCAATCAAACTTTTTGGATTATGGGGACCTGGAATAACACAACTTAGAAAGATGTAGGGACTGGTCATGCACATTTCAGGATGAAGATTATACGGAGTAAGAAATACCGAACAACATGAATAAGGTGAAGCATTATTAGAGAATGGTGTGAAGCCATCTGAACACAACCCCAACCTAACATTTCTTGGTTCACTAGCAAAATCAGGATATATATTATCAAAATGCTTCCATGCTTCACCATCAGATGGATGAGACAAGACACCCGGCGGCCTTCTATATTCACGATGCCATCTCATATGTGGGGCAAACCTCATCGATGCATACAACCTCTTTAACCTAGAAATGAGAGGTAGATAATGCATCGCTTGAACTGGGACCATCTTTCCAATCGGAGTCCTCTTATAACGAGCATGTCCACAAATCTTACAATTTTCTAATTCATTATCAGTCTTGTAAAACAACATGCAACCATTAACACAAAAATGAATAATATCATACGTCAATCCTAACTTGGACACCAAACGCTTTGCCTGATAGAATTTCTTTGGTATGTTAAACTCCGGATTAACTGGTTCACCCAAAAGATCAACTATTGAATCCATAGCAACATTAGGAACATTCCAATCTGATTTAATATTCATTAATCTAACTGCAACTGACAAAGTAGAATACGGACTCCCTTCGCATAGTGGACGACTAGACTCTTCTAATTGATCATAAAAGCGTCTTGCTTCTTCATTAGGAGCTTCATCAAAATATTGTTTCGGTTCCATCCCACCTTGAACTCCGAAAGCATCATAGATCATTTCATGAACCCTATCACATTCAACCCTATCGTGTTCAACCCTAACCTGTTCAACCCTAATTTGGCCATCTGGTGCAACCATATTATATACATCCACAGGCATCGAATTATAAAACATACCATCCTATCCATCACTTTCTCCATGATCAATCCATACAAAATATCTAGACTTAAATCCGTTACGGGACAGATGAACCATAACTGTATCTAGTTTAAAAAATTTTAAGCACTTACATGCACTACAAGGACACCTAACCAATCCATTATTCTTGAAAATGGCATGTGTCATTGTATGTTCAATAAAATTTCTAACACCGTCAATAAACTCAGGTTTCAATCCAGCACCATTTTCATAATGCATATTATACATCCACAAACGATGATCCATCTATAAAAATATAGATATTCAATTATATTATAAATAATTATTTAGTATAAATTGTTTAAACAATATAACAATTTACTATCTTAGTTTAGACTTAAACCAACAACCAATCCACCAACTAAACCTCATTATTTATCTTAGCATATTCACACAACTTAACAACCTAAACTAGAGTAGTTTAAACTGAAACCAACAACCAATCCACCAACTAAACCACATTATTTATCTTAGCATATTCACACAACTTAACAACCTAAACTAGAGTAGTTTAAACTGAAACCAACAACCAATCCACCAACTAAACCACATTATTTATCTTAGCATATTCACACAACTTAACAACCTAAACTAGTTTAGTTTAGACTTAAAACAACAACCAATCCACCAACTAAACTACATTATTTATCTTAGCATATTCACACAACTTAACAACCAAAACAAGTTTAGTTTAGACTTAAACCAACAACCAATCCACCAACTAAACCACATTATTTATCTTAGCATATTCACACAACTTAACAACCTAAACTAGTTTAGTTTAGACTTAAACCAACAACCAATCCACCAACTAAACCACATTATTTATCTTAGCATATTCACACAACTTAACAGCCTAAACTAGTTTAGTTTAGACTTAAGACAACAACCAATCCACCAACTAAACCACATTATTTATCTTAGCATATTCACACAACTTAACAACCTAAACTAGTTTAGTTTAAACTTAAACCAACAACCAATCCACCAACTAAACCACATTATTTATCTTAGCATATTCACACAACTTAACAACCTAAACTAGTTTAGTTTAGACTTAAAACAATAGGCAATCCACCAACTAAACCACATTATTTATCTTAGCATATTCACACAACTTAACAACCTAAACTAGTTTAGTTTAGACTTAAACCAACAACCAATCCACCAACTAAATCACATTATTTATCTTAGCATATTCACACAACTTAACAACCTAAACTAGTTTAGTTTAGACTTAAAACAACAACCAATCCACCAACTAAACCACATTATTTATCTTAACATATTCACACAACTTAACAACCTAAACTAGTTTAGTTTAAACTTAAAACAACAACCAATCCACCAACTAAACCACATTATTTATCTTAACATATTCTCACAACTTAACAAACACATTATCACAAAATTAAAGCTAAGTGTCAACACTAGATGGACACAAATCGATTTTGCAAGAAAATCAATTTTGTCATCAATAGGATCAACTAGTGTTGGTACTTATGCTTAACAAACACATTATCACAAAATTAAAGCTAAGTGTCAACACTAGATGGACACAAATCGATTTTGCAAGAAAAATCAATTTTGTCATCAATAGGATCAACTAGTGTTGGTACTTATGCTTAACAAACACATTATCACAAAATTAAAGCTAAGTGTCAACACTAGATGGACACAAATCGATCTTGCAAGAAAATCAATTTTGTCATTAATAGGATCAACTAGTGTTGGTACTTATGCTTAACAAACACATTATCACAAAATTAAAGCTAAGTGTCAACACTAGATGGACACAAATCGATCTTACAAGAAAATCAATTTTGTCATCAATAGGATCAACTAGTGTTGGTACTTATGCTTAACAAACACATTATCACAAAATTAAAGCTAAGTGTCAACACTAGATGGACACAAATCGATCTTGCAAGAAAATCAATTTTGTCATCAATAGGATCAACTAGTGTTGGTACTTATGCTTAACAAACATATTATCACAAAATTAAAGCTAAGTGTCAACACTAGATAGACACAAATCGATCTTGCAAGAAAATCAATTTTGTCATCAATAGGATCAACTAGTGTTGGTACTTATGCTTAACAAACACATTATCACAAAATTAAAGCTAAGTATTAATACTAGAAGGACACAAACACATTATTGAAAACATGTAGTTGTACTTGAACTTAAGAAACTTAGAAGCACCAACCTTATCTCCACTTTGTGAAAGAAGCAATATAGTCTTGTATCAACATTTTTTTATGTTGAGCTTCCTCAGTTGCCTAGCACAAAAAGTCCTTAAATTAGTTAAATATAAACTTCAAATCCAAGAATATTAGTTATGTGTGTGTGTGTGTATATATATATATATATATATATATATATATATATATATATATTTAAGTTTTAATAAGTTGAAGTTTCAATTCAAGTTCATATCTAATTTCTAATTAAACTTAATTAGTTATTTATTCAAGCTAATTAGTTCCAACTACCCCAATCTAATTTCAAGTTCATATTCCTAATTAAGTTCAATTTAATGTAAATTCAAATTCTAATTAATTATACGTTTTAATTAAGTTGTAATTCAAATCTCTAAAATTTCAAATTCAAACTATAGTGCTAAAATCCCAAATTCAAACTATTAGTAGTCCTAAAATCTCAATAATAAATTCAAACTAGTCATAAATTCAAATTTCAAACTAGTCTTAAAATCACAAATTCAAACTAGTCCTAAAATCCCAAAATCTAACTAGTGCTAAAATCCTAAATTCAACTAGCTAGCTATTCCTAATCCCAAATTCAAACTATTAGTCTTTAAATCTCAATAATAAATCAAACTAACTCAAATAATACCTAAATTCAAACAACTCCTTAAATACCCTAATTCAAACTAATCTTACATGCAATTCCAAAATCAAATTAATTAACTCAAGAAATACCAAATTTCAAACAAATTCTAAGATACCCTAATTTAAACTAACCCTAACATTAAAATTTCAATTCACAATCAACAAACACAAACTAAGAATCAAATAATCCCTAATTCAAACTAACAATCAAAAACCCTAAATCATTCCCTTACTAACTAACAATCAATCAATTAAAAACTAATTCAATATACTAATTAACAAATTAAATACTCAAATTGAAAGAAATTAAAAATAATATTATGAAACCCTAACCTTGAATTAAAGGAGAAGGACAATGGGTTGGGATGGAGGCGCGTCGGTTGGGATGGAGGCGGCACCGGTCAGGATCGACGCGGCGCCGGCGTGGTCGACCTGCTGCTGGTGCGAGCTGCGCTGCCGCGGCTAATCGATCTACTGCGTGCCCGCAAACTTTCGCTGCTGGGCTAGTGGCATGGTGGCGGTCGGGGTTGCTGCGGTGGCGCTGGTCAGAGTTGCTGCCTGCCGTCCGTCGAAATCGCGAGAGTGAGTGCGGAAGAGAGAGAGTGAGAGAGAAGTGAGAGAAATTAGCTTTATATATATATATATATATATATATATATATATATATATATATATATATATGTGTGTGTGTGTGTGTGTGTGTGTGTGTGTGTGTGTGTGTGTGTGTGTGTGTGTGAGAAATTTAATTACACATCAATAGAATTTTAATTTATCAATCAAGTTAATATATATATATAATTTAACTACATATCAACAGAAGTTAAATTTAATAAATTAAATTTATCGATCAGTTAATATATATATATATATATATATATATATATATATATTAATTTAACTACACGTCAACAGAAGTTTAATTTAATCAATTCAATTTATCGAGGTTTATATATATATATATATATATATATATATATATATATAAAATTTAACTACACATCAACAAATTTTAATTTAATAAATTTAATTAATTTATCCATCAAGTTAATTTTCTCCTAATTCATATCAACGTAGTTTCATATTCTAAATATGGATTATAGATATTTTTTTATTTATTCCACGAATTCTAACTTTTTTTTTATAAATTACGTGTACAAAATTGTTACACTTTTTGAACAATTAATTATAGGTGTAAATGAAATTTTAGAATTATGCACAATAGCAAAATTATGATTTATAGGAATATTTTAAACAAATCGACCTCCGAATGTCACTTTTATTAAAAGTAATTAGATTTAATAAAATATAACGATCTCATGAGGTCGGACCTCAGAGTCTCTATGTCCATCGCTTTTTTTGAAAAAAGTTTGATGACCTTTTCACCAAAAAGCGACGGACAAAGAGACATTGTCCGTCACTTTTTAAAAATATTTTACCACATATTTCGACCAAGAAGCAACATACATAAAGATGCTATCCATCAATAATTTAAAAAATAGTTAAACAATTAAAATTAATAAAAAGTGACGGACTGCATCTCTATCGATATATAATAAATAATGTTGTAAATTCTGCGAAGAAAAGCGACGGACGCAGCGATGCAGCGCCGTAAAAAAATTATTTAAAAAGCGACGGACTCGGCGACGTAGTCCGTCGATTTTAAAAAAAATTAAAAAAATAAATTAAAATTAAAAAATTAAATTAAAATTAAAAAAATTAAATTAAAAAGCGACGGACTTGGCGATACAGTCCGTCGCTTTTAAAAAATAATAAAAATTAAAAATAAAAACATTTAGAAGCGACAGATTCTGCGATGCCGTCCGTCGCTTTTAAAAAATAATAAAAATTAAAAATAAAAACATTTAGAAGCGACGGATTTTGCGATGCCGTCCGTCGCTTTTAAAAAAAATTAAAATTAAAAAATTAAAATTAAAAAATTAAAAATTAAAAATTAAAAAATTAAAATTTAAAAAGCGACGGACTCAGCGATGCCGTCCGTCGCTTTTAAACAAAAATTAAAAAGATTTAAATTTTAAACGAGAACTCTTCCCCATACTTGATTTTCTTGTTATATTTGTTGTTTTTGCTATACTTGTGACAAAACCCCCAAATTGATATTTGACACTTTTGTGTCCCCCTTTAATTTACAATGTTTTTACTCGTTAATGTCATTAGCTATGACTAATTAGAACTTAATTTTATTTTTCTATTAATTTTCAAAACCACTCCCTTGGGACACGACCCCAATCCTTGGTTGGGTTACTATATTATCGACGATCGTAGATACTCGTACCGTAGGTTAGTGTCGTTTAGTTAACAAGGCTACAAATAATGGTCGTAGACACCTCCAAGATGTTTGGAGATTTACTAATGTATATAGAGTTTCGGACTCAATAGGTAGATTTATCAAAAATGACATAAGAAAAAATGAAACAGGTCAGTTGTAATGCAACAAAATGATATCAGATCTTATTATTAAACCTTACGAAAAAAAAGGGCCTTACCATCAGAAATCGGTACCACAATAATAACTCATCTAGTTTATTGGAAATCTTTAGATACACATTTACATTAAGAATGTAGTAAAACAAAATTCAAATCTATAAGTTTTTAGTTAAATAAACAAAATTCATATGTATAAGTTTTTAGTTAAATGATGACAATAAGATTTATCTGATATTTTAGAACTTTTAAGTTAAACTACTTAATGTTTATTATATACCAATAACGTTTTGAGAACAACAATCAAGCCATTGTAATGCAACAAATAGCTAATGTTTTATTAACTTGAAAAAACCTTTTGAAAAACCAACCAAACATAAAACAGCTTAGAAACACTAGCAAACCTTCATTATATTCCAAAAAAAAAAAAAAAAACAGCTAACCAAGAAACCTAGTCTAAGTATTAAGAAATAACCATGATATTCATAACATATTTCGATATATATATATATATATAATATTGTAATATTTTTTTCAACAGTTACAAGTGTTTATGTACAACTTCATATGCTTTTGTTTTCTGCTATATATACTAAACAATCGTACATGTTTTGGATACCTAGGGTATGATACATGAGACATGTCCACGAGAAGTAATTGGTGCATAGAATGTGGCAGACAATGTAGAGGAATCTTTCTGTCTAACTACGGATTGAACACGATCATGAACATTAGATACGTATCCAATAATGGGGGTTGAAAACGATGAACATTAGTCGCGTATCTAATAACGGGGAAATGGACATAGTTTCAATTATTGACTGTAAATATATTGCCATTTTTTGAGCTAATAATATGATCACTTGTATGAGAAAAGAAAAAAATAGTTAAAAGTAAGAACTTTTGAGAAAAGAAAAAAATATTTAGAAGTAAGATTTTTTTTTAGATTTTTTTCTTTCGCATATTACAAACCTAATGGTAGAGTAGTTTATTTGTAGGTGGAAATAAAAATTTGATTTTGTTCGGTAGTTTTAAGTTACTAAAATTAATGTTAGGTTATTACTAAGACATATTTATGGTAATATCATAATTATTTATATCACATTTTGATAAGTATTATTCTAATTTCACACGATATGAAATAACTATTCATACAAAGTTGTATTGTTTTTACTACACTATACCTATTAACTGATATTTAGCATTAGGTCTTGAAAGATAATTTGGAAAATAAGGATAAACTATAGAAAAAAGTAATTGTCTATTTTTGATTTGCAAAAAATAATACGTAAATATAAAAATCTATTTATAGAATAGTGGACAAGTAAAAATAAAAATAATAAAAAAGGAATAAAACTTTTTTTAACTTTGGGATATACATCCTTAACAATACTAAGTACTACTCCATCCAACTTCTGTTTTCAAAACACATACATATAGATACAGTTACAGTTACAATTAAAGACTGTATTTGTGCGATTTCAGTTAGCATTAACAAAAATCTCACAAACTTGACAAGATGCTGCTCTGTTATTGTTTAATGCTTTCAGATAGACTAAAGAGCACAGCAACACAAATGCTTGTTCAACTGATCATTTTGAGTACAACTTCAAGTTCTCCATCATCATGAGCAGTTGAGCAGAATGTTTAAGCCTGATATGGAAGCAATCAAACAGCGGACTGAAGCTCTTATCATCCGAGAACATGTACAGTACTTGGCCTAAGGCAACTGCTCGAGTACATCTGATACAAAGAGATCTCAAATGAGTTAGTAGTGTAGATCATGAGGTGTTACCACACAATCTATTCAATGAAGAACAGATCAAGAGAATCAAATTGATTACTTATAATGTAAAAGACACTTTCTAACATATATTATATGCAGTTTAATAAGCTATTTGATTAATTGTCATATATATACTATGATTTTAGGCTCTAACATGAGTAAGATTCTAATGGAGACAACAATTTCAAGAATGGAACTCACAGATAAAAAATAGAACTAACCTGGGACCATTGAACCGCTAGTCAAAATGTTCGCCTCTCAAAATCAAATGTTCAACCTCTGATTAAGTTGGGCATCGTTGCTGCTCTGCTAAAACTTCTTTTCTCTGTGACATCAGCGATCATGACTCTAAGAGAGCCAGCATCCGTGATTCTTGCAAAAATAGCATCCGCGATTCTTGCTCAGCAGATGATTTCACTCCTTCATCTTACTAGTCCTGTAATCCAGTTTCACTTGTTAAAAGAACTCATGCCATCGCTAGATGTTCGAATGCCTCAAAGGTCAGAAGAAATGCATCTGAATACATTGATAAAAACGCTGCTACTATTGGCATACTAAGAAACATCCCAGTGAGTGATAAGAATGTCAAAGATCAAAATAGAGCTAACCTGGGACAAGATGGAGCCGTTGAACTTCTAGTCAAAATGTTCGCCTCTGAGAACCTAGAAGCTAAGCAATTGTCTCTAAATGCATTGCACAACTTGTCTCCCTCAAAAGCAAACATTCAATGTATGATAAAACCGGGCATCGTTGCTACTCTGCTACAACTTCTTTTCTCCATGACATTAGTGCTCATGACTCTAAGAGAGTCAGCATCCACCATTCTTACAAAATAGCAGCTCAATCGAAAATTTGCATAGTACTAGTGAAACAATTCCCAGTTCATTTTCCTAACTCAAACCTGAACATATATTAATTTTACTCCCAATTTCAATTCACTTCCAAAATTCTAATCCTAACTCTAATTCCAGTTCAATCCCGAATCATCTCCATCCCTTCCCATGAAGAGAAGACAAGGTAGGCCAGGCAATAAACTGTCTTCATCTTCTTTTGATAAATTTATCAAACCCCGAGTGAAACGTTCCAATTTTGCAAACACGAATGTTAATTCTTAGGTGGTTAAAAGTACAAATTCCAGAAGGCAAGTGGTTTCTGATGAAAATATTTCTATAAACAAAGTGCCATGAGTCTTTAATTGCATTAACTGCTGGATTTTCATCTAAGTCATTAATGAATGACAAAAATGAAATTATGGTTGTTTCTATAGTTGGCGGGATAGAACAAGATAACTACATTTTAATCATAAATCATATTATTACCAAAATGACATAAAAATGTGTTGATTTGGGTGACAGGAGATATGTTTGTTGATGAAATACCTGAACACTGTAATGGGTTATTAGATTCTGCATAGAACTACTTGTTATCATATGGATATATTAATTTTGGGATGGCATTGACAATTAAGGACAAGATTCCAGTTGAGCTAAGAAAGGGCAGAGAGACTGTTATCAGGGCAGGTCTTACTGGGTGGCGGCTACGAGACTATTGATCTTATTTGGCTTTGTGGTTACTATTTTGGAGGGACGAAAGTGGGTAGGTGGAATGGTGTACACAAAAACAGATGGAAGGAGGGAATAAGGTGGCAACTGCTGTTTAGGAGGGAGTGTTTTGATAGGTACACTAGGGAATCCGCTTGGTCTGTTGGAACAACAATTGTAGTATACACTTCATAAGGTGAGAGACCAATGTCCACTCCATCGTGCTAACGGAAAGCGCGTAGACGAGTATTTGGATAAAATAGTGGAGGTTGCTAATAATGCACTTTTAGATAAGGCAAGCAAGCTCAGGAAATAAGTTTTCTCAGGACAGGAAGCACAAATCCATAACCACTACCCAGTGGTTTAGATCCAATGTTGTCATTACGAGAATATTCAAACTTGGAGGAACTAAGATCCCTTTATAAGGGCCAATTTCTTACGTGCCAGAGGCGTAAAGCTAAAGTATCTCGCTACTACATTAGTTTAAATATGCCCAACAGATAAAAGTGTTTCCGTTGCCTCTGCCTAAGTTTTTAGCCTTACTGAGAAACAAGTTCAAAACTGGATCCATGAAGAAGCTAAAATTCTGAATAAGAAACAGAAAGAGGAAAGAGGAAGTTAAAGAGAGGTGGGGAAGGACTCATACCTGTCTAGTTTTTACTTAAACAGTTGCTGCTCTTGACATGACAAAACCTTTTAAGCACAAAATATATGAAATGTTAGCCTCAAGTCTAATATACGCCACAGTTGCAAACAACATAAATAAAAATAAAACATGTTTGTAATGATTAACACGGAATTTCAAGGCAAAATATTACGAGCTTAAACTGATGAATAGTGATAATATACTGTTAATCTCAAAATAATTAGATCTGTTAGCTCAACGCGTGAAACTAAACAACTAGATAATTTTATGTCTGTATGATGTAGCAAAATTGTAATGTCGAAAGTTGTTATCATCACAACAATAATAGCGAGCATTTTGCTTCCCAACAATTCTAACGTTTCATTTAATAATGTCGGGAATGACTTAGTCACACCACAAAAATAATACAATACAGATACTTTCTCTTTAATCATATCATGCCCAGTCAACGCTGCTACACAAAATCGGACGAACAAAGTAATAGTCCCTCCGTCCCATTTTATGTGAGGTATTTTGATTCGGCACAGAGTTTAAGAAACAAAGGAAGATTTTTAAAACTTGTGATTCAAAAGGAATGATAAAAATTTGTGTGGCTATAAATTATTTCATTAAGGGTAAACTAGACATTTCATAGTTAAATTGTTACTTACTATAGAAATGTGTCATACTTTATGGGCCTGACTAAAAAGGATAGTAAGTCACATGGATTGAGGGAGTATAAACCTTGATCATGATTTTTGAAGCATAAAGCTAACAAAAGGAAGCCAATATCACACAGTTGAAACTTCATACGGAGTTAGGGATGGTCTACTCATCCCTAATTTGGTAATGTCCTGATGGAACTCAAGATTAGGAAGTTAGACGTGCCACTTAAATTTAGGAAGATTTTCATCATGCAGAAAATGGACAATGAAGAACAATAAACATAAATGACACTTTTCCACTTCTTGATTTAATGAAGATGTACAAAATCTAGTAATACATATCACAAACGATTATTGTATTCATTTTTTTTAGAACAACAAATATAAGTTTTTAGAGACAGTAGATTTACGGTAGAGTTGAACTGTTCAAGTAGCTATAAAGTAGTATCAAGGAGTACAAAAGAGGGTATGAAACTGCATTACAAGATTAAGTCTCCTAGGTAATATTATTTGAAGATATGAACATGCATAATAGAGCGGTTATTCTTCATCTATATACAATCCTTATAGAGTTGTAAATAAGGAAATAAAATCTGTCTAGTGAATTTAATTAGAATAATGAGACATCGATGTTAGATATCAAGTTTCCTTTAGCGCTATACAAAAAGATGTTGGTGTTAAAACAATTATATATCGTAATATATTTTCTAACTCTAATAGGTAAATGAAGCCTTAGGAAATGACTATTCAAATGACCTTTGCTGCATATGAATAATTTTCAAATTTCTTAGTGAAGCATTGAATAATTTTCTATATTACTGAAGCATTCAATAATTTTCAAATTCCTTAACCATTTTGCATATATCAATGTGGTGCATATTAGTGTATTGATTTTGTATTTACTTGAGTATTAGCACAATGAGTCAATTGACTAGAGTTGCTGGGACATGCCCCTAGCTAACCCTAGAAAAACTGAAAACTTAAAAGAAAGACTGAATCTGGAAAAAAAATATGTCTATTGTCCTCGAAGTATGAGGACTCACCACTGAAGTTGCTAAATACGGATCGAAAACCAATCTATGCGTGATCTAGATGCTGAGTACCTAAACCTACATCATGAATGGATGTTGCGCAGAGTATGCATCAGTACTTGGAATGTACTGAGCATGCATGATATGGAATATAGTTGAACAAATATAACTGAGTAATAACATAATCTAAATAGAATAATAATACTGCAATACACTAAAAACTAAGCTAACTGTAATGACCAAGTATAAATCATGAACATGACATGCTGAGACTGAATACTAAAGTATAACTGAAAACCTGATCAAATGCATTAAGGTCTAACTATGAGAGCTACTAATAACCGACATAAAACCACGTGTGGTCCGATGTATATGCCCCACCGATAGGACCCAATATACCTTGCAGGGCTATAAAGGCATGACTGATGTGATCACTAAATCTGATGCCCAAAGAGGGGACTTATATGCCTACAGAGGCACGTAGTTCTGGAATCATAAGGATAACTGAACCCTTGTCCAACTTAGTGTTAAGCTGAGTCCCAATCGGAAATATGTACAATACAACATAACTGAAATATACTGGATAACTCAATATTCTGACATACTAACTGATAATGCAACATTTAACTATTGATAATGAAACATTCGAAATCTGAGGCATGTAAATCTATTTATCTGACCTAGCTAGTGTAATTCATGAACTAAATGAATCTACACAACTAGGTTTCTGAGTTTCATGCATGAACTAAGCAACAATGTCACGAAAACATTATAATCTAGATAAGAACACTATAACAGCTAAATCACAAAAATTATCTAAAGTTCTAGAAACCCTATGTCTAAACAATATATAGGGAATCAAGAATTTGACTGAATTCTAGGGACCTAGTGGATGAAAGGAACCCACTATTGAAATCCCACATACTTGGTGACGAAATTCACGGAGAAATCTTTCAATTTTGGGGCTGGAACTGAAGAAAACTTGTTTCACTCTTGGAAGGGATACTTGACTTTTCTCTCCTGGTTTGCCCTAGATTTGATGAATTTTTGGTGAAGGAATCGACTAGGGTAGGTTCTGATTAAGTTACTAGGCTTAAGTTGACCAAAACTATGTAGTTTACGGGTTAAACGACATAGTTTAGGTGTCTAATGCATGGGGGAAAAGACCAAATGACCCCTAACTTAAAATCTAACGAGGTCAACCACGGCACCAATGATAAACCATCACTGGGACCATTGCCTATCGACTGGGTCGTGGTCTCCTTGCCAGTGGCTACTGGTTCTAGGGTCCTGTCCACGAGCCCTACCACAGATCATGTGGAGGGGTACCACGGATAGTGGAGACCACCGTGGTCCTTCACTTGGGCTGGTGATCTGCTGGTTTAGGTCCACGGAGCCTCCCACTACCCGTCATCAAGACCATGGCCCTGAGGGGCCCCATGGTCTGATGTTAGGGCCTGGGAGGTTCTGTCTCACTCCCAGGAGCACCAGTACGGCTTGTGTGGTGGTCCATGCCCTGTGGTCCACCATTCTTGGGATGGGTGTGAGTCACATTGAGGATGACAAATCGTGATTGAGATCACTGCCTGTGAACCCTTCTATGGTTCACCTTTTTCTTTTGTTTTCTGTTGAAAGTTCTAAGTCTGATTTCCTAGGTGTTACATGCACAAATCACAATTTCACAAATATTTTTTTTCATTTCACAAAACCCCACTATTTTAAGAATTTAAATATCATTTTTTCATGAAAAGTAATATCACTTTATTCATGAAAATACTAGGTAAAAAGTTTTTTTTCTTTCTATACCTTTTCTCCACTTGAATTGAGCAAGTAGAAAAATACTTTACCGTACTTCTCTTCTCTTCCATCTCTTGAAGAGAGCGATGTTGAGCGAAATTATGTTGAGATCCCTATCTTGATATCCGGACTTTTTCAAACTGTAACAAAAACATGAATCTCCTTAAAATTGCTGGTGTAATATACCAAAAATATAATAAGTTACATTTGAAATAAAATGAACAAATATGACTAAATAAATCTTTAGGATGAAGTGCAGATATCTCTCTCTCTGTAAGGAGATTCAAGCTCACTGCGGCATAATCTACACCGATCCAACAGTATATCTCTTCACTTATCCCCTCTACGATACTGTAACATCCGACAATTTGAAATAGCTATGAAGAAGCTTGAAATTGGAAGTAGCCATTTTTGGAAAAAAATACAGAATCTGGAAAATTTGATTAAGTGTGGAAATCAGTGATTTTTGGCCAACTTTGAGCAGTCGTAACTCCTAGATCAGGATGAGTTAGGAGTAGTTCTAGTTATGGTTGCGAAGCTTGTGGAATGATCTTTCCAACGCCACTGAGATTGCTCGATTTCGAGTTCGTATGAGCGAGTTATGGCCATTGAAAGTTGGGCAGTTGGCAGGGAATCCGTTCGGAAATTTTAAGGGCATTTTGGTCTTTTCCCTAGCCATTTCTTTTGAGGTTATATTGTGTGTTAGGCTGTTTCTGGATCATTTTTATCCTATTTTTAAAAGAGAAAGAGTTAGGGTTCTTGAAAGTGAAGAAGAGAAGAAGAAGAGAAGAAGAAGAGAAGAAGAGGAGAAGAAGAGGAGAAAGGAGATCAACAAGTTTCCGTCGTGGATTTTCGTCGGGGGTGATCCCTATCAAGGTATGTGAGTTCTTTGTGTGGTTTGATCCTTTTCCCCACACACCAAGCTCATTTGTTTTTATGATTTGAGAAAAGATTGGATTGTTGTTGAAGTTGTTGAAGTTGTTAGTTGTTGTTGATGTTGTTAGTTGTGTTGTTGAAGTTATTGTTGGTTGTGGGAAATGATTGGGTTGTGTATTTGAGTTGTAGTTTATTGTATGTTGAGAGATTGATGATCCTTAGTGTTTGGGGTTAAATCCATTGAAGTAAGGGTGGTTTAGAGTTGAAGAAAAGAGGGAGACAAGTCGGTTTTTTTTTTTGGAAAAGGGCTGGTGCCTGGTAGAGTGGCCAGCAGTCCCCTTTGAAGTTGAGGGCTGGTGCATGGCAGAGTGGCCAGCAGTCCCGTTTGAAGTTGAGGGCTGGCGCTCCATGCCTCTTAGAGCGCCAAGGACGTCAATTTTTCCCGTTACCTTAATTCCCCATATTTTTATTTTATTTTTGTTCCTAGGTATTATACCTATGTTTCCTAGTTGTTTCCAACACTCCAAGGTACTTCTAAAGTCAAGAACTCATCCGTAACATGTGAGCAAACACCTTGAATCCAAAAATTCCAATTCAAGGAGAGTTAGTTAGAAGTCAATTGAAGTTAGAAATTAAGAGTTAAGCTTAGAAGTTAAGCAAGTCAAGCTAGTTGTAAAGTTGTTCAAGAGTCTTTATTGAACGTTTTAACTTTATTTTTAGACTCAAGTGTCAAGTCAAGAAAAGAGCTTAGAGTTTCAAGCTAAGTAAAGAATCTCAAGTTTCAAGTTGAGTTCATTTTCTCAAAGTTATTAGGGAACTATGTATTCCCAAAGAAGTTTTAAAGAAATGTCTTTACATTTAAACAAGGTTGGAAACTGAAATTTCCAAAGAGCCTTCGGGATAGTTTTTTTTGAGTAATTATCTCATGTCAGCAGGAAGAAATGTGTTTTAAAAACATAAGAGCCAGTACATTTTTTGGGAGTAGTATCGAGCACCGAATTGGGGGAGCATTCAAAGAACCCACAGCCCCCATAGAACCATGTTAGCCACCATGGGTAGAAAAGGATCATACTCTTTAGATGAATCCTTTTCATATTAGACTAGTGGATCCATTAGGCAGTTCAGGTCTTATACCTTTGGTCGGGTATAGGATGCTCTGGCAGCGTGAGGTTGATCGCTGTATCATCACTTTAGCTCTTATGTGATGGTTGTCGGTTAGAGAAACTCCCACAGCAGTTATTGTATTTTTATACAAGGAAATTATTGTATTTTATATACATCAGTTCAATTGTATTTCTATATACATCTCAGGCTTATTGTATCCTTGTATACACACAAAGTTTTATAGTATGTTTTAAACAGTCTTTCTTTATATCACACTTGTTTTAAATTGCCTTATATTGAAAGAAGTCAGTCAGGTTGAGTTGAGTTAAACAAGGTAAACTTTTCAGTTTCTTTCGAATTTCCTTCTAGCCTTTGTTGCTTAGTTTTCCAGCTCGCATACTAGTACGTTCCATGTACTGATGACAGTTGGCCTGTATCGTCTTATGATGCAGATACAGGTACCTCGGATCAGCATCCTGCACGTCGTTGATCCAGTTGAGCACTCCAGAGTCAGTGGTGAGCCTCCTTGCATTCCGGAGGACTCAATTATTTTGTGTTCTTAGTTTTTGTTTTATTAGGATGTTGCGGGGTCTGTCCCAACATCCATCTCAGTATTTAGAGGCTTCATAGACAGTCAGTTAGTTAGTTTGGAGTCTCTCATGCATATATATATTTAAATATCCTATTTTGAAACTCGAGATGCCTTGTTGGCAAATTACTTTCAGTTGAGTTGTTTTATAACCTTTCATTGCATTGAGTTATCCTGTTGAGTTAAGTTTCCGCTGAGTTAAGAAAGCCAGGCCAAGGGTTCGCTTGGGGGCCAGCGATGGTCTTCAAGTGCTGGTCACGTCTAGGGTGTAGGCTCGGGGCGTGACACATACAATAGCCCAACAACGTCGTACAACTCAAACAACTCTGAATTAGTTGAAGAGTCCAAAGCTCCACATAAAGAACACCTTCCTTCAACATATAATTACCCTCTTTTGTATAGTAAATATAGTTGAAGACTTAGAATATATTTTTATGTCTCAACTCTCTCTTTCACTACACTAATATCAATAGAAACACATTACAATACTAATCATATTTGGCTAACACTATATCTCATATTCCAAACACAAAGTAAGACCACACTATTTATAGTGAGGAATTCTTCCTTGCAATGAATAAGAAGATAATGGGAGTAGTAGTAGTAAACTGGGTAAATGAATAGCCCAAAAGTTACATAAGTTACAACCATAATGAGGTAGAATAATGGGTGAATAATGAGTTAGAGGTTACAAGTATGAGAGGAAATTATAGCACAAAATATAAGAAATGTTAGCCTCAAGTCTAATATATGCCATAGTTGCAAACGGCATAAATAAAAACAAAACATGTTTGTAATGATTAACACGAATTTCAAGGAAAAATACTACGAGCTTAAATTGATGAACGGTGAATCTATTCGGCTGATTTAATATACTGTTAAGCTCAAAATTATTAGATCTGTTAGCTCAACACGTGAAACTAAACAACATTTATTTAGGTTGGTATGATGTAACACAATTGTAATGTCGAAAGTTGTTATCATCACAACAATATTTACGAGCATTTTTCTTCCCAACAATTCTAACGTTTCATTTAATAATGTCGGGAATGACTTAGACACACCACAAAAATAATACAATATAGATACTTTCTCTTTATTCATATCATGCCCAGTCAACGCTGCTACACAAAATTGGACGAACAAAGTAATATAAACCTTGATCATAATTTTTGAAGCACAAAGCTAACAGAAGGAAGCCAATATCACATAGTTGAAACTTCATACAAAGTTGGGGATGGGCAGCTCATCCCTAATTTGGTAATGTCCTGATGGAACTCAAGATTAGGAAGTTAGACATGCCACTTAAATTTAGGAAGATTTTCATCATGCAGAAAATGGACAATGAAGAACAATAAACATAAATGACACTTTTCCACTTCTTGATTTAATGAAGATGTACAAAATCTAGTAATACATATCACAAACGATTATTGTATTCATTTTTTTTAGAACAACAAATATAAGTTTTTAGAGACAGTAGATTTACGGTAAAGTTAAACTGTTCAAGTAGCTACAAAGTAGTATCAAGGAGTACAAAAGAGGGTATGAACCTGCATTACAAGATTAAGTCTCCTAGGTAATAATATTTGAAGATATGAACATGTATAATAGAGCGGTTATTCTTCATCTATATACAATCCTTATAGAGTTGTAAATAAGGAAATAAAATCTGTCTAGTGAATTTAATTAGAATAATGAGAAATCGATGTTAGATATCAAGTTTCCTTTAGTGCTAAACAAAAAGATGTTGGTGTTAAAACAATTATATATCGTAATACATTTTCTAACTCTAATAGGTAAATGAAGCCTTAGGAAATGACTATTCAAATGACCTTTGCTGCATATGAATAATTTTCAAATTTCTTAGTGAAGCATTCAATAATTTTCTATATTACTGAAGCATTCAATAATTTTCAAATTCCTTAACTATTTTGCATATATCAATGTGGTCCATATTAGTGTATTGATTTTGTATTTACTTGAGTATTAGTACAATGAGTCAATCGAAAACAACCTCTATACCTCAACACTATCCTCCATAGACCCCTCTTGTGGGACTACATTGGTTAGTCATTCTAGACTCAAGGAGAGGTATAGAGGTTAGCCTAAGAAGTACTGGAGTGAGGTGATTTGGTAGGATACGGCACATTTTAGCTTACCCAAGACATGATCCTTGACAAGAAGGTGTGGAGGTCCAAGTTTAGGATAAAAAAATAGAAGATGAAGAAATAAGATGGTTGCAGTAAAAAATTAGTTAATTCTTTACTACAAACGATTAAGGTCAAGTATTTAAAAAGCAAAGTGATATTTTGTGTTAACAACATAATGAGATAAAACAACGTTAGTTCTTGGCTGTCAGTGTCTTAATAAACATTAGACATGCATCTAAAAAGATCTGAAGTACACCTTATCTCGGTTTTTTCTTTTCAACCTTCACACACAATGTTGTAACACTAGCGTGGTCGGCCATCTTTGCAGCTTCCCTAAGCCCGGTGAGAAATGCTCCATGCATGGTGGCTGGATAACGCAAAGAAGTCTTCCTTACCCCACAGTTTTTGCTAAAATGTTAGTCATCTCCTGAAGTACCCACAACATCATTGGAGTAGGAATCAAAGCTGAACGGATGAGCTTTGGGACGTTAATTCCTTGTGTAAGGGGCATATCTATGTGGATGGGTGGAGGTGTCATGGCATCCAATGATCTCGAAAAAACTTTGTATATATATATGTGTATATGTATAACAACTCAATGTATATTCGCTTTGTCACCCACAATATGAAATGGTGAATAGCTCAATTGGCAAAAGAGACCAAAGACCACACTTCCCACACAAGTTTGAACCTCGATGCCAGCAATCTTTTTTGGCTTGCTCGCAGGTGACACTTTTTCTTTCTTTTCTTTTTCTGTTCTTTTCTTTTTTTCTTTTTTGGTCATTTCTTTTCTTTTTTTCCCCTTTTTTTTTTTGTCATTTTCATTAATGTGTGAAGGGCATTATTTTTTTTCTTCAATTCATTCTTATTTATTTACTATTCTTTATTAATTCAAATTGACTCATTTTCATAATTAATTTTTAGTTTTTTTAAAAAAATTTCTATTGCACTAATTATCAATCTCTTAATATGAGTGTTACTCTTTTATTCTTTATCCATTAATGAGTATTGAATTATGAACGTCACATAAATATTATTAAGAATATATTTAAATAGTAGTTTTTAAAAAATACAAGTTTTAAAATTGATGAATATTATTAATAGAGTTTTTTTTTTTTTTAAAAAAAGTTTTTTTGATCTTCACCGGCGTTCTTGCTAAGTAATGTTGAAAGTACACTTTCAATTCTTTCCCTACTTTATATATGCAACAACACATAAAGTTAATGGAATAAGAACATATCAAGTTAATATTATTATATGGTTTATATAAGCTCAAATTTCAATGTGAAAAATCTCTTTTTTGTTCAAATTTTCAGTGAATTAGTTCTCTAATTCCTACAAGGAAATAAAAATTGAATTGTATATTATCTCGAATCTCCAAATATCTAAAATAAAATATTGCTAACATGCATGTTTAATCGATTTGTTTATAAAAATGGAAAAAGATTAATAACTCGAATTGTAACCCAAAATTAAAGCAACCGACCATTTTATCTTACTTGAACCATGTGGCATCCACGACTTCCAAATCCTAGACCCGCCTCTACTTGTGTTTCATATATACCTGATAATAATCCCCAAATCTCATCAATAAATTAGCCTATGTAGACGACAGATGATGAAATCATCTCTGAATTATATAGTTGAGACAAGAAAAGTCTTTTAAGGGGCAAAGAGTAACAGATTACTCACTGTTTTAAGCTGACAGTTAAACAAAGCAAGATCCTATCTGTGCAACTGCTTTAAAAAGAAACTCAACTTCTTATTCCCAGAGTTTCTCAATTCTCAAACAAGACGATACATACATGCATCAAACAAAAACTCAATGGGCATGACACTGATACTATTTCAACCGCTTAACTCTAGACCAAGATAACATGAATTCACTTCTCGAGCAACTCCATTCTTATTTTTCTGCCTGCGAAATTTTTTTATTCGTTACTTGTTACTTGGCCATCAAATAATATGTTATTCAAAAGAAAGAAGAATAAGATTTTGGTGTATTGAAGGCAAAGTTAATGTGGAACATGGCATTTAATTACCTTCTAAAATTTGAAGAAGTTTTGTGACTGCATCAGTATGGGCCGTTAGCTCAAACTTGTGTGTAGCTTCTCCTATGACTAGAACTACCAATAAGGGCCCACCAGCAACTGTTGTATAGCTATAGAACAGAAAGGATTCCCCCGATAACTAGAATCACACTATGCACTTTTTTTTAAATTCAAATACTCGTCTACATGCATTCGATCAGCACGATAAAGTGGATATTGGTCTCTCACTTTATGAAGTGTATATAACAATTGTAGTGCCAATAGACCAGGTGGGTTCCCTAGTGTACCTGTCAAAGCAATCCCTCCTAAATCAGCAGTTGTCACCTTATTCCCCCTTCTATCTTTTTTGTACACCCTTCCACCTACACGCTTTCGTCCCTCCAAAAGTGTAACTTCAAAGCCAAATGACGTCAATTTTCTCGCAGCCGCCAACTCTGAAAGGCATGCCTCAATAACAATCACTCTGCCCTTACTTGGCTCAGCTGGAATCCTCTCCTTAATTGTTAAAGCCACCCAAAAATTAAAATACCCATATCATAACAAGTACCGTAGAATCCAATAAACCACTACGACGTTGACGTATAACATCAACAAGCACATCTTTCATCACCCAAATCCACACATTTTAATGTCATCAGGAAATAATATGACTTCTAATTACAATGTAGTTACACTATTCCATCCCGCCAACTACATAAACAACTCAAACTTCAATTCCGTCATCCCTTAACGAGTCACACGTCAATCCAACCGTTAATCCAATTAAAGCCTCATAAGTTGACTCTTTGTTTATACAAATAATCCCATCAGAAACAACCCACCTTCTCGAATTTGTACTTTTAGAATCAACATTTTTGTTCACAAAATCGAAACTTTTCACTCGAATTTCGCTAAATTTATATGAAGAAAGCAACGCAGTCTGTTCTTCATTTATATTACTAGAAAAATTTACTGGATACCTGCTACAAAGACTGATCACTGTCCGATCTACCTCGTCTTTTATTCATGGAAGGGAAACGAAATGATTCTACATTAAACTTGAGTTACAGGTAGCGTTAGAATTTGGACCTGAACTGAAATTGGGAGAAAAATTAAGGGTTTGAGTTTACAAATAAATTTTGTTATTGATTTGTTTGTTTTCTGTAACTGTTTTAGCAACGGCGAAAACGAGGACGGGATCAGAGAAGATGAAAGTGGGTGACCGGAAAAAGATGAAAATGGATTGTTTCAACTTTCTTGGTTGTAACGAAGGGAAGAAGAAGGGGAAAAAAATGGCTTCTTGAGAATGAAGGAGAAAAAGAAGTGTAATATAAAATACAAAGTGACAATATATATGCATGTAATCCAATGTATCTTTGACTTAACCAAAGATTATTTTAATTATTTTATTTTAGCTTTCGTTACATCCTATAATATTTCACTTAACTACAAAACAATTTTCAAACTATCAAAATATAACCAAATACATCCTTTTTATTTACTACTAAAGAACTCTTAATTCTCCATTACGGTGTTAATGGTTGTAGTAACAAAAAATAATTATGAGGTTAGTAGGATTAGAATAGATTACCTCAAGAAATTTTTGCAATACCTTAACCATTAAACTAAATATTTAACTTGTGCCAAGAGGTGTCAATATTTTTATATATATATATATATATATACTAGTATACATGCCCGCGCATTGCACTGATAATATTAAAAAAGTTATTACGTTATATATTTTGTTCAAATTTCTATTATACACTTTGTCTTTATGGAAACAATCATTTAACATAGTATATGAATATATGAGAATTGAGACCTTTCCATTAATGAGTCTTGTTGCGTATTTGTGATGATGATTAAAAAAAGTTTCTCAGCACTTACTGACACATCTTGAATGCTATTAAATTTATAGTTTTCATGTTCATACAATAACAATAGGAATTTTTTTTATTAATGACGATAATGTAATTGTCACGATTTAGATCGTCGTGATTCGCACCCACACTAACACTCCTGTGGGAGAACCACTACTACAACCCAAACCAAGCAAATAATCTATAAACTAAGGCATTTAAATCAAACACCAAGGAAATAAAAATAGAGTTTCCATAAACTCTAACAAAAGTCTAATAATAAAAACTAACAATGTGGAAGAATAACCTAGAACCTGAAAGTCAATGTACCAAAACATTCTAACAATTAACCAAGTCTAAACAAGAAGAGATACAACCCAAAATAATGAACTAATCAACGAGCTAAATAAATGTCTAAGTCCGAAAAAATGGTGGACATAGACGAAAGAGAATTCCATGGCAGCCAGGAAGAATTGGCTCACCCTTGAATTCAAAGCGACGATCACTGATCTTCTAAGCGATGTATATTAATAGTCGCTTGAAGATGCTCTGTACTCAACAAAAATAAGAGCAAGTGCAATATCAGTACACAACCACAATGTACTGGTAGGATCACACGGCTATCCCATTAGTGCAACATAAACAAGTCAAACAACATTATAATCGCATGCATATATATCAACATATATAATTTATCAACATTTACGAACAACAAACAACTTCACATTTATATGTCAAATCATTGATCCTCTCATGGAATCCAAACCCACATAGTTAGCATGCTAGAACGTGACAACCGACCCCATATTTATGCTAGAACGTGGCAATTGATCCCATAGTTATGTCGGAACGTGGCAACCTATCTAAGTTAGTTATGCCGAAAAGTGGCAACTGATCCCATTCACATACCACAATTACAATCACAAGTATATCATCAAAATCATACATTTAAATAATGATTTCATGGCATTCATCAATTCTTTATCTCATTTACAACAAGTGTGATCAGCATTGCAACATTCATACACATACAAGTATCATAATGAGGCAAGAACAAGTATACATCACACAATCATATAATTACAATCATCACCTACCTCGAGACAAGCTTGAAACCCTATGAAACTTGATCATTCCCTTTCCGGATTCGTTCCGCTTGTTCTTAGTCTACAAACAATCAATATAATACTAAAATCAATAAACAATCATTAATTACCCAGATTACTAACAATTCTATGAACCCTAGATCAACCGATGATCCCAATTATTCAAATTAGTGTTGTTTCCACCATAAAATCTATAACAAAACCCTCCCCCATCAATATTCACCCATTCTATTACGTACTACGGATTGAAAAATGGATTCAGGGAGTGAAAAACTTATCTTTAGCCTCAAGAATGGTGAAAAATGAGTAGGAGTCGCCTGGGGTTTGTTCCTTAGCTCTAAAAGATGAAAAATGCAAAATAAGATCGTTTAGGGGTTTATTAACAACATTAAGTCGCGTTTGGCCTGCCACAGCGGCCCCGCCAAAGTGGAAAAATCCAGCTCCAAAGCGGCATTCTCAAGACAGAGAGTTATTTCAAGAATTCCAAAATTCACATTTTACAACACACCTCTAACCCACGACGCTCAGTAAATACCGTTTACGCTAAGATCGATTTCGAGAGTTCTACTTGCCCGAATTCAATTCTGTAAAGTCGTACGAAATTCTTAACGAGTTATCTAACTACTCATGTAATCAAAATCATAAATGATTCACCCGATTGTTACCTGATTTTCCTACACCTCAATGACTCCGATTTTGTTCAAATCTGGACAAGGTTGGGAAAATCCAAATACTATAAAAAAAAAGTTTTTTGGCCCTAAATTTTCCCCCATTGGCTTTCCTATAACAACGGAAACATGTCGTTACAATAAATATCAATTTACCCATCACTCGTCCCTGAGTGACAAACATAGGAAAATAAGCTAGGGAAGGGATGAAATAGTACCTGAATCGACAAACAACTGGGGATACCTGTCTTGCATGTCTCTCTCGGTTTCCCAAGTAGCTTCCTCAACTGGACGATGCTTCCATTGAACTTTCACGGACTTTATGTCCTTGGTCCTCAACTTGCGAACATCACGATAAAAAATTCCAATCGGTTCCTCATCATATTGGAGGTCCTTTTCTAACACAATTGAGTCCCACTTAATGATATAATCTCCGTCACCATGATACCTCTTCAATATGAACACATGAAATACCAGATGAACACTTGTACATTAGGAGTTAAATCCAATCTATACGCTACCGGTCCCGCACATTCAAGAATCTCAAATGGACCAATGTATCTAGGACTTAGCTTACCTTTCTTACCAAATCTCATCACCCTTTTCATGGGTGATAACTTAAGAAGAACATTTTCACCGGACTGAAACACCATGTCTCTTACCTTATGATCTGCATACTTCTTTTGTCTAGTCTGGGCTGCTAGAAGCTTAGCTTGAATACTCCTAATCTTATCCTGAGCATCCTTCATAAAATCAACCCCCAATGGTTTCACATTTCCAGCCTTAAACCATCATATGGGTGATCTACATCCCCTCCCATAGAGTGCCTCGAATGCTGCCATATCAATGCTGGAGTGATAACTATTATTATAGGAGAATTTACACAAAGGTAAGAACTTATTCCAATGCCAATCACATATGCCCTCAATATGTATTTCAACACTTGAATAGTCCTCTCTGACTGCCCGTCTGTCTGTGGATGGAACTGTACTAAAAGTGAGTTGTGTGCCTAATTCATCATGCAATTTCCTCCAAAACTTGGATGTGAATTGGGTACCATGGTCTGAGATGATAGAGAGGGGCACCCCATGAAACCTCACTATCTTTTTCATATAATTTTAGCCAATTTTTCAGCATTATAATCTATTTTTACCGGAATAAAATCGGTTGACTTGGTCAATCTATCAACCACTACCCAAATAAAACCAAACTTCCCCAAATTCTTGGGAAGACCAACAACAAAATCCATGGCTATTTTTTCCCACTTCCATTCTGAAATTGGTATTCTTTGAAGTAAACCTGTAGGCCTTTGATGTCCATACTTCACTTTTTGACAATTTAGACACTTTGCCGCAAACTTTGCTATGTCTTTCTTCATGCCCGATCACCAATAAATTTGCTTCAAATCTCTATACATCTTGGTCACACCTGAATGAATAGAATATCGCGAATCATGAGACTCCACCAATAATTTCTCAATCAAGTCATCTACTCTAGGAACACAAATTCTCCCTTTAAAATTGAGCACACCATCCACATCAAGAGTGGTCTCTTATACCTTACCAATTGCAGTCTTCTTTCTAAGTTCCTCCAAATTCTCATTTTCAAATTATTTGGCCTTGATATCTTCATTGAAACTGGCCTTTACCTCAATACTTGCTAGTACCCCACCTGTTTTTGAGCTTCCCAACTGCATGAACTTAGACTCTAAGGCCTGAATTTCTTTAACCAAAGGTCGCTTGGCTACACTTAAGCAAGCTAAACTACCTATACTCACCGCTTTTTGACTCAAAGCGTCTGTCACAACATTAGCCTAGCCCAGATGGTATTGAATGGTCATATCATAATCTTTAAGTAACTCTATCCACCTTCGCTGTCTCAAATTTAGATCCTTTTGAGTGAAAATATATAGTAAACTACAATGATCAGTAAACACTTCACACTTAACACCATAGAGGTAATGCCGTCATATCTTAAGAGCAAACACAATCGCTTCCAACTCTAAATCATGCGTTGGATAATTCCTCTCATGAACCTTCAATTGACGCGAGGCATAAGCTATAACATTCTTATCCTGCATTAACACAACACTCAACCCAGAATAATAAACATCACAATAAATAATAAAATCTTTACCTTCAACCGGTAATGCTAGAATAGGTGTTGTGGTCAAAAGAGTCTTGAGCTTGTGAAAGCTCTCCTCACATTTTTCGGTCCATTCAAATGGTATCTCCTATTGGGTCAAATTAGTTAAGTGAGTGGCAATAAAAGAAAAAAATTTCACAAACCGACGATAATAGCTAGAGAGCCTCACAAAACTCCTAACTTCAGTCACAGAACTTAGTTGGACCCAATTTTGAACCGCCTCAATCTTTTGAGGATCTACCATTACCCCTTCTTTTGAAACTACATGCCCTAAAAATGCAACCGATTTCAACCAAAATTCACACTTGGAAAATTTAGAATAAAGATTTTGCTTTCCAAGAACACCCAAAACACTACGAAGATTGTTTGCATGATCTTCCTCACTTTTCAAATAGACCAAAATATCATCAATAAAGACTATAACAAATGAATCAAGAAATGGTTTGAACACTCCATTCATCTAACTCATGAAAGTTGCAGACGCATTGGTCAAAGCAAAAGATATAACTAAAAACTCATAGTGCCCATAGCGAGTTCTAAATGTCGTCTTGGGCACATCCTCAGGCTTAATTTTCAATTAATGGTAACTGGATCTTATATCAATCTTAGAGAAAATCGATGAACCTTGTAATTGGTCAAAAAGATCATTTATTAGAGGCAAAGGGTACTTTTTTCAAATAGTGACCCTATTCAATTGTCGGTAATCTATACACATTCTCATACTACCATCTTTTTTCTTAACAAACAAAACTGGAGCGCCCCATGGGAAAGCATTAGGACGAATAAATCCTTTATCAAGAAGTTCTTGGATTTGAGCCTTAAGTTTTCTTAATTTTGCTGGAGCCATGCGATATGTAGAAATAGAAATAGGGCGCGTACATATCTCTAAATCAATGCAAAAATCTATATCCCTATATGAAGGCATACCAGACAAGTCATTAGGAAACAGTTCACTAAATTCAGACACCACAGGAATAGACTCAATGGATGGAGCCTCAATCTCATTATCCCTAATATGAGCCAAATAAGCCTTGTTCTACCAGTTTACTATAGCCCAAATGAAGGATATAATCTTAGCTTGCTTAGGCTTATAGACCCCTTCCCACTCTATTTTTTCCCTTCCCGAAATTTCTAGAGTTACAAACTTATTATTACAATTAAGCACAACATAATAGAGGGACAACCAAGTCATTCCTAAGATTATGTCAAAGTCAATCATATCCAAAATCACTAAATCAGCCCAAGTCTAAAATCCCATAAACAAAATAGGACAAGAACGATAAACATGAGTAACTATGACTGACTCTCCAACTAGGGTAGAAACACGAATAGGGGCATCAAGAATATCACAAATCATATCAAAATCTGAGGCAAATCCAATGGATACATATGAATAAGTAGAACTCAGATCAAACAACACATTAGTCATCCGGTCACTAATAAGAATAGAACCTGTGATCACTGCATCAGATGCCTCAGCCTCATTCTTGCCCAAAAAAGCATAATACTGAGTCCTATCATCATGAAGAGCCACTTCCCTGCCTGGTTGCGCGTTACCCCTACCTCCGTTACCATTACCATTTCCTCTACCTCTTCGGCCTCACTGATTACCTCCTCACCCACCTTGTGGGTACCTTCGATAAATTATTACCATTTCCCGCGGGTACCATTGCTCTAGAGTACTGCTGTGCGGAATCTAACATATGTGGGTCGGGACAATCTCTCCTCATGTGCCCAGGTTCTCCACAGTTGTAACAAGTACGATCAAAAGATGGTTTGCCGCCCGTTGAAGATGCGACTCCCTAGCTATCCTAAAAATTATGAGATGGAGTTTTTGAGTAACTACATGTAGAGGTGGACATAACGGACTGAATTGTCTTGGCTTCCAGCATTGGTCTTTCGGACCCCTTGGAATAAGAACCTTGAAAGTTACCCGAGTTCTTGGCCCTTTTTTCCTATGCCTTAGCTTGACCATCTCACCTTACCCCCTCCACTTTCTTAACATAACTTGTCACCTCATTAAAGCTTCTCCTAGCAGAAGTCATATGAACAGATAATACTTGCAACTAAGAGTTTAATCCTTATTAAATAGCTGCATTGTCTCTTTCTCAGTAGTCACTAACTGCGTAGCATAGCTAGATAAAACATGGAAATTGGCCTCATAAGAAGCCACAACCATACCACCTTACTAAAAAGCCATAAACTCATCTTTCTTCCGATTCCTCAGAGTCCTAGGCACATATTTCTCTAGAAACAGAGCATGAATTTGGATCCAATTAAGTGGAGGTAAAGTAGAAGGTCTGCACTCTATATAAGCTCTCCACCACTGCTTGGCCTCACCTTGAAGTTTAAAGGACACAAACTCAACCCCATGTTGATGAACAATACCAAATTTATACAGCCTCTCATAACAATCCAGAATAAACTCATACGTATCCTCACGCTCAGAACTAAGAAATACCGAAGGCTTAAGCTTTAGAAACTTATTCAACATGTCATGCTCATTACCAGTCATAATAGAACCCAACAAGGATGGAACAAAGCATCGGTACCCACGTTTCCACCCGTCTTGGGCGCAGTGCTAGCAACAAGAGGATTAGTAGGAGCTTGAGTTGCTTAAACAGATGGAAACACTCCAGGAGCAGCCAAACCTTTCAAGAATGACATGATTTGTTGATCTAACACTAGATCGATGGGAGGAATACTTGTAGCCTCCAGCATCTCTTCCTCTTGTCCAACTTCCTCAACATTCTCAACATTCACAACCTTAACCTCTTCTTCCATTTCCTCATGATGTATGGGAGGGTTCTCATTCATAAGAGCATTCTATAACATCTCGCAATTTGAAATAGCTAGGAAGAAGCTAAGAATTGGAAATATTCATTTTTCGAAAGAATTGACAATCTGAAAATTTGATTAGGTTAGGAAAAGTGATTTTTTGGTCAACTTCAAACAACCATAACTCTTAACTCAGGATTAGTTAGGTATACTTCTAGATATTTTTGGAAAGCTCTTGGAATGATCTTTCCAATGCCGCTGAGTTTGTGCAATTCCGAGTTTGTATGAGTAAGTTATGTCCTTTTGAAGTTGGGTTGTTGGATTAAGAAAAGTCCAAATTAGAATTTTTGAAGGGTAGTTTGGTATTTTCCTTACCCTTTTATTTTAATTTATTTTTGGTAATTACATAGGGGTCTAAACTGAACTTAGTCAGTGTACGCTTTTGAAAAAAGTGATAGGGTTTTGAGAGAAGAGAAAAGAAGAGGAGAAAAGATGAGAAAGGAGAAGAACGTTCAAGATTCGTCAAGATCGTTGAGTTTGGCTTATGGATTTCCTCGGGGGTGATCCCTACAAGTTATGTGAGATCACATAGAGTTGGGTTGGTTCATCCAAGCGCCAATGAGGATTCAATTCAGCAAAATATATGTGATTTGAAAGTAAATCCTTTGAGTGCTTGATGAAATTCGTTTGAATTCTTATGGGTTGTTCTGTTGAAGTTTATTGCAATTTGATTCATGTTTCTGGGTGTAATTTTGGTTTGAATCTATCATATATTAAGGGTATAAATGATCCTAACTGTTTCTGGAAAGAACCAATGAAGTTTAGAGGGTTTAGAGTTGAAAAATGGAGAAGAAAAGTCGTCAAACACCTGGGAAAGTGGGTGGGGCGTCGTGCCAGCCAGCGCACCCCAAAGAAGTACCTGAATGTGGGGCTTTGGGGTGATGCACTAGCTAGAGCACCCTAACATGGTCCCTGAATCTCAAGGGTTGGCGCCCCGCGCCTCTCAGAGTGCCAGGGACGCCAGTTGTTCCCATTCTTCACCCATCCTTTCGTACTTGTTCCTTAGCAATGTACGTATATTTTCTAGTTGATTCCAAAACTCTAAGGTACATCTGAACATCATGAAATCATCCATTAACATGAGATCATGAACCTAGAATCCATAATCCAATTCAAGGAAAGTTAAGATCAAAATCAAGAGAAGTCACGAGTCAAGTTAAGAGCAGTTCATAAAGATTTCCAAAAGTCTTTTGTAAACGTTTTAACTTTTTTTTAAGACTTAAGTTTTGAGTTCAGTAAAGAGTAAAGTTGAAGTAATTTTCTTCAAAAAAGTATATGGGGACTAAGTATTCCCAAAGAGATTTAAAATGTTTTCACATTTAAATAAGAACGGAAACTGAGATTTCCAAAGAGTCTTCAGGCTAGTTTTCAGAAAAGAGAAATTGCTTTCTAAATGAACCTAGAGGGGAAACTTTGATATCTAAGATAGCCTTTGGGCTAAGTTTTTGAGCACTAATCTCAAATCATTTAAAGAAATATATTTTTAAACATAAGAGCTAGTATAATTTGGTAGTATTGCGCACCGTTGTGGGGACGTGCTTGAGTTCAGATAACTTAGATCTTCATAAACCATGTAGCCATCATAGGTAGAAAAGGGTCATACTTTTTAGATGAATCCTTTTCGCATAGACTAGTGGATCCACTTAGTACTTCAGGTCCTATACCTGTGGCAAGGTATAGGATGTGCTGGCAATGTGATGGAGATCGCTAAATCATCACAATAGCTCTTATGTGATGGTTAACGGTTAGAGAAACTCCCACAATAGTACTTTGTATTTTTATGTACATTAGTTTATTTGTATTTTACATATATCTTAGAGTTATTTGTATCTTTGCATACACACAGAGTTGACATCATGTTTTAAACAACTTTTCTTTATATTGCACTTGTTTTAAACTATTTTATATTGAAATGAGTTCAGTTACTTTGAGTTGAGTTGAGCCAGGTAAGTTCTTAAGTTCCTTTCAGATTCTTTTCAAGCCTATGTTGTGTTTAGCATTCCAATTCGCATACTCGTACATTCAATGTACTGATGCCAATTGGCCTGCATTGTATTATGATGCAGATGCAGAGGTAACTAGGATCGGCATCTAGTGCATTATTGATCCATTGAGTAGTTCAAAGTCTATTGGTGGGCCTCTTTACATTTCGGAGGATCCCTTTTATTTACTTTCAATATTAGATAGTTCATTAGGATGTTGTGGGCCTGTCCCGACATCCATCTCTGTTGTTTTAGAGCCTTCATAGATAGTCAGTCAGATGTTAGTTCATTCGTCATCCTTTTGTTATTGACTTATGTTTAGATTTGAGTTGTTATTTTGGCTAAGTTAAATGTTTATTTTCAAAACATAATAAGTTCAGTTTGAGACAGTTAAGTTGTTTAGCATTTGAATTGCTTTCTTATTGCATATAGTCTTTCGCTGAGTAAGTAAGCCAAGACAAGGGTTCACTTAGGGCCAACAATGGTTCTCGAGTGTTAATCCCGCCTAGGGTGTAGGCTCGGGGTGTGATAAATTTGGTATCAGAGCCAAGAGTTCAAGAGTCCTAGGGAGTCTGTGAAATCGTGTCTGTAGAGTCCTAGTTATCGGTGTGAAGTGTGCCACATCTATAATTAGAAGACTGCAACATTTAGAAAATTTTTTTACTTCTTTCACACTCATTTCGTGCATTAGAGTTAATCTTTAAAAAGTTTCCCTCTAATTCATGCTTGCACGTGTTTCCAAATAATCATGCCTTCACGAAGAGCTATTAGAGGTCGTCCTGCTAGGAGAAATGTCGAGGAACAAATGGTACCTAATGCACTAGAAGTGCAACCCCAAGGAGAGGTCACTAAGGCTGAATTCCGTGAAACTATTCGGATTTAAGTCAAGTTGCGACCTATCAAGTTGGACAATCAGATAATGTACAAAAAGTGGCTGATACTTCAAGGATCTGTGAGCTTTTAAGGATGAAACCACCAAGCTTTACAGGTTCAAGTGCCATTGAGGATCCAGAGAACTTCATTGAGAAGCTTAATTTAATGTGATGCATGTTGATGATGCGGAGTGGGTGGAACTAGCTTCATACCAAATGAAGGGTGTCGCTAGAATCTGGTTCGACCAATGAAAAATGAATAGGGCTGAGGATGCGCTAATTGTGTGTTGGGTTGTGTTTGAGAGTGCTCTCATGGGGCATTTCTTTCCCCATGAGTTGTGAAAGGCAAATATAAGAGAGTTTCTCACCCTTAATCTGGAGTCTATGAGTGCTCATGAGTACAGTATGAAGTTCACACAACTTTTCTGCTATGCTCCGGAGATGGTTGTTGACATGAGGAGCGTGATGAGTTTATTTGTTACTTGGTTGTCTCGTCAGTCAAGCAAGGAAGGCAAGACAACTATGTTGATAGGGGATATGGACCTAGCAAGGCTTATGATCTATGTACAACAAGTTGAGGAGGATAAGCTGAAGGATAGATAAGAGTATAAGAATAAGAGGGCTAAGACATCAGGGAACTAGTTCAGGCAGCAAAAGAGTAGTGCGAATCGGTCTTCCTTCCGACAAAAATAGAAGGGACCTGCCCCATCATCTGCTAGTGCACCTGTACCTAAGAACAAATGTGAGTACAATAGTCAGAATTCCTAGAGTTTCAGAGCTAAACCTGCCTATTCTCAAGGCAGTATTGCACAAAGGGGCAGTAAGCCTCCTATATGTACTAAGTGTGGTAGGAACCACTCAAGGATGTATCGTGATGGTTCTACTGGTTGTTTCAAGTTTGGTCAGAACGGTCATTTTATAAGAAAGTGTCCTGAAAGCAGGTAGAGTAATGGAAAAAAGGGTAATAAAGCCCAGTCTTCTTCAGTTGCTCCACCAGATAGAGCTACACCTAGAGATGCTACTTCTGGTACTGGCGGAGGAACAAACCGTTGATATTCTATCAACATTTGCCAAGAGCAAGAGGATTAGCCAGATGTTGTCACTGGTATGATCTAAGTCTTTGACTTTACTATTTATACTTTGCTAGACCCAGGAATGAGTTTATCTTTTGTAACTCCTTATATTACTATGAATTTTGATGTTATTCCTGAGCAACTTAGTGAATCATTCAGTATTTCTACACCTGTTGGTAAGTCTATTCTAGCAGAGAGAGTATATTGTGATTGTCTCGTTTTCGTCAATCACAAGAGTAACATGGCTGATTTAATTGAGTTAGACATGGTAGACTTTGATGTCATTATTGGTATGGACTAACTTCATGCCTGTTATACCTCAGTTGATTCTAGAACTCGAGTTGTCAAGTTTCAGTTTCCAAATGATCTACTCTTAGAGTGGAAAAACAATTCAGCAGTGCCTAAGGGTTGCTTCATTTCGTACCTTAAGGCAAGGAAGTTGGTTTCTAAGGAGCGTGTCTATCACTTAGTCTGATTTTAATGACTCTAGTGTTGTGATACCTCCTATTCAGTCAGTTTCTGTAGTAAGAGAATTTCTAGAAGTCTTTCCTGACGATCTTCCTGGAGTCCCTCCTGAAAGAGAGATAGACTTCAGTATAGGCCTTCTTCCAAATACTTGTCCTATATCTATTTCGCCATATAGAATGGCACCAACAGAGTTGAAAGAGCTTAAGGAGCAGTTAAAGGACCTCTTAGATAAGGGCTTTATTTGACCAAGTGTCTTTCCTTGGGGCGCTCCAATCTTATTTGTGAGAAAGAAAGATGGTTCCCTTCGGATGTGTATATATTACCATCAGTTGAACAAGGTTACCATCAAGAACAAGTATCCTCTTCCAATTATTGATAATCTTTTTGATAGCTTCAAGGTGCTTCATGTTTCTTGAAGATAGACCTCAGATCAGGTTACCATCAGTTGAGAGTAAGGGAATGTGATATTCCAAAGACAGCATTCAGGACCAATTATGGTCACTATGAGTTTTTGGTCATGTTGTTTGGTTTGACCAATGCGCATGCAGCGCTCATGGACCTTATGAATATAGTCTTCAAACCTTATTTAGATATGTTTGTTATCGTCTTCATTGATTACATACTAATCTATTCAAGGAATGAAAAAAATCATGCTAGCCATCTCAAAATAGTTCTTCCGACTTTGAAAGATAGGAAGTTGTATGCCAAGTTCTCTAAGTGTGAGTTTTGGCTTGAGTCTGTGGCATTCTTAGGTCACATAGTTTTCGGTGATGAAATTAAAGTTGACACTCAGAAGGTAGAGGCAGTACAGAACTGGCCTAGACCCACATCTCCAACGGATATTAGGAGTTTCTTGGGATTGACTGACTATTATAGAAGGTTCATCGAAGGATTCTCGTCTATTTCGTCTCCTTTGACCAAGTTGGCTCAGAAGACAATGAAGTTTTAATGGTTTGAAGCTTGTGAGAAAAGCTTTCAGGAATTGAAAAAAAGGTTAACTATTGCCCCAGTTTTGACCTTACCGGAAGGTACTCAAGGTTTTATGGTGTATTGTGATGCATCTAGAGTTGGCTTGGGTTGTGTATTAATGCAAAATGGCAAAGTTATAGCTTATGCCTCCGGACAGTTGAAAGTTCATGAGAAGAACTATCCAACACATGACTTAGAGTTGGCTGTTGTAGTATCGCTTTGAAGATATAACGTCATTATATTATATGGTGTTCATGTTGATGTATTCACTTATCACAAGATCCTTCAATATGTGTTCACTCAAAAAGAGCTTAATCTCAGACAAATGTGTGGCTAGAATTACTCAAGGGTTATGACATAAGTATTCTTTACCACCTAGGTAAGCCTAATATTGTTGTTGATGCCTTAAGTAGGTTGTCTATGGGTAGTACCGCCCATGTTAAGGAAGATAAGAAAGAGTTAGCAAAAGATGCTCATAGACTTGCACGATTATGAGTTCTACTAATGTATTCCACAGAAGGAGGAGTAGTGGTGATGAATGGGACTGAATCATCATTAGTGTTAGAAGTAAAAGGAAAGCATAACCAAGATCCTTTATTGCTTGAATTAAAGGGAAGTGTTCATATGCAAAAAGTGATCGCTTTTGAACAAGGGGGAGATAGTGTTTTGAGGTATCAAGGTGGATTGTGTGATTGGGTGTACTTGAAAGTTTCACCCATGAAGGGTGTTATGAGGTTTGGGTAAGAAGGGGAAACTTGGCCCCTAGTATGTTGGTCCTTATAGAATTTCCAAAAGGATTGGCAAAATAGCTTATGAATTGGAGTTACCACAAGAGTTAACAACGGTTCATCTAATATTCCATGTCTTCATGTTGGAGGAGTGCATGGGAGATCCTTCACTTGTCATATCAACCAAAGATATTGGTATCAAGGATAGCTTGTCTTATGAGGAGATTCATGTTTAGATTCTAGATTGCTAAGTTCGCAAGTTGAGAACAAAAGAGGTAGCATCAGTCAAAGTTCTTTGGAGGAACCATATGTTGAGGAAACTACTTGGGAAGCTGAGGAAAATATGAAAAAGAGATATCCACATCTCTTTGAGTCCAGAGAAAATGTAAACCAAGGTACTAATTCTCTTCTTAGTACTCTTTAAATTATAAGTTAGCATGTTGTAATTGCTTTGCTTGTTGGGTGTTTGAAGTTGATGTTACCACGCTTAGCCTAGTAAGAGTAATCTCATTCGAGTATGAATGTTCTCAAGGGTGATATATTGTAACATCTCACAATTTGAAATAGCTAGGAAAAAGCTAAGAATTTGAAATAGTCATTTTTGGAAAGAATTGAAAATCTGGAAATTTGTTTAGGTTAGGAAAAGTGAGTTTTTAGTCAATTTCAAACGGCCATAACTCCTAGCTCAGGATTAGTTAGGTGTACTTCTAGATATGGTTGGAAAGCTCCTGGATTGATCTTTGGAATTCCGAGTTCGTAAGAGTAAGTTATGCCCTTTGGAAGTTGGGCTGTTGGATTAAGAAAAATCCAAATCCAAATTTTTAAAGGGTAGTTTGGTCTTTTCCTTACCCTTTTATTTTAATTCATTTATGGTAATTACTTAGGGGTCTAAACTAAACTTAGTCAGTTTATGCTTTTGGAAAAAGAGTTAGGGTTTTGAGAGAAGAGAAAAGAAGAGGAGAAAAGAGGAGAAAGGAGAAAAACGTTCAAGATTCGTCAAAATCATCAAGTTTGGCTTGTGGATTTCATCGGTGGTGATCCCTACAAGGTATGTGAGATCACATAGGTTGGTTTAGTTCACCCACGCACCAATAATGATTCAATTCAGCAAAATATGTATGATTTAAAAGTAAATCCCTTGAGTTCTTGATGAAATTCGTTTGAATTCTTGTGGGTTGTTCTGTTGAAGTTTCCTGCTATTTGATTCATGTTTTTGGGTGTAATTTTAGTTTGAATCTATCATACAGTGAGGGTATAAATGATCCTAAGTGTTTGGGGAAAGAACCATTGAAGTTTAGAGTGTTTAGAGTTGAAAAAGGGAGAAGAAAAGTCATCAAACACCTGGGGAAGGGGGTGGCGCGTCGCGCCAACCAGCGCGCCCCAAAGCAGTCCCTAATTGTGGGGCTCTGGGGTGACGTGCCAGCCAGAGCGCCCCAACTTGGTCCCTGAATCTCAAGGTTGATCCCCCGCGCCTCTCAGAGCGCTAGGGACGCCAGTTCTTCCCATTCTTCCCCCATCCTTTGGTACTTGCCCTTAGCAATGTACCTATGTTTTCTAGTTGATTCCAAAACTCTAAGGTACATCTAAACATCATGAAATCATCCATAAAAATGAGATCATGAACCTTCAATCCATAATCCAATTCAAGGAAAGTTAAGATCAAAGTTAAGAGAAGTCAAGAGTCAAGTTAAGAGAAGTTCATAAAGTTTTCCAAAAGTATTTTGCAAACGTTTTAATTTTGTTTTAAGACTTAAGTTTCAAGTTCAGTAAAGAGTAAAGTTGAAGTACTTTTCTTCAAAAAAGTATATGGGGACTAAGTATTCCCAAATATATTCAAAATGTTTTCACATTTAAACAAGAACGAAGACTGATATTTCCAAAGAGCCTTCGGGCTAATTTTCAGAAAAGAGTAGTCTCTTTATAAATGAAGCAAGAGGGGAAACTTTGATTTCCAAGATAGCCTTTGAGCTAAGTTTTTGAGCACTAATCTCAAATCACAGAAAGAAGTATGTTTTTAAACATAAAAGCTAGTATATTTTGGGTGTAGTATTGAGCACCAATATGGGGACGAGCTTGAGTTTAGATAACTCATGTTCCATAAACCATGTAGCCATCATGGGTAGAAAAGGGTCATACATTTTAGATGAATCCTTTTCGCATAGACTAGTAGATCCACTTAGTAGTTCAGGTCCTATACCTATGGCAAGGTATAGGATGTGCTAGCAGTATGAGTGAGATTGTTGCATCATCACAATAGCTCTTATGTGATGATTGTCGGTTAGATAAACTCCCACAGCAGTACTTTTAATTTTATATTACATCAGTTTATTTGTATTTTTACATACATCTCAGAGTTATTTGTATCTTTGCATACACATAGAGTTGACATCATGTTTTAAACAACTTTTATTTATATTGCACTTTTTTTAAACTGCATTATATTAAAATAAGTTCAATTATATTGAGTTGAGTTGAGCCAGGTAAGTTCTTAAGTTCCTTTCAGATTCTTTTCAAGCCTTTTAGATTAGCATTCCAACTCGCATACTCGTACATTCAATGTACTGATGCTATTTGGCCTGTATCGTACTATGATGCAGACGCAGGTAACTAGGATCGACATTCAGCGCATCGTTGATCCAGTGAGCAGTTCAAAGCCTGTTGGGGAGCCTCTTTGCATTTCGGAGGATCCCTTTTGTTTACTTTCAATATTAGATAGTTTATTAGGATGTTGTGGGTCTGTCCCAACATCTATCTCTGTTGTTTTAAAGGCTTTATAAATAGTCAGTCAGATATTAGTTCATTCGTCATCATTTTGTTATTGACTTATGTTCAGATTTGAGTTGCCATTTTGGCTAAGTTAAATGTTTATGTTCAAAACATTATGAGTTCAATTTGAGAGAGTTAAGTTTTTTAGCATTTGAATTCATTTCTTATTGCATATAGTCTTCCGTTGAGTAAGTAAGTCAGGCCAAGGGTTCGCTTGGGGCCAACAATAGTTCTCAAGTGTCAGTCCCACCCAGGGTGTAGGCTCGGGACGTGACACATTCTCAACAAGAGCTCCATTTCCAGCAGGCGCTACTCTTCCACGGCCTCTACCCCTAGTATTAACCATCTATGAATAGAAGAGTGAAGGAAGTTAGATACCAATTTGAATCGCCATATACCAATTGAAATCAAGACATAGCACGAAAGGAGACAAAAGAAAACAGAGAGATTTCCTAAAGTCGTATAGCCTCTCGAAGAAAGGTAAAGGCGTCCCCGTACCATTCTTATAGACTCTACTAGACTCATTTTGGTTCATCGAGATCAATGAACCTAGGCTTTGATACAAACTTTGTCAAGACCCACACTAACACTCCTGTGGGAAAACCGCTACTACAACCCAAACCAAGCAAATAATATAAAAAGTAAGAAATTTAAATCAAACACTAAGGAAATAAAAATTAGAGTTCTCATAAACTCTAATAAAAGTCTAACAATAAGAACTAACAATGCAGAAGAATAACCTAGAACCTGAAAGTCAATGTACCAAAACATTCTAACAATGAACCAAGTCTAAATAAGAAGGGATACAACCCCAACTAATGAACTAATCAACGAGCTAAATCAAATGTCCAAGTTCGGAAAAATGGTGGACATAGACAAAAGAGAATTTCCTGACAGCCTGAAAGAATTGGCTCACCCTTGAATTCGAAGCGATGATCACTGATCTTCTAAGTAAGGTCTGTCAATAGCCGCTTGAAGATGTCTTGTACTCAACAAAAATAATAGCAAGTTCAGTATCAGCACCCAACCACAGTGTACTGGTAGGATCATGCGGCAATCCCACTAGTGCAACATAAACAAGTCAAACAACATTACAATCACATGCATATATATCAACATATACAATTTATCAACATTTACGAACAACGAACAACTTCACATTTATTTGTCAAATCATTGGTCCTCTCATGGAACCCAAACTCAAGCCCAAACAATTAGCATGCTGGAACGTGGAAACTGATCCTATAATTATGCCGAAATGTGGCAACTGATCCAAATTAGTTATGCCGGAACGTGGCAACCGATCCCATTCACACACCACAATCACTATCACACGTATATCATCAAGATCATACATTTAAGTCATGATTTCATGGCATTGATCAATTCTCTATCTCATTTACAACAAATGTGATCAACATTGCAACATTCATACATATATAAGTATCATAATGAGGCAAGAACAAGCATACATCACACAATCAAAGAATTACAACCATCACCTACCTCAAAACAAGCTTGAAATCCTAAGAAACTTAATCTTTCCCTTTTTGAATTTGTTTAGCTTGTTCTTGGTCTACAAACAATTAATATAATACGAGAATCATTAATTACCCGTATTACTAACAATTCTATTAACCCTAGATCAAACCAATGATCCCAATTATCCAAATTAAGGTTGTTTCCACCATAGAATCTATAACAAAACCCTCCCCCATCAATATTCACCCATTATATTAAGTTCTATGGATTGAAAAACGGATTCTGGGAGTGAAAAGTTTACCTTTAGCCTCAAGAATGGTGAAAAATGAGTAGGAGTCTCCTGGGGTTCGTTCCTTAACTCTAAAAATCGAGAAGTGTCAAATAAGATAGTTTAGGGGTTTATTAACGACATTAAGTCGCTTTTGGCCTGCCACAGAGGCCACCACAGTGGCCCTGCCAAAGCGGCATTCTCGAGACAGAGATTTATTTCAAGAATTTCAAAATTCCCATTTCACAACACACCTCTAACCCACAACGCTCTGTACATACAATTTACGCTAATATCGATTCCAGGAGTTCTACTCGCCTGAATTCAATTTCGTAAAGTCGTATGGATTCCTTAACGAGTTATCTAACTACTCATGTAATCAAAATCATAAATGATTCACCCGATTGTTACAAGATTTCCCTACACCTCAATGACTCCGATTTCATCCAAATCTGGACAAGGTTGGGAAAATCCAAATACTACAAAAAAAAGTTTTTCGGCCCTGAATTTTCCCCCGTTGGCTTTTCTATAACAATGGAAATAGGTCGTTACAGTAATGTTGCTTGATAATTATGAACAACGATCAGATATGAATAAAGAATGCTAAGTAACAATAAGATCGATCAACTAAAACTTTATATTTTGATTGTGTAATATTTAAGGGTCGAAGAACTAAATAAAAAGATATTACTCAACTTTAATGATTATTGTAGACATACTTTGAAAATAAAATAATAATAATCTAAATATAATCACAATATAATTATTGCGGCTCGAATTGTAATGAACCAAAACTAATAATTTGTTTTTAGATAAATTTGATAAGAGTATAACATTAAGTTCTTCAAATTGGTATATTTTAAAATCATTGTTCAGTTGAAACAAATCAATGCACTTAAAATATGTGTCTAAACTATCCTTTAAATGATACTAAAATAAATGTCTGAATTCTTATATTGAAAAAAATGTATGCACCAAATTTGGAATAGAATATAAACATTGCAAAGGACATATAAATACTTATACTACCATCGGGTTGTGCAAGGTCATGTTTTGCTAAAATAAAAAAAAAAAAAATTCAAGAAACACAATTTCTTGAAAATAAACTTCTTTGAAACTAACTACTTTGTAGATGCCTCGATAAGAAGAGCCAATATACAAAAAAAATAACATAACAGTGAACCCAACTTCTCTATGAGACTATCACGTCAAGTACAATGAATATAATGAAATCAAAATAAACTTAGCTATAACAAAGAGTTAACGAGAGATGGAGAACCATCAATCTAAACATATTTTCTTTGATTTTCTCCTTAACGATGCTTATTTGATTGTCCTTGTTCAAATGTGATCTACTCTTTCGGGAAGTGCACGAGATTTCGTTGCATATTTTAAGTAATGAAATCAAAATGAAAATAAATATGTTGATTTGTAATGGCAATTAGTGAAGTTCTTTTGCCTTAGTCATATGATTGACAATTCTGGCTAAAAGTATGTCTTCAAATTGAAATTCAATATGCTATAACAACTTGAAAAAGAATGATACAACTTACCTTAAAATTTGGAGATGCGAACATAACTACTGCCTATTCCTAACTTCTCAAAGCACGTCACATTATTCACCTTCCCGACATTACACCAAAACTACTTCTGCTTCAATTCTTTCGGCTCCTTGTATTGTATTTGCGAATTGCAAAATAAATAAATAATCTCCTAAAAATTTCATCCAGTATAACCTAGAAAATTCTGATGGTTGTGTGCAACTTGACACACTGAACATACAAAATTATTTGCTAACTTCTGATCTTAAAGAATCAAGTCAATAAAAAATAAGACGTGTAATGCTTATGATATGGTACGTCCCATCGTTGTATAACTCCAACTTTCAATCTCCATTGCATATTTTGCAGGAAGGCGTATGAATTGAAAAACTATTGGAGCACACCTATTTGAATTATAAATCTACAATCTCTTACTATATTTAGAGAAACAATCTATTATAATTTAAAAGATTTGAGTATAATGTTGAAAAACCTTTTTGAGTAGTTGTATTCAATTCAAATTCCACCCAGCAGCAAACTCCACCAAAAAGAAAAAACTGCATATAACACAATGGATGTATTGTTAAAGGAGTGAACTTTTTGATACGCTGCAATTTTTGAAATGAATCATTGTATTCCTCCACCACTTTTAAAAATACAGTGTTGCCCATAAAATTTGTGAGTTATTATCCGCTAAAAGTAAAATCCATAAAAAAATAACTGTTTGAAAGTTTCATACCATTATCTGAAATTTATAATAACTACAATTTAATTAATAATTTATTAATTAATCCTATTATATATAATTAATTTTAATCAGGTAAAAAAACTCTAATTTGTCTTCTAAAACAGTAACTTTTTTTCTTTAATGAATATTAAATTAATTAATTTATTTAGTTGATAATTTAAAATTTCAAAATTAGAGATTTGTGGACTAACGTGATTAGAAGTCTTTTTTTAAAAAAAATTTAATTTCAATATTTTCCTTTTTTTTAAAATGTAAAACCGTTTTTTATTTTTCTTTAGTTTTAATATTTTATCTTTTTTTTTAAAGTAAAATTATTTCTAATATTTGTGGCGCTGACATGTGGCGCTTTCACTTCTCCCATTATATATATATAATTTGACCTCTATATACATTGTGATTTTCTGATAAAGGTGTGTCGCTTGACACCCCTTGGCTAAGAGTGAGTCAGCCCCTACTCCTATGAACTCATTTTTCCCTCAAGATTACAATGATATGTGGTTTTAAAGTAATGATAGTAGTATATACTAAAATGATCTTTAATCTTGTGGTGTTAAACATATCATTTGAAAGTTGTAATTAACTTTTTGAAAATGACAAAAAAGAAAAGTAAGACAAACTAATTGAAATGTAGAGAGTATATCACTGGAAATCTCTCTTGTAATTTACATTTGTAGCCTTAACATTCCCGTTTGTTTTTAAAAAATATCATTTTAGAGCTCAAGTATGGTATATACGGAATTGCGATTCAGTTTTAGAAAGCTATGCAAACAGAGGGATCTCAATTTGAGATAACTAAGGTGGTTGGAGTTGCTTAAAGACGACGATATGAAAATGAGATTCAAGTTTAGTTGATAATTTTTTCTTTTAAAAAAAAACGTAATTGAACAAAATGATCTCAATTTGAGACAGCAAAGGTGGTTGGAATTGCTTTGAAACAATGATATGAAAATGAGATTCAAGTTTAGTTGATAAATTTTTCTTTCTAAAAAAACGTAAGAACAAAATGATCTCAATTTGAAACAACAAAGGTGGTTGGAGTTTCTTAAAACGACGATATGAAAATGAGATTCAATTTTAGTTGATATTTCTTTTATAAAAAAACGTAATTGAACAAAATAGCTCTGTTAATTATTATCTATTATCTATGGTCTTCCCGAATTGAAATGGTATCTTTGTTATTCGTCATATTGTAAATATTTTATCTAATAACAAAAGGTGTATTACATTCACATTTGAAATAAGAAATATTCACGGACAACATCAATGATAGTCCATTGATTAAGAAATTACCAAAATGATATTCATAAGACCTTCCGAGTTTAACTAACAAAAATATATTTCAATATAATATCGTTATAAATATTTACAAATGTTTGCGTAAAAATTTTCATATTTTTTCTTTTGTGCTATATATATTAAACTACCATGCATGTTTTCGGTACCTAGGGTATGCAACGTGAGCCATGTCCGTGAGAAGAAGTTGGTGCATGGAATGTGGCACACGATGTAGTATTACAAGGTATTCATCTAGTTGCATTCTTCCCAATTTCGCCAAGTAATCCGCACAACTGTTTGCTTCCCTTAGAGTATTCATCATGGATATCTCAAGTTCAGATAGGAGGTGTCAACACTCTTCTATCACGTTGTAATGAAGGTGATTGTCGACGGGGCCTCCCTTACTCATGAGCATCAATGCTTCATGAGAGTCAGTTGTTACGACCTGAGCCTACACCCTGGACATGGCCAGCATTGGAGAATCATTGTTGGCCCCCAAGATAACCCTCATCCTGGATGACTACAAGCGGAAGAGTAACTCAATCATACATAAGCATCAAATTGAAAGAAAAGTTTAAAAACAATTTACTGAATCTCAAAACTTCATTGAATATAGTGAGTATGAAACATAAGTTTTGAATAAAATATATGTAACTGAAAGACTCTCCAAAATTATCTATCTATGAAGCCTCTACTATATAAAAATGAGAGTTGGGCAAGACCCATGACTCCTCAAAACTATTACTAATAACTCACAAAACTGGAGTCCTCCGGAAGCAAAGAGGTCTTACTCAAAAGTTGACGAAATGATCTCAACGGACTCTTGCTAAGGATCCTAAGAACCTGTATCTGCATCATTAAAAGATGTGGGTCGAATGACATCAGTACATTGAATGTATGAGTATGTAATATAGTTGAATAACAAATAACTGCAAGAAAGGACTGCAGTAGATATTATATATATACTCAACTGAATGTAAAGAAATAAAGAAGTGAAATCATTAAAATATTACAAAATATCTACTCATCTCTGAACTCAACATATTAAGTGATATAATAAAAATAGACTTTTAACTCTATTTGGGAGATTTTCAAACCGACAATCATCACTATAAGCTACGTGATGATATAATGTCTCGCCCATGCTACCAGAACTGTCCTATACCTTGCTGGGGTATAAAACACCTCAACTAAGTGGATTCACTAATCTCTACACGAAGGCACTTAGGATTCATCTAAAAAGTATGATCTTGTACCTATGTTGGCATACATGGTTTATGATGAATGTGAAATGTCTGAACTCACCCCCATATCGGTGCTCAATACTACTCCCAATAATATATACTCATGCTTAATATTTAAAAACATACTCTTCTTTTAGTATGATATAACTGCTCAAACTATCCTATTAAAAGAGGTAAATGCTCTTGAAATATCTTTGAACTCATAACTAATTTAGAAATCAAAGTTTCTCTTTTATCAATGTAAAAACTCATACCTTTGGGAATACTTAGTTCCCTTATACTCTTACTCAATTCATACATGAAAATTCTTTCTCAAAAATATATCAAAATCATATTGTGATACGATCATTGATGACTGAGGAAGTTATACTGCATAAAAATTGATGTCATAACTACATACCATACTGGTTAAACACTGATGGCATACTGGATTGTCATACTAATCATGTTTTAGAAACTCTTTTTCAAACTCATCTTTACTTCCTCAAAAATTCAGTTTAAAACTCTAGTGTTGGCTTTAAAAAGCTTCTCAAGATTTATAACTCAATTCATAGGGTTCATGCGGAATTATGGACATGAATGACTCAACTTAAGGATCTTAATAGCAATATGGAAACTCGGTACTCAAAACTCAACGATAATACTCATCTAAAAAATACTCAATTCATAGGGTTCATGTTGAAATATTGACATGAACGAATCAAATCAAGAATCTTAATGCCTAACATATTACAGTTCAATAATTAGAAATAGAATTTCAAAAAGAATATGGAACTTAAGAACTCAAAATCAACTCATCTCAAGAATACTCAAATATAGGGATAGAATCCTATATTACTCTTTTACTGATTTTAAAGTAGATGTAGGGCGTGAGGACAAACAAGTCCAACACTATGATAACCTTAAATACCTTAAATAAAAAGGTTCTTAAAAAATCTTGAAACAAAACTTGATTAGAAGCTTTGAAACACTAGCTTGAAGGTAAACAATCAAAAAAACCTTTCTTGAGATTCATGAATTAGTTTCTTGAACTCTCTATGGACAAGAAATATGATTTTTATTAGTGATTCATAATTGTATGGTGGAATTTGAGTTGGAAAGAATGGGATTCTTGGAGAAAGACTTACCTTGAAGAAGAATCTTGAAAAAGATTGAAAGAATCTTGAATGGAGTCTTCTACTTTATTTTTTTCTTAGGGTTTTGCCTTAGCATTTGAAAGAGAAGAGAATGATGGATTATGAGATGAAAATCTGATTGTTTTAGGTCTTTAATTAGTCCAGAAATTCATTTAGGGTTCTCTTAGAGATAAAAAGACAAAAATTATCCTTTTTAATGTTTTAATAGTCTGCTAATTCGTCACAGCATTGTATCAGGTGACTAAAATAGTCATAACTTTTTACTCAAACATAGGATTGTTGCGAAATCAGTGGATTTGGAAAGAATATTCAAATACATTTAATTTGATAGGTTATGGGCCACGTAGCTCTTTCTATACTATGAGATATGGTTGTTTGAAATTGACTCAAGTAGAATCTTACATAAAACTTAATCAATAAGGAAACTTTCAACTCTATTTTTTGGCAGGAGTTTCTAGTGACCTTAATTGATATCCAAAATCATTCTCACACTAAAGAATTTAAATTTACACATATGGGCAATTTAAGAATGACCTGATATGACCCTACAAGTAAATGAAGAATGGTTTGAGTCTTAACTTAGAAATTTTTAGGGTGTTACATCAGTCTCGATGATGACGTTCTTTAGGTTGATGTTCTTTGCCATGGTCAGCCCGCCATGTATGTCCCACAGTTCCGCCGTGAGGCATGACATTGTTATCACACCTAATCAGCCCACGAATCCTCTTAACCACCTACATGTCACTACCCGAGCCTACATCTTAGACGTGGCTGGCGCTCGAGAACTATTGTTGGCCCTCAAGTGAACCCTTATTCTGACTGACTACAAGTGGAAGACTAACTCAAGCATACATAAGCACCAAATTGGACGAAATGTTCAAAATAATTTACTGGATCTCAAAACTGAACTGGATACTAGGAAACATAAGTTTTAAGTAAAATATATGAAACTAAAAGACTTTCCAAAACTGTCTATCTATAAAGCCTCTACTATTAAGGAAGGATGTCGGGACAAGACCTACGACACCTAAAAACTACTAACTGAAAAGTAAATGTGAAGCCCTCTGGAATACAGGGAGGTTCTCTAAAGCTAACTGGAGTGTAGAGTGATCTCAATGAAGCGCTTGTTGATAATCATGAACACATATATTTGCATCATAAAATTATACAGGTCGAATGCCATCAGTACATGGAATGTACGAGTATGTAATATGGCTGAGTAACCAAAATAACTGAACTGACTGACTGAAAGCAACTCAACAGAATCACTACATGAACATGAAGTGAAAACCATTATAGCTTTACAAGTAGATTTATAATGAAAGCAACATGAAAATAATATACTTTACTTGTGGGGAGTTTGTCTAACCAAAAACCATTATCATGAGCCTAGCAATGATACAATGTCCCGCCACACATTGCAAGGGCCCATCCTATACCTTGTCGGGGGTATAAAATAATATTGTGACTATGGATCCATTTGATTGGCCTTCTCAGAGGCAGTGAGGAGTTGCATGAAGAGTCAATGCTATCCTATCCTACGCTGGCTATGTAGTTCTGTGGGACTTCCAAATCATAAAAGACTCTAACCCAAGTCAGTGCTCGATACTACTCCCAAATTAATTAACATAACTTTGTGCTCAATTCACCCATTACAAATAATGGACTTCTTACATTACTTGAAATACTTTTCAAAACATGAGACGTGTTTACCTTCTTGAAAACATGCACTTATGAACTTATCTTTTCAAGTCCAATAATCATCATAAGTACATAACATTAGAAACTCTTAAGTATTTATGAAATAGAACCTTTATACTTTTTCTCAAAACTCATCTTTACTTCCAAGAAGGTTCACCAATGGGGTGATGGAATATGTGAAAAAAGTGACTTACCCTGTATTGATTAATGGACAAACAACCCAACCTTTTGAAGCTTCAAGAGGATTAAGACAAGGTGCTCCAATGTCACCCTTCCTTTTTGCAATTGCTATGGAATACTTAAGTTGATTACTACACAGCCTCAAGGATATTAGAGAGTTCAAATTTCATCCAAGGTGTGGGAAGCTAGGAATAAGTCACATGTGTTTTGCAGATGGCATGCTCCTTTTTTTGAGAGGTGACCTAGCATTGGTTACTATGATACAACAATGCTTCAATGAATTCTCTATGGCATCGGGACTACTTGCTAATTTAGGGAAAATCTCTATGTATTTTGGGGTAGTATCCTTAGCTTAGGAAGTGAATATCCTCACTAGGTTGGGATTCAGTCGTGGAAAGTTCCCCTTCAAGTACCTTGGAATTCCATTATCCACTCAGAAAATCACTCATTCAATGGAAGCCTCTTATCACAAGGATCACTGCCAGGATATCTTCTTGGATTGCTCGAAAGCTGTCATACGCTGGTCGAGTACAACTTATTCAGTCTGTAATCTTTAAAATCCAAGCTTATTGGGCACAACTATTTATGATGCCAACTAAGGTGATAAAAATGATTGAATCTTACTGTAGGAGCTATCTTTCATCAGGAATAAATACCATCACTAATAAAGCTCTAGTGGCATGGGAAACACTATATTCACCCAAGTGTGTGGGAGGTCTGAACCTCACTAATTTGAGACTCTGGAACAAGGTTGCTATAGCTAGGAGTTATTGGGATGTGGAACACGAAGTTGACAAGTTGTGGATTCGATGGATCCATACATATTACATAAAAGGAGAACAAGGGGATAATATTCAAGTACCAAAGTAGGCATGCTGGATGATTAGGAAAATATTGGAGGCAAGGACGAATGTCTCTCAATTTCCTATGATCAATCCATAGAAAAATGATTAGACAACTATATAACAATATCTCACAAGGTAAACCCAAAGTGCCATGGAAAATTTCTAATGTATTTGAATGCTTCCAGACCAAAATCAATGCTCACAACATGGATTCAACTTCATGGAAAGATGCTGACAACCGATAGACTAAGAAAATGGGGATTGGAAGTGGAGAAAACATGTTGCCTATGCCAATTGCAGGAGGAATCGAGGGAACACCTCTTTGTGCAATGTACTTATGTGAGAAGACTGTGGGATATGATTTTAAGATGGATGAACTGCCTAACATACAGTGCTACTACATGGGAGCAATACATACCATCTATCAGTAAAGCAAAAGGTAAATATAAAGAGGTACAAGTGTTCAAGATAATGTATGCAGAAATCACTTATAGGATATTGAATGAAAGAAACCAGATAATTTTTTTAAAAATAAGGCAACCGTGGAAAACTATAGCTAAAGAGATTATATATGTTAGTTGTTGTTGCTTCCAATTGCACATGCAAGTGTACGTAGTCGCCCAAGTAATATAATGTCTCTTAAAAGAACCATATTATCGAACCCAAAGGACTTGTCGATTAACTACTTTTACTAAATTAAACTAATCTAATTATTTATTTAAGAGTGCCAAAAGTATTTGAATTTTATTTGTAAAGAAAAGAATGCAGGAATGAAATAATAAAATTACTTACAGTGATTTGGAAAATTCCAGGGTTGCAGCATGTATAGGGTTTCATGCATCATATCTCATACATGAATTAACAACGGTTATCAAATTACTGATTTACAGGGTCAATTTTATGATCATGGTCTCCTGAACTCTAATTGCCTACTACAATTAGTTGGCTAACTACATCGTTGAGCGTGGATAGGCAGCCCTAATTGGCGAGCATTTATATTTCATTCTGTTTCGTAACTAAGTTAGGTGTTTGTTCGGGTGTCACTCTTAAACACAAATCAACTCAATTAATGGAAGATCAAGCTTTCAGTATCCTTTGGTCTATCCACCTTAGCATCTCCCGAGTTTAAGAGTAGACAAGAGATTTATCTCTATGACGGCAAGTCAAGAAATACTAAGGTAATTTAAAGTGATTACCAACATTAATTCAAAAAAATCGATGTCCAACAATTACCCATAGCTACAGTCGCATAACAAGGGTCTTTATGTAACACCCCGCTATTTGAAAGACCTAGAATTAGAAAGAAACATTTTTGGAAGAATGAAAAATCAGAAATTTGGCAAGTTATGTTAAGTATGAGTTTTTGGTCAACTTCAAACAACCATAACTTCTAGTACATTATGAGTTAAGTGGGCTAAAAATTCTGTATGAAAGGTCTTTGAATTATATTTTCAACGCCACAGTTTTCTCATTTTCGAGTTGTATGAGGGAGATATGCCCGTTTGAAGTCAACTGTTTGGATAAGGAAAGTCAACCAAAATTTAAAGGGGTATTTTGGTCTTTTCCATACCCAATTAATTTATTTCATTTTTAGAAGTTTATTTGGGGTCTAAACTGATTTAGTTCAATTTACACATTACCAAATCATGCTAGGGTTTTTGGAGAAACAACTCAAGAGGAGAAAGGAGAAGAAAAGTTCAAGATTCGTCGAGTTATTGCGATTTTGATGGTGAATTTCGCTAAGGGTTAATTCCTACGAAGTATGTGAGTTCACATAGTGTTGGGTTTGTTCACCCACTTGCCAAATATGTTTATTTCAGCGTGAATTCATCCTTAAGGGTTGGAATTTGGTGTTCTTGATGTGTGTTCTTGAATATGCTTTCATTCATGAGTTGGGCTGAGATTGATGAGTTCTTGAGATTCTTGTGTACATGTATTGGGCATATGAATCTAAAGAGAATTTGAGAAAAAAAATCAAATTAAATCGAATTAAGGTCAGAAAACGAGAAGAAAATTCGTCAAAAAATCACTTGGGGAAGGCTTGGTGTGGCGCACCTCATTTGTGCCAGACAGGCTAGGGCGGTGCACCAGAAGTGTGCCCAAAACCTGTCCCAGTAACTTAGGGGCTGGCGCCCTGCTCGTTTGCCCCCACCCGTTTTTCATCGTTTTGCCTATCTCAGTCCTTCTAAAGTGTACTAACACTTCCTATCGATTCTAACTACTCTAAATGAATTCTAAACATCTAGAAATCATCCGTAAACACGAATCATAACCTTGAATCTATAAATTCAAGTTCAGGAAAAGTTAATCACCAAGTCTATAGAGTTCTTAGAGTTTTTCAAAAGTCTTTTACAATCATTCTAAACATGTATTAAATACTTAAGCAGTGAATTGAGTAAGAGTAAGAGTAAAGTTAATTTCTTTAAAATATTTTACAGGAACTAAGTATTCCCAAGAGTTAAATATTTTCACATTTAAACAAGAGAGGAAACACCGATTTCCAAGGGAGCTTTTAAGCTAGTTTTTGAGTAATAATATCAAAACCATAAAAAGAGTTATGTTTTAAACATATGAGCTGAGTATATTTTGGAAGTAGTATTGAGCACCGATATGGGGACGAGTTCATAATAATTCAAGTCTCCATAAACCATATAGCCATCGTGGGTAGAAAGGGTCATACATTTTAGATGATTCATTAATGAGTTTTACTAGTGGATCCACTCAGTTTAGGCGTTTTATATCCCGATAAGTTATAGGATAGTTCTGACAGCGTGGGTGAGACGTTGTATCATCACATAGCTCATAGTGATAGTTGTTGGTTTGAGAAACTAACACAGATGTGTATTTTTTTATTTTATATATATATATATATATATATATATATTGAGTTTTTATTTTATTTTATTCAATACATTGAGTTGCTACCTAATGTTTAAATGCTTTATATAAATTGCATCTTTATTGTTGTTTATTTATGCATTGAGTTAAGTATCCATGAGTTGAGTAAAGCTATGGTAAATGTTTCTTTGAGAATTCTATTCAAGCTTATGTCATGTTTAGCCTTGCATGCTCATACATTTAATGTAGTGATCCCAATTGGCCTGCATCATTTTATCATACAGATACAGGTAAACAGGATCAGTATCTAGATCTTCGTTGATCAAGTCGAGCACTCAGATTCAGTTGGTAAACCTCCTTTCTTTCTGGAGGAACCCTTTTTTACATTGTTTTTAGCATTTTCACTTGTTAGGATGATGACGGGTCTTGTCCCGACATCCTTCATAGTTTAGAGGCTTCATAAACAGTTAATATTTGTTCTTTAGTTTTTCCATTTTTAGTTGTTTATGTTACGACTTGAGTTTCCACTTTGACTAAATTGAATGTTTATTTCTAAAATATTCTAAGTTTAGTTTGAGACAATCGTGTTTAAATTGCATTTCAATTCTCTGATTAATGCTTAAAGTCTTTCGCAGAGAGTCTAGCAAGGCCAAGGGTTCACTTGGGGCTAGCAATGGTTCTCGAGTGCCTGTCCAGTCAGGGTGTTGGTCCGGGGCATGACAAATTTGGTATCATAGCATAGAGTTTAAGAGTCCTAAGAATTCTATGAAGTTGTGTCGTTAGAGTCCTAGTTATCAGTGTGAAGCGCACCACATCTATAATTAGGGGGCTGCAACATTTAGGAATTTTCTCACTTCTTTCAATATCACTTCATGCGATAGAGTTAATCTCTATGAAAGTTTATTTCTAACTCGTGCTTGTGCGTGTCTTTCAGATCATGCCTCGACGAATAGCTGCCTGAGGTCGTCTTGCTATGAGGAATAAGGGGTACCTAATGCACCAGAAGTGCAACCCCAAGGAGAGGTTACCAATGTTGAGTTCCGTGAAGCTATCCGAATGTTATGTTAAGCTGTGACCATTCAAGTTGGGCAATAGAGAGGAGTTCGACAGGAAGCGGCTGATACTTCATGGATCCATGAGTTCTTAAGGATGAATCCTCCAAGATTCACCGGTTCAAATGTCACTGAAGATCCGAAGAACTTTGTGGAGGAACTGTCGAAAGTGTTTGAGGTTATGCATATTGCTGATACTGAGTGAGTGGAGCTAGCTGCCTATCAACTGAAGAGTGTTGCTAGTACTTGGTTTGACTAGTGGAGAAGGGTAGAGCTGCAAATGCACCAATTTTGAGTTGGGCTGTGTTCGAGAGTGCTTGCATGGAGAGCTTTTTTCCCTGTGAACTAAATGAATCTAAGGTACGAGAATTCTTCACCCTTAAGCAATAATCTATGAGTGTTCATGAGTACATTCTGAAGTTCACTCAAATTTCTTGCTATGCTTCGAAGATGGTTGCTGACATGAAGAGCAGGATGAGTTTGTTAGTTGATGGGTTGTTTCGTATGTCAAGCAAAAAGGGCAAAGGCAACTATGCTGATAGGGGACATGGATATAGCAAGGTTGATGATTCATGTGCAGCAGGTTGAGGAGGATAAGCTGAGGGATAGAGAAGAATTCAAAAATAAGAAAGGTAAGATAGGGAATGAGTTCGGACAGCAAAATTAGCCAACTGGTCATCTTTCCAAAAAAACCAAAAGGGACCTACTCCATCATATGCTAGTGCACCTGCACCAAGGAACAAAAGTGAGTACAATAGTCAGAATTCACAGCATTTCAGAGCTAAACCTGCACATTCTGAAGGTAGTGTGGCGCAATGAGGTAACTGGGCTCCTATATGTGCTAAGTGTGGGAGGAACCACCAAGGTAAGTGTCGCAATGGCTCAACTGGTTGTTTCAAGTGTAGTCAAGAGGGTCACTTCATGAAAGAGTGCCCTAAGAACAGATAGGGAAATGGTAATGGGGGCAATAAAGCCCAATCTTCTTCAGTTTCTCCACCAGACAGAGCTGCATTAGAAGAGCTACGACTTTAGGGGCAGGCGGAGGAGGAAGCCGTCTGTATCCTATTACTAGTTGCCAAGAGCAAGATAATTCACCAGATATTGTCACTCATATGATCCAGGTCTTTAATTTTGATGTTTATGCTTTTCTAGATCCAGGAGCGAGTCTATCTCTTGTGACTGACTTCATACCTGTTATGCCTCAGTTGATTATAGAACTCGAGTTATTACGTTCCAGTTTCCTAATACGTCACTTATAGAGTGGAAGAGTAGATCAAAAGTGCCTAAGGATTGTTTCATTTCGTACCTTAAGGCAAGAAAGTTAGTTTCCAAGGGGTGTGTCTACCATTTAGTCCGAGTTAGTGATTCTAGTGTTGAGACACCTCTTATTCAGTTAGTTCCCGTAGTAAGAGAGTTTCCAGATGTCTTTTCAGATGTCCTGAATATGCTAAGAAATAATGAATTATACTAATCGACATATATGTTAGTAACATAGCCATAACGACTTTGTTTTACTACTTGATGTGGTGATAGCTTTTATGTATTTGCTTAAATATGATTTTCTTGGACTCCATCTTGAGAGAGAAATAGACTTCAGTATAGATAATCTTCTCGATACTCGCCCTATATATATTCTTCCATATAGGATGGCACCAGCAAAGTTGAAAGAGTTAAAAGAGTAGTTGAAAGATCTCCTAGAGAAAAGTTTTATTCGACCAAGTGTCTCACTTTGGGACACTCCGGTCTTATTTATGAGAAAGATGGCTGGTTCTGTTTGAATGTGCATAGATTACCGTTAGTTGAACAAGGTTACTATCAAGAATAAATATCTTCTTCCGAGAATTGATGATCTTTTCAATTAGCTTCAGGGTGCCACTTGTTTTTCGAAAATAGACCTCAGATTTGGCTATCATCAGTTGAGAGTAAGGGAAAGTGACATCCCTAAGATAGCTTTCAGGACCCGTTATGGTCATTATAAGTTCCTAGTTATATCATTTGGTTTGACCAATGTTCCTGCAACATTCATGGACCTTATGTATAGATTATTCAAGCCTTATTTAGATATGTTTGTTATCTTATTCATTGATGACATTCTAATCTATTCGAGGAATGAGGAAGATCATGCTAGTCATTTCAGAGTAGTTCTCCAAACTCTAAAGGATAGAGAGTTGTATGCTAAGTCCTCTAAGTGTGAGTTTTGGATTGAGTCTATGACATTCTTAGGTCACATTGTTTCTCATGATGGAATTAGATTTGATACTTAGAAAATAGAGGCAGTGCAGAATAGGCATAGACCCACATCCCCAACTGATATTAGGAGTTTCTTGGGGTTGGATGGATACTATAGAAGGTTCGTCGAAGGGTTCTCATCTATTTCATATCCTTTGACTAAGTTGACTCAGAAAATAGTTAAGTTTCAATCGTCTGAAGCTTGTGAGAAAGGCTATCAGGAATTGAAAACTAGGTTGACTACTGCCCCACTATTGACCTTACGAAAAGGTACGTAAGGTTTTGTCATGTATTGTGATGCGTCCATAGTTGGTTTGGGTTGTGTGTTAATGTAGAATGGTAAAGTTATAGCTTATGCCTCCAGACAGACAACTAAAAGTTCATGAGAAGAATTATCTAACCCATGATCTAGAGTTGGTTGTCGAAGTATTCACCTTGAAAATATGGCATCACTATCTCTATGGTGTTTACGTAGATGTATTCACCAATCACAAAAGTCTTCAATATGTGTTTAGTCAGAAAGAGCTTAATCTCAGACAGAGGAGGTCGTTAGAGTTACTCAAGGATTATGATATGAGTATTCTCTATCACCCAAGTAAGGCTAATGTGGTTACTGATGCTTTAAGCAAGTAGTCTATGGGTAGTACCACCCATATTGAGGAAGAAAAGAGAGAGTTAGCAAAAGATGTGCGTAGACTGACAGGATTAAGAGTTCGACTGAGGGATTCCACTGAAGGAGGAGTAGTGGTGATGAATGAGGCTGAATCATCATTAATGTCAGAAGTGAAAGAGAAACAAGACCAAGATTCTATTTTGCTTGAATTGAAGGCAAATGTTCATAAGAAAAAAGTAATGATTTTTGAAGGGGAAATTGTGTATTGAGATATCAAGGTAGATTGTGTGTGCCAAGGGTGGATGAAATTGAAGAGAGGATTATGGAGGAAGCTCATATCTCTAGATATTCTATCCATCTAGGTTCCACAAAATACCCACGAGGAATGGTAATAATGGTAAAGGGCGTCCACAAGGTAGGTGAAGAGGTAACCAGAGAGGCCGTAGAGGTAGAGGAAATGGTAATGCGGGAAGAGGTAATGTACTACCAGGTAGAGAAGTGGTTCATCAAGATGATAGGTCTTAGTGTTATGCCTTTCCGAGCAAGAATGAGGCAGAGGTGTCTGACACGGTGATCAAAGGTACTATTTTTTTCTTTGACCAGATGGCTAATATGTTATTTGATCTGGGTTCTACTTATTCTTATGTATCTGTGCAATTTGCCTCAAAGTTTGATATGATTTGTGATATACTTGATGCCCATATCCATGTCGCTACCCCAATTGGAGAGTCAGTCATAGTTACTCATGTCTACCGTCCTTGTCCTATTTTGTTTATGGGATTTCAGACTTGGGCTAATTTAGTGATTTTGGATATGTCTGACTTTCACATAATCTTAGGTATGACTTGGTTGTCCCCCTATTATGCTGTTCTTAATTGTAATACTAAATCCGTAACTTTAGAAATTCTGGGAAGGGAAAAATTAGAGTGGGAAGGGGTGTACAAGCCTAAGCGAACTAAGATCATATCCTCCATTCGGGCTAAGAAATTGATAGGGCAGGGTTGTTTGGCTTATTTGGCTCATATTAGGGATGTTGAGATTGAGGCTCCATCCATTGGGTCTATTCCTGTGGTGTTGGAATTTAGTGAAGTGTTTCCTAATAATTTGTCTGGTATGCCTCCAAATAGAGATATAGATTTTTGCATTGATTTAGAGCTTGGTACGTGTTCTATCCCTCCATATCGTTGGCTCCGACAGAATTAAGAGAGCTTAAGGCTCAAATCCAAAAGATTCTTGATAAGGTATTTATTGGCCCTAGTGCTTCCCTATGGGGTGATCCAGTTTTGTTCATTAAGAAAGATGATGGTAGTATGAGAATGTGTATAGATTATCGACAATTAAATAGGATCACTATTTGAAATAAGCATCCCTTGCCTCAAATAGATGATCTTTTTGACCAATTGCAAGGTGCATTAGTGTTCTCTAAGATTGATCTAAGGTCTAGCTACCATTAATTGAAAATTAGGCCTCAGGATGTTCCCAATATGGTATTTAGAACTCGCTATGGGCACTAAGAGTTTTTTGTTATGTCTTTTGGTTTGACCAATGCGCTTGCAACTTTTATGAGTTTAATGAATAGGGTGTTCCACCCATTTCTTGTTTCTTTCGTCAGAGTCTTTATTGATGATATTTTGGTCTATTCGAAAAGTGAGGAAGAGCATGCCACCTATCTTCGTAATGTTTTGGGTACTCTTGGAAAGAAAAAACTATATGCTAAATTTTCTAAGTGTGAATTTTGGTTGAAATCGATTGCATTTTTGGGGCATGTAGCTTCAAAATAAGGGGTATTGGTAGATCCCCAAAAGATTGAGGTGGCTAAAAATTGGGTTAGACCTAGCTCTATGATGGAAGTTAGGATTTTTCTTGGGTTCGCTAGCTATTATCGTTGATTTGTGAAGAACTTTGCTTCTATCGCCACACACTTGACTAATTTGACCAAAAAGGAGATACCATTTGAATGGACTGAAAAATGTGAGGAAAGCGTTCAAAAGCTCAAGACTCTCTTGATCACCGCACCTATTCTAACATTACCGGTTGAAGGTAAAGATTTTATTGTTTATTGTGTTGTTTCACATTCTGGTTTGGGTGCTGTGTTGATGCAGGATAACAATGTTATAGCTTATGCCTCGCGTCAATTGAAGGTGCATGAGAGGAATTAACCAACACATGATTTAGAATTGGCAGCGGTAGTGTTTGCTCTTTAGATATGACGGCATTACCTCTATGGTGTTAAGTGTGAAGTGTTTACCGATCAACGTAGTTTGCAGCATGTGTTCACTCAAAAGGATTTGAATTTGAGACAGTGAAGGTGGATGGAGTTACTTAAAGGTTATGATGTGGCCATTCAATAACATCCAGGCAAGACGCTTTGAGTCGAAAAGCAGTGAGTGTGGGTAGTTTAGCTTGCTTAAGTGTAGCCAAGCGACCTATGGCTAAGGAAATTCAGACCTTAGAGTCTAAGTTAATGCAATTGGGCATCTCAGAAAGAGGTGGGGTGTAGCTAGTATTGAGGTAAGGGCCTCTTTCATTGAAGAGATCAAGTGTAACACCCATAAATGCTAACAAGAGTCGCATGTCGATTTACCGTTGCTTAATTACTACAATATGTTTTACTCTTATTTTGGGAACTTGAAATGTTGTGATAATTGCTATCTTACTTAGCATAAATTGTATCATAATTAAGGGTTTGTGTTGGGGTATTTACGTAATAGTCTAATTAAAATTTTGTATACTTTTAAAAGGAGGTGAAGGATATATATATGTAAGTGTATATGTATGCATTTTGGGTAGCACATAACACTATTTGGGCAGCCTTGAGAGACAGCTGTGCATTGGGATAAATATCACTTTTGAGCCTATATTTTGACATCTCCTCTAGAGAATTTCGGTTCCTTCAAAGTCTAAGCACCTTAGAACCTTAGTTAGCCATTTGTTCATCAATATCACAAGAGAAAAACTTGGTTCTTTTGGATGGAATTCAAGACACACACTGCTCTTTGGTAAGTAGTCAAAATATGTTTTGTAGCTGAGTAGTGTGTATTACTTTTAGAATATATCGTTCTCTAGAACTCATTTTTTGGTGAATAAATATGATTTGGAAAGCTAATTCATACATCTACAACTCTTATGCTTAGGTAAAACTCTAATTTAGTTGTTATGGATTCGAAATATGGGACGCAACATAGGACAAGTTTTGTCCAGATTTCGGGTTTGGAAATCTGATATGGACCACTATTAGTGTTTTGAATATATATTTTTGTACAAAATAGATTTTGTGGTGATTCTTGTTTTTTTGAAACCGTAAGAGATGTACCTACATCTTTCATGAAGGTTATAAAGTCTAGTTTTGTCGTTTTCATTTTCAAATCTAAGTTGCAACATGAGGTACTAGGCTGGCCAGAATCATTGTTTTGGGAGCAGAGTTGTTGCTAAGCTTACTTGTGATGATAATTCCGTTTTACTTCGACATTATTGAGATACTAAGAATTAAAGAAGGTATTTAATTGTATTTTTTAAGGTTGTATACACTCGTGAACAAGTTGAGGAGATTGATACATTGGTTGGTCTACAGTTTGAACTTGCGAAGTTGTGTGGACTGTTTCTAGTATAAAGTATTGAGGTTTGTGTATAAACTTATACTTGTACTCTTTTTAATTGCTGGTATATCTGAAATTTGATCTTGGTACCTTGGTTACCTCTTGTCACTTTGCAGTGTTGGTATGACGCTTGTGTAACTCACCCATTTGTATAGATTGTTTGATCACTTGACACTCTTGTTGGGACATTGTCCTTCTTGTGGCTGTGACTTTGTCATTATTGGCATGCCTCTTGATTCAGATCATTTTCCATCTTGATTATGGATTTGTAGTCTGTCTTAAGAATGGAAATTGCCCATTTTAAGTACTAACTAGAAAGCCATTTTTAATATGGTTCTTGTTTCTCTTGATTATTGGGCTTTGACCCTTCTTGATACAGGGCATTGGCCCTTCTTGATACTTTCTTGTTCTTGGTGTGATGACATGATGTATATATTGGGCAAGTCTTGTTATTGAATCTCTTGGAAAATGGTGCCTTGAACATTCTTGACATTTGAATCTTTAAATATCGAATTTGTTACTTGATGTATTTATTATGTTTCAGTTGCGCTGCTCATGACTTGAGAAAGATTGCTTGGTAAATTTAGAGGGCGCTGAGCCTATAGTTTTTACACCACTAAGCTATATGCTTAGCGATAGTTGTTTCTATCATAGGGAATGCTTGAGAGGAGGCGTGAAGTTGGCCATTGGAGATGGAAATTTTGAGAGCCTTAAGGAAGATCACATTTGCATATAGGCATCTATATTTTGTATGAACTTTGGGACTTATACATGATCTATGTGTTATATAGTTGCATGAAACTTTGAGGGCTAATCGGATCAGGTCACCATGGTTTGTAATATAAGTATGGCTACATGTTTTGTTCATTTGGGGTGTGTAAGCCCAAGTCTAGTAATATATTAATTTTACTTCTTGTTTTTAAATGGTTGTATGAAGCATAAACTGCTTGATTGGGTACTCGGAAGTTGATAATATTGGTTTTATATCATTTTACTAGCGTAAGGACAATATATGCGTAAAAATCTCGTAAGTTATTGGCTTATGTTATTTTGGATTACATCAAGGCCAAACAATTTCAAGATGAGAACTTGGCGGAACCTAAGAAAAATACTGTGATTGGTAAGGCACAAGAGACCACTCTTGATGCGGATGGTGTGCTAAATTTCAAGGGGAGAATATGTAATCCTAGAGTAGATGACTTGATTGAGAAATTGTTGACAGAGTCTCATGGTTTGCGATATTCTATCAATCCGGGTGTGACCAAGATGTATAGAGATCTGAAGCGAATTTATTGGTGGCCGGGCATAAAGGAAGACATAGCGGAGTTTGTGGTGAAATGTCAAAATTGTAAACAAGTGAAGTATGACTATCAAAGGTCTACAGGTTTACTTCAAAGAATGCTAATTCCAGAATGGAAGTGGGAAAGAATAGCCATAGATTTTGTGGTTGGTCTTCCCAAGATTTTGGGAAGTTTGATTCTATTTGGGTAGTGGTTGATAGATTGACCAAGTCAATATATTATAATGCTAAGCAATTGGCTAAGGTTTATGTGGAAGAGATAGTGAGGTTGCATGGGGTGCCCCGCTCTATCATCTCAGACCGTGGCACCCAATTCACATCTAAGTTTAGGAGGAAATTACATGATGAATTGGGTAGATAAGTCACTTTTGGTATAGCGTTCCATCCATAGATAGACAGGCAGTCAGAGAGGACTACTCAAGTATTAAAACATGTGTTAAGGGCATGTGTGATTGACTTTGGAGGGCATTGGGATAAGTTCTTACCTTTGTGTGAATTCTCTTATAACAATAGTTATCACTCCAGCATTGATATGGCACCGTTTGAGACACTCTATGGGAGGGATGTAGATCACCCATAGGATGGTTTGAGGCTTGATATGTGAAACCATTGGGGGTTGATTTAGTGATGAATGCTCAAGATAAGGTGATGAGTATTCAAACTAAGCTTCTAGCAACCTAGAGTAGACAAAAGTATGCGGATCATAAGTTAAGAGACATGGCATTTCAATTTGGTGAAAATGTTCTTCTTAAGGTATCACCCATGAAAGGGGTGATCAGATTTGGTAAGAAAGGTAAGCTAAGTCTTAGATACATTGGTCCATTTGAAATTCTTGAATGCATGGGGTCGGTAGCGTATATATTGGCTTTCCTCCTAATTTATCGAGTGCTCATCTGGTATTTCATGTGTCCATGTTGAAGAGATACCATGGTGATGGGGATTATATTATTAAATGGGACTCAATTGTGTTAGACAAAGACCTCCGATACAAGGAGAAACCGATTGCGATTCTTGATTGTGATATGCGTAAGTTGAGGACCAAGAAAATTATGTCTGTTAAAGTACAATGGAAGCATCATCCAGTTGAGGAAACTACTTGGGAAATTGAGAGGGACATGCGAGACAAGTATCCCCAATTGTTCGTCGATTCAGGTGCTTTCTTAGCCTATGTTCCTGCGTTTTGTCACTTGGGGACAAGTGATGGGTAAATTGGTATCTATTGTAACGACATGTTCCTGTCGTTATAGAAATGCCAATGGGAGAAAATTTGGGGTCGAAAAATTTTTCGTAGTATTTGAATTTTCCCAACCTAGTCTAGATTATGACGAAATCAAAGTCTTTAAGGTGTAGGGAAATCTAGTAACAACCGGGTGAATAATTATTATTTTGATTACATGAGTAGTTAGATAATTCATTAAAGAATCCGTACGACATTATGGAATTGAATTCTGGTGAGTAAAACTCCCGAAATTGATTATGGCATGAAGTGTATTTTCTGAGCGTTGTTGGTTAGAGGTGTGTTGTGAAATGGGTATTTTGGAATTCTTGAATTAGCTCTCTGTCTCCTGCAACCCACCTTGGCAGGGATTTTGGTTGATTTGGCGGGGTTGTTGTGGCGTGGCAGACGCGACTTAAAGTCGTTAATAAACTCATAAACGACATTATTTGACACTTTTCCATATTTAGAGCTAAGGAACGAACCCCAGGAGACTTCTACTCGTTTTTTACCATTATTGAGGCTAAAGGCAAGTTTTTCACTCCCCAAATCCTTTTTTTGATCCTTAGAACGTAATAGCATAGGTGAATATTGATGGGGGAGTTTTTTGTTATAGATTCTATGGTGGAAACAACCCTAATTTGGATAATTGGGATCATGAGATTGAACTAGGGTTCATAGAATTGTTATAGTTTCAGGTAATTAGCGATTGTTTGTTGATTCTCGTGTTGTTATGATTGTTTGTAGACCAAGAACAAGCGGAATTAATCCAAAAAGGGAAAGATCAAGTTTCTTAGGGTTTCAAGCTTGTTTCGAGGTAGGTAATGGTTGTGATTCTATGATTGTATGATATATGTTTGTTCTTGGTTCATTATGATACTTGTATATGTATGAATGTTGCAATGTTGATCACACTTGTTATAAATGAGATAGATGAATTATCATTGTCATGACATCATGAATTAAATGTATGATCTTTATGATATACTTGTGTTTGTACTCTTGATGTGTTGAATGGATCAGTTGCCATGTTCTGGCATAACTAATTTGAATCAGTTCCATGTTTCGACATTAATATGGGATCGGTTGCCACGTTTCGACATAACATTGGGATCGGGTACCACATTTTGGTATGCTAACCATTTGCTTTTAGGTTTTGTAAGATGAGCAATGATTTGATATAAAGTGTGAAGTGTTTGTTGTTCGTAAATGTTTATAAAATTGTATATGTTGATATATATACATGTGTTTATAATGTTGTCTTGAATTGCACTAGTGGGATAACCATGTGATCCTACCAATAGACTGTGGTTAGGTACTGATACTGCACTTGCTCTTACTTTTGTTGAGTACAGGGCATTTTCAAGCGGTTACTGACAGACCTCGCTTAGGAGATCAGTGATTATCGTTCGAATTCAAAGGTGAGCCAATTCTTTTGGCTGCCATGGAATTCTCTTTCGTCTATGTCCACCATTTTCAGACTTAGACTTATGTTCTAGTTAGTTGATTAGTTCACTAGTTTGGGGTTGTATCCCTTCTTGTTTAGACTTGTTCATTGTTAGATGTTTTGTTACATTGACTTTCAGGTTCTAGGTTATTTCTTCCACATTGTTAGTTGTTAGATGTTTTGTTGAAGTTTATGGGAACTTTAGTTTTAGCTATTATTTTGCTTTCATATACTTAAATGCCTTAGTTTTTAGATTAATTGTTTGGTTTGGGTTGTAGTCGTGGTTCTCCCACCAGAGTGTTAGTGTGGGTGCCAATCACGATGGTTTGGGTCGTGACAAATTTCGTCCAAATCTGGACTAGGTTGGGAAATCTTAAGTTACTACGACAAAGTTTTCCAACCCAAATTTTTTCTCAGTTGGCTTTTCTATTACGACGGAAACCGATCGTTATAGTAGATACAAATTTACCCATCACTCGTCCACGAGCGACAAACTAGGAAAAACAGACTAAAGCAAGAGTGGAGTAGTACTTGAATCAACGAACAACTGGGGATACTTTTCTCGCATGTCATTCTCTGTTTCCCAAGTAGCTCCTTTAACTGGACGATGCTTCCATTGAACTTTCATGGACTTAATCTCTTTGGACCTTAAATTCCGTACATTACAATAAAGAATTGCAATCAATTCCCCTTCATACAGAAGGTCTTTGTTTAACACCACTGAGTCCCATTTTATGATATAATCCGCATCACCATGATGTATAAGGACTAAGCTTGCCCTTCTTACCAAATCTCATTAGGAGGTAGACCCAATGTATAAGCCACTGGCTCTACACATTCGAGAAACCTCAAAGGAAGCAATGTAATGAGGACTAAGCTTGCCCTTCTTGCCAAATCTCATCACCCCTTTCATGGGTGCACTACTAAAAAACTGCTAAAAAATGATGGAACTAAAAGCGACGGATGGCGTCGCTCCGAAAAGCAACGGACTAAGCGATGTTGTCTGTCGCTTTTTAGTTAAAATTTCTTATTTTTATTTTTTTTAGAAGTGACGGACAGCATCATAGAGACCGTTGCTTTGTTATTTATTTTTAAATTTTTTATTTTTATTTTTTTAAAAAAAATTTTAAAAGCGACGGACTGCATCGCCTAGTCCGTCGCTTTTTAATTTTTTTTATTTTGTTTTTTATTTTTTCAAAAGCGACGGACGACATCACAGCATCCGTCGCTTTTTGATTTTTTAAAAATTTTTAATTTTATATTTATTTATTTTTTATTTTTAAAATTTTTTTAAAAGCGACGGACTACATCGCTGATTTCGTCGCTTTTTGATTTTTTTTTAAAAGCGACGGATTGCATCGCTGAGTCCATCGCTTTTTTTCGCGGAATTTTGCACCAACAATATATATATAATAAATAATTAATTATTTTATATCAATAGAGACGCAGTCCATTACTTTTTATTAAAAATAATTATTTATTAATTTAAAAAAAGCCACGCCGTCCATCGCTTTTTATTAATTTTAATTGTTTAATTATTTTTTAAATTAGCGACGGATAGCATCTTTATGTCCGTCGCTTCTTGGTCAAAATATCTGGTCAAATATTTTTAAAAAGCGACGGACATAGAGACTCTGAGGTCCGACCTCATGAGGTCGGTATTTTTTATTAAATCTAATTATTTTTAATAAAAGTGACATCCGGAGGTTAGTTTGTTTAAAATATTCCTATTAATCATAATTTTGCTATTGTGCATAATACTAAAATTTCATTTACATACACCTACAATTAATTGTTCAAAAAGTGTAACAATTTTATATACTTTTATAAATAAAAAGTTATAATTCGTGGAATAAATAAAAAAAAATATCTATAATCCATATTTAGAGTATGAAACTACGTTGATATGAATTAGGAGAAAATTATATATACTTATATTTCTAGAGTAATGTACAAATTTTATCAATCTGTCATCTAATCATGAACTTAATATGTCGTCTCATGATGTAGAGGTGAAGAGCTAACATATAATCCATTCAAGTATGAAATGCGAGAGAGTATTATTATATATGTTCGATCTTGAATGGAAGTGATCACTTCCTAATTATGATGACATGTAAAAGATACTTCATTGGAGTATGAAATACGTTGATTAATTATATACTCCTCGAATAGTTTAACAAATCAAGTCTTATAAACTAGTGGTTCAGATATGAAATACATTATCAATTAAAGAAATACGTATGATCAATTCAAGGAGATTTATATATTAAATTTGATATTGATAAATTTTTGTTGATCAATAAAATTAAATTTATATAATTAGAAGGTATATAATTTAAATTTATAAAATTAACTTGATTGATAAATTAAATTTATTAAATTAAGCTTTTGTTGTTGTGTAGTTAAATTGTATATATATGTTATTTTAATTTATAAAATTAACTTGATGGATAAATTAATTAAATTTATTAAATTAAAATTTTGTTGATGTGTAGTTAAATTATATATAAACCTCGATAAATTAAATTGATTAAATTAAACTTCTGTTGATGCGTAGTTAAATTACATATATATATATATATATATATATATATATATATATATATATATATATATATAAAATCTTAATTAATAAAATCAACATCGATAAATTAAATTTATTAAATTAAAATTCTGTTGATGTGTAGTTAAATTTTATATATATATAAGCCTCAATAAATTAAATTTATTAAACTTTTGTTGATGATGTGTAGTTAAATTATATATATATATATATATATATATATATATATATATATATATATATATATATGTGTGTGTGTGTGTGTGTGTGTGTGTGTGTGTGTGTGTGTGTGTGTGTAATTTTAATTAATTAAATCAACCTAAATAAATTAAATTTATTAAAATTAAAATTCTAGGTCTAAGTGACAAGTCTCACTCCTCTCTCCTCTCTTACTCCTCTCATTTGCCATCCCCACCCATCCCAAACCGGCGCCGCCACGCCACCATCGCAGCAGCAGCGACAGCTTGCACCGGCCAGTAGCAGGAGCAGCTCACACCGGCCGGCCAATAGCAAGAGCAGCTCACACCGGCCAGTAGCAGGAGCAACTCACCCCGGCCAGTAGCAGGAGGTCATGCCGGCGCCTCCATCTCGACCGGCGCCACCTCCATTCCTACCCACTGCCCTTCTCCTTTAATTCAAGGTTAGGGTTTCATAATATTATTTTTCATTTCTTTCAATTTGAGTGTTGAATTTGTTAATTAGTGTATTGAATTAGTTTTTTTTGTTGATTGTTAGTTAATTAGTAAATGAATGATTTAGGGTTTTTGATTGTTAGTTGAATTAGGGATTATTTGATTGTTAGTTTGTGTATGTTGATTGTGAATTGAAAATTTTATTGTCAGGGTTAGTTTGAATCAGTGTATCTTAGGATTTGTTGGAAATTTGGTATTTCTTGAGTTAATTAGTTTGATTTTGGAATTGTAAAATTAGATTTAATTAGGGTATTTAAGGAGTTGTTTGAATTTGGATATCATTTGAGTTAGTTTGAATTATTATTGAGATGTTAGGACTAATAGTTTGAATTTGGGATTAGGAATAGCTAGGTAGTTTGAATTTGTGATTTTAAGACTAGTTTGAATTTTGAATTTAGGACTAGTTTAATTATTATTGAGATTTTAGGACTACTAACAGTTTGAATTTGGGATTTTAGCACTATAGTTTGGTTTTTGAATTCTAGGAGTATTTCCAATTTGTGATTTTAAGACTAGTTTTAATTTGAAATTTAGGACTAATAGTTTGAATTATATTTGATATTTTAGGCTAATTAATAGTTTGAATTTGGGATATTAGCTAGCTAGTTTGAATTTGAAATTTTAGGGATTTGAATTACAATTTAATTAGAACTCATAATTAATTATAACTTGAATTTACTATAAATTGAACTTAATTAGGAATATGAACTTGAAATTAGAACTTGAAGTTTGAACTAATTAGCTTGAATATATAACTAATTAAGTTTAGAAATTAGATATGAACTTGTGTTGAAACTTGAACTTATTGAAACTTGAATATATATATATATATATAACTAATATTCTTGGATTTGAAGTTTATATTTAACTAATTTAATAACTTTTCTTGCTAGGCAACTGAGGAAGCTCAACATCTAAAAAAGTTGATACAAGACTATATTGCTTCTTTCAACAAAGTTGGAGATAAGGTTGGTTCTTCTAAATTTCTTAAGTTCAAGTACAATTGTTTTCAATAATGTGTGTGTCCATCTAGTATTAATACTTAGCTTTAATTTTACGAATAATATATTTGTTAAGCATAAGTACCAACACTAGTTGATCCTATTGATGACAAAATTGATTTTCTTGCAAGATTGATTTGTGTCCATCTAGTGTTGACACTTAGCTTTAATTTAGGAATAATGTGTTTGTTAAGCATAAGTACCAACACTAGTTGATCCTATTGATGACAAAATTGATTTTCTTGCAAGATCGATTTGTGTCCATCTAGTGTTGACACTTATCTTTAATTTAGGAATAATGTGTCTGTTAAGCATAAGTACCAACACTAGATGATCCTATTGATGACAAAATTGATTTTCTTGCAAGATCGATTTGTGTCCATCTAATGTTGACACTTAGCATTAATTTAGGAATAATGTGTTTGTTAAGCATAAGTACCAACACTAGTTGATCCTATTGATGACAAAATTGATTTTCTTGCGAGATCGATTTGTGTCCATCTAGTGTTGACACTTAGCTTTAATTTAGGTCAAAAGTAAAGTAATTAAAGTTGTTAAGTTGTGTGAATATGTTAAGATAAATAATGTGGTTTAGTTGGTGAATTTGGTTGTTGTATTAAGTCAAAAGTAAAGTAGTTAAAGTTGTTAAGTTGTGTGAATATGTTAAGATAAATAATGTGGTTTAGTTGGTATATTTGGTTGTTGTATTAAGTCAAAAGTAAAGTAGTTAAAGTTGTTAAGTTGTGTGCATATGTTAAGATAAATAATGTGGTTTAGTTGGTAGATTTGGTTGTTGTATCAAGTCAAAAGTAAAGTAGTTAAAGTTGTTAAGTTGTGTGAATATGTTAAGATAAATATTAATATGGTTTAGTTGGTGAATTTGGTGGTTGTATTAAGTCAAAAGTAAAGTAGTTAAAGTTGTTAAGTTGTGTAAATATGTTAAGATAAATAATTATTTATAATATAATTGAATATCTATATTTTTGTAGATGGATCATCGTTTGTGGATGTATAATATGCATTATGAAACTGGTGCTGGTTTGAAACCTGAGTTTATTAATGGTGTTAAAAATTTTATTAAACATACAATGACACTTGACGTTTTCAAGAATAATGGATTGGTTAGGTGTCCTTGTAGTGCATGTAAGTGCTTAAAATTTTTTAAACCAGATAGAGTTATGGTTCATTTGTACCGTAATGGATTTAAGCCTAGATATTTTGTATGGATTGATCATGGAGAAAGTGATGGATTGGATGGTATGTTTTATAATTCAATGCTTGTGGATGTATATAATATGGTTGCACCAAATGACCAAATTAGGGTTGAACATGTTAGGGTTGAACACGATAGGGTTGAACATGATAGGGTTCATGAAATCATCAATGATGCTTTCGGGGTTCAAGGTGGGATGGAACAGGAACAATATTTTGATGAAGCTCCTAATGAAGAAGCAAGACGCTTTTATGATCAATTAGAAGAGTCTAGTCATCCACTATGCGAAGGGAGTTCACATTCTGCTTTGTCAGTTGCAGTTAGATTAATGAATATTAAATCAAATTGGAATGATCCTAATGCTGCTATGGACTTAATGGTTGATCTTTTGGGTGAACTAGTTAATTCGGAGTTTAACATACCGAAGAACTTCTATCTGGCAAAGTGTTTGGTGTCCAAGTTAGGATTGACGTATGATAGAATTCATTGTTGTGTTAATGGCTGCATGTTGTTTTACAAGACTGATAATGAATTAGAAAATTGTAAGTTTTGTGGACATGCTCTTTATAAGAGGACTCCGGCTGGAAAGATGGTCCCAGTTCAGGCGATGCATTATCTACCTCTCATTCCTAGGTTAAAGAGGTTGTATGCATCGATGAGGTCTGTCCCACATATGAGATGGCATCGTGAATATAGAAGGCCGCCGGGTGTCTTGTCTTATCCATCTGATGGTGAAATATGGAAGCATTTTGATATTGTATATCCTGATTTTGCTAGTGAACCAAGAAATGTTAGATTGGGGTTGTGTTCAGATGGCTTCACACCATTCTTTAATAATGCTTCGCATTATTCATGCTGGCCGGTATTTCTTACTCCGTATAATCTTCCTCCAGAAATGTGCATGACCAGTCCCTACACCTTTCTAACTTGTGTTATTCCAGGTCCCCGTAATCGAAAATGTTTGATTGATGTGTACCTACAACCATTGATAGATAAGCTCAAACAATTGTGGTTTGAAGGCGTTTTGACTTATGATATATCAACTAAGCAGAATTTCATTATGCGTGCTTCTTTAATGTGGACTATTAATGATTTTCCTGCATACGGGATGTTGTCTGGTTGGATGACAGTTGGAAAGCTAGCATATCCGTATTGCATGGAAAATAGTAAGGCATTCACTTTAAAGCATGGCAGAAAAAATACATGGTTTGATTGTCATCGCCAGTTCTTGCCAATGGACCATGAGTTTAGAAAGATGAAAAATGCATTTAGGAAAAATAAGGTTGAAAGTGACCCCCCACCTCCATTACTCACAGGGCATCAAATTTGGGAGAGAGTTTCTCAATTACCTAAAGTTACAGAAGCTTCACCTTCTAGACTTCTGGATATGGTGTTGAACATAATTTGACCAAACAAAGCATATTTTGGGAGTTGCCGTATTGGAAGGACAATTTGCTACGATATAATCTGGATGTGATGCACATTGAAAAAAATTACTTTGACAATTTGTTTAACATGGTGATGGATGTTAAGGGTAAGACAAGATAATCCAAAAGCTAGAATGGACATAAAGGAATATTATAGGAGAAAAGAGTTATGGCTGCAGGAATTACAGAATGGTAAAATAGTTAAGCCCAAAGCCAGCTTTTCTTTCACATAGGATGAGAAACGTGAAATTATTTAGTGGGTTAAAAATTTGAGGATGCCGGAAGGCTATGCTTCGAATTTAGGAAAGTGGGCAGATATGAATGAAGGAAAATTGATTGGTATGAAAAGTCATGATTGTCATGTGTTCATGGAAACTTTAATTCCTATCGCTTTTAGCCATTTACCCGAAAGGATATGGAAACCAATCACAGAGATAAGTCTTTCTTTTAAAGATTTGTGTTCTGGAAAGTTGTTGGAGAGTAGTTTAGACAAGATGGAGGAAAATATTCTTGTTACTACTACTAAGTTAGAGAAGATATTTCCATGTGGTTTCTTTGATGTGATGGAGCATCTTCCAATTCACCTTGTACAAGAGGCTCGCCTCGGAGGTCCGGTTTAAAAAAGATGGATGTATCCATTTGAAATATTTACCAAGTTATATATATTCGCCAACTTTTTTATATATTAACAAATATATACATACATACATGTAGAAAAATTGGTAGTTTGAAGCAAACGAGAAGGATCGAATGATCATTTGTTCAAGGTCATATTGGGAGAGAAACTGGTGATTTTTACTCTTATTACTTTGGACATGATGTGTTATGTAGGAGAAACAGGCCCAATCGCAATGATGAAGGCGATAGTGATCCTTTATTCCCACGATATCAATTTTTAATCAAAATGGTAGAGGATCTAAAAAACGTGGAAAGCGAGGCTTCATTGATATGGAAATGCAATCAACTGTGACACATGTTTTGCTTAATTGTCCAGAGATTCAATCATATGTCTAGTAAGTGTTAAAAATATGTTATTAAATTACATACTAATAAGTGATCATTAACTAACGAAATACTTGAATGTAAAATAATTAGCTTGTTCGTAAACACATAGGGTAATGAAGCCATCTATACAGAATTTTCCAAATGGTTGAGGAGCTATATAAGTGTGAAATTACTAAGTATTTAATAATATATTCATGTTATACTAAATTATATTACTTGAAATAATAATCACGTAGGTTTACGATGAATATTCAAGTGTCCAACATTTGCAATTATTGAAAGAAGTAGCACTTGGACCTGAATCTCAAGTACTGACAATGAATAAGTATTGTGTCAATGGTTTTAAGTTTCAAACTGAAGAAGTTTATAGGAACAAGAAAACAAATAATAGCGGTGTCTACATACAAGGTGATGCTGATGGTATTGGTCAAACTATTGAATATTATGGTGTCATTCAAGAGATTATTGAAGTGAGGTATTCAAGTTGGCCTAAGAAGAAGATTGTATTGTTTCGGTGTGAGTGGTTTGACCCATCACATAGAGGTATAAAGATGGACCATCAACATAATATAATTGAAGTTAAGCACACTATGAAATACAGAAGTTATGATCCTTTTATTATTGCACAAAATGCTAAACAAGTGTATTACGCTTCATATGCATTGCGTAGAGACAAAGCTGATTGGTGGGTTGTTATAAAAAGTAAGTTTGTGGGAAGAATTGAAATTGACAATGTCTTAGATATGGCGTATCAAAATGATGTTACAATTGTTCAACAAGAAGTTGATGTTGAATTGGAAACCACACTACAACATCCTCAACACATATTAGAAGAAGTATTTGATGATGACATACTGAATGTTGAGGAACAAATATCCGAGAATGAGGAAAATGAATCATTTGATGACGAAGAATGGGACGATAATGAAAATGAAACAACTGAGAAGGAAGAATGAGAGAATGATGGAATTGAAACAAGTGAGGAGGAATAGTGTAGAATGAAAGCTAGCTAGTATAAATGTAAGTGTATTTTGCTAATTTTATTTAATTCATGATTTTTATATATATTATACATGTAAATTTGCATACAGATGTCATCAGGCGGTGACGGTGATAGACATCGTTAGAATCTTGGAGTTAGCTAGATTAAACAGGCTAAGAAGAAGAAGTCTAGAAGGCCGATAGATCTCAAGGATATTGCAGGATCTATTTCTTCTGCGCCAGAAAGCATCAACCATGATACTCATTTATTTGCTGTTCCGTTTGGTACGGCGGATCCTCGGCAATATTATCCTAATTATCGTCGACCACTCGGTACTTCATCAACTTTACAGCCATTGCCTGTACGACGCTACGAGGACCTACCTTTACAGGCTATTCGTCGAGCATGACCCTTATCGGCGGGTACTCCATCTCCCACAGGTACATCTTCTCAGTTATCTTCCATGAGGCTTAGAGATTCTAGTAGCGAGTAGTTAGATGCAATGGCCAGTACCTCTTCATTGACTCAGCGTTTTGTGCATCCTGACGTACCACCCTCGTCTAAAGCTACACCTAGTGCTACACCACATTATACGATGTCTGCTCTAGCTTCTGGCCAGAAGGACAGACTTGGTAGAGTCATGATTGAGCCGGATGGATCATCGTAAGTTTGTTTTGTTATCTATTTGTTAGTTTATTTTATTTATTTTTTATACTTTAATATATTATTCATGAACTAACATATTTATTATGTGTTTTGCAGATGGTATCCTGCAAAGGATGCTGCCCGGGCTTTAAAGGTATAATTTGGTACAATTTTTTTTTTCAGACTATGTGTACTTGGGAGTAAAGGTACAATTTGGTCATTGCAACCACATTTGAGAGGAAGGCATCCACCAGATTGTCTGCTTGGCTAAAGAGTGTTCGAAATAGTGGTGTACGTCCCGGTTGGATGTTGCCTAATGCTTTTGATGAATTGGGTCTCTATTGGAAAATAGACGAGTTTAAGGCAATATCAGATCAAGCCATAAAGGCTAGAGGCAGTCTTAAAGGTGGCTCGTTGCACACCAGAGGTGCAAAGATGGTTGGAACAATTGCACGAGAAATGGTAAGTTCTTATTTAAATTTTTAATTAAATAATTAGTTAATTCATATATATCATTATAAATTTCAATTTTTATTTATAGGAAAAAGAATTGGTATGCCCTCCCATTGAACCAGAGGTTTTCAAGAAGACTCATGTAAGAAAGAAAGAAAATGAGTCAGATCCGGATGTGTGGGTGGAGGAAAGGGCCGAACGAACTTTTGTAAGTTATTTAATATGAATAATATATATTAATAGTGAATATATGATATGTATATATATTCATGTCAATTTTTATATTTAATATTCAGAATGACTTTCAGCACTATGTCGCTGAGAATCTAGATAGTTCGGTCCAATTGACAGCTGAACTGTCCACCCAGATTTGGAAAGAAAAAGTGGTAGGGGGGACACACAAGGGTAGATGCTATGGTCTAGGCTCTTGAAATGATGTTAGACGACTCCAGTCAGGCTTAGAAGGTATTGGATCGTCACGTCAAGCCGAGGCACTTGATGTTGTTCAAATTGCTGCTATGTCGGATCAAATAGCTAAACTTACAGCGGCACTAGCAGAGTCGGAGCGGAGAAGAATAGCTGAACAAGAAATCATGAATGAGACCGTTCAGCAAATCAATGAACAAGTGATGAACCTCGCTCGTCGACCTAATACTTCAGCTCTCGATGACACCAACGACGAGAGTGATAAGGATGATTATGTAGATCTAACTCCCTAGTTTAGATCTCTGCACATTTATAAACATTTTTAAATGAATTTTGAAAGATTTTTTAATTTTTTAATTTATGATTTAGGTACTTTTGAATGTTATTTTATGTTTTGTTTAGATTGTTTATAATTGTCTGTTTGATTGGGCTAAATAGAGTAGTATTGAATTGAATTGAATTTTATTTGCAGGTGGCCAGCAGAAACTGGGAGTTTCTGGTGCCAAAAATAATGCAGGAAAAGCGACGGACTGCGTGGTTTTGTCCGTCGCTTTTTCTGCGTTTTTTTTTAAAATCCCAGAAAAAGCGACGGACAAAACCACGCATTCCGTCGCTTTTCTGGAATTTTAAAAAAATAAAATTTCTAGAAAAGTGACGGACTCTGTCACATTTTAGAAATAAAAAAATGAAAATTAAAATAAAAGAGACGGAGTCAATCACTTTTTTTAATAAAATTAATTTTTTTTTTACAAAAAGCGACGCAATCCGTCGCTTTTTGAGACGCTTTCTGTCGCATTTTTGAGACGCTGTCCATAACTTTTTTAAAGCGACGGAGTCCATTGCTTTTTAACGATGCAGTTCGTCGCTTTTTGAAAAGCGTCGAGCTAAAGAGCGACGGAAGTGACTGCGTCGCTTTTCCATCGATTTTGGTCCGAAAAGCGACGTAGTCCATCGCCTTTTGGCGTCTTTTTTTGAAATTTTTTTAGTAGTGGTGATACTTAAAGAAGTACTTTCTCACAGTCTGTAAGGTCATATCTCTTATCTCATGGTCTACATATTTCTTCTGTCTACTCTAGACAGTTAAAAGTTTTGCTTGAATACTCCTCACCTTATCTTGAGCATCCTTCCCTAAATTAACCCCCAAAGGTTTCACATATCTAGCCTCAAACCATCCTATGGGTGATCTACACCCCGTCCTATAAAGTGCCTCAAATGGTGACATATCTATGCTGGAGTGATAACTATTATTATAGGAGAATTCACACAAAGGTAAGAACTTATCCCAATGTCTTCCAAAATCAATCACACATGCCCTCAACATTCTACTTTTTCCTCTTTTTTGTTCACTATGTTTATTAACAATAAATGTTGGGCTAGTATGTTTACTGTTACTTTCTTGTATATATTCTTTTTCTAGTAATTCTGTTATATGCATCTTGAATTCTTTCAAGTCATCAAAATTATATTTTAAAGGTTTCTGAGTTATGATACTATTTTCATCTATTAATTCTATTTTTATAGTTGTTTTATGTTTATTCCATCCTTTTAATGGATCTTCACTATATAATTGTTCTAATTTATTTTTTATTGGACTCAGTTTATCTATTGTGAATATTATATATTCTATATTATTGGTATTATTTGGCATATTTTCTAATTTTTGTGTAATTTTTTCACTTCCTTTAATCCATTCCGTATCTTTTCGTATTTTATTTACTACTCTTTTTGCTCCTACTTTATGATTACATGGTGTTGTTAACCACCAGTGTGTTTTAGTTATTACATGTGGATAATATTTTTCTAAGAACGGTATTCCTAGAATTATATCTTTAGTAGGTAAATCATAATTATATATTTCCTCTATCTTAAGTATCTTATCCCATATTTGTATTTTTATATCTTTTGCTTTATAATGTATTAAGCTTCCTTCATTATTAAATCCTTTTACTATTATAGGTGTTTTTAATTTTATCCATTTATCCTTTGGTAAACAGTTATATTTACATATGTTAACTTCTGCTCCTGTATTTATCATTGGTGTATAATATCTATCATAATATCCTTCTATTATTATTTTCATAAGTACATGTATTTTCATATTATTATTCTTTTTATTGTTATCATTTTATTTTTATAAATAATGATTATATGAGTAGATTCTATTTTATAAGGTTTTAATTCTTCTAACCATTTTAATCCAAATATAATATCTGCTTGTAAAGTTTCACTTATTTCTAATTTTATTTTCATAGGTATATCTGCTATTATTATTTCTTTTTCTATTTCTAATTGTGCTACTATTAGTGCTGGTAAATCTGAACATTTTTGTTTTGTAGCTTTGTTTATTTCCATTTCTTCTTTATCTAATAATTTATCTATTATATAATTATCTTCTTGTTCAGTATCTATTAATATTAAATGCTCTTTTTCTTCTATTATTCCTATTATATAATATTTATTTGGGATTATGTCATATGCTATCTTTTTTGTATATTCTCTTTGCAAATTTTTAGTTTTTCTAGCTCTTCCTATTCTTTCTTCTATAATTTCTAAATTTTCATTAGTATCTATTTCTTTATATGAATAATTGTTATTATCTATTATTTTTACAAATTGTTCAAAAGGGGTTTCTATCTCTATACCTTTTATTTTGCTTTTTGCACTTATCTTGTGTTTAGTAGTTAATACATATAAATTTTTACATCTAGCTGTACATATTTTACTTCCTGGGGTTAATGTTATTCCATTAATTTTCCAATATAATACTAATGCTTTATCTATATTTTGGTCTGTTAATGCTACTGAATAATTAGTATTTACTGTAAATTTAAACTTCTGATATATTAAGTTTCCTCTTACTGTTGTTATTACGCTTTTTTCTATAGGTTCTAATATCCTATCATCTGCTAAGTATATTTCTATTGGTGTATCTATTCCTTCTTTAAAACAAGCTTTTATAAGTATTTCTATTCCTCCTAAATGTACATATTTAATTTGTTCTTTACTTTTTATTTTTTGTACTTCCTTATTTAATTCTCTTTTGTTTATAATTGGTACTTCAGCTTTTCCTTGGGTATATTTACAATCTATAATATGTTCTTTTTGACTAATTATATAAAATTCTTCTCTATTTCTTTTAAAAGGATTTTTTATTAATGGTATATTAAATATTTTTTCTACGCTTAAATCAATTTCTTTTCCTTTTACTTTTTCAAATATATTATTATCAAATATTATTTTTTGTTCTGAATAATCATATGTTGTATATTCTTCTTGTATAATTTGTATATTTTCTTCAGTCATCATATTGTTCTATTTCATTATCTGTTTGATATTCTTCTTCATTATCAGATACTTCATAAATACTATCTTCACTTTCTAATTCATAATCTATGTATTCTAATTGTAAATAAACTTCTTCTTCTATAATTATTTCTGATATTTGTTTTTTCTTCGGATTTTTTGGTACTTTACAGTCTTTTGCTAAATGTCCTAAGAGTCCGCAATTATAACATTTACATTCACTTATACTTTTCTTTTTTCTATATGGTCGTTTAGTTTTTGTATAGTATCTTTTTCTTGGATTTTTGTATTTATGTTTTGATTTTTTATATTTTTTAAATCTTTTCTTTTTATATTTTTTATAGTATTGGTCATTACAACCAAACTGTGGTGTTATCTTGTCTTTACAACATGCTAAATTTTTTCTTATAGTTTTTTCCATTTTTATTTCTTCTCTATATTTTTCACATACATTTGCATACCATTGTTTAACAAATTTTATTGTAGCTCCTAATGTATCTTGTAATCCTGCTTCTTCCCATGCTTTTATTATTTTTGAACTGAATGGTTCTGGTAATTTTGTAAAATATAAGTGTCTTATTCCTGGACTTTCTTCTTTATTATACACTCCTTTATAATAATATTCTTTGTATGCACAAGTATATTCTTCTAAATAACACATATTACATATTCCTAATTTGTTCATTAAATTTCTATTTATAATCTTATCTTTTTGACGTTCTTCTTCTTCTGTTGTCATACTACTAAATTCGTTTCTTATGGCTGTTTCGTATTTATAAAGTATATCTAGTGCTGATGTTGTTTCTTTAGCTTGTGTGTCTTTATTTGATCTTAATGTCTTTTTACTTTCTTCTTCTAAGTTTAAAAACCATAATTTTACTTCTCCTATTAATGTTCTTTCTATGTATCCTGGTACTTCTGTTATATTAATTTTGTTGTCTATTATCTGTTTTGATATATGGCCTATCCATAATTGTATAGTTTGATTTATATCTACTACACAGTCTAAATCTAAGTATTCAGGGTGTTCATATATTTGTTTAGGACTCCATTTTTGTATATTTAATCTTTTATTCCATAGAGTTCTTTCTCTATCCGAATTTGTATAATCTAGGATAGTTAATTGTGGTTTTTTATGTTTTAGATATGTTCTTGGATTACTGCTACTACTAGGTTCTTCTTTTATTTTTTCATCATAATTTATTTCTACTTCTGTATTTTCTATCAATTTCTTATTATCTATGTTAGTTATTACTTCCGTATATGTTTCACTTATTTCTGATCCACATATATCTGAATTTTAGTCTATTTCCATATTTTCTTCTTCTATAGTTTCTATATGTAATTCTATTTTGTTTTCATTTTTATTTTCATTTTTTATTTCAGTATTTTCTTGATTTTTCGTAAGTTTTTCTTTATGTTGTTGTATTTCTGTTAATTGTTTTTCTTCTTCTTTTTGTTTACATTGCTTTTCATATAATTCTTTTAATGTTTGTAATTCTTTTTCCAATTCTTTAATTCTATCGTTTTTTGTGTCAGTTATTTGTTGTATATTTTCTATTTCTTTTTGTCTATCTATTTCTTCATTTTCTTTAGTTATTCTTACCATAGCTGTTAAACTATCTTCTAGTTTTACCTCTTCTTTTTCTAACATTAAATATAATTGGTTACCTATCTTCTTATATTTTCTTCCTAAATTTGAGAATACTATTTTTATTTTTAGTCCGTCATAATTTTCATATGTTTTTTCATTTATTGCAAATTCTTCCTTATTCATGTTTATTTATATTCTAATCTTTGTTTTAAGTGAATAATATACTTATATTCTAATGAGGATATTTTTGTGATTAATTTATCTAGTTCGTGGATTTCTTCTGTAGTTTTGATTATTTGTTTATTTAATCTTTTATATGTCATGTATAAAGATTTTAATTCATGTTTTATCTGTTTGTAAATTAAAGTATTTTTATGAGGTCTTCTCATTTTATTTATCTGTTAAATTTCACTAAGTTTAACTTAGCAATTTTAATGTTGTGACTAACTTTTTTAATCAATAGCTCTGATACCAAATTGGAGGGTAGGTCGGAATTTGGGCTATGTTTTATTTTTATCATAGTCTTTTTATTAAGTAAATGCTCTTTTGTAATATTCATCTTCTTTTTCTTTTTTATGCAGGATAATTTGGGCTCCTTCTATAAGCATTTTTAAGTATTGTAGGTCCTGTGTTTTAAAATACATTTCTAAATATGTTCTTATAATTTGTTCTCATGAATCTATTTCAGTTGACATTTCTTTCCATAGTTGAAAATATTCTTCGTTAATCATTATAGGTTAATCACTATTGTAATCTGATTCATATATGAGGTCTAAATAGTCTGTACTTTGTATTTATGTCTTATGTCAGTATACCATTCTTGTCTTAATAAGTGATTTATCTCGTCTTCTTCGTATTTTAGTATTTTTTCCCATATTAATCTCCTTAGATTAGGTTCTATTATTCTTTCTAATATTTTAAAAATAAGTATTTTGTAATTATCATCAAAATAACTGTTATCAACTACTACGGTTATTGGATTTGTTATGTTCATATTTATTGCTCTTTATCAAATTATTTATCATTCCTGCCTTCCATGTCTACCATATGGTATTCTTATGATAGCTTATTATGACCTAAAGTATTCATCTTTTATTATCTTGTCATTACTAGCATGATACCTTTTTCAGCTATTATCTTCCTAAACAGCGCCTCAACAATTAGGTACTCCCCTAACACGGCCTTCTTGCCTTCACTGGTTTCCCATTTTTGGATGGCATAGTTCTGGAAGTTTTCTCCTACTTTTCTCTATGCTAGTAAACTAGATAACAAAGTATTGAATAATCTTAAATCATAATAACAAGCATAAGCATATCACATAATATAATATGGGTGACAGGAATTAACTAATTTAGCTAAGCATATTTATTAATATCATAATTATTGTTATCATAATTATCAATATATATTATATGAATATCCTAATATTATAAGTAAAATGGCATGAATATGATCATACCTGTTGTAGGTTATCATTTCCTGCTAAGTTTTTCTCCATAATATAGGGATTGAAAGTTAAGTTTTTATTGATAATATAAATTTTTTTAAAAAAATTGGAAAATATTGAGAGAATTTGAGAGGATTGTCGGATTTCTCGATGATCCTTTCTTTACAAATGACTAGCCTATATATACAATCTTCCTAAGGACTAAGAATGCAAAAATAGGAAACTTAATTTATAACGTTAGTCCTAATTATTTACATGTCAGTCCCCGACATAGCTTTATATCTTTTTTGCTTTAGGTTGCTTTCGTCTTTAACTTTTTATCTCTTATCTCTTTATCTTTATCTCTAGCCGTCCACTTGTATTTGTCTTTTTCTTCTCTTTTCAAAAGTAGATTCTTCCATCAATAAGTGATTATCATCCGTCCACGTATCTTTGTTTTACTCTATGTTGACTGCTGGTATGTGATTGCTTATTCCGCTGCATCTGCTACATTCATGTTCCGTATATTTTGTTCCAATAGTTTTGCAATACTGCTCTAAGCTGTCTTCTGAAATAAATCTTTTTCTGATAGATTTTGTAATTGGCTCCTGCTCTGGCTTAAGTAGTGATAATGCCCATTGTTTAACTTTTAATTTATCCATATACCTTAATTCTTTCGTTGTAGAATAGATTAATAAATGGTTACTCGAATGATATTTCCATATGTAGTTCGTTTCGTCATAAGCATTGGATAACTCTGCTAATACTGTGCTTAATCCGAAAATTCTTTTGTTCGCATAAAAGTCTGGTATCTCGTTTTTCTGTATAATAGGTTGTTTTGTAATTTCTTCTGGGATAATATAGTCCTTTGTCATGCCTATCTTTATAACTGTAATAACTGGTTTAATTTCACCAAATAATATTTCTGCTGGTGCCGAATAAAATCTGATGTAAAATAGCTGTCCTTTTGTAACTCTTTTGTAGTTCATAAATGCTTGGTATAATTCTGGTATATGTACGAGCTCATCTCCAGTGGTTGTGTATACTGTTGATATAAGTCCGTATAAATAACATGTTGCCACTAAATTAGGTTTTGTTCCTGGTAAAGCAATTAATTTATTGTAATTTTGTAATTTGTTGTAATTTTGTAATTTGTTGGTAATATAACCTTGGTGGTTTTTTAATTTTTCTGGTGATTCAATAGGTTGGGTGTTTAAGAAAGTTTGTATTTTATCAAGGTTTTCTATGTATGTACGGGTTATATGGTTGTATGTCCTTTTTGTATGGCTAATTGAAGTTGTATAGGTATGTACCTGAGGTGGTACGAATAACTCATTCTTTGGTATGTTTGGTGGGGCATAAGGCTTATCAAATACCTTATTCAAATTATAGTTTTTTCTTTTGGTAATAGTTGTAAATGATTCTTTATTATCTGTTGTACCTGCATCAATAGATAGCTTGTTAGTAAGTTGGATTTTTAGGTGTTTCCCATCGTCACCTTCTAGGTCTGGTTTTTTAGAGTGCTCCGACTGCACTACTAGCTCTGATTTTTTATTGTGGTCCGACTCCACATATCTTTCCTCCATGAGGGATACTCTGCTATTAAGCATCGTAATTTGTTCTAGTAACTTTTCCATAAGTATTGTGTTTGTAAATGTTTCTTCAAAATCTGTCTGTACTGCCTTGTCTTGATAGGTAGTCTACAATAACATTCTTGTCAGTCTTAATTATTTCAATAGTAAAAGTAAAAGTTAAGATATTTAGTACTAATCTTTTAATTTCTTTTGTAGTAACTGAATCTTGTACCTTTCGTGTTAGCCACCATTTAACTTGTGTATTATCTGTTCTAACAATAAATTTATTATATAAAATATATGGTTCGAATGCTAATAAACATTTATATAAGGCAAATAATTCTTTTCTATTAATTTCCCATTTTACCTCTGTTTCCGTAAATGTTCCTGAATAATATCTGCAGTGATGTTCTAATTTATTATTTTCATATTTATATTTTAACACTCCTCCGTAATTATTTTCACTTGCATCTGATTCTACTATGTAATTAAATTTTTTGTTTTCATCTGGAAAACATAATTTTGGTAATTGTTGACATTTTTCTTTTATCTTTTTAATATGTTTTTTATCTTCTTCATGAAAATTATATTCAATATCTTTTTTCAATTTTCTTTGTAAAGGTTTTAAATATTCAGCTAATCTGGGTATATATTCTCTTACTTGGTTTACTAAGCCTAAAAATGATTGTAATTTCTTTTTCATATCTAACATTTCCTCTGAATTTATAATTTTTTGGACTATATGCTGTTGCATTTTAATTCCATTTTTATCTATTTGTATGCCTAGGAATTCTATTTGATTTTTCATAATTTCTGCTTTATTTTTGCTTAAACTTATACCTGATTCTTCTACTATATTTATAAATTGTTCTAATAGTTTTATATGTTCTTCATATGTTCTTGAGTATAATAATATATCATCTATATATACTATGCAGTTATGTAATTTTGTGAAATAAGTATCCATAAAATGTTGAAATCTACCTGGTGCATTTTTATATCCAAATGGTAATACATTCCATTCATAAAATCCTTGTGGTACTGTGAATGTTGTTAATTTTTTAGATTCTTCTTCTAACTTTAAATGGTAAAATCCTGATTTACAGTCAAATTTAGTAAAATAATTATATCCTTGGATTTGTCTAATTTTTAATATTTTATTTGGAATTGGGTAATTGTATGTTTTAGTTTTTGCATTTAAATTTCTATAATCTATAACCATTCTACTTACAAATTGGAGGGTAGGTCGGAATTTGGGCTATGTTTTATTTTTATCATAGTCTTTTTATTAAGTAAATGCTCTTTTGTAATATTCATCTTCTTTTTCTTTTTTATGCAGGATAATTTGGGCTCCTTCTATAAGCATTTTTAAGTATTGTAGGTCATATGTTTTACAATACATTTCTAAATATGTTTTTATAATTTGTTCCCATGAATCTATTTCAGTTGATATTTCTTTCCATAGTTGAAAATATTCTTCGTTAATCATTATAGGTTAATCACTATTGTAATCTGATTCATATATGAGGTCTAAATAGTCTGTACTTTGTATTATGTGTCTTATGTCAGTATACCATTCTTGTCTTAATAAGTGATATATCTCGTCTTCTTCGTATTTTAGTATTTTTTCCCATATTAATCTCCTTAGATTAGGTTCTATTATTCTTTCTAATATTTTAAAAATAAGTATTTTGTAATTATCATCAAAATAACTGTTATCAACTACTACGGTTATTAGATTTGTTATGTTCATATTTATTGCTCTTTATCAAATTATTTATCATTCCTGCCTTCCATGTCTACCATATGGTATTCTTATGATAGCTTATTATGACCTAAAGTATTCATCTTTTATTATCTTGTCATTACTAGCATAATACCTTTTTCAGATATTATCTTCCTAAACAGCGCCTCAACGATTAGGTACTCCCCTAACACGGCCTTCTTGCCTTCACTGGTTTCCCATTTTTGGATGGCGTAGTTCTGGAAGTTTTCTCCTACTTTTCTCTATGCTAGTAAACTAGATAACAAAGTATTGAATAATCTTAAATCATAATAACAAGCATAAGCATATCACATAATATAATATGGTTGATAGGAATTAACTAATTTAGCTAAGCATATTTATTAATATCATAATTATTGTTATCATAATTATCAATATATATTATATGAATATCCTAATATTATAAGTAAAATGGCATGAATATGATCATACCTGTTGTAGGTTTTCATTTCCTGCTAAGTTTTACTCCACAATGTGGGGATTGAAAGTTAAGTTTTTATTGATAATATAAATTTTTACAAAAAACTGGAAAATATTGAGAGAATTTGAGAGGATTGTCGGATTTCCCGATGATCCTTTCTTTACAAATGACTAGCCTATATATACAATCTTCCTATGGACTAAGAATGCAAAAATAAGAAACTTAATTTACAACGTTAGTCCTAATTATTTACATGTCAGTCCCCGACATAGCTTTACATCTTTTTTGCTTTAGGTTGCTTTCGTCTTTAACTTTTTATCTCTTATCTCTTTATCTTTATCTCTAGCCGTCCACTTGTATTTGTCGTTTTCTTCTCTTTTCAAAAGTAGATTCTTCCATCAATAAGTGATTATCATCCGTCCACGTATCTTTGTTTTACTCTATGTTGACTGCTGGTATGTGATTGCTTATTCCGCTGCATCTGCTACATTCATGTTCCGTATATTTTGTTCCAATAGTTTTGCAATACTGCTCTAAGCTGTCTTCTGAAATAAATCTTTTTCTGATAGATTTTGTAGTTGGCTCCTGCTCTGGCTTAAGTAGTGATAATGCCCATTGTTTAACTTCTAATTTATCCATATACCTTAATTCTTTCGTTGTAGAATAAATTAATAAATGGTTCCTCGAATGATATTTCCATATGTAGTTCATTTCGTCATAAGCATTGGATAACTCTGCTAATATTGTGCTTAATCCGATAATTCTTTTGTTCGCATAAAAGTCTGGTATCTCGTTTTTCTGTATAATAGGTTGTTTTGTAATTTCTTCTGGGATAATATAGTCCTTTGTCATGCCTATCTTTATAACTATAATAACTGGTTTAATTTCATCAAATAATATTTCTGCTGGTGCCGAATAAAATCTGATGTAAAATAGCTGTCCTTTTGTAACTCTTTTGTAGTTCATAAATGCTTGGTATAATTCTGGTATATGTACGAGCTCATCTCCGGTGGTTGTGTATACTGTTGATATAAGTCCGTATGAATAACATGTTGCCACTAAATTAGGTTTTGTTCCTGGTAAAGCAATTAATTTATTGTAATTTTGTAATTTGTTGGTAATATAACCTTGGTGGTTTTTTAATTTTTCTGGTGATTCAATAGGTTGGGTGTTTAAGAAAGTTTGTATTTTATCAAGGTTTTCTATGTATGTACGGGTTATATGGTTGTATGTCTTTTTTGTATGGCTAATTGAAGTTGCATAGGTATGTACCTGAGGTGGTACAAATAACTCATTCTTTGGTATGTTTGGTGGGGCATAAGGCTTATCAAATACCTTATTCAAATTATAGTTTTTTCTTTTGGTAATGGTTGTAAATGATTCTTTATTATCTGTTGTACCTACATCAATAGATAGCTTGTTAGTAAGTTGGGTTTTTAGGTGTTTCCCATCGTCACCTTCTAGGTCTGGTTTTTTAGAGTGCTCCGACTATACTACTAGCTCTGGTTTTTTATTGTGGTCCGACTCCACATATCTTTCCTCCATGAGGGATACTCTGCTATTAAGCATCGTAATTTGTTCCAGTAACTTTTCCATAAGTATTGTGTTTGTAAGTGTTTCTTCAAAATCTGTCTGTACTGCCTTGTCTTGATAGGTAGTCTGCAATAACATTCTTGTCAGTCTTAATTACTTCAATAGTAAAAGTAAAATTTAAGATATTTAGTACTAATCTTCTAATTTCTTTTGTAGTAACTGAATCTTGTACCTTTCGTGTTAGCCATCATTTAACTTGTGTATTATCTGTTCTAACAATAAATTTATTATATAAAATATATGGTTCGAATGCTAATAAACATTTATATAAGGCAAATAATTCTTTTCTATTAATTTCCCATTTTACCTCTGTTTCCGTAAATGTTCCTGAATAATATCTGCAGTGATGTTCTAATTTATTATTTTCATATTTATATTTTAACACTCCTCCGTAATTATTTTCACTTGCATCTGATTCTACTATGTAATTAAATTTTTTGTTTTCATCTGGAAAACATAATTTTGGTAATTGTTGACATTTTTCTTTTATCTTTTTAATATGTTTTTTATCTTCTTCATTAAAATTATATTCAATATCTTTTTTCAATTTTCTTTGTAAAGGTTTTAAATATTCAGCTAATCTGGGTATATATTCTCAGCATAATTAGCTCACATCCAGTCAATTGGACCAACTTGCAAAACCATCACGGTCTCGTGGATTCTTGATGGAGTTTAGTTAAAATCATATAAAATCAATCATACATTCATAAAAAAACACAATTCAATCTTTAAAAGCAACTTTAAAAGGAATCCATAGAGTTGAGTTGAAACCCAAGCTAATTGAGTTTTCTAGAATTGAGTTAAAAGCTTTTGAAAGGGCTCCTTGGGTGCTAGCTTCCAAAGGATGAAGAAATTCCATACCTTAGGTATTAAAATCCTATCAAACTCATATAAGAAATCTTCTTCCTTGAAGCTTTCCTTGATCTAATTCTTTGTTCTTCAATGGAGGTTCTAGAGAGAAGATTCTTGGAGGGAACACTAGTTGGTTTTTGATTTGGGGTCTTGGGTTATAATGAATTAATGAGGTGCTTAATGACATAAAATAGCTTATATATATGTATAGTTACTGTATTAAACGACCCCTACTCAAAACAACTAAAAAAATAATTACCTAAACTAACCTACCTAAGGCAGAGTTTAGGCAGTCTACAGGTGCAAACCATGAGACCCCCAACTAGGGTCCGTGGATGGGGTCACACCCCGTCCTATGGGGTCATGATTTGAGTCTGCAACCTGGACTTGGTGGCCATGACCTATGAAGCAATACCACGAGGAGTCGATCAGTCCACTGGCTATGGATGGTCATCTATAGGTCACAAGGTTTTGACAGCTTTTGTGAACTTAGGCAACCTTAGGGGTTAGACTTTAGAGTCCTCCTCAAGGATCCTTGGTTGGTCTTTGGGGGGTCTTAATTTGACGTTTAATCCCTAGACTCCTCAACCTAAGCTCGGGAAGTCAATATACAACCTAAAACCAAACATCAAACTCAAAAGCTCACACATAAGGCTCTAGTCTCACCTACTAGCTTCCATTAGGCTCTAGCTTGGTCTTTCTAGTTTGTTTTCCCGGGTTGTTACACAAAGAATGAAGGTGTATTGTGAAATGGGGATTTGAAAGTCTTAATTTGATTCATTGTTTTCGTGCAAGCTGCTAGGGAGGGATTATTCTCGCCAGGGTGGTGTTGCTGTGGCGGGATGGGGGGCCACCATAGCTGGCCATTCATGAATTAAGTTGGAAATAAATCTGAAAAAAGTAATTATTATACAAACACCATTCTTAAAAGTTAGGGGACAAACCATGGAGACTTCTTGACAGTTTTTCACCATTCTTGAAGCTAAAGGTAAGGTTTTTACTCCTCGAATCCATTTTTTGATCTGTAGAATGTAAATTCATGGGTAATAATTATTGGGGGAGGGTTTTTGAACTATTTGGATGGTGGGAAAAAGCCCTAGTTGCATATTAGGATCATGTGTTTGGCCTAGGGTTGATAGTGTGATTGTAATTCGGGTAATTAGGCCTCCTTTATTGATTCTCGCATTATATTGATTGTTTGTAGACCAAGAACAAGCGAAAAATAATTCGTAAAGGAAAGAATCAAGTTTCTTAGGAGGGTTCAAGCTTTGTTCAAGGTAGGTGATGGTTTGATTTCATGTTTGTGTAATATAGGTTGGTAATTTCTCCATTGTAATGCATGAATGTATGTGAGGGATACAATATATATCAAACCTAATGAAAATGAGAATGAATAAATGATTGTATGCCATGAATCAACACTTGATTGTATGATTATGAGAATATACATTGTGATTGTGATTGTGGTATGTTGAATGGAATGGGTGTCACATTCCGACACACTAACTGGGATCGCATGTCACGTATCGACATACATATTGAAATGGGTGTCACGATCTGACACACTAACTTGGAATGGGTGTCACGATCCAACACATTTTGGCTATGGGTTCCATGAGAGGATTATTGGCTTGTCATATATGTGTATTTTTTAGAATGTGGAATTGTCCATTGATCCTGAAATGATGACCAATATTGTATATGTTCGGTATATACTTGTTTTACTATGTTGTGGTTACTTGTATATGGTTCACTTATTGGAATAGTTGTGTGATCCTATCTGGTTGTGTACTGATGTTGCACTTGCTCTTTCTTTGTTGAGTACATGGAAACTTCAGGTGGCTACTGACAGATCTCGTTTAGAAGACCAGTGTTCAATTCGAATTCAAGGGTGAGCCAGTTCTTCCAGGCAATCATGAGTTCATCTTTTGCTCGGTCCATCTTATTGAGACTTAGATTAGTACTTTAGATATTCACATGTTTAATTGGGTTGTACCCATTTTCTTTAGACTTATGGTTCCTTGTTAGAATTTTGATACATTGACTTTCAGGTTGTAGGAAATAATTTTTGCAATGTTTTGTTAGTCATTGTTGGACTTGTGGAGTTTATGGGAACTCTATTTGATTCTTGCATTCAAACCTGCTTCTTTATCTTTAAATGCCTAGTATTTGATTAAGTTGTTTAGTTCTTGGGTTAGCTAATTAGTATTAATGGTTCTCCCACCGTAGGGTTAGTGTGGGTGCCAATCACGACGATCTGGGTTGTGACAGTAATTATTTATTGCGAAATTTAAAATCCGCAAGTAAGTTAACTAGGGATTTAAATTTCTCATATAAATTACTTGTGAATTTTCTTGCAAAAAATACGAAAAATTATCACGAAAATTTTGGTAAAAAATAACAAAAAAGGAATTTTCTTACGATTTTTTTGTATGTAAAGTCGCATGAAAATATTATAATATTTTTTAAAAAAAAATCTTGTAAATAATATTAATTATTATCTCATAATTAATTATTTTGATCACCACCCATTATAATTACACTACTTTAAGCATTGAACTTAATCCCCGCCCCCACTGCCAAGTAGTAGTGTAGTTTCTCTTTGAAATTAGATTCTTTCAATGTTATTGGTAATGGCATTATAAATGCTAAAAAAAATATTATCTTTCACCCATGTGGTACAAAAAGTACCACTGGCCTTACACTATTTGTGTTATTTTATTTGATTAATTTTTAAAGTTAAATTAAATTAAGTTAATTGAGTATTTAAAATATAATTAGATATTCATAAATTATTCAAAAATGTTTCCTAAAATTCATGTAGTTTAACTCTTAAAAATTGAAGCATGATAACTAATTATATATTTAAAATAAATCATTATTATCCAATATATCGTGAAAATTTTATGCTTGCACTTTCTATAAGATAATATTCATAAGTAAGCATATTAAATGTAGACAAAATTTATATTATACATACAAGGTTCTTATAAATAAATAATTGAAAACATAGATACATTTATAAGTTTAAAGTGCAAGAAAGTTATAAATAATAATCGATAATATATCTTATTAGGTATTTGTGGTATTTATATTTTTAACTTATCTTTTAGTAATTATATTTTAAAATACTTAATTATATATATCTATAAATAAATAACATTTAATAACTTAATATAGAGAAATTATATCATTTTTAATTCTAGTAAAAAAAGATATATCAATTGGATATACAAGTGAAAATTATTTATTTTTTATTTCATATAATTCTATCAACTAGGGGGTGAGTAAACTTCATATTAATAATTTGTATAATCAAAATTTTCTCTACTTATAAGTAGTGCTCGACTTATTAAATAATACACTATTTAATATAAAAAATAACATCAAATCAAAATTGATTACACTTATGATATTATTTTTCTATGGAATAAATAACCCCCCATTATAATTTTAATTCTTTGTATCTTTCAAATAAAAAAGAAGACATTATTGATTTTTAATGACATAAAATATTATTTATACACAAATCTAAAATGTTGATCCTGACATTTGTGACAATGTTCCAACACCATATTAGACTGAAATTATTGTATAATAATTTATTAAGACTAAAAGTAGAGTAGATATTTTAACAATAAAATTCATTCTAATGTTCCTCTTACATTTCAAGAAAAAAATTCAAGTAAATTATATCAAAAAAAAAAATTCAAGTATGCATATTTCCAAGCAAATCCTTCAAAAATCTCCAACTAAAACAACAATAAAATTTCAAAGTAATTTTTAAAGTAAGAAAATTCCTAAGTAAATCCCTAAGAAATTAAATTCCCAACAAAATTTGTGGAACATGAAACCCCTAAGTAATATCACATATAAAAATATTTTTAGATAAATTCTCAAGTAATTATTCCTAATTATATCTACAAATAAGTTTATCTAGGATTTTTCTTGCAAACCGATTAAAAAAATACTTTTTTTATTACTTGCGAATTTACTTGTGAAAATGGCACTTGCAAATTATCTGCCCCAAATAATTTCCCAGGAAATAGTTTTGTGAAAATGGCGCCAAATTTACCTACCAATTTTTCTGGGGAAACATTTTTCACAAGTAAAAAGGCCTAAAATTTAGGAATTTCATATTGTCGAATGAAAACTCGTAGGAAACATCTACGGAAATAATCCCCAAATAAAATTCGCAGGTAATTTACAATTTTCTAGTAGTTATTGTTGAAGTAAGTTATTGACAATTGTTCATTATCTATTGCAAGAATAAATATATTCTTTATGTTAAAACTTTTCATCATCCTCTTTAATTGTAGGTTAGTAGATGCATTGAAAGTATTTAGTAGATTATTATATTAAGAAATGAATACTTTAGGTCATAATAAGCTATCATAAGAATACCATATGGTAGACATGGAAGGCAGGAATGATAAATAATTTGATAAAGAGCAATAAATATGAACATAACAAATCCAATAACCGTAGTAGTTGATAACAGTTATTTTGATGATAATTACAAAATACTTATTTTTAAAATATTAGAAAGAATAATAGAACCTAATCTAAGGAGATTAATATGGGAAAAAATACTAAAATACGAAGAAGACGAGATAAATCACTTATTAAGACAAGAATGGTATACTGACATAAGACATATAATACAAAGTACAGACTATTTAGACCTCATATATGAATCAGATTACAATAGTGATTAACCTATAATGATTAACGAAGAATATTTTCAACTATGGAAAGAAATATCAACTGAAATAGATTCATGGGAACAAATTATAAAAACATATTTAGAAATGTATTTTAAAACACAGGAACCACAAATTGCAGGGTAGGTCGGAATTTGGGCTATGTTTTATTTTTATCATAGTCTTTTTATTAAGTAAATGCTCTTTTGTAATATTCATCTTCTTTTTCTTTTTTATGCAGGATAATTTGGGCTCCTTCTATAAGCATTTTTAAGTATTGTAGGTCCTGTGTTTTAAAATACATTTCTAAATATGTTTTTATAATTTGTTCCCATGAATCTATTTCAGTTGATTTTTTTTCCATAGTTGAAAATATTCTTCGTTAATCATTATAGGTTAATCACTATTGTAATCTGATTCATATATGAGGTCTAAATAGTCTGTACTTTGTATTATATGTCTTATGTCAGTATACCATTCTTGTCTTAATAAGTGATTTATCTCGTCTTCTTCGTATTTTAGTATTTTTTCCCATATTAATCTCCTTAGATTAGGTTCTATTATTCTTTCTAATATTTTAAAAATAAGTATTTTGTAATTATCATCAAAATAACTGTTATCAACTACTACGGTTATTGGATTTGTTATGTTCATATTTATTGCTCTTTATCAAATTATTTATCATTCCTGCCTTCCATGTCTACCATATGGTATTCTTATGATAGCTTATTATGACCTAAAGTATTCATCTTTTATTATCTTGTCATTACTAGCATGATACCTTTTTCAAATATTATCTTCCTAAACAGCGCCTCAACAATTAGGTACTCCCCGAACACGGCCTTCTTGCCTTCACTGGTTTCCCATTTTTGGATGGCATAGTTCTGGAAGTTTTCTCCTACTTTTCTCTATGCTAGTAAACTAGATAACAAAGTATTGAATAATCTTAAATCATAATAACAAGCATAAGCATATCACATAATATAATATGGTTGATAGGAATTAACTAATTTAGCTAAGCATATTTATTAATATCATAATTATTGTTATCATAATTATCAATATATATTATATGAATATCCTAATATTATAAGTAAAATGGCATGAATATGATCATACATGTTGTAGGTTTTCATTTCCTGCTAAGTTTTGCTCCATAATGTGGGGATTGAAAGTTAAGTTTTTATTGATAATATAAATTTTTACAAAAAACTGGAAAATATTGAGAGAATTTGAGAGGATTGTCGGATTTCTCGATGATCCTTTCTTTACAAATGACTAGCCTATATATACAATCTTCCTAAGGACTAAGAATGCAAAAATAAGAAACTTAATTTACAACGTTAGTCCTAATTATTTACATGTCAGTCCCCAACATAGTATTTACATGTCAGTCCCCGACATAGCTTTACATCTTTTTTGCTTTAGGTTGCTTTCGTCTTTAACTTTTTATCTCTTATCTCTTTATCTTTATCTCTAGCCGTCCACTTGTATTTGTCTTTTTCTTCTCTTTTCAAAAGTAGATTCTTCCATCAATAAGTGATTATCATCCGTCCACGTATCTTTGTTTTACTCTATGTTGACTGCTGGTATGTGATTGCTTATTCCGCTGCATCTGCTACATTCATGTTCCGTATATTTTGTTCCAATAGTTTTGCAATACTGCTCTAAGCTGTCTTCTGAAATAAATCCTTTTCTGATAGATTTTGTAATTGGCTCCTGCTCTGGCTTAAGTAGTGATAATGCCCATTGTTTAACTTCTAATTTATCCATATACCTTAATTCTTTCGCTGTAGAATAGATTAATAAATGGTTACTCGAATGATATTTCCATATGTAGTTCATTTCGTCATAAGCATTGGATAACTCTGCTAATATTGTGCTTAATCCGATAATTCTTTTGTTCGCATAAAAGTCTGGTATCTCGTTTTTCCGTATAATAGGTTGTTTTGTAATTTCTTCTGGGATAATATAGTCCTTTGTCATGCCTATCTTTATAACTGTAATAACTGGTTTAATTTCATCAAATAATATTTCTGCTGGTGCCGAATAAAATCTGATGTAAAATAGCTGTCCTTTTGTAACTCTTTTGTAGTTCATAAATGCTTGGTATAATTCTGGTATATGTACGAGCTCATCTCCGGTGGTTGTGTATATTGTTGATATAAGTCCGTATGAATAACATGTTGCCACTAAATTAGGTTTTGTTCCTGGTAAAGCAATTAATTTATTGTAATTTTGTAATTTGTTGGTAATATAACCTTGGTGGTTTTTTTAATTTTTCTGGTGATTCAATAGGTTGGGTGTTTAAGAAAGTTTGTATTTTATCAAGGTTTTCTATGTATGTACGGGTTATATGGTTGTATGTCTTTTTTGTATGGCTAATTGAAGTTGCATAGGTATGTACCTGAGGTGGTACGAATAACTCATTCTTTGGTATGTTTGGTGGGGCATAAGGCTTATCAAATACCTTATTCAAATTATAGTTTTTTCTTTTGGTAATGGTTGTAAATGATTCTTTATTATTTGATGTACCTGCATCAATAGATAGCTTGTTAGTAAGTTGGGTTTTTAGGTGTTTCCCATCGTCACCTTCTAGGTCTGGTTTTTTAGAGTGCTCCGACTGTACTACTAGCTCTGGTTTTTTATTGTGGTCCGACTCCACATATCTTTCCTCCATGAGGGATACTCTGCTATTAAGCATCGTAATTTGTTCCAGTAACTTTTCCATAAGTATTGTGTTTGTAAGTGTTTCTTCAAAATCTGTCCGTACTGCCTTGTCTTGATAGGTAGTCTGCAATAACATTCTTGTCAGTCTTAATTACTTCAATAGTAAAAGTAAAATTTAAGATATTTAGTACTAATCTTCTAATTTCTTTTGTAGTAACTGAATCTTGTACCTTTCGTATTAGCCATCATTTAACTTGTGTATTATCTGTTCTAACAATAAATTTATTATATACAATATATGATTCGAATGCTAATAAACATTTATATAAGGCAAATAATTCTTTTCTATTAATTTCCCATTTTACCTCTGTTTCCGTAAATGTTCCTGAATAATATCTGCAGTGATGTTCTAATTTATTATTTTCATATTTATATTTAACACTCCTCCGTAATTATTTTCACTTGCATCTGATTCTACTATGTAATTAAATTTTTTGTTTTCATCTGGAAAACATAATTTTGGTAATTGTTGACATTTTTCTTTTATCTTTTTAATATGTTTTTTATCTTCTTCATTAAAATTATATTCAATATCTTTTTTCAATTTTCTTTGTAAAGGTTTTAAATATTCAGCTAATCTGGGTATATATTCTCTTACTTGGTTTACTAAGCCTAAAAATGATTGTAATTTCTTTTTCGTATCTAACATTTCCTCTGAATTTATAATTTTTTGGACTATATGCTGTTGCATTTTAATTCCATTTTTATCTATTTGTATGCCTAGGAATTCTATTTGATTTTTCATAATTTCTGCTTTATTTTTGCTTAAACTTATACCTGATTCTTCTACTATATTTATAAATTGTTCTAATAGTTTTATATGTTCTTCATATGTTCTTGAGTATAATAATATATCATCTATATATACTATGCAGTTATGTAATTTTGTGAAATAAGTATCCATAAAATGTTGAAATCTACCTGGTGCATTTTTATATACAAATGGTAATACATTCCATTCATAAAATCCTTGTGGTACTGTGAATGCTGTTAATTTTTTAGATTCTTCTTCTAACTTTAAATGGTAAAATCCTGATTTACAGTCAAATTTACTAAAATAATTATATCCTTGGATTTGTCTAATTTTTAATATTTTATTTGGAATTGGGTAATTGTATGTTTTAGTTTTTGCATTTAAATTTCTATAATCTATAACCATTCTACTTTTTCCTCTTTTTTGTTCACTATATTTATTAACAATAAATGCTGGGCTAGTATGTTTACTGTTACTTTCTTGTATATATTCTTTTTCTAGTAATTCTGTTATATGCATCTTGAAATCTTTCAAGTCATCAAAATTATATTTTAAAGGTTTCTGAGTTATGATACTATTTTTATAGTTGTTTTATGTTTATTCCATCCTTTTAATGGATCTTCACTATATAATTGTTCTAATTTATTTTTTATTGGACTCAGTTTATCTATTGTGAATATTATATATTCTATATTATTGGTATTATTTGGCATATTTTCTAATTTTTGTGTAATTTTTTCACTTCCTTTAATCCATTCCGTATCTTTTCGTATTTTATTTACTACTCTTTTTGCTCCTACTTTATGATTACATGGTGTTGTTAACCACCAGTGTGTTTTAGTTATTACATGTGGATAATATTTTTCTAAGAACGGTATTCCTAGAATTATATCTTTAGTAGGTAAATCATAATTATATATTTCCTCTATCTTAAGTATCTTATCCCATATTTGTATTTTTATATCTTTTGCTTTATAATGTATTAAGCTTCCTTCATTATTAAATCCTTTTACTATTATAGGTGTTTTTAATTTTATCCATTTATCCTTTGGTAAACAGTTATATTTACATATGTTAACTTCTGCTCCTGTATTTATCATTGGTGTATAATATCTATTATAATATCCTTCTATTATTATTTTCATAAGTACATGTATTTTCATATTATTATTCTTTTTATTGTTATCATTTTATTTTTATAAATAATGATTATATGAGTAGATTCTATTTTATAAGGTTTTAATTCTTCTAACCATTTTAATCCAAATATAATATCTGCTTGTAAAGTTTCACTTATTTCTAATTTTATTTTCATAGGTATATCTGCTATTATTATTTCTTTTTCTATTTCTAATTGTGCTACTATTAGTGCTGGTAAATCTGAACATTTTTGTTTTGTAGCTTTGTTTATTTCCATTTCTTCTTTATCTAATAATTTATCTATTATATAATTATCTTCTTGTTCAGTATCTATTAATATTAAATGCTCTTTTTCTTCTATTATTCCTATTATATAATATTTATTTGGGATTATGTCATATGCTATCTTTTTTGTATATTCTCTTTGCAAATTTTTAGTTTTTCTAGCTCTTCCTATTCTTTCTTCTATAATTTCTAAATTTTCATTAGTATCTATTTCTTTATATGAATAATTGTTATTATCTATTATTTTTACAAATTGTTCAAAAGGGGTTTCTATCTCTATACCTTTTATTTTGGTTTTTGCACTTATCTTGTGTTTAGTAGTTAGTACATATAAATTTTTACATCTAGCTGTACATATTTTACTTCCTGGGGTTAATGTTATTCCATTAATTTTCCAATATAATACTAATGCTTTATCTATATTTTGGTCTGTTAATGCTACTGAATAATTAGTATTTACTATAAATTTAAACTTCTGATATATTAAGTTTCCTCTTACTGCTGTTATTACGCTTTTTTCCATAGGTTCTAATATCCTATCATTTGCTAAGTATATTTCTATTGGTGTATCTATTCCTTCTTTAAAACAAGCTTTTATAAGTATTTCTATTCCTCCTAAACGTACATATTTAATTTGTTCTTTACTTTTTATTTTTTGTACTTCCTTATTTAATTCTCTTTTGTTTATAATTGGTACTTCAGCTTTTCCTTGGGTATATTTACAATCTATAATATGTTCTTTTTGACTAATTATATAAAATTCTTCTCTATTTCTTTTAAAAGGATTTTTTATTAATGGTATATTAAATATTTTTTCTACGCTTAAATCAATTTCTTTTCCTTTTACTTTTTCAAATATATTATTATCAAATATTATTTTTTGTTCTGAATAATCATCTGTTGTATATTCTTCTTGTATAATTTGTATATTTTCTTCAGTCATCATATTGTTCTATTTCATTATCTGTTTGATATTCTTCTTCATTATCAGATACTTCATAAATACTATCTTCACTTTCTAATTCATAATCTATGTATTCTAATTGTAAATAAACTTCTTCTTCTATAATTATTTCTGATATTTGTTTTTTCTTCGGATTTTTTGGTACTTTACAGTCTTTTGCTAAATGTCCTAAGTTTCCGCAATTATAACATTTACATTCACTTATACTTTTCTTTTTTCTATATGGTCGTTTAGTTTTTGTATAGTATCTTTTTCTTGGATTTTTGTATTTATGTTTTGATTTTTTATATTTTTTAAATCTTTTCTTTTTATATTTTTTATAGTATTGGTCATTACAACCAAACTGTGGTGCTATCTTGTCTTTACAACATGCTAAATTTTTTCTTATAGTTTTTTCCATGTTATTTTCTCCAAAACTTGGAGGTAAATTGCATACCATGGTTTGAGATGATATAGAGGGGCACCCCATGCAACCTCACTATCTCCTTCACATACACCTTAGCCAATTGTTCAACATTATAATCTATTCTTATCGGAATAAAATTGGTTGACTGATTAAATAACGTTTCAAAGACACTTCACCAAATTCTAAGTGTCAACGATCGTTAATTAGTATAAAAACCAACTAAATGAGTTGGGGTCGAATCCCACAAGGAGCGGTACGTGTTTAAGATTTAATTGAGAAGTATAAATACGGTCAAATCAGTCATAAGGAATAAAAATTATCGAATAAAGATATCATTCAAATCAGGGGGTGACGCGAATGCCAAATGGGGGGGGGGATTTGATTTTGATTATAAACTACAAAAAGCAGTCACAAACAATAGGAATTAACAATAATGAGATGGATTCTTGGGATGTGATTGATTATAGGCTAATGTAGACATATGGGTAATTGCAACTATTAGAAAATAGCTAGATATTAGTAAGTAGGCTAGGCTATAGTGGAGATAAATTTTTTCTCAAACAATTTACCCTGAATTAAGTTGATTTCTCACGAATCAACAAGCATGCAAAATAAGAGTAGCCCACACCTTAATACATTCACTCTCTCGAGCTGAATATGTGGAATTGGGCTTAGGATTCACTCTCTCAAGCTGAACTCAGGTCAACCCAATACCCATAAACCATCAATCAAAACCAATAGTTCTAAAACCTCTCTCTCGAGCAAGCTAAGAACACAATGCTAAAACTGCATTTGCAACTACAATTTTTAAATTAAACCACAATTAATGATTGCACTCAGTTCTAAGTAGCATTTAAACTAACAATTAGCAATGCCCATAAGCTAAATTAGCCCATAATCACATAATCACACCCCAAGAATTGGGGTTTTAGCTGGACATTTTAAAAAGGTAAAAACAGTTACCAAATTGATTATCCATCAACTGGGTAAGAGTGATTTAATCTTTACAATGATCCAAATTGATGAATCTCAAAGACCCACTTCCAATTTCTCAAAAATGAATTTCTTAAATCCTTCAAAGCTAAGCAAAAACTCTCTCAAATGCCTCCAAATGTTCAAAACTTCAAAATAATGTCTCAAGATTGATTAAAGATGCTAAACTAAATGTTCAAAAATGTATTTGTAGTCACCAAAAATAAGCCATGAAAGCTTATTCGGCGAAGTGAATCGGGCTCACTGAACGACTCAACGAGCTGCCCTTAGGTCTCTTTCATCGCCCTTCTGTCTTGGCATTTAGTATCCTCAAGGTCTGTAACTTTGGGCGATCTATCTTAGCTTCGCGGAATCACTTGACGATCTGCCGATTGCTGATTTTCATCACCAATTTGGTTCTTTCCTTCAGGGCTTGGTACACTGGAACTTTAGGCGGTCTGATAAGCCACTCGATTGGCGATGCGCCGAGTGCTCTTGGTGATCCTCAAGCTCACCTATCTTCATTTCTTCAGCCTGTTTTGTTCATTTTTTCCTGTTAATGTTATTGCTTTGTTCCTCAATCCATATTCCTGAGAATCAAGGATTTAACATCAGTTATTGACATAAAATAAGCATTTGAGGATAGTAAATCTATATAAACAATACCCTAAATGAGTCCAAATCTAGGACTCATCAACACCCCTAACTTAAAATTTTGCTTGTCCTCAAGTTAAACTCAATTTTAGTAGTTCAAAAGAGATGTCTCAAACAATGCTACAAAGGTCTCAATCATGAATTCACACAACAAGACTCAACTTACTCATGCAAGGATCAATTGTGCACTCAAAGATTCAAGTTGTGACTCACCATTATCAAGGATGTTCAAGTTCACAATACTTGCTTCAAGTGCAAGTTCAAGCTCAACAAAGGTACTCAAATTCCCTCACAACAAAGATCATTTCATATTTAGTCACAATTCTTCAACAATTTATAGTTTTGGAATCACATACAACTCCCACACTCACAAATATGAACAATGCATGACTTCACCCATAGGGTTGTCCTTATTTTCCAATCAACATTTGTTGAAGCTTGCTCAAGATCAAAAAAGTATTTTCAAGGCTTCTAACGTGGCTCAGTGTAAAGGTATGTTCATTTAGGCTCAGTGGTTGCTATCCTCATGAACTATGATATGAATATCAGTTTTCTTCCTTTTCTTCAGCATTTTTACTCATGCTCAAAATTCACGCCATTATTCACTTCCAATGGAATACCGGACACCCCATTTCTTTTGCAACTTTCACAACTTTATTTCACAACTTTTTCATTCTTTTTCTTTTTCTTTCTTATTTTCTCTCTTTTTTTATATGGAGGGGTTCTATCTTTTTCAAGTCCATGGATCAAGGGGGACTTCTTCACACTTCTTGATGCACCTCCACTTTTCACCACACCCCCAACTTAGGCTTTTGGCCTAAGTTGGCTATTAAAACAAATCACACTTCATGAGTATTATGGGTGAATGGATAAAGAAGGGTGACATTTGTTCAAGTTTCTTCCAAGAAAAGGATAAGGCTCAAAGGGGTTTCAAGTAAGGTTCACACATCTCACAAGGTTGGACACAAAAGAGGTATATTGTCAAATTGTTTCACTTTACAAAATTGTTGCCTAAGATCATTTCAAGAGCTTGCATCACTTAGTCAACCTGACCAATAGGGCAAATTCTAGATGTCATCACACAAGGTTCACGGTAAGCTCATCACACAAGGCATTGACACCAATATCAAACGATACTCCACACTTTCGCTAGGGTGCAATGTTCATCACAAGAGACTCAATTCAATAACCGGCTAGTCACAACGCGATGTAAAAAGTCCACATAATGTCTATGCAACTTCATTTGGCCTTACGTAGCCGCACATTCATTTTTGTTCGATTAAGAGCACTATTCAAGTCATCGGTATTGATCATAACTGATACTCAAATTTGCACAAGAACAATCACATTCAAACACAACAAGAGTGGCAAATTTTTTTAGAAGGGTCAAAAACCATTTTCATTTCATAACAAGAAGCCACAAGCTCAAACATCCACAAAACAATATCAACACACAATTCAAAACACAAAAACCCAATATATACACAATATAGTCACAAGAGGTAGGTATGGAAATACCTCACCCCACCACAAATTAAAAGGAAGTTGTCCTCAAATGCAACAAAATAATATAAAGTCAATAAAAATGATAGAGAGGGAAGTAAAGAAGGGTCCTGTCTACACAGTCGCTCCATATGTCGGGGCATCAATGCTTGGTGCAACACTCTGATCCTGGGCATCAGTGCCTGGTATAACATCAACACTAGCTCCACTAGATCCTGCCATGGGTGTTTCCGCAAATGAAATCTGCACGACTAAATCCACCATACTCTCCTCACGCTATGTAAGACCCTCATATGTAGTCTTTTCATCGACACTGAGCTGCTCGTCTTCAGTCTCAGCCTCGAACATGGCAGCAGCCACATCATCAACTCGAACCTCATCTCCGGTGGTAGCCAGAGGCATATCAGAGTCAGCTGGCATATGAGGGATCTCCATAGTCCCAAATATTATAGACATATCTGTGGACTTTAGCTGATTAACGTCCTTTCTCAACTCATCATTTGCGCCCTTTAGAGTCATCACCTAATCAGCGCCCCCCTGGCCTTGCTCACACACCGCTATCCTTGCCATAATGGCATTAATAGGCATACTAAGAGGTGCCACAGCAGCAGTAAGGACCCTCTCAATCATCTCAGGGACTGTAGCCTCAATCTTGGAGGTACTTCTATCCATAGAATGGGCTAGATGCCCCATTCGTAGTAACATATCCTGGGTGAGTAGAGGTCGGGAGGCAACATCACTAGTAGTAGACCTAGAAGGAAGGGGAGCAATAGAAGAACTCGGAGTCATGGAAGGGGCAGCTGTAGATATACCTGAAGGCCTAGGGGCCATAGTAGGCAATACTACCTCTGCATGTAGTGTCTCAATATTCACGGCCAGGGAAGAATCCACTGGGGCTGCCTTCTTCTTCTCTACCTCATCCTTCAAATACTCAGCTTCAATGCGCCATATATCGGTAGAGGAGGTGGGAATCACTTCCACATCCTTCTTCTCGTCATAGGGCGCTCCGGCTTGTCTGCATAATTTGGTGATTAACACCAGGAATGCAAGCATAGTTTGACGTTGCCTAGCCCTTATGGCTATCTCTTGGCCAATGATCATACCCAAGCTTAGACTTGTCCCATCAATGATGCAACCAAGATAGGCTGCCTTTGTGTGGCGGAGAATGGACTTATTCTTAAAGGGCATGATAAAACTGTTGATGAAGCAAAACCAGTACCTTGCTGCTACATTGAGGTCCTTTTTTTCTATGGGTGCTCCAGCCTCAATCCACCTAGGAATACTGTCTATTAATAGAGGGGCCAACCACTTTTTCATAGTCTCCAATGATTTTGTCTTGATCATGTATTAATAGTCATCTGAAATATTTTATGTACACTCCAAAACTGCATTAATATCATCGCTATCACACTTGACCTTCTTGCTTCTGACCACCACATAATCTACGGGCTCGAATGTGGCAGCCTTCCTCTTCCCTTGTGGAACCAGGGCTCCATAGGTAGTGTAAAACTCCCAAACCCAATTACGACCTTGTGGGACTTTAGTGTGTGATCTCTGGGCATCTATCTATCACTCCATCAATGACAGTCTCTTCTCCTCAATAATGGTCCTCAATCCCTTAGCCTTTAGTCTATTCATAGTTAGGGGAGGAGGAACCTGTGCAGGTGGTGCTGGAAACATAGCCTGATCTGGAACGGGAGGAGGAGTAGTGGCCTGGGGAGTCCTGATCCTAGATACATCATTCAACCTTTGGCAGCGCATTTCAGCTCTCTAGGATAGCAATAACTCATTATCCTCAGGCTCAAAAATGGTATCCTGAGGATCCTGGTGCTCACCCTCACTCTCAGAGGTGGTGAGGTGAGTGGCGTACACTTCTTCACTGTTAGAACTGACCTCTAGTGATTCAGGAGTCGGTGCCTTTCCTTTTCATTTTCCCTTCCTACCTGTGGTAGGAAGTTTTGTAGCCTTTGGTTTGGATGCAACTGCATCCACGTTGATTGTGATTCCCTTTACCTTCTTGCGGGGTGGCATGTCTCGACTTGCTACTTTTGGTCTAGCCATATCTGCAAAACACACAAAAAAGTATTAGAATTAATCCAAGAAAAGTGCAAAAAACAAGTTGTAGAAAGACTCGCAGAACCGATCAGTGAGTGCCGAGTCACTTAGGCGAGCCAGATCGGGCTCGCCAACAGGACTGACTCAAAGATAGAACTGCATTTGCAACCAAAATTCTTATATTAAACCACAAATAATGATTGAACTCACTTCTAAATAACATTTAAACTAACAATTAGCAATACCCATAAGCTAAATCAACGCATAATCACATAATCACACCCAAGAATTGGGGTTTTAGCTATACATTATGAAAAGATAAAAACATATACCAAATTCATTATCCATCAACTGGATAAGAGGGATTTCGTCTTTACAATGGTCCAAATTTATGAATCTCAAAAAACCACTTCCAATTTATCAAAAATGAATTTCTTCAATCCTTCAAAGCTAAGGAAAAACTCTCAGAATTCTCCAAATATTCAAAACATCAAAACAATGTCTCAAGATTGATAAAAGATGCTAAACTAATTGTTCAAAAATGTATTTAATGTCACCAAAAATAAGCCACAAAAGCTCATTCGGTGAAGTAAGTTGAGCTCGCCGAATGGCTCGGCGAGCCGCCCTTTGGTCTCTTTCATCGCCATTCTACCTTGGCATTCAGCATCCTTGAGGTCTATAACTTTGAGCGATCTATCTTGGCTTTGTGGAATCATTCGGCAATCCACTGACTACTCCTTTTCATCACCGATTTGGTTCTTTCCTTTAAGGCTTGGCACACTTGAACTTTAGGCAGTCTAATAAGCCACTCAGTGATGTGTCGAGTGCTCTTGGCGATCCTCAATCTCTGTCATATTCATTTCTTCTGCCTGTTTTGTTCCTTTTTGCTTGTTAGTTTCCTTGCTTTGTTCCTCAATCCATATTCCTGAAAATCAAGGATTTAACATCAGTTATTGGCACAAAATAAGAATTTGAGGGCACTAAATCTATATAAACAAAGACCTAAATGAGTTCAAATCTCGGACTTATCACTGACGTAGTCAATTTGTCAACCACTACCCAAACAGAATCAAACTTCCCTAAATTCTTGGGAAGACCAACCACGAAATCCATGGTGTCCTTTCCCACTTCCATTCTGGAATTGATATTCGTTGAAGCAAACCTGTAGGCCTTTGATGTTCATACTTTACTTGTTGGCAATTTTGACACTTAGCTACAAACTCCGCTATGTTCTTCTTCATTCCCGGCCACCAATAAATTCGTTTCAAATGTTGGTACATCTTGGTCACACCCGGATGAATGAAATATCCTGAACCATGGAATTTTGTCAACAAATTCTGGATCAAGTCTCCAACTTGAGGGACACATATCCTTTCTTTAAAATTGAACACACCTTCTGCATCAAGAGTGGTGTCTTATGCCTTATCAATCAGAGTCTTCTTTCTAAGCTCATTTAAATTTTCATCCTCAAATTGTTTGGCCTTGATCTCATTAGTGAATGTGGCCCTAACCTCAATGATAGCTAACACCCCACCTTTTTCTAAGATGCCCAATTGAATGAATTTAGACTCTAAAGTCTGAATTTTCTTAGCCAAGGGCTTGGATAAACTCAAGCAAGCTAGACTACCCATACTCACCGCTTTTCGACTCAAAGCGTCTGCCACTACATTAGCCTTGCTCGGATTGTATTGAATGGTGACATCATAATCCTTAAGTAACTCCATCTACCTTTGTTGTCTCAAATTCAGATCCTTTTGAGTGAATACATGTTGCAAGCTACAATGATCGGTAAACCCCTCACACTTAACTCTATAAAGATAATGGCGTCAGATCTTAAGAGTAAACACTAGCGCTGCCAACTCTAAATTATGTGTTGGATAATTCCTCTCATACACATTCAACTGCCGCGATGCATAGGCTATGACATTCTTATCCTGCATCAACATGACACCCAAACTAGAATGTGAAGCATCATAATAAAAAGTAAAATCTTTACCTTCCATTGGTAGTGCTAGAATGGGTGTTGTGGTCAAGGGAGTCTTGAGCTTTTGAAAGCTCTCCTCACATTTTTCAATCCATTCAAATGGTATCTCCTTTTTGGTCAAATTTGTCAAGTGCAAGGCTATAGAAGCAAAGTTCTTAACAAATCGACGATAGTAGCTAGCGAGCCCCACAAAACTTCTATCTTCTGTCATAGAGCTAGGCTGAATCCAATTCTTAACCGCCTTAATCTTTTGGGGATCTACCATTACCCCTTCTTTTGAAACTACATGCCCCAAAAATGTAACCAAAGTCAACCAAAATTCACACTTAAAAAATTTTGCATACAACCTTTGTTTCCCAAGAACACCCAAAACAATACGAAGATGGTCATCATGCTCTTCCTCACTTTTCGAGTAGACCAGAATGTCATCAATAAAGACTATAACAAATGAATCAAGAAATAGTTGGACACCCCATTCATCAAACTCATTGAAGTTGCTGGCGCATTAGTCAACCCAAACGACATAACTAGAAACTCGTAGTGCCCATAGCGGGTTCTAAACGCCGTCTTGGTCACATCCGCAGGCCTAATTTTTAACTGATTGTAACCATACCTTAGATCAATCTTAGATAAAACTGATGCACCTTGCAATTGGTCAAAAAGATCATCTATTCGCGGCAATTGATACTTGTTTCGGATGGTGACCCTATTCAATTGCCGATAATCTATCCTAATACTACTATCCATTTTCTTAACAAACAAGATTGGGGCACCCAACGGGGAAGCACTAAGATGAATAAATCCTTTATCAAGAAGTTCTTGAATTTGAGCCTTAAGCTCTCTTAATTCTACCCGAGTCATGTGATATGGAGGGATAGAAATAGGGCGAGTACCGGTTTTAAATCAATGCAAAAATCTATATCTCTGTCCGGAGGCATACCAGGAAAATAAGTAGGAAACACTTCTCTAAATTCTGACACCACGAGAATAGATTCAATAGATGGAGACTCAACTTGAACAACCATAATATGAGCCAAATAAGCCAAACAACCCTGCCCTACTAGTTTCCTAGCCCGAATGGAGAATATGATCTTAGGTTGCTTAAGCTTGTACACCCCTTCCCACTCTAACTTTTCCCTTCCTGGAATTTCTAGAGTCATAAACTTAGTATTAAAATTAAGCACAACATAATGGGGGGACAACCAAGACATGCCTAAGATTATATCAAAGTCAGTCATATCCAAAATCACCAAATCAACCCAAGTCTAAAAACTATAAACAAAATAGGAAAAGTACGATAGACATGGGTGTCTATGACAAACTCTCCAACTGGGGTAGAAACATCGATGGAGGCATCAAGTATATCACAAATCATAGCAAATTCTGAGGCAAATCGCTCGAACACATAATAATAAGTAGAACCTGAATCAAATAGCACAGTAGTCATACAGTCACAGACAAGAATAGTACTTGTGATCACTACGTTAGACACCTTCGCGTCGGTTTTGCCCGGAAAGGCATCACACTAAGCCCTATTACCAATCATAAGAGGACCCAACAAAGGAAGGAAGAAGGCATCAATACCTATAGTTCTACCCACCTTGGGAGTAGTGATAGCGATAGGGGGATTGGCGGGAGCTTGAATTGCTTGAATAGAGGGAAGCACTCCAGGACCAACCAATTCATTCAAGAACGACATAATTTTTTGTCCTAACACTGGGTCTAAGAGAGGAATACCTGTAGTCTCAACCTGAACTTCTTCCTCTTGTCCAACATTCTCCTCCTCCTCAACCTCTACATTCTCCTCTACCTCGCATGGTGCGCAGGAGGGGCCTCATTTGTGGGAGCATCTCCAACCGGTGCTTCATCCCTAGTAGGCGCCACCCTTCCTCGTCCTCTACCCTTAGCTCTTCTTCTACCCCTACCTCGACCACGACCTCTTGCTGTAGATTCCTTAGCTGGAGCATTGACAAGAGCTACGGGCCTAAGGCCGTTGAACCTAGTGTTAACCATCTGCGAACAGAAGAGTGAAGGAAGTTAGATACCAATTTGGATCACTAGATACTAATTGGAATCAAGTTATAGCACGAAATGAGACAAGAGAAAACAGAGAGATTTCATAAAGTCCTATAGCCTCTCGAAGAAATGCACAGATGTCTCCGTACTGTTCCGCTAGACTCTACTAGACTCATTTTGATACATCGAGATCAACGAACCTAGGCTCTGATACCAACTTTGTCACGATCCAGATTATCGTGATTGGCACCCACACTAACCCTCCGGTGGGAGAACCACTACTACAACCCAAGCTAAGAAACTTAACAAAAAACCATGGCATTTAAAGATACAGAAACATGTTTAAATGCTAAAGGAAAAATAGAGTTCCCATAAACTCCAAAGTTTAATCAACAAATGCAGAAATAAGACCTAGAACGTGAAAGTCAATGGACCAAAACTCTAAACAAGGAACCATAAGTCTAAGCAAATGGGTATAACCCAATTAAACTTAAGAAATCTAAAGTACTATTCTATGTCAGAAGATGTGTACATAAATGAAAAGAAAACTCATGGCAGCCCAGAAGAACTGGCTCACCCTTGAATTCAATAATGATCACTGATCTTCTAAATAAGGTTTGTCAATAGCCTCTTGAAGATGCCCTATACTCAAGAAAGAATGAGCAAGTGCAGTATTAGTACACAACCACAGTACAGTAGCATCACACGGCTATCCCACTAAGTGCAACATACATAAGCCATTACAACATTATAATAACATGCATACACCAAACATATACAACATCAACATCATTTACGAACAACGTACAATTTCACAATTCTCAAGATATACTGTTATGTCAAGTCAATGGTCCTCTCATGGAACCCACACCCAAATTGTTAGTGTACCGGTACGTGGTACTCATTCCAAGTTAGTGTGTCGGATCGTGACACCCGTTCCAATCTTTATGCCGGTATGTGGCAACAGTTCCTAGTTAGTATGTCGAAATGCAATAGCCGATCCATTAAACATGCCACAATCACAATCACATGTGTATTCTCATAATCATACAATCAAGTCATGATTCATGGCATTCAATTACTCGTCTATCCTCATTTATGATTAGAGGGATCAATAATGTAACATTCGCATACATCTATGTATCATAATGAAGCAAGAACAAACATATATAACACAATATGAAATCACAACCATCACCTACCTTGGACAAAGCTTGAATCCCCTAAGAAACTTGATTCTTCCCTTTTCGGATTCTTTCCACTTATTCTTGGTCTACAAACAATCATAATAACACGAGAATTAATAAACAATGCCTAATTACCCAGATTAAAGTCAAAACTATTAACCCTAAATCAACCCCTTGATCCCCATACCTATATTAGGGCTTTTTCCATCATAATTTTCAGATTAAAAACCTCCCCCATCGATAATTACCACAAGTTTACATTCTACGGATCGAAAAGTAGATTTGGAGAGTGAAAACCTAACCTTTAGCCTCATGAATGGTGAAAAACTGACAAGAAAACACCTGGGGTCGTTCCTTAGCTCACAAAGTTGAAAACTGCAGAATAAAATATTTTTGGGGTTTATTTTCGACTTAAGTCGCGTCGTCCCGCCACATCGATCCTAACCCTGCTACAACGGCCCCACCCTGGCGGGAAAATCCCGCCTTAGTGGTTTCCACAAAAACAGTGAGCAAATATAAGAATTCCAAATCCCCATTTCACAACACACCTTTATCCTATGACACTCAAAACTACCCTTTCACGCTAAGATCGATTTAGGGAGTTCTACTCACCCGAATTCAATTTTGTAAAGTCGTACGGGTTCCTTAATGTCTTAGATATCTAATGTTGTAATCAAAATGATAATTAGATATCCCATTTGTTACCAGAAATCTGGACCTTATTGACTCTGATATCGTCCAAATTTGGACTAGGTTGGGAAATTCCAAGTTACTACGAAAAAGTTTTTTGGCCCAAATTTTTCCCCGTTGGCTTTTCTATAACGACAAAAACTGGTCGTTATAAATCCGCACAATTGTTTCCTTCCCTTAGAGTATGCATCATGGAGATCTCAAGTTCATACAGGAAGTGTCGACACTCTTCAATCACGTCGCGGTCGGGGTAATTGTCGACGAGGCCTCCTTTACTCATGAGCATCAATGCTTCCTGAGAGTCAGTCTCGATGATGAAGTTCTTTAGGTTGAAGTTCGTCACCATGGTCAACCCGCCATGTATGGCCCACAGTTCCACTGTGAAGCACGATGTTGTTACCACACGTAATCTGCCCATGAATCCGCCTAACCATCTACCCCTATTGTAACTTGCAATGCCTCTGTATCCCGCTAACCCTGAAATTTGCATAAAAGTTCCATCTGTGTTGTTCTTAATGTACCCAGACGGAGGGAATGACCAACTTATATACGTAGGGGCATCTCTCCGCCTAACTACGGATAAAACATGATCATGAATATTAGATACATATCCAATAATGGGAGTTTGAACACATTGAGCACGATCATGGACATTAGTGACGTATCCAATAACGGGAAAATGGACGTAGTACCAATTATTGGTGGTAGGGATATATATTGCCCTTTTTTTAGCTAATAATATGATAACTTGTATGAGAAAAGAAAAAAAAAAGTTAAAAGTAACCACTTTTGATAAAAGAAAAATGTATTTAGAAGTAAGAATTTTTTTTGTATGTTCGAAACTAATAAGAGATTACGTATTTATCGTTGTTTTTTAGCCTAATCCTAGTATTAGTAGAAATATGATTATTATTTTTGGTAAATTAAGTTACTAAAATTAGTGTTAGGTGAGTATTTGTGGTAATCTCCTGATTATTTATATCATATTTTGATAAGTATTATTCTAATTTCACACTATATGATTTTGTTTTGGTAATTTTAAGTTACTACAATTAAACAAAATAATTAATCCTAAATCTAAACTGAAATAACAATACGTAGGAATTAGGATTTACTTTTTCTGAAATAGAATTAGGACTCTATGCTTCTAAACAATATAATATGTATGTTTAATTTGTTAATCAAAATAAGAAACAAAATTGATATAGTTTTTATTACCTTATTCATGAAATTATTATAATGATAGCACACAAGTTCTAGACGCATTCGAGGATTTGTCAAAAATATAAGTAAAAAGGGAAATCAAATTAGGAAATATTTGAAAAGTAAATAGAGACGGAAAAAAGTATTAACTAAATTTGATAGACAGTCATATATATATATATATAAGAGAACCTTAGGCCCGTCTACGTGGCACCACCACAAACTAAAATTTTTTGTTAATTTATTTATTTTCAAAACTAGCCTTCCCCTTTCATTAAAAGTTGTGACATTTTTGAAAAGTTGTGACTTTATTGAAGAGTTGTGACTTTTATGAACAATTGTGACTTTTATGAAATGTTACGACTTTTATGAAAAGTTGCGACTTTAATGAAGAGTTGCGACTTTTATGAAAATTTGTGACTTTTATGAAAGGTTGTGACCTTTCCGAAGGGTTGCAACTTTTCCAAATAGTTGTAACCATTCGGATAAGGCACAATAAATATTTGTTCACACTACCCTTTGTTGTCTATAAATAGAGGGATATCTTCTCATTTTATAACAACAAAAATTCTGAACCAGCACCACCAACACCACCACCTCCTCCTCCTCCTCCTCCTCAACCTCCCCCTCCCCCCTCCCCCTCCCCCACCCCCTCACAATTAAATTTTTGTGTACTTTGCTACTATTGAGTGGCTCACTGACAGTATTGATTATGTTACAGATCTTGGTATGTATCTTTACAATCATAAATTTATGCTTATGTTATTAAGGATTAATGATAAGATGTAATAATTTTTTATTCTTCTTTACATTATTAATGTTACTACTTAATCTTATATGTAAGATAATATAATGTTTTAGTTTTAATGTTTGATAGGTTTTAAGTATTATGTTATAAATTTCGTGATATTAAATTTCCATGCGAAGCATCGGTAATTTTACTAGAATATATAGAAAAGTGAACTCTAGGCCCGCTTACGTGACGCCACCACAAATCATGATTCTCTTTTAATTTATACAAAACGAACCTTCCCCTTTCATGAAAAGTTGTGACTTTTATGAAAAGTTGCGTCTTTTATGAAAAGTTCCGACTTTTATGAAGAATTGTGACTTTTATGAAAAGTTGTGACTTTTATGAAAGGTTGTGCCCTTTCCAAGGGTTGTAACTTTTCCAAAGAGTTGTGACCTTTCTAATAAGGCACAATAAAATTTGTTCACACTATCCTTTGTTGTCTATAACTAGTGAGATTTCCTCTTATTTTAAAACAACGAATATTATGAACTTCTTCTTCTTCTGCACAATTAAATATTGGCTTTGTATCAATACACTGTTGAATAAAATCGTTCTATCCTGAGGATCTTTTCTTTTAAAGCTCGGGTACTAGAGAGGAATAATTTCCTTAAGGGGACATTGTGCATTGAGTGAGCTCATTTTTTTCCTTTATATTTCATTCTATTGCTACAGATCCTGGTATGTTTGTTTTAAACTTTGTTGTTTATGTTTCTGCAAAGTTATTGTTATAAGTAATTGTTAGTACATATTAAATAACACACGCTAATTGAGTATTAACACAAGTTTTCTCTACTGAAATTGTAGTTTCAAATTGAATTTCATCACTCTGGTGTGTTAATTTTTAAAAAACACCCAAATAAATTGAATAGTTTTATGCAATATTTTCTCTTTCAAGTATATAAAATAAGTTGAATTATTGTTCCATACGATACATTCTCCCTTTAATTTTTTATTTCAATAATTACTTATGATACATTTAAATGGGGAAGTTTAAAATGATATATATAAAGCAAACGGTAGGGCTGAACTTTTGATACGTTAGAATTAGAATATTTGTTCACTTTTTTCAGTCTTTCAAAACTTATTTATCCCTTCACCAACGATTATTTATTTATTAGAAAATTTAATATCTCTGGTTGATGTTCATTTGATTCCCCAAAAATATCAAATAGGAACATTTCTTCGAAGAAAAAAGATAAATTATAAAATAAAATTAAATATGATTGATTGAAGGATAAATGATAAGATGTTATAACTATCATCTTCCTTTACATTATTAAAGTTTGTTACTACGTAATCTTGTACTCCCTCCGTTTCAAAAAGAGTGGTCTGACTTGACTTGGCACAGAGTTTAAGAAATTAAAGAAGACTTTTGAATCTTGTGGTCCTAAATTAAAGTTATGTCAAATGTACAAAATTACCCTTAATCTTGTGGTCTTAAACATGCCACGTGGCAAGCTAAAACTAAAATGTTACCAAAAAAGGAAACAGGTCATTCTTTTTGAAACTGACTAAAAAGGAAAGAAAGTGATTCTTTGTGAAACGGAGGGAGTATGTAAGATAATATAATATTTTAGTTTTAGTTTTAGAGACTGATATGTTTTAAGTATTATTTTATAAATTTCATGATATTAAATTCTTGCGCGAGGCGCAGGTGATTTTACTAGTATATATATATATAAGAGAACCCTCAACCCGGTGATGTGGCGCCACCACAAGCAAGGATTCTCTTTTTATTTATTTATTCACAAAACTAGCCTCTCCATCCTCTCCATAAACTACACATCCAGTCTTCATTCATGGCTCCAATTTTACATAACCCCACACAAAACAACAAAATAGAATAGATATACGTAATTATACCATTATGCATTTATTTTACACAAAACATCAAAACAAAATAGATATACGTACTTCTACAATTATGGCATTATTTTTCTTCCCTTATTCTTTGCCCATTTACACGCAAAAAGCATATGAAATTTGATTGAAATGTTAACTGAAATTAAATTATATATATAAGTTTTTTTTCTCAAATGAAGAGGCATCTTTTAAATGAAGTGTGTCTTTTCATTCTTTAGTTGGTGTCATTTAAATGAAAAAAAATGTGTCTTTTCATTCTTTAGTTGGTGTCTTTTAAATGAAAGGGTGTGTCTTTCATTCTTTGGTTACTACCATATCTATTTAAATCCAACTACTGCAGATTCACAAATAACTTTTACCAGAATATGTTTCTTTACAATATTCTGCAAAGAAATCTTCTCTTCTCCAAAAGATTAATCCTTCAAGTTCTAGCTTTCCAATAGAATTTCTTCATTTTTTGTTTAGTGCAGAAATTCATTGGCATGTCATATCCACTAAACCTATTTGCATACAATCCTATAGCAATCTCAGGGAGGAGAGGTAGAAATTTTCATTTTTAGAAAGTGTGTACATGTGTTTAATGCCTTCAATTTTGTGTTCTTTGTTCATATTATCAAACCTTCATGTTATTGTTCTTCTTAATGCTTCTGCCATTATGACTTTATTTTTGTTCCCTTATTCTCTGCATATTTACACACAAAAGCATTTGAATAAAAACTGAAATTAAATTATTAATATAATTTTTTACTTAAATGAAGAGGTGTCTTTCAAATGGAGTGTCTTTTCATTCTTTAGTTGATGTCATTTAAATGAAAAATTGTGTCATTTAATTCGTTAGTTGGTGTCTTTCAAATGATAGGTGTGCCACAAACTCTATTTAAATCCTACTACTGCAGATTTACAAATAACTTTTTACATAATCCAATTCTTTTTAACATTCTCAAAAGAAATCCTTTCTTCTCCAAAAGATCATGCCTTGAAGTTCTTGCCTTCCAACAAGATTTCTTCACTTTTTGCGTAGTTCATAAATTCATAGGCGTGTCAGATCCACTAAAACAATTTGCATACAATCCCATAGTAATCTCGTGGAGGAGAGGGAGCAAATATCATATTTAAGAAAGCCTTTGGCACGTGTTTCAAGCCTTCAATTTTGTGTTCTTTGTTCATATTATCAAACCTTCAACTTATTGTTCTTCATATAAAATTGGTCCTTGACATATATGTTCCAACAAATTATGGCATATGTCAAACTTTGGACACCGATGTAATTTATTATTGCGGATCAGAGATTCACTATTCAACAAAAAAAAATGTACGCCTCTCATTTCTTTATTTTAAGATCGTACAAAAAGCACAGTGACGGAGAATTCTCCATTATGCTTTCACTACAATTATGTCAAAAATATGCATAGCAAAACATCAATAGACATTGATTTTAAATCCGGAAGAAAGAATATCAGTGAGAGTGGGGCAATACTTTTTAGGAACAGAAGAAATATCAAACTCAAGGAGGGTCTTATGTGATAAGTTTTCAAGGTTTACGGAATAGACTTTCAGATTAGTACTTCTAACAATCATTTGAAATTAAAGTTCCAATATTACTTCCTTTTGAATTATTTTATTCTATTGAAAAAAATTATATGATATTTTGTTGTTCTCATAATGATGTTAATATTAGCAGGAGTAAAAAAAAAAATACAAAGCCAAATGATAGAATTAAAATTAGCAATTAATTACAATTGTATGATACACAATGATGACTATTCTCTCATACTAAAGTAGTTGTTTGAACCTTTTTCCCATTATTCCTAACTTCTCTTTTATCCTTTTCAAGGATCCTTAATCTTTTGTTTGTGCACAATTCAATTCCAAGACACTATCACAATTACATTACATATGAAATATGGAAGATTGCATTTTTATTTTAAAACACATAATGACTACATATTACTTATTGGTATATCATATGATTATGGAACCTTGGCTCTTGATAAACACATAAGTTATATATATATTTTGTTTAAAAAAAATTAATATTTTGAAAGTAATTAATAGTGTGATACTAACGAAATTTTCAAGAATAAAGTTTATTGAAGAGTGTTGCGTCCGACTTCTTGGACTAGATATGCGATGATACTAAATTTTGTAATAACATATTTCTACCCTACATTTTCTAGCCTTTTTCCACTCAGTTTTCTATTAAATATGTTTCTCTCCTTTCCAAGAGGAAAGTGAAACAATTACAATAATGCAAATAATGAATGCACTTTAAATTGCCTTGAATAATTTTGTTGGATATGAATAATGAAATTGCAGGAGTTATTTGAAGAAAGAAGATAGTTAATTATTTTTAGGATTAATTTATGAGGAAATCATTATAAATTGACTTGGTTATTTAGTTGTTAGTAGGTGAACAAGTAGGAAAGTAGGGGGAAAAGGGAAACACAAGAGTTAATTCCATATATGGTCACTCAACTAATAATATATAAATTTTAATTAGAAATTCACTTAACTTTATATCATTACACAAAAATCACTTAATTAATGATAATTATCTTAGAAAGTCGCTCAATTATATTCACTTTAACTAATTAAAGTAAAATTTTTTTTTGGTGTGGACACTATTATTTACTAGAAATATAACTTGAATTGATTGAATGACTTTATAGGTGAAATGACAATAGTTAAGAGACTTAATGGGTGAAATATGACAATTGTAGAGCACGGTTTTTGCTACAAAATAAAGTTGATTGCTTTCTAAGAGAATTACCACTATTGAATTACTAATTAGTTGGTTGACTTTTTTATTACAAAATAAAGTTGAACTACTTATTAAGATAGTTACCATTACTTTAATAAATTTTGTGTTATGAAATAAAATACAAAATTAAATGAATTTTTAATATAAAATTATTCATATTGTGACTGTGCAAAAGATTAAATCGACTAAATAATAAAGGAGGAAGAGGAACAATGGGAAAGAAGAATCCTAGGAGAGGGGAACAAGGAAACACAAAAGAAAATTGAGAAAAACATTTATTGAACTTTCCAATTAAGGACACTATGTAACCATTCATATAGATGTCAAAAATAAACTAACCATTATAAAATTTCAAAAAGAATATTAACAAATCTGTAAAATAAAATGATGTAACCTAGGAGAAAATAGTGATATGATTTGTAATTAGCCTTTTCTTTTAATAAAACAAATGGTAAAATACAATTAAATAACTTCTATACTCTTAAAAATAGATTTATATAAAAGTACTATAACATCAAAGTACAAAATAAGTTCTATTCTAATAAATTTTAAAAAAGAATGTTCTAACCGCGCGAAGCGTAGGAACATTTACTAGAATATATATAAAAGGAAATCTTAGACCCGCCTATGTGGCGCCTCACAAATCATAATTCTTATTTAAACCTTCTTAAAAGTCACAACCTTACATAAAAATCACAACTTTTCACAGGATTCACAACTCTTTAAAAAAGTCAGAACTCGTCTTCAAAAAAGACACATTTTTCACAAACGTCACAACTTTTCACAAAATTCACAACTCTTAATTTTTCATTCACACAATTTAAAATCCAACACTTAATTCAAGCCATCAAAAGAAGAAACAATAAAAAAAAAAAGAAAATTGATTTCAATTGCAATGCAACATTACCACTCTTGTGCCTCTCAGTTCACAACCCATAACGCTGCTGGAATGGTTGAATTCATAACATTTTGGTTCTTTAGTAAACAAAACTTCTATTTCTGCCACTATTATTTAAAGGGTTTTTCTTGGCTATAGAAAAATCGAATGCAACTACATTAATTAAGCTTCTTATGAAATGTGTTTCTTTCTTCAAAGTTTTCTTCCTTCTATTTCATGAAGCATAATCTTTTACAGTAATCCACAGTGATTTATGGTGAAGTTTGTTAAAAGAGCCAAACATATTTTTCTCTTGCTTGCCACATTTAGTATATAATTTTGATTGTTTTATCTTAGGTACAAATATTTTGTATGCCATTGCACTCTTCCTAGAATATTAGTATAAAAACAATTAGTCCACTTCTTTTATCGCAGGTTGATATTTCTTCCTCTCTTCTTTTTGGGCATAATAAGATATCAAGTTTTCTTGAAACTAACAGATCCCCAAAATAAAGTATAGTAAAAACAACTTTATTGATAATAAATATGAACATTAATGAAGAGTGCTAGAGCTTTTACCAACATCAATCTATTTTAATTAGATTCAATGTTGCTATAGACTTAAGGGTCATTTATAGAGAGTACTAATTGCCTCTAAAAATACAAATTTAGCAGCAATTAAGATATTAATTGTCGTTGAAGATCATTTTTATTGTAGAGATAACTCTTTCTTTTGGATTCTTCCTATTAAACTTGTACGAACTATAAATGTCATGCCCCGAAGCTACCCCCAGGACGCGGACACGGGACCTAAGATCACGAGTGACCCCAAGCTAACCCTGCTGGCAGATCATAAGCATACTAAAGTAAATTGAAGTAAAGAAATACTGTGCGGAAGTTAAATCATCATGTAAACTGAAACGATAGGGAATACCCATAAAATATGTGAATATATCAAAACTGAGACTTTAACAACAACTGAAAAGTCAAACTCGAACGCTAACGTTGAGACTAACTATGTTTGAAGTAAAGCCTCTACTAACTAGAAATGTTGGGACATGCCCCACATAGATCTAGCAAAACTGAAACTGTATCTAAAAGCAAAGGAAGATAATCATGTCACTCATCCTCGAAGAAAGAGAACTCACCACTGATGTTGCTTAACTGAAGATCGGGAACTAATCTATACGTGATCTGAAATCTGAGAACCTGAACCTACATCATGAGAAGATGTAGCGCAGAGTATGTGTTAGTACTTGAAAGGTACTGAGCATGCATGATAGAATAAAGCTGAACAATAATCATAACTGAACCAAAGCATATATCTGAGCAATGATAAGAGATAAGCACATTACTATACTAAGAATATGTAACATGAACTAACTGAATGCAATGACCAAGTTTATACCATGCTGAGACTAAATACTGACTGTACTGGTAACATGGTCAATGAAATAGAATCTAACTGAACTGTGGGGGCTACTAATAACTATCATAAAACCACATGAGCTAAATATGGAGTTTGATGTATACGACCCATCGAGAGGACCCAATATACCCTGCCAGAGGTATAAAGGCATGACTGGCGTGATCACTAAAGTGTTGCCCACAAATGGGACTTACAACCTATGGGGCACGTATTTCTGGGACTTACGGGTGACTGACCCTAGTCCACTTGATATTAAGTCAACTCCCAACTGAACCTAGTCCACTCGGTAATTTAGCAATTTATAATTGAAATGTTGTAATTCTGGATAGCTCAAATACTGACATGCTAACTGAAAATGCAACATTTATGTACTGATAATGAAACATTTATAGTTGGATCATGTATAACTAAATAATCTCACTTAGCATGTACAGTTCATGAACAAGAAAAACTACATAGCTAGGGTTCTGAATTTGATGCAAGGAACTGAGCAACAACATGATAATCTGATTTGAATCATTCTAACAGCTAAAATCCAACAATTTCTAACATTCAAGAAACCCTAGGTCTAGATAATATCAAGGGAATCAAGATTCTGACCGAAAACATGAGACCTAATGGGTGAAAGGAACCCATAAGTGAAATCCCACATACTAGTGTCGAATTTCATGGAGAAATCTTTCGATTTCAGGGATCGAACTGATGGAACCTTGCTTCGTTCTTTTCTTGACCTCTTTCTCGCTTAATGTTGTCGACGATTCGCCAAAAGATCTTTCCCATTGCCAATTTGCTGCAACTTTTAAGACAATCCTTTCGGCGATCCCAACCTAGCTTGCCAACCGATTCGGCGAGTCTTTCTGCAATTGTGTTTCTATGAATTTGATTAAGTTAGTTTTAACTTTTTCCTGATGTTTTGCAGACATGGCTAGATTTAAAGTTACAGGAAGAAATATGCCACCCCAAGGAAAAGCAAATGGGATTACACTTAATGAGAATGCAGTTGCATCTAAGAGAAAGACCACAAAACTTACCATAACTTACGGAAAGGAAAGGGTAAAGGCAAAGAACCCACGTCACCAGAGGCGAACTCCGATAGTGAAGGCATCTATGACACTTACCTCACCATATCTGAGAGTGAGGGTGAGCATCAGTATCCTCAAACTTTGGCATCTGATGATGATGAGCTTGTAGCAGCGCAGAGGGCAGATTTACGATCTAAAAATATGTATGATCCGTCTAGGATCAGAACCCCGGCCCACCAATTCTTCTTCTCTAGCTCCAGAAAAGGCTATAGTCCCAACACCTCCTATACAGGGCCCTCGGCCAAAATTAATGAATAGATTAAAGTCTGCAGGGTTGAGGACGATCCTTGATGAAAAGCGTCTATCCACAGATGGGGTTATCGACAGGTACCCAGAGATAATGGATTTCTTGAAATCTCACAAGTTCCAAATCTTCACCAAACCCCATGGCTAGTATATGCCAAATTGGGTTCAGGAGTTCTATGCCTCTTATGGAACCCTGATTCCACAAAGAAAAAAGCAAGCAACTGCATTCAAACCAGCTGACTATGTGGTAGTCTAGGGCAAGAAAGTGTTGTATGACTGCACTACGATAAATGCAGTCTTGGAGTGCACCAATAATATTGCTGGCCCTCACCAATACAGGATAACGACTAAGTCTTTAGAGGGAATACGAAATTGGCCGGCTCTTCTTATTTGTGATGGCACTCCAAAGTGGTTAGAGGTAGGGGCCTTGATAATGAAAAGGGACCTGCATGTAGCTGAAAGGTACTAGTTTGGCTTTATCAGCAGTATTTAATGCCATCCCAGAATGAGTCTACTCTTCGCCACTCTAAGGCCGCTTGTCTTGGCGCAATCATTTCATAGAAGTGAATTCATTTGGGTATGATCGTTGAGTAAGAGATCGCTATGAGAGATAAACAGCACCAGACCGCACTCCCCTTCTCGGTATTGATCACTGAGTTATGCAGACAAGCTTAGGTACCTAGAGATGCTAAGAAGGATGTGGAAGTAATTCCCACATCCTCAACTGATATCTGGAGGATCGAGGTGGAATATTTAAAGGATTAGGCGGAGAAGAAGAAGGCAGCCCTGGTGGACCCTTCCCCAGTTGTGGACATACTGTATGCAGAGGCATCTTTGCCTACTCCGGCCCATGGGCCTTCAGGTACATCTATTGCCACTGCTACTTTTGCGAATATTCCAGGTTCTTCTATTACTGCACTGCCTCCCAGACCTACTGTTGTTGATGTCTCCCATGCTCTGATCACTCAGGTATCATTACTTCGAATGGGACATCTTGCCCAATCTATTGATCGTTGAGTTGTTAGACTTGAGGCCTCCATCCCGAACATGATTCAAATTGCCCTGATTGATGTTATGACACCGTTAAGTGCCATCATTGATGCCCTTGCGGTTAGAATATTGGTGTGCGAGCATGACCAATAAGCCATAACGAAGGTGACATCCTTAAAGGCCACTATACTTGTGTTAGAGAGGATGTGGATCAATTGAAATCCACCAATATGTCCATGGTCTTTGGAACAGTGGAGATTCCAGATGTGCTCGAGATGTCTCCGACTACCATCGGACACGAGGATAGAATGGAGCAGACAACCGAGCCTGAGTCAGAGCAGAGACTGATGAGGAGATGCTTGAGGAGATTGAGGGAGTTGTAGATGAGGACCTGACTGAGACTTAAGAATCCATGGTAGATGCGGCTGTGCAGGCTTTCTAGACAAATACACCTTTTGCTGTCTCTAGTGGAGCTGGCACTTCTGAAATGACTCTAGGCACTGATGCCCAAATAGATGGAGCGACTTCTTAGACAGGATCCCCTCTTTACCTCCCTCTATATCTTTCTTTGTTTTAAATTCTAGATATTATTTTGTTTGTATTTGAGGACAAATGTGTTTATTTGTGGTGGGGTAAGGCCCACCTTTGTGTGCTATTTGTGATTCTTATCTTGATTATATATTTGGGTTATTATGCTTAATGTTGTGTTATACACTGCTTTTTGTGGAAGGTTTGAGCTTCTGGCTCCTTGCTTTTAATTGTAAATGATTTTTGACTTTCCAAAATTTTTTTGCCACCTCTTGTATGTGTTGAATGTGGTTGTTCTCTTGCAAATTTGAATACTGGTTTTGATTAATATCGATGACTGGAATAGTGCTCATAATCGAACATAAATGAATGCGCGGCTACGACGAGGCTAATTGAAGTTGCATAGACAATATGTGAACTCTTTGCATCTCGTTGTGACTAGCCAATTTTTGAATCAAGTCTCTTGTGATGAACATTTCACATTAGCAAAAGTGCGGAGTCTTTTTTGACTTTGGTGTCAATGCCTTATGTGATGAGCTTACCCGGAACCATGCATGATGAAACCTAGAATTTTCCCCATTGGTCCGGTTGACTAAGTAATGAAATTTCTTGAGATGATCTTAGGCTAATTTAAAGGGTGTGAACCAATTTGAAAGTATACCTCCTTTGCGGTTTACCTTGTGAGTGTGTGAACCTCTTTTGAGCACCCTTTAAGCCCAAACCTTTTCTTGGAAGAAACTTGATAACATTGCTACCTTTTATTCACCCATTACCCATAATCCTCATGATCTGTGGTTTGTTTGAATAGATAACTTAGGCCAAAAACCTAAGTTGGGGTGTGGTGAAAAGAGAAGGCAAATCAAGAAAATGCAAAGAAATCCCTTATTCCCATGTTTTGAGAAAAATGGAAACCCTTCATATAAAAAAGAAATTGAAAAAGAAAAAGAAAGAAAATGTTGTGAAATAAAGTTGTGGAAATACAAAGAAAATAGGGTTCCCAATGACTCATGGAAGATGAATAAGAGGTTGAGCTTGAATGAAATTGATAAAGAGAAGGAAAGATGGTGTTGTTCACATCACATTTCATGAGGATTTCAGCCTATAAGCCTAAATGATCATACCATTACACTCATCCCCATTACAAGCCTTGTAAAGACCTTTTTGATCTTGAATGAGCTGAAGCAACATTCGATTGGAAAATAAGGGCAAACCTATGGGCGAAATCATGCATTGTGTTTATCTTTGTGAGTGTGAATGTTGATCTTGATTCTAGAGCTTTAAATGATTGAGCCATTGTGTGTGAATATGGAACCATTCTTTGTGTGAGGGCATGTAAATACCTTTGTTGAACTCAAAATTGCATTTGCAGCAAGTATACTGAGCTTGAGATTCTTTGATAATGGTGTGTCACAACTTGAGTCTTTGAGTATACAATTGATCCTTGCATGAGTAAGTTGAGTCTTGTGTGTTCATTCATGATTGAGTCTTGTGTAGCTCTATCTGATACACCCTTTTGAACTACTAAACTTGAGTTTTACTTGAGGACAAGCAAAATTTTAAGTTGGGGGTGTTGATGAGTCCACAATTTAGACTCATATAGGGCTTTATTTTTATAGATTTAGTGTCTTTAAATGCATATTTTATCTCAATAATTGATGTAAATCCTTAAGTTTCAGGCATTTGAATTGAGAGACAAAGCATGGACGCTATCAAGCAAAAGAGGAACAAGGCGGTTGTAAGAACCAAGAAATGAAGGCCTGAGGATCACCTAATGCATTAGGCGAACCCGCCGAACGACCTTAATCTCGCCTAGTGTTCATGTGTACTGAGCCTTAAAGGAAAAGATCAAGTTGGCGATGAAAGGGAGCAGTTGGCGCGTCGCTGAAAAGTTCCGAAAAGCAACACCATATCGCCCAATGATTCAAAACGCGAAGATGCTGAAGGCAAGAGCTGAAAGGTAATGACCCAGACCAAAGGGCGGATCGTTGAGTGTATCGACGATCCCGACTAACTACTCTGAGTGGTCCTTCGCACCACAATTTTTGAAAACTATAAATACCCATTTAAAGTTGTAGCTTAGTATCAAATTATAATTGAATTTCTAGACAATTTTCAGTTCTTAAAGTGTTTGGAGACATTGTTCTTGAACTTTGAAGGTTTGACGGTTTACAATTCCAAGAAATTAGAAGTGGCTCTTGAAGAATCTACATACTTGACGTGTTTAAAGATATTTTCTATCATACCCATTTGATGAAAACACTTTTTGGAATCGATTTCTATCTTTTTATCATGTCTAGCTAAAACCCTAATTCTTGCGGTGTGATTATGTGAATATGGGTTAAATTTACAATTGGGTATTGCTCATTGATAGTCTATTTGTTGTTTAAATGTGATTTCGTTTATTAGTTATGTTTGAACTTAATGGGATTGTAGTTGTAAATTCAATTTCATATTCGTGTTTTTGGCTTGCTCGAGAGAGAGATTTTAAAACCAAAACTACTAAATCGATAACTTGTGATTATTGGGTCGTCGAGGGTTCTGCTCGCTAGATTAAATCCTAGACCCTCTCCCACACATTCACCTTAAGAAAGTGAATGGGCTAAGGTTAGGGTTGTGCTTAATTGCTCCGAATCGGTGTTCGTGAGAAACCAATTTGATTTGGGGTAAATTGTTTAAGAGAAAATTTACCCTACTAAAGTTTAGCTTAGTTACAAATGTTCAGTGATTTACTATCAATAGCATATACGCGATTGCTTATTTTAGCCCATATTCCTATCACATCCCAAGAATACCTTCTCCCTAGTTCATATCTTTATATTCTTGCTATTTTTGTTTATCGGTGAATACAAATGCCACCCTATTGATAATTAACATACGTGTCACTTCTTGAATTAGTGTGCTTTTACTCGTAAATATTTATAGCTATTATTGACTAGAACATAATTCTACTTTTCTACTTAATTCTCAACTACTAACTGCTCCCTTGGGACTCGACCCCAACCCATTCAGTTGGGCTGTATTACTACACATGATCGTTGGTATTTTAACTGGAAGTAGTGTCTTGATACGTGAAATCACCGCCACCTGTACCATATGAGTTGCCATGCTGAGTCGGGCGACCTGTTGGTGCTGCTGAAGTTGTGGATTGAGATCTACCATTGTTACCTCCATGATCCTGTTCAGAAGGACAATCTTTCAACCTGTGACAGGACTGACCACACCCAAAGCATCCTTTCTTTCCTGCAAGACACTTGCCCTATGGTTCTTACCACACTTTAGACAAGTTGGGTAGGTTCTGGTGCCATAAATACTACCTTGAGTCTTAGAGCCTGATTCCCTTCCTTTCTAATCATTATGGAACTTGGAGAATGGAACACTAGCCTTCTTATTCTCCTTGGCCTATTCCCTAAGCTTATCACCCTTAAACTGTTGAGCATGAGTCATAAGCCTAGAGATGTTCATATCTTCCAACAACATAGCATTTCTACACTCTATTTTACAAGATTGGATACCCCATACATGAACTCATTTGAGCCCTGGAATCGGCCACCATGTGAGGAGCATATATGGAGAGTTGGGTGAACTTGACTCCATACTCTTTGACCGTCATAGAACCCTGCCTTAAATTCATAAACTCCTAAGCTTTTGCCTTCCTTAACTCTCTTGGGAAGAACCTGTCCAGAAAGGTCTGACTAAAGCATTCCCAAGTGATAGGATTTACATATGTACCCATGTCCTCCTTCCCCTGAGTATACCAAATATGAGTCACATCCTTAAGCTGGTAAGATCCCAACTCAACTTGATTATTCTCAGTAAACTGCATCATTTCAAAGACCTTTTTCACCTCATCTATGAAGTTTTGGGGATCCTCACCAGTCTTTATCCTAAGAACTCAGACGAATTCATCCTAACGAAATCACGAACTCTAACTATAGCTGACCCAACATTAGCATTTGTTGGAACTAGAACCTGATGATTTTTCTAGTTGGTCACACTTTGAGCCAACAACTGAATAGCGTTCCGAAATTCAACATATAAAACTTCTTGATCTGGAACTGGAGGAGCTGCTTTTGCATTCTTAGCATTCACATTCCTAACATTAGCTCTACAAGGAGGCATGATCTGAAAGCACAAAATGTTGAGTTAGAACGAGGAATTAGATCACACCTTACGCATGATAAGTGTAACAAGAAAAAGAAAGTTTTCCTAAAACACTTTGCAGCCTCATTCTCATTAGATGTGGTGCATTTCACACCCATGAAACGGACTCTCTACTTAGTGTGGCTTTTTAGACATCCTAGGACTCTTAAACCTAGTGCTTTGATACCAAGTTTGTCACGCTCCAAAGCTACAACTAGGATGCGGACACGGGACATAGGATCATGAGTGACCCCAAGCTAACCCTGTTGGCAGATCATAAGCATACTAAAGTAAACTTAAACAAGAAAATACTTTGCGGAAGCTAAATCATCATGTAAACTGAAATGATAGGGAATACCTACAAACAATCTAAATATATCAAAACTGAGACTTTAACAACAACTGAAAAAGTCAAACTTGAATGTTAAAGTTGAGACTATGTCTGAAGTAAAGCCTCTACTGACTAAAAATGTTGGGACATACCCCAGCTAGATCTAGCAAAACTGAAACTAGAACTAAAAGCAAAGGAAAATAATCATGTCACTCATCCTAGAAGAATGAGGACTCACCACTGATGCTGGTGAACTGAAGATCGGGAACCGATCTATGCGTGATCTAGAATCTGAGAACCTGAACCTACATCACGAGAAGATGTAGCGCAGATTATGTGTCAGTACTTGAAAGGTACTGAACATGCAAGATACAATAAAGCTGAACAATAATCATAATTAAACCAAAGCATATATCTGAGCAATGATAATAGATAAGCATAATACTATTCTGAGAATACTGAACATGAAATAACTGAATGCAATGACCAAGTTTATAACATGTTGAGACTGAATAGTGATTGTACTGGTAACATGGTCAATGCAATAGAATCTGACTGAACTGTGGGAGCTACTAATAATAGACATAAAATCGCTTGAGCTAAATATGGAGTCCGATATATACGTCCCATCGAGAGGACCCAATATATCCAGCCAGAGGTATAAAGGCATGATTGGCATGATCACTAAAATGTTGACCACAGAAGGGATATATAACCTACGTGGCACGTAGTTCTGGAACTTGCGGGTGGCTAACCCTAGTCCATTGGGTATTAAGTCTACTCCCAACTAATTATGTAATTTAACAATTTATAACTGAAATGATGTAATTATGGATAGCTCAAATATTGACATGCTAACTGAAAATGCAACATTTATGTACTAATAATGAAACATTTATAACTGGAGCATGTATAACTGAATAAACTGACCTAGCATGTGCAATTCATGAACTAAAAGAACTACATAGCTAGGGTTCTAAATTTGATTCAAGGTACTGAGCAACAACATGATAATGTGATTTAGACCATTCTAACAGCTAAAACCCAACAATTTCTCACATTCAAGAAAACCTAGGTCTAGATAATATCAAGGGAATCAAGATTCTGACCGAAAACTAAGGACCTAATGGGCGAAAGTAACCCACTAGTGAAATCCCACATACCTAGTGATGAATTCCACAGAGAAATCTTTCGATTTTTAGGCTAGAACTGATCGAAGCTTACTGCATTCCTAAACTAGGGGTTCTTGACCTCTTTTTCCTCTTATGCTCTACTTTTTCTATGTTCTGAAGAATGATCTCACTTGGGAAAGTTCAAGTTATGTTTTTAGGCTAAAATTGACCAAAACCACGTAGTTTAGGGGTTAAACGATGTAGTTTAGGTGTCCAACACATAAGGAAAAGACCAAAAGACCCCTGATTTAACTATTGTCGGGGTCATCGATGGGCGGGACCAACAGACCATTGATCGACTGACGGTTCGTGCTGGTCAACCGTCAATCGTGACGGGGTGTTACAGTAAACATGGATACATACTGACACACTATCTTTCTGAGAAAAATATGTTTAGCAACATCCCTTTTTCTTCTTGATTGTTAGGAAAGTAAGGCCGTCTTTATTATTATTTGCGGATATTTTTTAGTTCAAGTACTCACAAAATTATGCTGTGAGATTTTAATAGTTGTGTATCAAAATTTTGGTTTAGAATATCCAGTTGTGAATAGTTCCTTTCAGAGGTCACCTATTGCTTGGTTGATCATTACATTAATTCTTTGTAACTGCATATTATAATAATAACAATAACTTTGGTTCAATTCCAAATAAGTTGGGGTCGTTGATATGAAACGTAAGCAATAGTAATCACTATTCTGAGACAACGAGGAAAAACCTTATTGATATTAGCAATTTTAGGATCATTTTTGACATATATATGATACAACATACTATTATAAAAAAGAGATTGATGGAGGTTCATCAGAGAGGAGACGAAGGTCCTCCATTTTAATTTCGTTAATTTTGTTCTTGTATGGATGTGATGTTCCACTTTACTTAAGAATGCTGATGTTCAAGACTTTTTAGTATATTCTTTAACGACTGGTGTTGTTCTTTATAACTTTCTAGAATTTAGAAAATTTCATTACTTCGGACCAACTATTTCCATGGAGACTTTCTTAGACTTCTTTCTTAAACTTAAAATCTCTCTATGACTCATAATTTTTGTACAACAAAACTTAAAAGTAATAAAAATATAACACTTAATATTTTTGAGTAACACTTTGTTTTAAGATAATGTTCTTGAAAGTGTAGTGTATGTATCAAAAATATGGATATTACCGAATAATCATATGGAAGTTTAATAAAATAGTTCAATCCCGTGCGAAGCACGGGTAATTTAACTAGTGCATATATATTAAGAAATATTTTAAATCATAATTTCCACTATTGCCCTTTATAAAATCATAAATATGACTTTATAAGTATGACTTTATAAAATCATAAATATGACTTTATAAAATCATAAATATGACTTTATAAGTAGTGTAATTTTTCAGAATTCAATTATTTAGATATTTGGAGCTTAAAATGGTGAATGCAACTTTATCTCCCCTCAACGTTGGAATAAAAAAAGTTAATTCATTTTGATATTTTCTTAATATTTTTATATATCCATTTTTATGTTAACACAATTCTTATTTATGTAAAGTTTTTCATTCATATAATTTTATACATAATGTTATTATGTTACATTATTCTGATAATTTGCCGAGACCATCAAGTACACTAGTGAGTCCAATAAAAACCAAGTATAATCTTATAGCCATTTAATTTAGGGGCGGTAGAATGTATATTTATTTTACGCTTACCAATTCTAGCTATGGATTTAGTCTCAAAATTTAAAATCGAGATAACTCACCCAATTCTTTGAACCAAACAACTTACACACTTATCACACCACCACAAAACTCCCTAAATTACTTGAAACTGTAATCCAAGTGGATAAACTCCCTAGGTTACTCATCAATTGTATACACAACCAAACATAAACATAAATCATACAATGAATTAACAAAAATATATTTTATTATATTCTTGGTAACATTAACAAATGTTTATGTACAATTTCATATTTTTATTTTGTGATATATATACTAAACTATCGTACATTTTTTTGATACCTAGGATATGCAATGTGAGCCATATCTGAGAGAATAAGTTGGTACATCTAATATGGCGGATGAAGTAGTATTACAAGGTTGCATTCTTCCCAGTTTTGCCACGTGACCCGCATAACTATTTCCTTCCCTTAATGTATGCATCATGGAGATCCCAAGTTTGGACAGAAGACGTCGGCACTCTTTTATCACATCGCGATCGGGGTGATTGTCGACGGCACCTCCTTTACTCATGATCATCAATGCTTCATTCGAGTCTATCTCGATAATGACTTTCTTCAAGTTGAAGTTCTTCATCAAGGTCGACCCGCCATGTATAGCCCACAATTCCGCTGTGAGGCACGACGTTGTTCCCACACCTAATCGGCCCACAAATCCTCCTAGCCACCTACCCCTATCGTCTCTTGTAATGCCTCTATATCTTGCTAATCCTGAACTCTACATAAATATTCCAGTATCCGGATGGAGGGAATGACCAACTAATGTACCTACGGGCATCTCATTATCTAACATGTCTAACTAGGGATTGAACATGATAATAAACATTAGATACGTATCCAATAATGGAGGATCGAACACGGTGAACATTAGTAACGTATCTAATAACAAGAAAATAGACATAGTGCCAATTATTGGCAGGAGCTTGTTAAAAGTAAACAAGGAAAAGGGGTATAATAAGGAAGAGACTAAAATAGATGGTATTAATCTGAATTTTAATAGCTAAGTTGATTGACTATCTAAGAAATTTGTCAGGTTGGTGAGAGTTTGATTCTCCACATTGCAATCCCCTCCATTGTTTCCCTTATCAATAATAATTTAAAAAATGATATTAAAATAAATCATACAAAAGATGAAAACATATCAATCAACAATCTGAGAGAAAATAAATAGTGTAACCCAATTTTAGTAGTAGTTAGATAGTTTCATACAAGTGTCCCTATATCTTCATCTATTTTCCTTTTTTTTTTTTGTACCAATTTATGATGAAAAGACCTTTCAGATTTAGTTTTTTTTTTTTAATCTAAACTACACAACAAATGGATAAAGTACTAAAAAAAGTGAAAATGGGGTTCCAAAATGGAAAGAACATACCGATTCATAGACAAAATAATGAGAGTTTGAAGAAGATTGTTAGGGTTTGTAGGATGAATAGGAGAGAAAGAGGAGAGTTGGGGGCGACCAAAGGAAATAGAAATGTATGAGGGTTTAGAAAAGAGTTATGAGGGTCAAATATACACTGAATAGGATATGTGTTGGTCGCTTGGTTAAATTGAATGAACAACGGATATTAAGAAGATCAAATCTGTTATTCATTCAATTAAACTAGACGACCCACACTTCTCCCCATCGCTATTTATGTAATTCTCACAACTATTTTTCAAACCCTAATCCATTTTTATTTCCTCCAATCGCCCCAACTATCTTCTATGTCACTCTTTCATCTACAAACCTTAACAGCCTTCTTCAAGCCCTATAATTCCGTATGTGAATCACTATATTCTTTTCATCTTTTGAACCACTTGGTGGCTTTTTTCCTTTATCCATTTACTATACAATTTGGATAAAAACATGAAGATCTTAGAGGACTTTTTATCATAAATCGGTCCAATAAAGGAAGGGGATTAGGAATTCATAAAATATGGATGAAACTATTAAATACTAGTAAAATGGGGTAATACCATCTATTTCCTCTTTGAATATTGATAGATTTGTTTCCATGCTTGTATGATATATTTTAAAATACAATTTATTATTATTATTATTTTTATTATTATTATTATTATTATTATTATTATTATTAAAAATATTATTATTAGTGAAAAGGGAATTGATGGAGTAGATTACAAGTGGGGAATCGAACTCTTAGCAGCAAGGCAAAAAATTGTGTAGTCAACCATCGAGCTGCTAAATTTCCCATTAATACTATATATTTTCATCTCTTCCATATTATATTATCTCATTTCCTTGTTTGTTTTTAACAATCTCTATGTTTAATCTTAACTGTAAGAATCATAATTTAAAATCTCTTTAGTCTTTATTTTTCCCTCCCAACCCTCACCACCCCAAAAACACTTCTAACCCTAATTTAGTTTTCCATTTTTTCTGTCTTGATTTTTGATATCTAATATATAATCCATATAGTTTAAGAAATTTGGTGAAATTTTCTTTTAGTTATTCAATCCAAATTCTGGTTAAGTGTATGATGCGTTTATAAATGCAACCTTTCCCAACATAAGACTTGACTTCAAAATTGATCTTGACAAGTGTACCAAGTCCAAACCCTACACTTGACTAAGGATCGTGATTCCCCGGTCCTAACCATGATCCATAAATTAGAAACTCCAGATTCAACTTTTGAGTCCCAATTCTTGACCATGAACCTGACTTAGGATCTGATTACTTGACTCCTAGTTGATATCCGACCTTGACCTTGACCCGATACTAAGTCAACCTCAACGCCAGATCTGTGTTTGAATTTGGGTCTTTAATCTCAACTCGGGACTAGTAAGCCTTAGGTCAATGTCGGATCTTGGGTTAGGGCATGATCGGTGTGAGGATCTAGTTGTAGAAATGGTTGTGGTTAGGGCCAAGGGTTAGGGATTAGGGTCTTGGTCTGGGTTGAAGAGTGGGGTATGGGTGTAAGATTAAAGTATTTTTCTGATTTTACCGAATTGTTTTTGAGATAATATTTTATTCTTCCTAACCAAACATAAACATAACATGATATTTAGGTCTCAACCTTTAATAGCACATCATATAAAATACCTATTGTATGCTTCCCAGTGCGATCTTCCATAAGTAGCACTATTATAGTCAGTTTGGGGGATCTTAAGCCAAATTGTCTGAACACAACAAGAAACATTAAGTTTATATTTTCTCCCTGATCACATCATGTCTTAGGAAAGTTGAATGTCCCAATAGTACATAGAATAGTGAAAGCCCCAAGAACTTCCTTCTTTTGGACAAGAGAACGAGATGTTATTGCATTGCAATGGTGTAAGTTGTAGTCAGCTCAAAACATACAGATCTCTTCTTGGTAATTAACCATATCTTTCATAAATCTAGCATATCCTAGCATCTTCTCAAGTGATTTCACAAATGGTATGTGACATCAGGGAACCTCTTACAATAGTATCAACAACTTTCTTTGAGCAGAGTTCAGACCTTTAGAAAGTTTTCAACTAGTTTTCATCTATTAGCTTGTAGTTTCGGCAATATTTCAGATTCTTGTTAAATCTCAACCAGGCTCCATGAAATGCTTCTCCCCTTGCTTATTGAGATTATTTATATCATCACACAACTACAAAATCATAGACGGTTGAAGGAATCTCTCAAGAAAAACAATTGTTAGCTCTCCACAGTTTGGAATAGTCATTTTAAAGTTAAAGTGCCAAAATGTTGCTTCATCAGTTAGTGAGAAATGGAACAACATTAGCCTTATAAAATTTTGTCTGACTTGTAGAAGCATGTAGGCTTTGCATATCCCAAAAATTTGATCAAATAGAGGCTTGGATCATCTACAGAAGCTCTTTTAAATAGACCCTTCACGTTCAATAATTGTATCATTGTGCTAGTGATGTCAAAACATAGCACCAGGTGCAAGTGGAGGAGGGACTATGACACTTATTACACCTACCCTACCAAAATGAATATCATCCTCTCTTCCTTTTAGATTATGTATCATAGTGTCCTTGAGCAGAATTAGCAGCAACTGCCTCGTTAGCCAGTTGTGTCTGTTCTGCGAATCTTGCATCTTTATCTTGATAGTCAGTCTCAGCTTGTTATCGATTTTGCAGAGCACTCATCCTTGTCAGTGATAGTTAAAGATCATGGTTGTTAAAACTTAAAAACACTTTCGGTGGAACCATGATCCACCTTGAGTTTCATCCTCAAGACAGGGAGCTTATCTTTTTTTTTTTTTTTTTACTTCTCCTATTTTATGTAATCCATATAAGTTTGTGAGTTCTCAAAGATTTTTGTTTGTGTCCCTCTTTAAATGTAATTATTATTTGTGATTAATGTACAATTTAGGAGTCATCTAGAGGGTAATTACCCTAGATGAATGTATTAAAAGAAAACAAAATTCACCTGAAACTATAAATAAGAATAGAAGCACATGCAAATATTTGCAGCAAGTATTGGATAAAGTTACGAAGAGAATGTCCACTAATATGAACTCTCGTAGTGTTGTAGATAAAACAATAATTCAGCTTACATGTTTTAGTTTAGCTCTATCAAATTTAATGGATTACATATAAGAAGACAAATGAATGATACTTATAAGGATCTACAAAGGTCTATGTAATTATTTCATTTGTTGTAAGGAATGGATAGTTTATTCTTTGTAGTATAAGGAATTGGTGATGCCTTAATTTTTGACATACAATACAAATTCGACCTTAACATTAACTTAGGATCCAATTGGGTTCTACATTAAATCTTGAGTTGACAGTCAGGTAATTGGATCCCAAGTCGAGGTCAGGGGTCAAGAGATAAGAATCAATAGTTGGGTCTAGGGTATCAAGTCTCGTGCTCATGATTAGGATCTAGGATTCAGGATCCCTCGTTAGGATTTGGGTAAACGGTTTGGACTTTGGTCCATGGTCACGATTAGGTTCAAATGTTGGGACTCAGATTAGGGAAGGTTCCATTTATAATAACATTCCAAACTTAAGTGAATTAAAAGAACATTTCACCAAATTTCTTTCACAAAATGAATTTTAAGTCACTTATCAAGAAAACTATCGGAATTAGGACAAAAAAAAAAATGGAAATCTAAATTAGGATTACAAGTTTATTTTGGGGGGGGGGGGGTTAGGGGGGTGGGTATTGGAAAATACAAATTGCAGAAATTTTTAATTAGTATTTTTAGAGTTGAGATTTAACATAGAGTCTTTTAATGTTAAACAAGGAAATGAGGATACATAATATGGAAGAGACTAAAATAGATGGTATTAATGGAAATTTTAGTAGATTAGTTGATTGACTACCTAACTATTTGCTTTGTTTGTGAGAGTCTGATTCTCCATATTGTAATCTCCTCGATCGTTTCCTTTATCAATAATAAGTAAAAAAATGATATTAAAATAAATCATATAAACATGAAAACGAACCAATCAGCATTCAAAGAGGAAATAAATAGTTTAACCCAATTTTACTAGTATTTAGATAATTTTACACAAGTTTCTCAATATCTTCATCTCTTTTCCTTTTTTTGACCAATTTATGATGAAAAGTCTTCTCAATTGTTCATGTTTGTAATCTAATATTTACAATAAATGGACAGAGGAGAAAAAAAGTGAAAAGGAGGTTTGAAAAATGAAAAGAATATATCGATCACATACAAAATAATGAGAGCTTGAAGAAGGTTGTTAGGGTTTGTAGGATGAATGGGGAAGAAAAAGGAGAGTTGGGGGAAACCAAAAGAAATAGAAATGAACTAGCGTTTAGAAAATAGTTTAAGGGTTAAATATATAGGTAAAGGGAAGTATATGGGTGGTCTAGTTAAATTAAATGAACTGTGGAGATTAAAAAGATCAAATGGATTGGGTTCTGGATTGTTTTGTTTTGCCGCAACCCATTTGATCATTTTAGTCTCTGTTGTTCATTCAATTTAACTGGAAGACCCACACTTCTTCGCTTCATTATTTTTTTAATTCTCATAACTATTTTCTAAACCTAATCCATTTCAATTTCCTTCAATCACCCCCAACTCTCCTCTGTGTATCTCTTTCATCCTACAAACCTTAACAACCTTCTTCAGGCCATATTATTTCGTATGTGAATCACTATATCCATTTCATATTTGAACCAATTTTTCAATTTCTTTTTTTCTCCTTTATCCATTTACTGTAAAGTTTGGATAAAAACATGGAAATCTAAGAGCACTTTTTCTTATAAATTGGTCCTATAAAAGAAAATAGATGAGGATATCGCAAAATATGGATGAAACTATGTAAATACTAGTAAAATGGGTAACACTATGTGTTTCCTCTTTGAACAAAAAATGATTTTTTTCCTTTTTTGTATGATTTATTTTAATACCATTTATTATTATTACTATTGAAAGGGAAAATGATGGATCGATGAAAAAGTGGGGAATCGAACTCTTACAACAAGGTAAATATTTGGATGGTCAACCAACTAAGCTACTAAAATTTCTCTTGATACCATATATTTTAGTCTCTTTTATATTAGGTTCCCTCATTTTCTTGTTTATTTTTAACAAGTTCTATGTTTAATCTCAATTCTAAAAATCGTAATTTAAAATTTCTGCAATCTCTATTTTTCCATCCCCATCTCACCACCACAAAAACATTTGTAACCCTAATTTATTTTTCCATTTTTTATAGTCTTCATTTGAATTATTTCATTGATATATAATATAGAATCCATCTAGTTTAAGAAATTTAGTGAAATTTTATTTTATTTAATTCAACCTTATTCCTGGTTAAGTGTGGAATGATTTTATAAATGCAGCCTTCCCAAACCTAAGACCTAACCTCAGAATTGATCTTGACAAGATTACTAATTCCCAACCCTAATTAAACTAGACTATGGATCCCGATTCCTCGATTCTAACCCAGAGCCTGAGACTCGAGACCTCAAACTCAACTCTTGACCACTGACCCTGACTTGGGATCTTAGCACTTGACTCCTAACTTGAGATCCAACCTCGGCCTTGAGCTAATCCTAACTAAGTATTAGGTCAGATCCGGGTTCAAATTTGGGTCCTTAATCTCAGTCGGGATTATGATAGAAATTAGGTCTTGAGTTAGTGTCAGATCTTGGGTTAGGGCATGATCGTCTTGAGGATAGTTATAGGTATGGTCGAGGTTAGGGATCAGGGTCTAGGTTTGGGTTAAAGGGAGGGGTACAGGTCTAATGGTAAAGTATTTGCCTGATTCTACCTAAATGCTCTTGAGACAATATTTTCTTCTTACTAACCAAACAAAAAAAAACAATAACGTGATATTTACGTCTCAACCTTCACTAGCACATGATATAAAATTCCTATTATACGCTTCACAGTGCGATCCTCCATAAGTATCTACATTGTAGTTAGTTTTGGGGAGGGGGGTCTTTGTAACACCTCTCTACTAGAAAGAACTAGAAAGAGCTAGAATTAAAAAGATTCATTTTTGGAAAGAATGAAAAATCTGGAAATTTGACAAAATTAAGTTAAGTTTGAGTTTTGGTCAACTTCAAACTACCATAACTCCTAGCTTATGATGAGTTAGGTGTTCTACAAGATACAGTAGGAAATATCTTTGAATTATCTTTCCAACTCAGCTGAGTTTGCACAATTTCGAGTTTGTATGAGGGAGATATGCCTATTTGGAGTTGAGCTGTTTAGATAAGGAAAATCTAAATCGGATTTCAGAAAGGTATTTTGGTCTTTTCCATACCCAATTAGTTAATTTAATTTTTAGAAGTTTAATCTAAATCTAATCAGAATTATATATCAGTTTACACATTTACCAAAACACACTACAGGTTGGAGAAAAGAGAAAAGAGGAGAAAGGAGAAGAAAGGTTCAAGATTCATCAAATTCTTGTGATTTTGGACATGTATTTTGCCAAGGATTCAATCCTACGAGGTATGTAAGATCACATAGCATTGGGTTAGTTCACTCACACTCCAATCATGATTCAATTCAGCGTAATTGTGTTCTTGAAAGAAAAGATTATGAGTTCTTGATGTAATTTGTTTAAGTTCTTGTGGATTCTTGTTGTTGAAGTCATTGAGACATTTCTTGAGTTTGATTCATAAAATTAGGTGTGATTTTGAGTATATTCCTACATACATTGGTTATATAGTCGAATATAAGTGTTTGGAAAAAGAACCAATTGAATCTAGAGGGTTTAGAGTTGAAAAACGAGCAAGAAAATTTGTCAAATACCTGGGGAGAGGGCTGGGACACCGCGCCTCTCAGAGAGCCCCAAAGGAACTTCTAAAATTTGAGCTCTGGGGTGCCACGCCATCAAGAGTGCCCTAACCCAACTTCTGAAGTTTTCCCTCTGGCGCCCTGCGCCACTTAGAGCGCCAGGGACGCCAAGTTTTCTACCTTTTCCCACTTCTTTCCGTTTGAGTTCCCTAGCGACGTACCTAAGTTTTCTAGTTGATTTATACATTCTAAGGTATGTCTAAACATCATGAAAACATCTATAAACATGATATCATAAGCCTTGAATCCATAATTCAATTCAAGGAAAGTTAAGAGTCAAGTCCAGAGAAGTTCATAGAGTCTTCCAAAAGTCTTTTGCAAATGCTTTAACTTTGTTTTAAGACTTGAGTTTTGAGTTGAGTAAGGAGTAAGAGTAAAGTTATTTTCTTCAAAATATTATACGGGAACTAAGTATTCCCAAGAGTTGAAATTTTTTCACATTTAAACAAGAAAACAAACACCGATTTCCAAGAGAGCTTTTAAGCTAGTTTTTAAGTAATTACCTCAAATCACAAAAAGACTTTTGTTTTTAAAACATATAAGCTGAGTATATTTTGGGAGTAGTATTGAGCACTGATATGGGGATGAGGTCATACTTTTTAGATGACACATTAGTGCTTTTTATCATAGACTAGTGGATCCATTTAGTTGATGCGTTCTATATCATGACAAGGTATAGGACAGTTCTAGCAGCATGGGCGAGACATTGTATCATCACTTTAGCTCGAAGTGATGGTTGTCAGTTAGAGAAACTCCCATAGTATTATATTACTTTATTATGTAAGCTGAGTTGTTAATGTATTTCTTTAATACATTGAGTTGTCATCTACTATTTTAAATGCTTTGTGTAAACTGCACCTTTATTGTTATTTTTACTTTGCATTTGAGTTGAGTATCCATGAGTTGAGTAAAGCTAAGGTAAGTATTCTTTCCAAGCTTATGGCATGTTTAGTTTTCCCCTCGCATGCTCGCACATTCAATGTACTGATGCCATTTGGGCTGCATCTTTTAATGATGCAGATACAGGTAACTAGGATCAACATCCAACGCCTCGTTGATCTAGTTGAGCACTCAGAGTCAGTTGGTGAACCTCATTGCTTTACGAAGGACTCTTTTGACATTGTTTTCTAGTATTTCAATTTTTTAGATGATTGGGGGTCTTGTCCCGATATCCCTCTTTGTATTTAGAGGCTTCGTAGACAGTTAGCTATGAGTTCTTTAGTCTTGTAATTCAGATTTTTTCTATGATACTTGAGTTGCCAATTTGGCTAGTCTAATATTTCTTGAAGTTACTGCATGAGTAATCCTTCGAGACTGTTTTCTAGCTTTTTAAGTCTTCCGCTATAACTCTATAAGTTAAGCCAGTCCTGCCCAGGGTGTAGGCTCGGGGCATGACAATCTTGGTATCAAAGCCCAGAGTTCAAGAATCCTAGGGAGTCTATGAAGTCGTGTCTGTAGAGTTCTAGTTATCGGTGTGAAGCGCGCCGCATCTATAGTCAGGAGGCTATAATATTTAGGAAATTCCTTCACTTCTTTCATATTCATTTCGTGTGATAGAGTTTATCTCTATAAAGTTTCCTTCTAGATCATTCTTGCGCGTGTATTTTCGTTGATCATGCCTCCACGAAGAATTGTCCGAGGTTGTCTTACTAGGCGTAATGTTGAGGAGCAAGGGGTACCAAACGTACTTGAAGTGCAACCTTAAGGAGAGGATAGCAATGCTAAATTTTGGGAAGTAATCTGAATGCTAAGTCAAGTTGTGGCCAACCAAATTGGGAAAAAAAAGGGGCTCGACAGGAAGAGGCTGATACTTCGAGGATCCACGAGTTCTTGAGGATGAATCCTCCAAGGTTCACTGCAAAAGGTGTTCAAGCACTACTAAAGATCCAGAAAATTTTGTTGAGGAACTGCAAAACGTGTTTAAGGTTATGGACGTTGTTGATGCTGAGCGAGTGGAACTAGCTTCATATCAACTAAAGAGTGTTGCTAGGACCTGGTTTGACCAGTGGAAGAAGAGTAGGGATGAGGATGTGCCGATTTTGAGTTGGGATGTGTTCGAGAGTGCGTTCTTGGGGAATTTCTTTCCCCGTGAACTGAGAGAAGCCAAGGTACGGGAGTTTCTCACCCTTAAAAGTGTTTATGAGTATGGTTTTAAGTTCACCCAACTTTCTTGATATGCTCCAGAGATGGTTGTGGATATAAGGAGTAGGATGAGTTTGTTTGTTGTCGGGATGTTTCACCTTCTTGGATGAAATTGAGGTTTTTGGTAAGATGGTACAATGCAACGTAGGAGAAACCAGCTCGTTCCTGGATACCCTATCAAATCTAGCTGATATGTATCAAATCAGGATGCACCATGAACTTGACGCTCTAATAAAAGGTTGGCAGGCACCATTGATATATGATATTCTTCACCTTGGATGGCTAATGGTGCAAGAATTGGGAAGAAAGATCTAATTGTAGGGCCCATTATTGGTTCAGGTTCATTAGTAGCAACATCATGCCGTCCCAGAATAAATACATCCCTTTGTATGCCAAGGTAGGGATAGTGGGTAAAATCATCGATTGAGAGCAAATTAATGTGGGTTCAATTATTGTGAGGAGATGCTTCTAAGGGCCAGACATAAACAGACATCATTGACATACCTGATCTTTATCACAATTCTATGAAAAGGTTGGAGTTCCCTTTTTGGGGAAGGTTGATGTGTGGATCATCTTGGCTTCCCTCAATGACATTCGGAGGATTTAAGCTGATTATTTATGGGACAACACAACTCGGAGGAAGCTACAACCACTAGAAACTATACCCATTATCAATCCTTCTTTACTAGCTACCGAGGCCACTTTATTCGCTCCTACTATGGAGCCGTTAGGTATACGTATGCCTCCTTCAGTTCTCTTCATTTTCAGTTTGATACCTCTCCGACTAAGGTTCAACACCTGGAGCCTTAAGAAAGAGAAAGGAGAGCTGAAGAGCAATTGGCGATTCGCCGAATGTTATTGGTCAGCCTAACTAGCATCACCCAATGAGTCACGCATTGAGTTTTGGGCAATATTTTGGGAAACTATAAATAGTCCAAAGGAGAGGAAAAATGGAGTTAGATTTTGATAGAGAGTTCCATAGTTCCAAATTTCAAAACATTTTGGAGAGAGAAACACTTTTTCCTTTGTGAAAAACACTTTTAGTTTTTGGGGTTTTCAACTTTTGTTCTTGAAATTGATAAAATGAAGTTGAATCCAAAGTGTGTTTTCTTGTAATTAATTAATTTCATGTTTTCCATGGCTACTCTCATACAAGGTTTAATTTCTTTACACTTTGTGATAGGTGGCTAATACCCCAAGATCTATAGGTGCATTTAGGGGGTTGTGTGATGATTTAATGTAATGGGTATTGTGTTACGCCTTTTTTCTTGTTGTTGTTAATATACAGATTTGGGGTAATTAGCATAGGGTTAAATTATACGTTAAGGTTGCAAATTTAATTCCTATTTCTGATCTCTAATTGATGCTCGAAAGAGAATGATTGAAGTGGGTAGTTAGTTCGATACTAGCAATTTAGGTTTGATGTTTGTAGCTTGATTGAAAAAAAAGGTTATGGGTTTGATCTATTTGCTCCATTTGAGCATTGAAAGAGAGAATAGAGTAAGGTATTTGGTCATATAGTATTTTACATAGATAAAATCGAAAGAAGATTCTATGAATTGATGCTATGAAATCGAAAGTGTCATTGATGATGACCCAACCTATACGTGAATATTTATCACTATTGATTTATAATCTCCACATCCTTATATTGCCTGTTACTTATTTAATTTTCTAAACTTCTTGTTTAATTGGTACTATTGATAACAAAATATTTTTTCGTAAATTTGATGGAATTATCCACCAACTTATTTTAACTCTTACAAATGAATAACTTTACAATCCAAATTTCATTATTGAATTCTCCGCACTATATCATTCTCTATGGGATTCAACCTCGACCCTTTTTTTGGGTGTTTTTATTAACGACGACTGCATACACTTTTCATTGTTTTTGAAGAGTAGTTTGAGCATTATCACCTACCAGCTTTTATGTCAGGGCTATTTTAGGTTTTTCCCTCTGTGTATAATACCTAAACTATGCCATTTTAATCCCTATTCTAAGCCCTATATAAATGATTTAAGTCCTAAAAGCACCCATTCTAAATCATTCACCTAAATTCTAAGTTTCCCTCCAAGTTCTTCCCTAAATTCCTCTCTAAGGCTAAGGAAGAAAAAGCTAGTGTTTAACTTCAAAATTTTAAATTCACCATAGCTATTGGTCTTTTATAACTAAGGTATGTTAGTATTCACTTATGGAGTCCTTTCCTCCATAGGGTTACTAAAAGATCTTCCATAGATTCTCAATTCAATATTAGGGTTTATTCAATATCTGTGGGTTCTTTTCAATCATGATTTTCATTGCTTGTTTCTATATTTAAATGTTTAAATTGAAGTAGTTACATGATTTCAAGTTCAATTCATATGAACCGATGCATTATCCATGATTTTAGACTATGAACACATAATGAAGCTTATGATTTTTAAATATGACTTTTATAAAGTTATGCATGCTTTAATGAAAGAGATGTAAATCATTTAAGGATGCTTAGAGACGAAAGTATCAATGTTATTGTTGTGAAAGGTTTTATCACATACTACTAAGATCATGATTGTGAAAGGTTTTCTCACCTAAGTTGAATTAAGTTTTAGGAGCTATTCAAAATGAACTCTACCGTGGATCGGTGGCTTAATTGTTTCTATTCATTGATTATAAAATTAATATGATTAATGACTACTTCATGGTATTTTACTTAGCACCGAGAAAACTTTTGGGATGAAGGTTTCTGCTGAGTGTGTGTGGACCTTTTATTAGCATTCTTCAAGTCATAGAACTATGTGCCACTATAGGGTTTGTCTAAAATAGACACTAGCTAATGGATCCACTTTAGCTTAGATTCATGGTTCTTACCTTGGGAAGTAAGGCCATATATTTTCAATTTAGGATAGACACCGGAGTCTATGTTATGGTCTATGTCGTTTAAATGGTAAACTTCCCACAATAATAAACCAAGCTTACTTTCAAAATAACTCAAAAAGTGTTTTAAATATGTTAAGTTTGCATTTACCATGATTATGAGTTATTTTTTCTAACCTTTTATCTTATGATTTATCTAGGTCAGTGCATCATGAATAGTTTTTTAGCATGATTTCGTAATGTTTATGCATTGATATAATACTTAGTACATTCCACGTACTAATGCATAATTGTGCCTACATTGTTTCACTAATGAAGGGTCTGACTCTCCTATCTCTCATATTTATGGTTAGTTGATCTCTTAGAACTCGAAGATTGGTGATTCCTCATGTTTCGAACACCGAGACACGTTTACATGCTTTTCTTTATTTCAATTTTTAAACATTTGTATATGGTGTATGAGTAACGTTCCAACCACTTCTTTTTGAGGTAATAGATGACTTGTTGAGATTATATTAGATTTTCTCTTTCTCAACTCTTTTATGATACAATATTGTTTGTTTTGAAATCTATATTTCTATTATCTTGTATGTTGTATGCTAAGTGACTTTTGTAGGACCTTTTGTGGTTCTATACACCATGTTACTCTTAGGGTATAGTTTGGGTCCTGAAAAAATTAGTATTCAGAGCATAAGGTTTAGAAAGGTCCTAGAATTTATCATAAGCCATGTAGAGTAAAGGTTTGTTCATGAGTGTGAAGCACGCCACATTTATGAATAGAAGGGTATAAGATGTCTAGGAAACTCCAGTTCTTTCGTCATTCTGAATTCGTGCATAAAGTGTAACTCTATATGTCTATCTCCTAATCCTTATCCGATGCTTTTCAGGATATGGCCCCTTGAAGACCATAAGTTAGAGAAAATGCGGGTGAGCATATGAAACAAGAAGCTCCTGAAGTTCCAAACAACCCTTTGGTCGGGGAAGTGATTCATGCCGAACTTTGAGCCACTTTTTAAGTGTTGGGTCAAGCTATTATGGCTATAGCCAATAAGGAGGTTCTGGTCCCCGTGAACCCAAATGTGTGTACGACGGTAACTAGAGTGAAGGACTTTACTAGAATGAAACTCCAACGAGCCAAAGTATACCCTAGGCATAACATGGCATATAAGACCACGAGAGACCCTAAACAAGCCACTTAACCTACATCATACAAGCTAATAGAAATTCAATAGAGTTTAAAAATACAGTTTCAAAAGAGTTGATAAAATGAAGTGGAATTCTAACATAGTCTCACAACCATCTAGTACATCAAGAGTGATCGAGACATAACCCATACATAACATATAATGCTAAAAAATAAAGACAATATGAAATAAAAGCTCGATCCTCGAAATATGCGAGCTCACAAATCTTCAATCTACTAAAGTGATCCCTAGCCTTAGGGATGTGAATCAGAAACGTCAGACCCTACATTAATGAAAAAATGTAGGCAAAAGTATGCTTTAGTACATGGAATGTACCAAGTATGATAACAATGCATAAAAGTATGAAATCATGCTAAAAGGACTTTACGTGAAATGACATGCAATGACCAAGCTAAATCATAAGATGAAGGGGTTAGAAAATATATATCATAAAACATGGTCAGTGCAATCTTAATATCTTTAAACATTCGTGAGATCCTTCTTGAAGTAAACTTATTTCATTATTGTGGGAGATTTACCTTTAACCGACATAGAGACCATATGAGCTGTAACATGGAATTTGGTGTCTACCCCACACCGAAAAGAGGTTTTCTTAGTTTCCAAGTTAAGAACCATGAAGTTCTAGCTTACGTGGATCCACTAGCTAATGTCTAACTAGGAAAAACCATGGAGGCACATAGTTTATGAGACATGGTTAATCGCCACTTGTCCAATAGGTTCTAAGCATAAATCCCACGGAATATTCGTTAGTCTTAACTTTTCTTATCATTGAGACAGGGGTAATCGCCGCTTGTCTTTTCATTGGAGGTCATGGGTATTGGCCGCTTACCTCATTATCTATGGAAGGGCATATCAAGTAGCCAATCCAAGCTAAGTTTCATTAGAGTAGCTCATTAAATTTTTATTCATCTTAGGTGAGAAAAGCTTTCAACCTTATGCATACTTTATGTGAGAAATCCTTTCACAACAACAACATTGATGCTTCAATCTCAACGCAAATCTTAAATTATTTACATCGATTTCATAAGAACATGCATATCTTCATAAACTCATCTTTCATGATTCAAAAGCTTTATTCACATATAACAATCAATTAGATCATAATTGAAAATAACCCATGAGAGTAAGTAAAAACCCTAACTTCCATTGGAGATTCTACCTTGTAAAAGTTGGAGAATTAAGGAACCCTATGGAGGAAAGGACTCCATAGGTGAATACAATCGTACCTTGATGCCAATAGCTTACAATCAATGGTGAATTTGGAGACTTGACCTTGAAACCCTAGTCTTGTTCTTCAAGCTTCTAAAGAGAGAATATTTAGGGAAGAACTTTGATCAACTTCGGAAATTTGGTTGAATGATTTCAATTAGGGATATTTTGGGATTAAAATGTTTATATATGGTCTCTAATAGAAGGCAAAATGACATAGTATTGAGTTGGAATAATTAGGTAAAGCCCAAAAGACCCTTATTAAAATAACTACCCAACGGCCAGAACTATGGTTCGTTGGTCCACGGACCGTGGTGGTTGTCCATGGGTGGGATCAAAGACCACCAAGTTTGGACCCCCAAATACGGGACCTATGTATGGTCTGTGGGTCAACCTATGGACTGTACATCTCAGCCGTGGGTCCTATGTTTTGATCCTAAAATTTCTCTATGTTTGGGATTCATCTAAAGGGCCTACCTACGACTCGTGCATAGAATAATGGACCGTCCTGGTGAAGTGTTTGAAAGTTCAGGAACTTTACAACTTTGGAAAATTGGGTCTGACCAACCACAGGCCTACCTACGGATGATTTGTCATACCATGGGCCGTTGGTGGCTCCATTGCTACTGACACCAGATCCTGGAAAACTAGATTTTCCCATCTTTTGAATATGAGGTATTAAAATATCTCCCCTTTGGGAACATTCGTCCACGAATGATAAGGTATCATAAGGAGGGTAGGAACTTAACCTAGTATATCGACATGAATGCAATCACATAAATGCACTTATAAGGAGAAAACATCAACTCTAAGCTACAGTATGTTCAAAACGTCATATCATGAAGTCTATCTACAACTCATACTCAAACGCATATAAACATGAAGGAATCACTTAAGGTAACTTATTTTCTCAAAATTTAAGCTTTTCATGAACATGCATAAATGAGGAAATCATGGGAATATCTAAGACACATGAAACTAAACGAGTAAACCATGAGGAACTAAATACATCAAGCTAGAGTAGGGATAAGAGGAAATTAATCACGGTAATGGGACATTATATCAGCCATGGCCTCCCAAGTGGCACCCTTAACTAACTGATTCCCCCATAGAACTTTCACGGAAGCAATTTCTTTTATTCTTTTAACTTGTCCGTCCAAAATCTCGATCGAAACTTACTCATAAGAAAGATTCTCTTTAACTCCCAAACCTTCTAAGGGAACTATAGATGTCAGATCTCCAACACATTTCTTCAATAAAGTTACATGGAAAATTGGATGCACCAATGCCAAGTCATTAAGCAAATAAAGTTCATAAGCGACCTTACCAATTCACCTCAAAATTTGATATGGGCACACATAGAAGGGACTAAGCTTCCCTTTCTTCCCAAATCTAATTACACCCTTCATAGGTGAGATTTTCAAGTAGACCCATTCATCTACATCAAACTCAAGATCTCTTCTTCTAACATCCGAATAGAACTTTTGTCAACTTTGAGCCATTTTCAACCTTTCTCTAATAAGCCGAACTTTCTCCATAGCCTCATGTACCAACTCGGGACCTATCAAAGAAACTTCACCCACTTGGAACCAACCTATAGGAAATCTAAACCTTCTACAATATAGATACTCAAAAGGTGCCATATCAATTCTTGAGTGGTAGTTATTATTATATGTAAATTCAATTTAGGACAAGTGATCATCGCTATTACCCTTGAAGTCAATTGCACATGCTCTCAACATATCATCCAAAGTTTCGATTGTATGCTTTGCTTGACTATCAATTTGCTGATGAAAGGTCATACTATGCTTCACTCGAGTACGAAGACCCTTTTGGAAAGATTTTTAAAACTAAGAAGTGAATTGGGTACCATGATCAAAGATAATGGATAAGGGAGTTGTGTGCAACATAACCATTTCTCTCAAGTACAACTTGGCATAGTTCTCCGCCAAATAAGAGACATTGACGGGAATGAAATGAGACTATTTCGTCATTTGATCTACAATAACCCAAGCTGAGTCATGCTGCTGCTGGTTTTGAGGTAACCCAACAATGAAGTCCACATTCACATCTTCCCACTTCTAAGTAGAAATGATTATATCTTGAGATAAACCTCCCGACTTTTGATGCTCAAATTTCACTTGTTGATAATTGGGACACTTAGCCACAAATTACGCAATATCTGTTTTCATCCTATTCTACCAATAGACCTCCCACAAGTCATAGTACATCTTGGTGGCTCTTGGGTGAATGGAATATCCAGAAGAATAGTCTTTTGATACGATTGGCCCTCTCAAGTCATCAACGTTAGGAACACACAAACAACCTTAATATCGAAGCACACCATCTCCCATTTAGGAGAAAGCCTTTATGGACTTTATAAGCACCGCTTCCTTTAGCTCAACCAAAGTTGGATCAAGACCTTGCTTGGCTTTCACATCATCCACAAAAGATGATTCAAAAACATTGTGAACCACAACACACTCTTTGGCAGATTCAACTAACTGAACACCCAATCGGTCCAATTTATGAAAATCTCAAACCAACTTATTTTATCTTCATCAATGTGAGCAACACTACCCATCGATAACCGACTAAGGGAATCACCACCACATTTGCTTTACCAACGTGATAGAGAACACTTATATCATCATCCTCTAAAAACTCAAGCCACCTCCTTTGGCGAAGATTTAGATCTTTTTGTTTAAACACATATTGCAAACTCTTATGGTCAGTAAAAACAACTATATGAACACCATACAAGTAATGCCTGCAAGTCTTTAGAGAAAACACAACCTCCATTAGTTCAAGATTATGGATAACATAATTCTTTTCATGGATCTTGAGTTTCCTTGATACATAGGCAATGTCTTTCCCATTTTACATAAGGACACATCCTAACCCAATTCTTGAAGCATCACAATAAACAAAAAATCCATTAGTTCCTTCCGGTAGAGTTAATACTTGAGCGGAAGTAAGTCTATCTTTCAATTCTTGGAAAGACTTTTCACACACTTTGAACTATATGAACTTAACCTTATTTTAGGTCAAATCCATCAATGGAGAGTCAATCAAATAAAACCCCTAAAAAAAACTTCTATAATAACCATCCAAACCCAAGAAACTTCTAATATCCGAAGGGGTTAGAGGTCTAGGCCAAATCTTGACCGCATCCGTCTTCTTAGGATCTACCTAAATACCTTTACCAGAAACAATATGATGAAGGAAAACCATGGACCTTAGCTAAAACACAAATTTGCTAAACTTTGCAAAGAGCTTTTGGTCCTGGAGGACTTGCAACACAATCCTCAAATCATCGGTATTCTTGTCTTCGCTCCTCGAATAGATCAATATATCATCAATGAACTGAATCACAAACATATCAATGGATTTTCTAAACAGCTTATTCAAACCATAAATCTGGCTGGAGCATTAGTAAAACAAAACGACATCACCAAAAACTCATATGATCATACCGAGTTTGAAAATCTGTCTTGAGAATGTCATCTTCTTTCAGCCCAATTGGTGATAACCTGATCGAAGGTTAATCTTAGAGAATTAAATTGCTCCTTGAAGTTGATCAAACAAATCATCTATATTTGGAGGAGGATATTTATTCTTAATAGTAACTTTGTTCAATTGTTGGTAGTCAACACTCATATGAAGTGAACCATCTTTCTTTATAAGAAACAAAACTAGAGCACCCAATGGAGAGATACTCGGTTGGATGAAACCCTTATCCAAAAAATCTTTCAATTTTTCTTTTAATTCATTAAGTTCTGTTGGGACCATACGACAAAAGAGGAATAGAGATAGGTTGTGTATCTGGTAGAAGGTCAATACCGAAGTCAATTTTCCTTTCGGGAGGAACTTCTAGTAGATCATCGGGAAACACTTTTGGAAACACATTAACAACGGGGACCAACTCAAATATAGGAATTTTGGAATCCATATCCCTAACCCATATAATGTGGTATATGTAACACTTAGAAATCATCTTTCTAGATTTAAGAGAAGAAACAAACTAACTCTTAGGCATAGAACTTTCCCCTTTCAAGTTTAGGACAGGTTCATTTGGAAATGGAAGCTTGACTACTCGGGTTCTACTGTCAATAGAAGCATAACATTCAACAAGCCAATACATACTAAGGATAACATCAAAATCTAATATATCAAGCTCTATAAGATCAACATGAGTGACTCTGTGGGATAAGGAGATGGGACACTTTTAGTAGACTCTCTTAGCCACAGTAGAATCACCGACAAGAGTAGAGAAAGAAAAAGCTAATAACAACAAATCCAAAAGAATATCGAACCGCATAGCCACATCGGACGTCATAAAAGACAAGGCAGAACTAGGGTCAAGTAAAGCATAAACATCAATTTGGAAGACTTTCAACATATTGGTAACCACATTTGGAGAACCCTCTTGCTTATGTCGAGTTTGAAGTGCATCGATCGGTTTTGCTTTTGATTTCTACTAGAACCTAATAAAGGGTAAGGTGTAGCACATCGATGATTATCTCTATCATTCTTAGCAATTGAGGGAAAATTCCTTATCTTGTTATCCATCTTGCAACAACCAAAGCATGCATTGGAACCGACTAGGCATTTTCCCTCATGCTTTCTTCCATATTTAGAAATGGTAGACAATAAAGATTCACTTCCATTCCCTCTTTGAGGCTTAGGGTTTAACATACTATCTTTGTTAATCATAGGAGGAGCATTGGAGGATCCTTGACCAAAAAAACTTTGTCGAAACTTAGAACGACCATGCCTTTCGAACATTGAATGTGAAAAGTCACCATCACCGGTCTTGGCCATCTTTTCCTCCCTAGAACTTTACTTAAGTTTCTCCTCATCAATTTGTTGAGCATGAACCATGAGACAAGAAATTTCCATATCATTGATAAGAATGGTGGTACGACATTCCTTGACCACTATTTCAGGCATACCCAAAACAAACTTACTCATTTTTTCCCTAGGATCAACAATCATAGTGGGAGCATATCGAGACAATCGTGTGAACTTTAAATCATATTCCTTCACACTCATGTTCCCTTGACGAAGGATGATGAATTCAAGCACCTTTGCCTCTCTTATCATAAGGAGAAAAAACCTATCAAAGAAAGAAACTTCGAAGTTTACCCAATCAGGAGAACCCACATCTTCTGCCCTCTCTTCATTCCATTAGTTGAACCATATTTTAAAAACACCCTTAAGTTGATAAGCAACCAATTATACTGTAACACCCATAAATGCTAACAAGAGTCGCATGTCAATTTACCGTTGCTTAATTACTACAATATGTTTTACTCTTATTTTGGGAACTTGAAATGTTGTGATAATTTCTAGCTCGCTTAGCATAAATTGTATTGTAATATAAGGGATTATATTGGGGTATTTACATAATAGTCTAATTAGAATTTTGTACACTTTTAAAAGGAGGTGAAGGATATATACATAAGGATATATGTATGCATTTTGGGCAGCACACAACACTATTTGGGCAGCCTTGAGGGACAGCTGTGCATTGGGATAAATATCACTTTTGTGCCTATATTTTGACATCTCCTCTAGAGAATTTCAGTTCCTTCACAGTCTAAGCACCTTAGAACATTAGTTAACCATTTTTTCATCAATATCACAAGAGAAAAACTTGGTTCTTTTGGCTGGAATTCAAGACACACACTACTATGGTAAGTAGTCGTAATCTGTTTTGTAGCAGAGTAGTGTGTATTACTTTTAGAATATCTCATTTTGTAGAACTCATTTGTTGGTTAATAAATTTGATTTGGAAACTAATTCATGTATCTACAACTCTTATGTTTAGGTAAAACTCTAATTTAGCTGTTATGGATTTGAAATATGGGACGCAACATAGGACAAGTTTTGTCTATATTTTAGGTTTGGAAATCCTGTATGGACAACTGTTTGTGTTTTGAATATATATTTTTGTACAAAATAGATTTTGCGGTGATTCTTATTTATTTGCAACCTTAAGAGATGTACCTACATATTTCATGAAGGTTATAAAGTCTAGTTTTGCCATTTTCATTTTTAAATCTAAGTTGCAACATGAGGTACTAGGCTGGCCAGAATCACTGTTTTGGGAGCAGAGTCATTTCTGTACGGGCTAAGCTTACTTGTGATGATAATTCCATTTTGCTTCAACATTATTGAGTCGCTAAGTATTAAAGAAGCTATTTAATTATATTTTTTAAGGTTGTATACACTCGTGAACAAGTTGAGGACCTTTATACATTGGCTAGTCTACAGTTTGAACCTGCGAAGTTGTGTGGACTGTTTCTACGATAAAGTATCGAGGTTTGTGTATAAACTTGTACTTGCACTCTTTTAACTGCTGGTATATCTGAAAGTTGATCTTGGTACCTTGGTTAGCTCTTGTCACTTTGCATTTTCGTGTTGGTATGACGCATGTGTAACTCGCCCACTTGCACAGATTGTTTGATCACTTGGCACTCTTGTTGGGACCTTGTCCTTCTTGTGGCTGTGACTTTGTCACCATTGGCATGTCTCTTGATTTGGATCATTTGCCATCTTGATTCTAGATTTGTAGTCCGTCTTAAGAATGTAAGTCGTCCATTTTAAGTACGAACTAAAAAGCCATTTTTAGTATGGTTCTTGGTTCTCTTGATTATTGGGCTTTGACCCTTCTTGATACGGAGCGTCGGCCCTTCATGATACTTGCTTGTGCTTGGTGTGACGACATGCTATATATATTGGGCGAGTCTTATTATTGAATCTCTTGGAAAATAGTGCCTTGAACATTCTTGACATTTGGATCTTTAAATATCGAACTTGATACTCTTTATATACAGTTACTTGATGCATTTATTATGTTTCAATTGCGCTGCTGATGACTTGAGAAAGATTTCTTGGTAAATTTAGAGGGCGTCAAACCTATAGTTTTTACACCACTAAGCTATATGCTTAGTGATAGTTGTTTCTATCGTAGGGAATGATCGAGAGGAGGCGTGAAGCTAGCCATTGGAGATGGAAATTTTGAGAGCCTTAAGGAATATCACATTTGCATATAGGCATCTATATATTGTATAAACTTTGGGACTTATACATGATCTATGTGTTGTATAATTGCATGAAACTTTGAGGGCTAATCGGATCAGGTCACCATGGTTTGTAATATAAGTATGGCTACATGTTTTGTTCATTTGGGGTGTGTAAGCCCAAGTCTTGTAATATATTAATTTTACTACTTATTTTTAAATGGTTGTATTAAGCGTGAACCACTTGATTGGGTACTTAGAAGTTGATAATATTGGTTTTATATCATTTTACTAGCGTGAGGACAATATATGCGTAAAAATCTCGTAAGTTATTAGCTTATGTAATTTTAGAAAGGTCGTTACATCTACCTTTTCCACTGGGGTCACTCTCATGATCATCAACACCTTATACACTTCATCAATGAACTCTTGAGGATCTTCCTCAACCTTTAAACCATGAAACTCCATAGGATTCATTCTAGTGAAGTCTCTCACTCTAGTTTCTATCGTACCAACATTTGGCTTCATGGGAACCACAACCTCCCTATTGGCTTGTGCTGTCGTGGCTTGAGCCAATACTTGAAAAGCATCCCTAAACTCTACTTTAGTCACTTGTTAGGTCAAAGGGTCGACCGGAGCTTGGGGAGCTTGAGGAGGAGATTCCCATTCCACATTCTCTCCCACATTCCTTCTACTATATGCCCTTCGAGTGGCCATATCTTGTAAATTATCGGATAAGGATTAGGAGAGAGCGACATTAGAGAGTTAAACTCTATCGCATGACTTTAGAGTAATTAAAGAAGTGGAGTTTCCTAAACATCTAATAACCTCTCATTCATAAATGTGGTGGGCCTCACACTCATGAACAAGACTCTGTTCGAAGTGGTTTCTGAGACTTTGTAGGATCTTTCTAAACCTTATGCTCTGAATACCAAGTTTATCACGACCCAAAGTATACCCTAGGTGTAACACAGCGTATAGGACCCCAAGAAGCCTTACACAAGCCCCTTAGTATACATCATACAAGGTAATAGAAATTCAAGAGAATTTAAAAAATATAGTTTCAAAACATAAGAGTTCATAAAATATAACAGAAGTCTAAGATATTCTGAAAACTATCTAGTATAAGAGTGATCAAGACGTAACCCGTACATTACATATAATAGTGAAAAATAAAGACAATATGAAATAAAGGATCGATTCACCTAACACAAGGACTCACAAATCTTCAATCTACTAAAGTGATCCCTAGCTACGAAGATGTGAATCATGAGCGTCAGACCCTATAAAAATGAAAGAAGGTAGGCAAGAGTATGCGTTAGTACATGAAATGTACCAAGTATTTTACCAATGCATAAAAGCATGAAATCATGCTAAAAGGATTTTACGTGACATGAAATGCAATGACCAAGCTAAATTATAAGATGAAGGGGTTAGAAAACATATATCATAAAACATGGTCAATGCAAGCTTAACATATTTAAACATTCATGAGATACTTCTTGAAGTAACCTTAGTTCATTATTTTGGGAGATTTAACTATAACCGACATAGAGACCATGTGAGCTAAAACACGGAATCCTAGTGTCTACCTCACACCAAAAAGAGGTGTTGTTACTTGACAATTAAGCACCATGAACTTTTAGCTTACGTGAATCCACTAGCTAATGTCTAACTAGAAAAACCTATGGTGGCACATAGTTTATAGGACATGGGTAATCGTTACTTGTCCTCTTGGTGCTAAGCATAAATAATGACACTTCAAGTAGTCAATCCAACCTATGTTTCATTATTATATCTCCTTAAATTTGTATTTATCTTAGGTGAGAAAACATTTCAACCTTATGTATACTTTATGAGAGAAATTCTTTCACAACAACAGCATTGATGCTTCAATCTCAAAGCAAATCTTAAATCATTTTCATCAATTTCATAAGAACATGCATATCTTCATAAATTCAGGTTTCATTATGTAAAAGCTTTATTGACATGATCAATTCTAGAAAACATGGATCATTCATGGGTTCACATGGATTTAACTCAAAATAATGCAATTATCTTAATTCATGCATAAAAAGACATAAAACAGTCAATTAGATCATAATTAAAAACAAACCATGAGATTGAGTAAAAACCCTAACTTCCGTTAAAGATTCTATCTTGTAAAAAATAGAGAATTTAGGAACCCCATGGAAGAAAGGACTCCATTGGTAAACCTTATCATATCTTTATACCAAGAGCTTACAATCATTGGTGAGTTAGGAGACTTTACCTTGAAATCCTAGTCTTGACCTTGAAATCCTAGTCTTGACCTTGAAATCCTAGTCTTCTTCGTCAAGTATCTAGATAGATAATAGATGGGAAAGAACTTTGATTAACTTAGGGAAGTTGGTAAAATTATTTCAATTGGAGAAATTTGTGGGTAAATTATTTATATAGATCTCTAATAGAAGGAAAAAGGACGTATTATTGGGTTGGATTAATTGGGAAAAGACCCAAAAGTCCCTTATTAAAATAATTGCCGACCTCACAAACACCATACATGTGGTCCATTGATCACACCATGGACCGTCCTGGTTTTCTGTGGGTGGGATCCAAAACTACCATGTTGGGGACCCCAATGACGGGACCCATGTATGGTTCGTGAGTCAACCTACAGACGGTACATCCAATCCATGGGTCTCAAGTTTTGATCCTAAAATTTCTCTAAGTCTTCGACTCACCTATGAGACCGACGTAAGCCTCTTGCATAGGACAATGGACCATCCCAATGAACTGTATGAAAGTTCAATAACTTTACAATTTTGGAATACTAGGACTGACTAACCATGGGCCTACCTATAGACCGTGTGTTAAACCATGGGTCGTTGGTGGCTCAGTTGGTACTGGCACTTGATCCTAAAAACTTGCATTTTTCCCATTTTTCAAATATGAGGTGTTATATAATCCCCTGGATTTTCATGGTTCCAAAGTTGAGGAAGATCCTCAAGAGTTCATTGAAGAGGTGTATAAGGTTTTGATGGTCATGGGAGTAACATCGGTAGAAAAGGTGGAATCGACCGCTTATAAGCACAAGGGTATTGATGAAGTTTGGTTTGAACAATGGAAGGAAAAGGAGGGTCGTAGATGCGGGTCCTTTTGATTGAAAAAAGCTTAAGGTTGCTTTTATTGATAGGTTCTTTCCCCTTGAGGTGAGGGATACAAGTACTTAAGTTTAATATATAAACCCTGAGAGGCCCTATACAAGCCACTTAGCATACATCTTTCAAGATAATATAAAAAACTAGTTTAATAGATAGCATTTCATACAACAATGTTTTTGAAAAAAATAGAAGTCAAAACATAAGTATCAAATCCATTTATTACATCATAAGGAAAGTGATTGGAATATAACTCATACATCACATACAAAGTTGGAAATGGAAATGACATGAGATTATTAGAAGACTCTTGACCCTCAGATCATAATGACTCACCTATCTTCAAATGCACAAAAGAAACACGTAGCAACGAGTATGGGGAATAGGAGCATCAGACTCTACATTAGTGAAACAATTTAGGAATAAGTATGCATTAGTACATGAAATGGACTAAATATGAGGCAATATGCATAAAAATAGGCATGATAACATAGGTAGCTTAAAACGAGTAGCATGATCATAATGGAACTTTTTAAAGATTTAAAGAAAAGATGGCATGAAAATTATGAAAACATGGTCAAGTATATTAATATAAAGGACATAAGAAAAGCTTTGAAGAGAACATAGTCCCTTTGTGGGACATTAGTTTTAACCGAAAATAAGACCACGAGAGCTATATCATGGAATCAGGTATATCCCTTATACCAAAAGAAGGGGAAACTACTTGCCAAGGTAGAATCCGTACATATAATCATTTGCTAAAGTGGATCCACTAGCTAGGTAATTTAAGACAATCCTATGGGACCACATAGTTTGGGACTATAGGCTGCTACTAGAGACTACCTTATTTGAGCCTCCACGTCAAAGCACTCTCGGTGCTAAGTCTAAATTCCAATAGAATAGGTAAAAGTCAAATATCATTTTAACATAGGAAGGGTAATGATAAATACAAATTCACAAATTTCAAGATCAAAACATAGAATAGCTACTTATACATAATTCAGCATGGATGAGAAAACCTTCCACCAATATGAATTCATTTGTGAGAAATACCTTTCTCAATCATGATCATCATAGTATGTGAGAAATTCTTTCACAATAACATCAATACTTTCAGTCCAAAGCATCATCAATTCATTTACAATAACTTCATGAAAGCATGCATATCATCATAACTTCATAATTCATAATTCATAGTTCATAGGTTCATCATAGAATCATAGTTGAAAAGCATAATTTTGACATGGGTAGAGAAATTTTAACTAAATATCATAGATTTACATCAAATAATACATTAGACAACTTAATTAATCATAATCAATCATAATTGAATGAAACCCACATTTTTTGAAATAAAATCCTAATTTGATCAATTGGAAATTGAGTTGAAAAATTAAAACACTTAAGAACCCAATGGAAGAAAGGACTCCATGGTGAATACACACATACCTTAATTCTTTATGCCCAAGAAAATGAAGAATTTGGAGACTTGATTGGAACCCTAACTCTTCTTCTTCTTCTTCCTTAGACTTGAGAGAAATCGGAGGATGGATTTGGTCAAGTTTAGAGAATTTAGGAGAATAAGTTGAAAATGTGTTTATTTGGGGCTTAAAAACGTTATATAGGGCTTAAGATGGAAGGGAAAACGACATAGTATTAGGTTAAAACAATTAGGGAAATGAACCAAAAGCCCTCTTCAAAATAACCACTGACTTGACCTACGGTTCAGACCTATGGATCATAGAACTTTCTACAGTCAGTATAGGTAAGCCGTAGACTGAGTACTAGGACAAAAAAAAATCACCTATTTTTGACAAAACCCATATACTGTTCGTAGTTCTTCTTACGATCCGTACCTGCCAACCATAGAAACTAAATTTAAGTTTTAAATTTTCACGAAGTCTAGGAGAGTCACCTATGATTTCTATCTACAACTAGTACATAGAATGACAGACCATCCTGGTGAACCATAAAAAGGGTATTGGGACTTCTTTTGAAAACTTTTTCCCACTTCCTAGAATTTCCATCTACAGCTCGTAGGAGCTTTTACGGTTCGTAGATGGGAACCATAGACACAACCTGTAACCCAAAATTTTATTTTCTCTCTTTACCAAATTCTGATTTGTTATAATATCTCCCCCTGGGGACATTCGTCCTCAACTGGGACTTAAGACAACATAAGGAAGGTGAGGGAAGAGATCTAACAACCAAACAAGAAAACAACTTTATAAACAACTCAACCAAAGAGGAACATCAACTCCCATCTCAACATATTCAAATCATCATTTCATAAGGTGTACATGAATATCATGCTCAAATGCACAAAATCATGAAGAAATCAATGAAGTCACCTCATTTTCTCAAAATTCAAGTATTCATGAGGATGCATGCATGAGGAAACATGAAAATTGCTACGACTAAGTATGGGCCATGGGGAACTAAATACTTAAAGCTAAATTAGGGTAGGAGGGAAAGATATGGGGATAACGGGACTTCATATTGGCCTCAAACTCCCAAGTAGCAACCTTAACTCTTTGATTCCTCTAGAAGACTTTCATGGATGCAACTTCCTTATTTCTCAACTTCTTAACTTGCTGGGACAAAATCTCAACTGGAACTTCTTCATAAGAAAGATTGTCTCCCCAACCTTCAAAGGAAACGATGAATACCGGATCTCAAACACATTTATTCCACATGGTGACATGGAATATCAGATGCACTAATGCTAAACATTAGACAAATCAATTTCATAAGAAATCTTGTTGATGCGCCTCAAAATCTAATATGGGCCCATATATTAGGGACTAAGCTTCCCTTTCATTCCAAACCTCATTACATCCTTCATGGGTGAGATTTTCATGTAGACCCAACCATCATCAAAATATTCTAAATCTCTCCTTCTAACATCGGCATAAGACTTTTATCGACTTTGAGTTGCTTCAAACTTCTTTAATAAAGAAAACTTTCTTCATAGTCTCATGTACCAACCCAGGGCCTATCAAGGACACCTCCCTAAATTCAAACCAACCTATAGGATATCTGCACCTCCTACTGTAGAGAGCCTCAAATGGAGCCATACCAATGTGTGAATGATAGCTATTACTGTAATCAAACTAAATGAAACTCAAATGATCATTCCAATTACCCTTGAAGTCAATCCCACAAGCTCTCAACATATTTTCCAAAATTTGGATGGTACTCTCCGCTTGCCATTGACTTACGGGTAAAAGGTTGTACTAAGCTTAACATAAGTACCAAGTCCTTTTTTGAAAGATTCTAAAAACTGAGAAGTGAATTGGGTACCCGGATTGGAGATAATGGATATGGGAATTCCATGCAACCTAACTATTTCCCTCAGATACAACTTAGCATAATCCTCCATTGAATAAGACACCTTGATGGGAATGAAATGTGTTGACTTCATCATACGATCCACAATAACCCAAGTTGAGTCATATTGCCACCGAGTGCAGGGTAAACCGAAAATAAATTACATATTTAAATCTTCCCACTTCCAAGTAAGAATTCTAATATCTTGGGATAAATCTCTCGACTTTTGATGCTCAACTTTCACTTGTTGACATTTAGGACACTTAGCCAAAAATTTTGCAATATCCTTCTTCATCTCATTCTACCAATTAGACCTCCCATAAATCACGGTACATCTTTGTGGCTCCCAGGTGAATGGAATATCAAGAACTATGGGCTTTCGATAAAATCATCAACATTGGGAACACACAAACAACCTTAATACTGAAGCACACCATCTCCCCCTTAGGAGAAGCCTCAACATGCTTCTTAAGCACTGCTTCCTTCAGTATAACCAAAATCAAATCAAGACCTTATTTGACTTTCACATCAGACACAAAGGAAAATTTTGAACCATTATGAACCATAACATCACCTTTAGTGGAATCAACTAACCTAACAACCAATAGGTTTAATCTATGAACATCTCAAACAACCTCATTTTTTTCATCCTCAATATGAGCAACACTATCCATTGATAACTGACTAAGAGCATCCATGACCACATTCACCTTGCTAGGGTCGTAGAAGAGACCCATAACATAATTTTTTAGTAAATCAAGCCATCTCCTTTGGCAAAGATTTAGATCCTATTGCTTGAACATATATTGCAAATGCTTGAGGTTGGTAAAGACATCAACATGAACACAATATAAGTAATGCCTCCAAAAATGAGAGAAATCATCCACAAAAGTTAACAAAAATGGGCATAAGTATTTTTTCACTTTTATAGATGATTTCTCTTGGATGAATTGGATTTATTTTATGAAGAATTACTCAGAAGTGTTTACCTACTTTTGTGGCTTCTATGCTAAAGCCAAAAGTCTATTCAATAATTCGGTATGTATTCTAAGGAGTGAAAATGCTAGAAAATATATGTCAGAATTGCTTTAGTCATACATAAAACAAAATAGTATTCTCCACCAGTCTTAACGTGTTGATTCACCCTCTCAAAATGGAGTTTCTCAGAGGAAGAATAGGAACCTACTTGGGACAGCTCAGTCACTTTTGTTTCAAATAAAGGTTCCTTAGCAGTTTTGGGCTTATGCGGTCTCTATGACTTGTTTTTAGATAAATCGCATGGAATGTACTATACTTGTTGGTAATGTGCCTTACATTATTCTTTTTCCAAACAAGCCACTATTTTTGGTGGAACTTAAGGTGATCGGAAGCACATGTCATGTTCAAGATGCTCGACCATCTATTTTCTAGTTAAATCCCAAGGCATTAAAGTATGTTTTTAGGCTATATCCATCTCTAGAAAAGATATCGCTGTTATTCCATAGAACTTGGTAGATATCTTGTATCAACTGATAAGGTATTTTTATATAGTACACCCTTTTTCTATTCACCTACTATATCTACAAGTGATGGGGAGGAAGATAAGTGGTTAGTCTATTAGGTTATTCGTTCTCTGACAAAATAATCAAATGATGTGGCTGTCTCATCTCCTAAATTTTCTATTGACCAGGAATATACTATTGTACCTTCAACAGCTCAAGTAAGGCCATCAATTGTCCATGTTTACTCGAGAGGTGAGAGATTGATGACACATTGCCATTACTAGTTACTTTATCATAAGATTTTAATCTTCCTATTTCTCTTCGCAGAGGTGCACGGACTTCTAAATCCACATATTTCATTGCTAAATTTGTTTCTCATAACTATTTATCCTAGACAGCTAGATCATTGGTTGTTTCTCTAGATACTATCTTTGTAACTAAAATAGTGGGGGAGGCTTTGAATCATCCTAGATGGTATGGTATGATTCTTGAGGAAATAAATGCCTTAGAGGAAAACTGCACATAGGATTTGGTGCTTTACCCAACAAAAAAAAACCATTGGGATGCAAGTAGGTGTTAATGGTTAAACTTAATCTAGATGGTTCTTTGGCAAGATTTAATGTCATGCTTGTTGCTAAAGGGTATGCTTAGACATATGGAGTGGATTATTATGACACCTTTTCTTTGGTTTCCAAACTATTTCTAGTTTTCTTATTCATTTCCATATCTTCTTTAATTAATAGGCCTTCATATCAATTGGATATCAAGAATGCTTTCCTTCATGGTGATCTTCAAGAGGTAGTATATATAAAAAACCTACTTGGTTTTCTTTCTCAAGGTAAGTATGGGAAGGCTGTCATTTGATAAAGTCTTTGTATGGCTTGAAGTAGAGTCATCGGGCTTTGTTTGGGAAGTAAAGTGAGGTATTTCAAGAGTTAGGGTTGAAAATGAGAAAATGTGACCACTCTTCCCTTAAGTCTTTCTTGCATGCTAAATTTCATACGAAAGACTTAGTTCAATTAAGATACATTTCGGGAGTAGAAGTAAATGGAAGCAAGAAGGGAATTTTTCTATCTCTATTCTTGACATACTTGTAGACATCTTAAAGTTGTTAGCCATATCTTGTAGTACTTCAATGGTTCCCAACATGCATCTTACAAAAGAAAATATTGTTCCCTTTGATGATCCTGAGAAATACAGAAGGTTTGTTGGAAAACTAAACTACCTTAATGTGACTCATATGGATATTGTTTTGCGGTAAGTGTTATTAGATAGTTCGTGTCTGTGCCTACGATCAAACATTGGGAATCCTTGACACAAAATTCTATGTTACTTGAAAGGGGAACTTGTACTTGGCATATTGTATAGCAATCACAATCATACCCGTGTTGGGTGTTTTGCAGATGTGGACTATGTTGGATCCAAAATTAATAGGAGATTGACTAAGGCTATTGCGTCTTTGTTGGCCGCAACCTAGTTTCAAGGAGAAGTAAGAAGCAAATTGTTATATCTCGGTCTAGTGCAAAATTCGAGTATAGATCTATGTCATAGTCTATGTGTGAGATTATATGGATACATTATCTTTTAATGGAAATTGACCTAATGCATCATACACCAGAAGAACTTGGGTGTGATAATCAAGCTGCTCTTTATATTGCCTCAAATCCAGTGCATCATGAAAGAACAAAACATATTGAGGTTGACTGCCATTTAATTCAAGAGAAAATTTAGGAGAACTTGATTTTCGCTTTCAATGTGATGATAGAAGAGCAACTAATTGATTTGCTCACAAAGGTGTTGCATTGATCTAGAGTTGATCATCTTTGTAACAAGTTGGGCGTGATCAATATCTATGCTCCAAATTGAGGGGGAGTATTATAGAATGTATATAGACGTCATTCCTAGTAAAGTACATAGCCTTATTTATATAGCAGATTTATAGGAATAAGCAGATTTGTAGGAATCATATTTCATTTTATTTCTAAGTTAGCACACGATATATTGTATTTATACATTGCTTACATAGTGGAATAAATAGTCTTCTTTTCTAATTACGTAGTATCAGAGCCATGTCTATCTCCATTTGGGCTCCCAATCCATGCTCTAGTCAGGTCTAGGTGTAAAGGGGCGGTGTTAGAGTAAGTAAAATTTCCAAATCTGTTGGGAAATGGACTGGTGGTCTCCTTATATAGACTTATGAAATCTTCCCCTCATGAGCTAGTTTTCTTGATTGATTTAGGAACCTCTGTCATATATTTACCAATTCCATTAGTTATCCCTTTCTTCCTTAAAAGTTGTGCATCATGTCCTACAAAATCTTCACACCGTCTAGGTATGATGCTTTATAAAGTTGAACTTGGTTACTAAGATTGTACTATCCATGAAGGTGTAGACTCAGAAACGTACAAAAGGTACATAAAGCATATAAAACACCGCTACGGTAGAACTCTCTTTACCCGCCTATACTTTCTCTCCATAACATTTTGTTTCGCCTATCGTAGCTATCATTTCACTTTTTAGAACTTCCTCTGTATTCATGCCTGGACACTTAAAACTCTATGTATATTGTGAATAATGTCACGTTTTTCCTATTGTTTTTGCCAATTTTACACTACACCAAAATAATCTTTAGCGACAATTAATCAATAGTAATAACTTAATATCCACTAAATATGTTTTGGAGGAAATTAGCACTCTATGTTTATGTCTCAAAAGGCTATAGTAACATTAGATCCACTGACAACTAACCGATCCCAATAAAGACTTTTGCACTCTTTGTTAATGTGCATACTTATTGCTGCTAAAAGCTGTTTTTTGTTGCAATGTTAACAATGCCTTTAATTCAGGGCTCACTTATAAAAATTGCCACATAATGCATGGGTTTCAATCAATAATGGGTTGATGATTGTCATATAGGTGGTCAGTTCTTCAAACATATGTTGGTAATAATCTTCAGTCCCCATTTGCATCATTTCATTAAACTCATCCACAATGTCCTGAGGCATGATATTACCAAACCTTTTACACACCTTGGTGCAGAACCTCTGTCAAGTCAACCTTACCCTATGGGTGACTATAACTAAAAAACATATATCCACCCTTCCCCCAAATGTACAGGAGCATAGTTGAGTTTTTCATGTTCTGGTGTGTTAGATAGTTCAAAAAGATTGTCACACTTACATAACCAAATCTTGCTATAATTACTACCATTAAATTCATGGAATTGATCTTTCGTTTGAGAGTTCTTTGAGTGGTTGAAGAATCAGGAATTGATCAATTTCTTGATCGTGATTTCTAGACACTTCGTCCAGTTATAGAAAACCAAAATATATGCAATTTAGCAGGTACAATAGTAACTAATATACGCCTTTTAATTTGGATCTTAGTCTTTACCCTTTCAAAGGCTTTACTAGTTCCATCCCAAATTAATATTTCCTTACTTTAAGTTTGTGTTAGTGTTCAAGGATGGTCGTTCTATCACCCACAAAGAGAATACAGTAGAAGAGAACCACACATGATGTTCGGGCAAGTATTTGATCAAAATCCAATCTTAAATAAGCTTTAATCTCCACCAGAATTGTTCTTTTACTCCTTATCTATGTTTGTGATAGAGTTAAAATGATTATGAAACTACTCTATGGATCAGTAAGGAAGGATAAGCACTGCTAGGAAGGTGATTAATTATTAAACAACATTGGCCGACTTCCATTAATCCTATTGAAGAACATTTTGATAATTTTGCTTCTTAGGCCGTCATTTAGACTTAGATGATGGCAACCAATTGTAAATGATCTTGCACAATGTTGTATCTGAACGTCTTAAACATATGAATTCTTACTTGGTTCTTCTACTATGTAGACGTCGGATTTCAATAATTTTGTAGATGATTTTATTTAGATTCCTTGGTAATATGCACTTACGGTGTTGTCGGTAAACATGTTTGTACGTGTTGTTCCCATTACTATTAAAGAAACTTTTGTAAAGGCAAATAATATATATTCCACTTTGTTGGAGATGTTGAATGTTATGAACAATGCCATTGAACTGCATTTGGTGATATCATATTGTCAAACTAAAGAGCCTTTAAAATTTGACAACTCATACTTTGTTCAGTCGTAGTTTATGCAGGAACGACCTCTTTTATATTTCACCATTAGTAAAAGAAAGTTTCAATGACTGCTTTCCCAAATGATCCAATGATCTCCAATGAAGCTCCTCAAGGAGGATTCAGAAGGTTTCTTCTAACTTCTCACTGCTAAAACTTTGGTTGAACAACCACGATTTTACCCCGTATGAAACTTTGTTTAATTTCAAGTTTGTTGTCACATCAAAAGTGTTCCTATTAAAGGTCACTCCTTTTTTTAGAGACCATTATTATTAGATAACGACGTATAATAATAAATTTCATTTTATAAATATCATAAGAAAGGTATGAATCACTGTAAGTGTACCAGGTATTAATGCCTTGAGAAGTAGTAACCTTTGTTGTTTATCCAAGTATAAGTTTAATGGTTGAGCTTTTTTGTTATACATATGGTGAAACCTTCAAACTTAATTAATAGATTTTTATGTATGAGTTGTTAATGATGTAGCACATGGATCTTAAATATTAGCACCTTAACTTGGTTCAAAGGCATACATGTTTGTTCAACACTATTGAATAACATGAAATAAGAATTCAAATGAAAAGGTTACTAATTTTGATAATCTACATTATAGTTTTTCTATCGCAAAAAAAATTGATTTCCTTCTTTCAATAGGTACTATCAAGATATAAGTCTGTGACAGATCATTTTTTGTACATGTGCATATTGCAAAGTTTTTTACTATGAAGTTTATAATATTAATGTTTATTCAATATGGGGGGTTGCAATTGATGAGATGTGCATTGTATTCGCACAAATTCGTGCATGGCACAAATTTTAATTGACAAAGAAAGTGCAATTGAACATATACATGTGGGAAACTCTTATCATTGAAATATTGACGAAAAGTTAGAACGAATCTATTATTTGTAATCTGGTTGTACGAGGAGTTTAGTCTTAGGCTATTGATCCAGATCATGTTGACGCCACCCACCATGAGAAATAGAGACATAAGTTCTTTCTTAAGAAAAAACTAATTGAGCCTTCACAAATAAATTGAGGGTTGTTTACTCTTTTCCTCAAACATGCAATATGTTCTTAAGATATCTCTAAATAAGAATTATTTAGAATAATTGATATACCGTGAGTTTACAGTATTTTTGATGCATTTCAGCTAGAGTTTGTGTGTGTCTTGGGCTATTTTGTAATTAGATATAATATTTTATGTAATATTTTTTAGGAAATTGGTTTGGAAGTGGTTGATAGAAAAATGGGCTAAATGGTAGCAGCAGCAAGTAACGAAGCCAACCACGGACCGTAGGTCCGTTCGAGTGATGATTCGTAGTGATGCAGTGTAGATGAAGTTCAAGGAAGTCGTACCAAGTGTGGAACCACGGAGACAAATGATGCCCCGTAGAGTGAATGACAGACCGTCCTACACATCTGTTGTTTTGATCATAAAGATTAAATTCCAGTACCTGAACCATGGAGGTGACCCACAGACCGTAGGTCGACCCACGGTCTGTACGTCCTATCGTCTATCAAAACCATGACCTGAACTAAATTTCCTTATTTTCATTTCGTAGTTGGTTTAGGATTTAAATAATATAAATATTAGTTGTTATTTCCATTTTTGGGTGTTAGACAATATTGGAGACTTTTGTTTTGGTCTTTTGGAATAATTATGCAAACACTTTGGCACTTTAATTCCAGAAGATAGTTTATGCAATTTACAATTCGAATTTCAATTCAAGATTTTGGTTTTCATCTATTCTAATTGTAAGTTCATGGTTTCTTTTAACCCTAATCTAATATGAATTGTGTATTCTCAAGGATGAGTAGCTAAATTCACAAGTAGCGTTGTGGAAACCATGAGCAATTAACAACGTATAAATAATAACTAAGTAATTCTTAAATAGTGTTTATGCGTGTATTGTTAATTCTTTCGTTTAAAAGTCTTTCTATTGGTGCGCAATGTTCGAACTCACCTCATTCCTACTTGCCTTACCAAGAGGGTAATGAATGATAGAAGGATTAAACAATAGAGATTTAGTTAAGGATTTGCTGCCATCTAATAGTCTGATTGTAATCAGTTGACGTGAGAGTGAATACCCAACTCAACTGACATAATGACTAATCTGGGGTAAACATAAGGGTTAGTAAAGCACACACCCATAGACTTATCAAGTTGTGAGTGAAAGTTCCTAATTGGATTACCAATCACTTAGGGATGTCTAACTTTTCAGCCTTGCATGTCAAACACTGGGATATAATTACTATTATTAGGAATACTGTGTTAGGAGCTTGTGGGGAACACATATACTCTAGCTTTTTAGCTTACATTGATATTTCAATTGTAAATTTTTCCTATTTATTACATATTAATTCAAACCAACAAACTGTTTATTATTTACAAAATGCCCCTTTAGTTGATTTTCTTGGAAATAGCTTGACTAAAAAGAGATAATCGTGAGTTAAGTTTAAGCATAAACCATATTCCTCATGGGATCGATCCCAACCTACAAGTTGAGTTCTTTATTTGGTAACGACTGCTTATACTTCTTTCAGGAGGAGTAATTTGGGCGTATCAAATTTTGGCGCCACTATAGGGGATTACGACTTTTTGATTAAACTAACTACATTTTGAACTTTAATCAAGTATTTCATAATTTTACTTTTTTGTTTTATTTTTATTTTCTACAGATTTCAAATCTAATGTACACCAAGTACACAGAGTCGAGGCGAACCCTTGACCTCTTACGATCCTGAATTGAGAAGAACTTTGAGAAGAATGGCTAAACTTGGGGTACACAATAATCCAATTGGAGAGGGTCAAGGAGATGGAGTTATGTTTCAACCTCCTACAATTGTTAATGTGCCCGTTCAAGTTCAAGGTGGTCATCTAATAAAAAATGTAGAAAGGGTGCAAAATCCGCCAACACGAAGGGTTCATGATAACTATAGTGTTAACTACGATACGGTTGGGTCAGATGGGCCTATTGTTCTCCCTCCACTACCTTTAGGACATACATTTATTGTGACCAGCAGTCTTATGCAAATGCTTATAGCAAAAGGGTTGTTTGTTGGGTTATCTTCAGAAGATCCATATGCTCACATGGCTAAATTGACAAGTGTTTGTAAGAGTAGTGTGGGACGGCCAAACTTGGATATGAACATCATAGAATTGAGAATATTCCCACTTTTATTGATGGTGATGCTGCTGTTGGTTTACTGAGCTTCTATACAATTTGATATATGCATGAGACCAATTACATAAGGTGTTCATGGCGAGGTATTTTTTGGTGTCCAAAAAGTTGAAATACAAGGATAAACTGAATAAATTCACAATACTACCTCGAGAGTCAATAAGTAGTTCATGGGATAGGTTCACTGGATTCCTGAGGAATGTTCCGAATCACTGCATAGATGATGACTCACTGAAGGAGTACTTCTACAGAGGACAGTATGACAATGTAAAGGTTGTATTGGATAGTATTGCTAGAAGATCATATGGTGAGTGCACTTTTGAGGAGATTGCTGAAAAACTTTAGAGTATTTCCCAAAACATTAGAAAGGTAAATACTAGTAGGAGCATGTTTGTTGTCCAAACTGCACGTTTGTTGTCCAAAATGCACCAAGTCAATCAACTGATGATATTTGTTAAGAGATGGCTCAAATAAGGATAGAAGTTGGCTTGGTATTAAAGCATGTTAGTGGAAGTGTGGAAAAAGTGTGTGGTAAATTATCTAACTAGAAATCCACCACCGCCAGTTGAGGAGTATTACTATGAGGAGGATGCAAATTTGGTGAATGATCAGACAGAGGGCTTCTGAACCAACGCCCAAGGTTCCAACTCGAATAATTGGCGCCAAGGTTAAGGAAACCAAAGTCGAAACTATGGCAACTACAACCATGATGGAAACTATGTCTGGGATGGGAATTATAATCATGATAACAATTACAATCGAAATAATTATGGCAACAAGAATGAGAAGGCTGGGCCCTACGTTCCCCCTAGTAATAGAGAGGCTGGTACAAGCATGACTAGCATTGAGGATATCATGCAAAAGATGATGAAGATATTTGATGCGATAGATTAGAAGGTGAAGGATATGAGAAATGATTTATCTTGAATTGGTCAGAAAGTTTATGCCTATGCATTGTCGATCAAACAACTTGAGCAACAGTTTAGTCAGTTGTCCGCTACTATGAAACCATGCCAGCCTGGCACACTTCCTAACAACACCATCCAAAATTTGAAAAATGATGGGCATTATATGGTAAGCATGACTCGCAAAGGAAAGCCGACTATTGATCCCCCCATGTCGACTGAGGTTGACAGAGTGATAGAAAAAGATGAGGATGAGAATTAGGTTACTGAAACTCCAATAGTTGATACATAGAATGAAGCTGAGGTAGCCTAAAAAGTTGTTCCCATGCCTAGACCTCCACCTCCATTTCCACAAAGATTGATGGAAAAGACTGAAGAGGGAAAATATTACAAGTTCATTGCTATGTTGAAGCAACTGTTCATAAATGTCACGTTGATAGAAGCTTTGGAACAGATGCCTAGGTATGCAAAATTCTTGAAAGACTTGGTGACTAAGAAGAGGGTTGTCTGTTTTGAGAATAAAGGGAAGTTGAAACATTGTAGTGCTATTGCTACTAGGTCAGTTGTACAAAAAAATGAAAATCCTTGAGCTTTCACTATTCCTTGTGCCACTGGCATTTTACACTTTTGTGAAAGATTTATGTGATTTGCGGACCAGCATTAATTTGATGCCATTGTCCATTTATAAAAAGTTGTGTTTAGGTGCTCCAAAGGCAACTGCGATGCGATTATTTATGGATGATAGAACTGTTAAGAGGTCCATTAGAGTGCTTCAAGATCTCTTTTTGAAAGGGGAGTCATTCATCTCTCCAGTTGTGATACTTGATTGTGAGGTTGATTTTGAGATTCCCATCATCTTAGGTAGACCATTTCTTGCTACTGGGCATGCCTTGGTCTATATGGACAGAGGGCAGATGAAGTTTCAATTAATTAATGAGGAGGTAACTTCTAACATCTGTAGGTCTATGAAGCATGAAAGTGATCTTAAGTTTGTATTGGTGGTAAATCATACTGTGGAGCAAGATTAGAAAGTTTCTATTAAAGAGAGGTTAGGTGTTGATGCACTAGTAGTGGTGACGATGAATTTTGACAGTGATGGTATTGACAACTATGATGAGCTAGTTGTTACACTTGATAGGTTCAAGTTCCGCTTCAAACCAAAATTGTTGGAATTAGATATGAAGAATCAAAACACCCCACCTGCAAAACTATTTGTAGATGAGGCTCCAAAACTTGAACTTAAGGATCTTCCATCTCACTTGCGGTATGTATTCTTGGTACAAAATAGCACCTTGCCCATTATTATTGCTGCTGACTTGAGTGAAGGGCAAATAGATGCATTGATATTGGTGTTGAAGCGGTTTAAGAGGGCTATAGGGAGGAGTATTGTAGATATTATTGGGATTCCTCCGGGCATTTGTTCTAAAAAAATTCAACTAAATCCCCCTATGCAAGAGGTTGTTAAAAATGAGATCATTAAGTGGTTAGATAATGGAGTTATATATCCCATTGTTGATAGTAGTTGGGTTTTCCCAATTTAGTGTGTGTCAAAGAAAGGATAAATCATTGTGGTTTCCAATGCTAATTATGAGCTTGTTCCAATGAGGTCGCTGACTGGTTGGAGAGTGTGTATGGGCAACCGCAAGTTAAATGCATGGACTAAGAAATACCATCTCCCATGTCATTCATGGATTAGACTCTAGATTGTCTCGTTAGTAAGGGTTGGTATTATTTTCTAGATAGGTATTTTGGCTAGAATCAAATCTCCATAGCTCCGGAAGACCAAGATAAAATCACCTTCACTTGCCCTTATAGGACTTTCACCTTCAAAAGGATGCCATTAAGGATATGTAATGCTCCAGCGACCTTCCAGCATTGTTTGATGTCGATATTTTCATATATAATGGAGGACACGATAGAAGTATTTATGGATGATTTCTCTGTGGTAGTTGATTCGTTTGATGACTGTTTGACACATTCGGTTGAGGTACTAAAACGGTGTGAAGAGTGCAATCTTGTGCTAAATTGGGAAAAGTGCCACTTTATGGTGAAAGAGGGTATAGTTCTGGGTCATCGGATTTCGCAGAAAGGTATTGAGGTTGATCAAGCTAACATTGAAGTAACAGAAAAGCTTCCACCAGCCATCTCTATAAAAGGTTTTCGAAGTTTTCTTAGGCATGCATGTTTCTACCAGATGTTCATAAAAGATTTCTCTAAAATTGCACATCCATTGTGCAAGCTACTTGAAAAGGAGTGTTAGTTTGATTTTGGTGACGCTTGTCTAAGGGAATTTGGAGAGTTAAAGAAACGCTAACTTCGGCACCTATCATTATTTCACCGAATTGGGGGCAACCGTTTAAAGTTATGTGTGATGCAAGTGGGGTGGCACCGGGTATAGTATTAGGACATAGGCGAGAGAAAATTCTTCATATGATTTACTGTGCCAGCAAAGCTGTAAATCTAGATCAAAAGAATTATACTGTGACTGAAAATAAACTCCTTGATGTGGTTTTCGTATTCAAAAAATTTAGATCTGACATGCTTGGTACTTAGGTCATACTGCATACTGACCATTCTGCATTGAGGTATACAATAGCTAAGAACGATGCAAAATCGAGATTGATTATATGGGTGCTATTACTACAAGAGTTTGATTTTGAGGTAAAGGATAGAAAGGGAACAGAAAATCAGGTTGCGGATCACTTATCGAGACTAGAGGAGGAAGTATGATCAAGCTAGAAGATGGAATTGGGATTAATGATATGTTCCCCAATGAACAAGTATTTGTTGCTTCGTATGATCTTATTCCTTGGTTCGCAGACTTTTCAAATTACTTGGCAAGTGATTTGGTTTCGTCGGATTTATCATTTCACCAAACCAAATATTTCATGTTTGATATGAAGAAATTCTTTTGGGATATGCCTTACTTGTTTCGTGTTTGTGCTGATGGGATTATTTGTCGATGTATGCCCGAGGTTGAGATGATGAGTATACTAGAGGTGTGTCATTCATCGCCTGTTAGTGGGCACTATAGTGGTATCCAAACTACCCATAAAATTTTGTAGTGTGGGTATTACTGGCCTACCATCCACCAAGATGCTCATGATTTCACCAAATCTTGTGATCGTTGCTAGCGTGAGGGAGGAATTTCAAAAAAGCAAGAACTACCAATTAACCCAATACTGGTGATTGAGCATTTTTGTGTTTGGGGTCTTAACATCATGGGTCCATTTGTGAGTTTGAATGGGATAAAGTACATTCTTGTGGTAGTTGACTATGTATCAAAATAGGTGGAAGCAATCGCACTTTCAAACAATGAGGGAAAGAGTGTCATCACATTCCTGAAAAAGAATATCTTCTCCAAATTTGGTACACCAAGGGAAATCATAAGCGATGGATGTTCTCATATTTGTAATAAATTATTCAAAGCATTGCTTGAGAAGTATGGTTTTCTCCACAGCGTAGCAACATCGTATCATCTTCATTCAAGTGGGTAAGTTGAAGTGTCAAATAGCTAGGTAAAGCAAATTCTTGCAAAGATCGTAAAAGCCAACAGAACAGACTGGTCAAGAAGGCTTGATGATGCTCTATGGGTTTATCGTACTTCATTCAAACCTCCCATAGGTATATCCCCTACCAACTTGTATCTCGAAAGTCTTGTCATTTGCATGTAGAGCTAGAGCATAAAGCGATGTAGGCACTAAAGAAGTTGAATTTGGATTGGGGCGTCGGATGGAGTGAATGAATGAATGAGCTTGATGAGTTTTACCTAAAGGCATATGAAAGTTCAGTCTTGTACAAAGAGAAGATGAAGAAGTACCATATTTAGAAGATTGAAAAATGTGAATTTGCTTACGGTGGTCAGGTGCTACTATTTAACTCAAGGTTGCACTTATTTCCTGGAAAAATCAAGTCTAAGTGGACCGGACCATTCACAATAACCCAAGTCTTTCAACATGGTGTGGTTGAATTAGAAAACAAGATGGAACAAAGTTCAAGGTGAACGGTCAAAGATAAAGATCTACTTGGGGCAATTCGAGATTGTTAATGAGGTGCTAGAGGAGTGGGGTCTTGATGAAGTATGAGTAATCAAGGTGTCTGCATCGTGCCACAACATTAAATCTAGCACTGCTTAGGAGGCAACCCAAGATGTACAATCTAGCCAACTATAGGAGTTTCCTTTCGATATAGGGAGTTTTTCTTAAATTTGTAGTTTTCTAGATAGATAATTATTAGTTTTTATTTTTAGTGTTGGCTAGATAAAGATAGAATAGGGTTCGTGTCTAAAAAGTGTCCAAGTAATGTAAAAAGGAAGTCATAATGTTTGTTACATGTGCAGGGAAGAAAATGGAAAATATGCAGAATATATGTTGATCCAGTGGTCTATGGCCCATCGACGGTCCGTTGGTCCACCTACGGACCGTGGATGGCATCCCTAGATCCCAGGCAAGTGTTCTTAATTTTACTAAATGTAGAGTGAACCATGATACCCATCGACAGACTATATGTCGACCCACATACCGTCAACAGGGTTTCGTAGTCCAAGTTATGGTTTCAGTAGGCCCGACCCAGACCCCCATTAAATAAAAAACTCTTCATTTTTTACACATTCCCCATTTCCCTCCTTTCACTAACCATTTCAAACAATCCAATTACCTCATATTCATTCCCTAATCTCTATCATTTACTCGTATTTATCCTCTCTTCAGATTTCATTCCCCTATTCTCTTTCAAATCTGCTTATAACCCATTTCCTCTCCAACATTCCTTATTTCTAACATGCATTCACAGTCCGGGTTTGGTGTCTAGGTCAATCAAGTTAGAAGGATAAATCATTGTACTACGCACTCACCAACTTTGTTTACTTGTCAGGTAATCGATTTCACTAGAACCTTGAATTTGTTTTCATTGTTTAAACTTGAAATCATAGAGTTGAACTTGACCTTGGGTAGTAAATTGCATGTAAAATTGTTGAAATCTAGTTTAGATACTGCCCTAGGAACGATGGTGTGTGAGTGTGTTGCATTTAACATGAATCAGTGGGTTTGATAGGTCTAATTGGGAGTTTTGACTTAGGGTTTCATTGTCTTTGTGTTGCAAGTTGAATTTTGTATAATCGACCCTTCGGATGATGAACTACCACATAATATGTTGAAATACATGTTTAGACTTAGATTAATTGATTGATTGTTGAAGTTAATGTGTTGTTGGAATATTGGGATCACTCTGGCACAACACTGGTTGACAGTCTCAACTGACGGACCGTAGGTCATGGTTTGATAATTGTATACACATAAATATTTGCTAAGTTGTGAACCATGGTCTGGACTACAGTCTGTCGTTCCACTGATGACCGTTTTGCACATCTGTGGTTCCAACATCAAAGACAAAAATGGGCTCTCTGTCCTACGGAGAGGACCTACGGCCCGTTACTCCATCGACGGACCATAGGTACCCACTGTGGGTCACAAACATAGCTACTGTCTGGAAAAATTTTATTTTTTTTCTAAGTCCTAATCTTGTTCTAAAAATTTTTCTTGGGTATTTTTGACTTTTTTAAGTACTAATAAGTCTTCCACAGGTACCATGGCACCTCAACAAGCAGAATAAGCTAGAAAGGGAAAGTCTAAGTCAGTCGCCCCATCCTAGCACCTGCTCGGTGATTCCAATGGGGATAAATATGTCCTGGAGACTACTAGCAGATCCCTACTGCCCCACGGGCTACGAGGAATAGGACCAAGAAGGTTGTTTCATCAAGTGACGAGGTTGAGGTCACCGCCTCTTAGTCTGAGGAGGGGAGTTCCCCTGCAGGAAAGTTGCAGACTAGCTCTGAGTCGCATTTCGACTCCAGTTCCAGTGGTACTTCTGCTTCTTCCTCTGCTGCCACTAGTAGGGGGAATTCTCAAGACATTTTCAGAGTTTAATCGGTTCTCAATGCCATAGAGCGAAACATGTGGTGCATTGAGGGCCAGTACCAAATCTATGATGACAGGAAAGTGTTGAATGAACATAGGAAGATGGCCAGAACCATTACTAAAGAGCGCCAAGTATTGACATCGAGCTTTCATATTGTGCCTACCATTGAGGAGTTGTTCAAGAGGCACAAATGTGAGTATATGGCACAGAGCCTAGGAAATTTTAGCGAAGAGATGACTAATGAGTTCAACACTTCTTATGCTTCCACCGTCTACAATGCTATGTCCAAACAGTCTAAGCCACTAGCTCAGCCCCCATTTCAGGCTGCCTTGGTGCAGAATTTCTCCATCGACATCTCTGAGACCACTATTTTCCATTTTTTTTATGGCCTAGCCCACACTCTGCCGATTAATATAGTGGAGTACGACTACAAGATATGGGTGTTTCAGAGTGGAACATTTCAGAGGGACGTCGAGTAGTATGAGACCTTACAAAGATGGATGGCCTGTCATATAGTCGAGAAGGGAAAGAGCACCGAGTAGGTGTGAAATACTACAATGCCTACCAGAAAGGAAACCATGAGCTTTGCAGCAAAGTTCTTTTTGTTCATGGTTCATATTAGATTGTCCCCTACACAGGCAGACAATATTATTACTTGGGATCGGGCCGTGATGTTGGAACCAATTATGGTGGGACTTGAGATAGACTTCACCTAAATTCTAATTGTCGGTATTCATGAGAGGGACTTCAAGACCACCACTACTTTGCCCTTCCCTTGTCTTATATTTCATCTCTGCAGGGAGGCTTCAATGCCTATTTGGTAATTTGATAGGTTGACAGAGGCGACCAAGACTGTTGACGTCAGCCTTATTAAAGATGATATTGATCCTAGGCACCACGGAAGGGATCACAGGTTGACATACTGCCTTTGGGTGCAGATTTGGCCGAAGATGTAAAGTAGATTCAGGTTAAGCAGGCAGTCGATACATCCATACCTTTAAATATAGCAAATGCACAGGCTCCCCCTTCCACCGCTACTAGTCAGGCTGCGAGCTTATCCTGAACCACTCCCCCTATGGGGACCACTCTAGTACCTCTGGGCCGAATCCAAAAACTGGAGACTCAGATGGCCACCTTGTTGCAGCACTTAAGGCAGTGGTTGCAGCAATCTATTTAGGAGTACATGATAGATGCTATGATTTAGGATGTCCACAAGCACCTAGATGCATTCGAGCTGAGAGTATTGGAGAGACCTGCACCCATCATCCCTGTTACCACTTTCCAAACAGAGTTGACTAGGATTCGTTCTGATGTTGATGCTCTTCTAACCCCTGCTGAGAATGTACTGGAGACCACTTCTGTTTATAAGGTAGATGATGTGGTGATGATTGCACTCGTTGGTGACACTATGCCACCACCCTACCCTTCCCGTGCAGCTGGAACGTGCTACTGCTCTTCTAATCATACTTCTGACACTAAGGAGGCCTGACGGTCAAAGAAAAGGGAGCGACAGTAGTTGGAAGCATCCCAGAGGCAGCCTATTATTGATGAGGAGTTGAGGCAATAGTGGGCCCATGAGATTATGTTGGGCCATCTCGTTCGAGGAACACTACTTTTGGTGTTCCCACTGTTGATGAGGGTGCTACTGATAGCGCTCCTATTTCTGATCCAATGGGTTTCGGGAAACCGAACCCACTCGTGTATTGATAGATCTTTGGTGCATATGCGCCATAGGTTTACCCTATGCTTTATTTTTCTCTTTTTTGTGCATTGAGGGCAATTGCACCATTTTTTGTGGGGGTGGGGTAAATAGGTTTTGTGTGATAGGGTGAAGTATGAGTAACCCAAATCATAACCCTTCCTTGGGGTTTTCTTGCCTATGTTCTTTTTCCCCGAGGAACTATTTTAATTTTCTGTTTAAGTGGCATGTGTAGGATTGTATATGTAGAAGTAGATAGAAAGAATGTAAGCATGATGGCATAAGAGCATAAAATTGATACCCATCCAAAAATTTTAAAATGTGCTAGATCTATGGGCTTAATTAGTTGAATGTGTTGGAACTAGTTGTGACATGAGAAAGAACCGGTATGATAGCATGACTTAAGCTAAAACTTGAACTGGGTGCCTCAATAATCTGATAATGAAACAATGTGCCAAGTGTGTGTAAGTAGATTTTGTATGTCCATGCAGTATGTGCCAATCTAGAACTTGCATCCTTGGTCCGGCTAAAATAATCTATGCTAGGAATTGGGAAATGATCATAGGCATTTGTTCAAATAAGTCCACTTAAGCCTAAAATTATCTAACCAAAAGAAATAAATGTGCCCTTTGATCCAAATGTTTGAGCCTAATGAATACCACTTCTTTCAATACACCTAACTCACCTTCCCTAAAAGATTATTCTGGCCCTAGTCCCTCCTAGGAGATGTGCACCTTAACTTAGACCAAAATCCTAAGTTGAGGGTGGCTAATTCAAAAGGTACTATTGTGCACCTCAACTCATGGAAATTACATAAGTTGAGGGTGGCTATGAAAAAGGAAACTGAAAGAAAAAGGTATGAAAAGAGTTGTCTGCATATGAAGGAAAAGGATAGAAAAAGATGTCGTTGAATTCAAAAGAAACAAGAAAGTGATAATGATGTTGAATAACAAAGAATGAAGAAGTAAAAGAAAAATAAAAGTGAAAAAGAAGAGCGAAAAAGTCAAACTCATATCTATGCTAAAGAAAGTCAAGAAAAAGGTTAGAAAATAAGAATATATCAAAATTGGTTGAGAAAAGAGGTAAATAGCCAATGTAAATGTCAAGGAGAGCAGAAAAGTCACTAAAAGTACCCAAATGTATCCTATCTGACCCTAAGCCTACATTACAAGCTAATAAAGTCCTATAGTGATCCTAATGACTAGTTTGGAGAGTCTATGTAGTGAAAATAAGGGCAAGTCTATGGTATTGAGCAGTAACTGTATTTGAATTCAATTCTAAGTGTGAGTGTTGACTGAATTCTTAAACTTAAAAATCAGATTTGTTGTGTGAAAAATGATTTCTTTGGAGTGAGGGCACTAGTTACATAGTAGGAGAGTTGATACCTTGGTGATTGTTGAAAGTTCATGTGGTGATGTATATTGTTCTGTTTATGTCATGTTTTGATCCGCATGAGTTATCTTGTTAAGTCTAAATTAAATGATTAGCACAAGATGTTGGAATTGATTGAGCAATCCATGTGATTGCTTCAGTTTGTATGTTTGCCTCTACATGAGTGTCATTTAGAGTTTGTGTTGCTTGAGGACAAACAACAAGTTTGAGTTGAGGATGTTGATATACCGTGAGTTTACAATATTTTTGATTCATTTCACTAAGAGTTTGTGTGTGGCTTGGGATATTTTGTTATTAGATATCATGTTTTTATGTAATCTTTTGCAGTCAGTTGGTTCTAAAGCAGTTGATAGAAAAATGGACTAAAATGGCAGCAGCAGCAACTGACGAAGCCAGCCACGAACTGTAGGTCCAGTGACAGTCCATTGGTGATGCAGAGTAGATAAAGTTTTGGGAAGTCTGACCAAGTGTGGAACCACAGAGGCAAATGGCGCCCCATAGACTGAATGACAGACCGTCCTGCACATTCGTCATTTTGATCAGAAAGATTAAGTTCCAGTACCTGAACCACATAGGTGACCCATAGACCATAGGTCGACCCACGATCTATAGGTCCCGTCATCTGTCAAAACTACAACCTGAACTAATTTTCCTTATTTTTGTTTCCTAGTTGGTATAGGATTTTAATACTATAAATATTGGTTTTTATTTCCATTTTTGGGTGTTAGACAATATTGGAAACTTTTGTTTCGGTCTTTTGGAATTATTTTGCAAACACTTTGGCACTTTCATTCTGGAAGATAGATTATGCAATTTGCACTTTGAATTTCAATTCAAGATTTTGGTTTTCATCTATTCTAATTGTAAATTCATGATTTCTTTTAACTCTAATATGATATGTGAATTCTCAAGCATGAGTAGCTAAATCTACAACTAGGGTTGTGGTAACCATGAGCAATTAACAACGTATGAATAATAATTAAGTAATTCTTGAATAATGTTTATGCATGTATTGTTAATCCTTTCTTTTAAAAGTCTTTCTAGCGGTGTGCAATGTTAGAACTTGCCTCGTTCCTACTTGCCTTACCAAGGGTATAATAAATGAGAAAAGGATTAAATAACATAGATTTTGTTAAGGATTTTTTGCTATCTAATTGTTTGACTTTAGTCAGTTGACGTGAGGGTGAATACCCAACTCAATTGACACGATGACTAATTTGGGTAAAGGTAAGGGTTAGTATAAGAGTTAGTAAAGCACACACCCGTAGACTTACCAAGTTACGAGTGACAGTTCCTAGTTGGATTACCAATCACTTAGGGATACCTAACTTATCAGTCTTGCATGTCGAACTCTAGGATAGAATTACCATTATTAGGAATACTATGTTAAAAGCTTGTGGGGAACAGAAATACCATAATTTCATCTTATATTGATATTACAACTGTGAATCTTGCCTTCTTGTTACTTATAATTCGAACCAACAAACTATTATTTTCTTTACAACCCCCCCCCCCCCCCCCTTTATTTGCCTTTCTCGAGTAAAGTTTAAGTCTTAAACCATATTCCTTGTGGGATCGACCCCAACCTGCAAGTTGGGTTCTTTATTTGGCAACGACCGCTTATACTTCTTTCGGGAGGTGTAATTTGGGCGTATCAATAATTAAAGGATTGTGTTGTAAATCTAAAAAGACATTATTTTTAAATCTATTGATCGGCCTTTGTCCTCTTTTACTTTGCAAAGACAATCTAGATTTGGTATTTTCTTTAACCATTCTCTCCTTCCTTCCATAGCCTTTGCAAATTTGTACAATTTCTCAAAACAATGTATTCATTTGATTCCTCAATGCCTTCATTAGTGAAGTGGTGTATATATTTTAATTTCTTAAGATTTGGCGCACTTTCCCTTCTACTTTTACTATCAGATGCTTATATTGGAACATGATGTATATCGATAAATAGATTCTCATTTATCAAAATTAAAATAATAAATATTTAGTCATATCTTAATTTTCTTCTATAATTGCGCGAAGCGCGAATACTTTCTCATTCCAAGCCTATGTCTAAGGCCCAAGCACTTCATGCAAAATCTAAAGCATGCTTCACTCCTCAAACTAGGAGAAAAATGTCACATAAGGTAGCTGTAGTTTCACTCTAGACCCTTGTATTTGATGGTTCCCAAAACTTTTTGGTACCCTTATCATGAGCTACAAACTGATATTTCTCAATATGCTATTTCCTAAGAACTCATGACATGGTATATGTATTTCTGAACAATCATTTATCCATTCTTTATGTGTTCTATAGATTAGGTATATGTGCCTATTATACCATATCATACTCCTCTCTTGAATAGTGCAATAAATATGAGTCATAATTGAGTAGCATTACTCATATTTCTTGAAGCACGTACTCAAGTACCTCTTTGACCTCCCTTACATTATGATGGTATATACTAGTCTTTTAAAGAAAGGGAACAATGAAGATAAGAGAGTTGATGATTCCTCATTGGGAAGATTGTGGTATGACAATTTGAGATAATATTATCAGTGAAAGAAGAAGAGTGAGATGATCAGTCATTTTGTGGAATGGCTAACAGGAGATATGTGGTGCAGATCCATAAGAAAATGATTGAAGTTGCTAATTTTCGGTTAGGAGATCCATAAAGTGGGTGTTCAATATTGTGATTGATATATTTCCAGAACATGATACTATGAGTCTAGTACTCCTTCACTAGAGCTTGAATTATTTTAATTGTAGTGATATAATGCTGTAGTATTCTTAGAGGGATGTCTAGTATGAGCCCTATAGATTATGCTAGCACATTTTGACTCCGAATTAGGCTTTAACATGAGCACTATATAGTAGACTAAGGTTCTTATAATTTTGTATTTCGCAAGGGAGTTCTAAGTTGGAAATGATGAAAGGAGGTAGACATAGTAGAAAGTATTCTTGAAAAATGTTTCTAAACTTAAGGGCATGGCTCATTAATTTTTGGGAGGCTGGGCAGACCATTTACCCCTAAATAAGTTTGAATATAACTATAGCTACCACTCTAGTATTCAAGTGGTCTCATTCGAAACTTCATATGGCAGGAGGTGTCCTTCCCCTATAGGTGAGACAAGGTTGTTAGGTCCTTATTAAAACTCTAGATAGTCAAGTCTAAAGTTGAGGACTAAGAATATAGTTGCGGTTAAAGTATTATGGAGGAATCATAAGGTAGAAGAAGATACTTGGGAATCATTAGAGGACATGAAGCATATATACCCCTTTTTGTTCACTCCTCCAGATGAGGCTAACAAAGGTACCTAATCTTATCTCTATATCACTGTGTATTCTCATCTTCATGTCTATCCTTGGATAAAACTCTAAAATGGTTGTGTTCATAGGTTCTATGTTGTGTTGGTGGAGCTAAAAGTGTTGGTTTTGGGGATTAAGGTCTTAACATAAGTGCCATTGGTAGTGTACATTCCTCACATCATGCTAAGCATGTCATAACTTCTCATTTGATGAGGAAAAATTCCAAAAGGAGGGAGGGGGATATTGTAACGCTCCAAATTTCAAAACTATGACCCAAGCCATTCTTTAAATGCTTATAGACTCCAAATATGACAATTTCTAATGTTGAGTAGGTATTTAAAATAATTTCTTTCTTTGGGAAGATCTTTGGATATGAATTAAGGTCATAGGGGATTCCTAAAGTATAAAGATTTTGTGGCCTACTACTAAGAAAATGAAAGGTTGTGAAGCCCTTCTTCCAATGCCTTCAAACATTTGTTAATCCAGGTTATGTACTAAAAGTTATGCCCATTTTCTTGAGCACTGCGGATTTGCACGATCCACTGCGTGAAGTGGACGTCAGTCACGTGGATGCGTGGCCATATGGGAAAGTTAATGTTACTATAAGGGTGGTGTGAAGTGTCGTACTCGACCGCGCACCGACTCCGAAATTATTTAAGTCTTCTCTTCTCTTTACATTTTAAGATGGGTGTTTTTGTCCTTTCCTCATCCCATAACCCTAATCCATGACTATTAAATTCCCTCAAAAACCATATTCCAGGAGATTTGATAAGTTATGTCAAACACTTCCCCTCTTGTTCCCCAAAACTTCAAAGCAAGATCTAAGATTAATTTTGAAGGTCTCTTTCCTAAGTGCTTCGCCAAAAGGTATTTTTGAATACTCCCTACTTCAAACTACTCATACAAGATTCATATTATATATTATTATTCATATTTTATGAATTACGAATTGAGGTAAGGGTTGAGAGACAATTTCATGAAAATTGATTTAAAATGTTTCTCTCTTGTTAATTGTGATCAAATTACTTTACTATGATTTTAGAATTTGGATTATTGGTTTTGAATGAGTTAATTTCCTCATATGATACTGAAAAGGATTTTTTTCCTATAAATAATGGATTTGGTAATCCATGAGTCTTTCAAAAGCTTTGGTTTAAATGATGAACAAAGGATAATTTTCCATCCAAGTTAAATGCTAATGATTTTACATTTTATATGTTGTCTTATAACTTGGAAAGACTTGGATGTTGACATTGAATGGAATGTTTTAACATAAATGAGTCTTTGGTTTTAAGAGGACCAGCTAAGAGTTTTAAATGGCTAACTATGAAATTAGCATGGTTATAATGGCTTGCAAGTCTTGGTATGACGATATCAATGAGAATATGTCTTATTCACATAGCCGTTAATAAATGGAAACTTGTAAATGTTTTAATGGGGGCTTAAAAGAGTTTTATCGAAGAGAAGGAACAAGAAAAACTGAAATACTCCTACTCGAACAAGAAGTCCTATAGTTTTTCTTTATATAGTAATTCGACTATTGCTCTGCACCCCCACCCCCCCACCCCCAAATCAATTTACTAAAAAGATCAAAACAAAAAGGATCAAATTGAGGACTCATTATTCAGAGGTTACTCATAGAACACTAAAAGTTGTGGTATCTTATGGACCTAATAGTAATATCACCAAGAAGGTGTAATGTCCTTGTGAATCATCACCCGAAACCGCATTTGTTGACATGGGAGGACAAATATGGATGACCACTTTAGGTTGTTAATTAGAAAAGCCTCTACCATCTTTACATTGGGAGAGTTTGGTTCTCCAGATTCTTATATTTCTCAAATCCATGTGGCACACATGGATTGGGACCCTCGGTGGGACACTAGACCCATATAGCCTGTGGGTTGTATTATGTCGGTGAACACTACCTTACTCTGGATTAATGATTTTTGAAAGATCTATGTCCAAATGTTTTGGGTCTGCACTTATGATTTTGCCTTTCTTATATGGTTATGTTGTATATATGTATATTTTTTACTTTTTCCCCATGGTTGCATACCAGTCTCCGTCGTACTGACCATCCTCGAAATTCATTGTTTCATGATTTAGGACCGGAGACATAAGTTTGTGGTTCTAGGCAGCAATAGATCATTGGGGGATAACAATCAGCATTGTGGTGAACTGTCCATCTTCCAAAAAGTGGACTTTACTTCATGTCTTTCCTTTGGTGTTCATGGTATGCCGGGGATATGTCCCGATGTAAACACTTTTATTCTATTAGTAGAGGTTTCGTAGACCTTTGGTTAGTTGGATTTGGTTTTCTAATTAACACTCGAATTGGTTTTCCTCTTTTGAATTCTCTTGAAGGTTAATTGAAATGGGCCTTACTCTCCGCATTAATATTTAAATTTGTATTTATGTTGGATTGGTTAGGTTAAGCAGGTTGGTTGTTACTCTCAGGCCTACAGGAGTTTCGAGTGTTGTGTTGCGTCTAGGGTGGGGTCTTGAGGCATGACATAAACGCTTACTTGTATAAAGTTGAACAAGTAGACACATGTATCCTATATTACATAATACACGTCAGACGTCACAAACGATGCGAATTGTAATGTAGAACGTCATATCGAACACACTTTTATACTTGTACAACTTTATACAAGTTTGTGTGTCTACTTGTACACACTTAAAGTTGAAGGGCATAAATATAAGCTTCGATCAAATTAAAGGACACATTTATGTTTTACGCCTATTTTTAAAGTATTTTTGCTTTATAGTGTTACATCAACATTAGTGGAAATTTCTGCTTTGTTATGCTTGTCTACCATCCATAAGCTATTTTGGGATGAAATTCTTTAGTGGGTTCAGACAGAGACTAGTGAAAGGGACTTAAGCTTATCTTTCCAATCTCCTTGTTTATAGACTCTTTTTTTTTTTTTTTTTTTTTTGGTGGACATTAGGGATGAAGTGTTGTGCATAAATAGTAATATGTATTTATATTATCCCATGCATCCTACTAGGAACTTTATTAATCCATAAGATGGTAGTATCTAACACTGATAATTTTAGGCAACAGTTGATCAGTCAAGTAATTATGATAGAATGAGTGAATTAAAAGCCTTTGCTGATACAAAAACTGGGGTCAAAGGGCTTGTTGAAGTTGGAACCACAAAGATACCTCAAATATTCATTCTACCACCAAAAAACGGATAGATTCCTCCGATACATGTGAAACACACTTCATTTTTCTAGTCATTTACCTTGAAGGCATCGACGAGATGGATAAAATCAAGTATACAGAGATTATGGACAAAGTAAGAGATGCATCGGAGACATGGAGTTTCTTCCAAGTGGTTAATCATGACATTCCAATATCTGTCCTTGATGAAATGTTGCGCGGAGAACGACAGTTTTTTGAGTAAGATATCAAGATTAAGAAACAATATTACACTTGAGATATCATGAAAAAGGTGGCATGCTAGCAATTCTGACTTGTATAGCCCTTCTATTTTAGCTGCAAATTGGAGAGATTACATTTCTTTTAAATGGCTCCTAATCCTCCCAGTCCAAAAGAATTTCCAAGAAAATGTAGGTAAATGTTATGAATATGAATTACAAAGCCAACCAATAATTGAATATGTATATGTGGTGATAAAAATTGAGATGTACTGTTTCATTAATTTTACAAAATTGTTGTAGGGAAATTATAATGGACTACTATAAGAATATGATGATATTGGGATGTTCCTTGCTTGGATTATTGTCTGAAGGTCTTGGTATTGATAATTGTCATCTCAAAGATATTGATTGCATAGAGGAGCTTGGTGTTTTGTGCCTGCACTATCCAGCATGCCCTCAACCAGAACTTACCATGAGCACCAACAAACATTTTGATAATGATTTTCTCACAGTGCTTCTGCAAGATAATATTGGAGGACCCTAGGTGCTTCAGCAGAATCAATAGGTTGATGTTCCTCCTACGCATGGTGCATTTGTAGTCAACATTGGAGATCTTATGCAAGCTAGTTTTTGCTTTTTCTTTTCTAATCCATCTACGATCTTATGAATATACAATTTGCTTATTTTGATTGTTTTTTTCAGCTCATCTCAAATGACAAGTACATAAATGTTGAACACAAAGTATTGACAAATAAAGTTGGGCCAAGAGTATCAGTTCCATGCTTCTTTGACACAGATTCAATGTCATCTTCCGAGCTTTATGGACCGATTTTTGAATTGTTGTTAGAAGATAACCCTACAAAATACTCACAATTGTGAAAGACTATTATGAGTACTTCTGCAAAATAGGTCAAGATGGAACTTTTGCATTGTCACGTTACAAGATCTAATCTTGATGTAATAACTTAATTTATAATGAGAATTGAGAATTTTACTTTGGATATTGGTTATTACCTATAGTATTGTATCGTCTTGTTACTTTGCATACAATGTGTAACATCCGACAATTTGAAATAGCTATGAAGAAGCTTGAAATTGGAAGTAGCCATTTTTTTTTGAAAAATACAGAATCTGGAAAAAATTGGCTAAGTGTGGAAATCAGTGATTTTTGGCCAACTTTGAGCAGTCGTAACTCCTAGATCAGGATGAGTTAGGAGTAGTTCCAGTTATGGTTTCGAAGCTTGTGGAATGATCTTTCCAACGCCACTGAGATTTCTCGATTTCGAGTTCGTATGAGCGAGTTATGGCCATTGAAAGTTGGGCAGTTGGCAGGGAATCCGTTCGGAAAATTTTAAGGGCGTTTTGGTCTTTTCCCTAGCCATTTCTTTTGAGGTTATATTGTGTGTTAGGCTGATTTCTGGATCATTTTTATCCTATTTTAAAAGAGAAAGAGTTAGGGTTCTTGAGAGAAGAAGAAGAGAAGAAGAGGAGAAGAAGAGGAGAAAGGAGATCAACAAGTTCCGTCGTGGATTTTCGTCGGGGGTGATCCCTATCAAGGTATGTGAGTTCTTTGTGTGGTCTGATCTTTTCCCCCACACACCAAGCTCTTTTTTTTATGATTTGAGAAAAGATTGGATTGTTGTTGAAGTTGTTGAAGTTGTTAGTTGTTGTTGATGTTGTTAGTTGTTGTTGAAGTTATTGTTGGTTGTGGGACATGATTGGGTTGTGTATTTGAGTTGTAATTTATTGTATGTTGAGAGATTGATGATCCCTAGTGTTTGGGGTTAAATCCATTGAAGTAAGGGTGGTTTAGAATTGAAGAAAAGAGGGAGAAAAGTCAGTTCCAGCAGTCCCCTTTGAAGCTGGGACTGGTGCCTGGCAGAGTGGCTGCCAGCAGTCCCCTTTTGAAGCTGAGGGCTGGTGCTAGCAGAGTGGCTGCCAGCAGTCCCCTTTTGAAGCTGAGGGCTGGTGCTAGCAGAGTGGCCAGCAGTCCCGTTTGAAGTTGAGGGCTGGCGCCCCGCGCCTCTTAGAACGCCAATCCTTCCCGTTACCTTAATTCCCCATTTGTATTTTATTTTGTTCCTAGGTATTATACCTATGTTTCCTAGTTGTTTCCAACACTCCAAGGTACTTCTAAAGTCAAGAATTCATCCGTAACATGTGAGCAAACACCTTGAATCCAAAAATTTCAATTTAAGGAGAGTTAGTTAGAAGTCAAGTGAAGTTAGAAATTAAGAGTTAAGCTTAGAAGTTAAGCAAGTCAAGCTAGTTGTAAAGTTGTTCAAGAGTCTTTATTGAACGTTTTAACTTTATTTTTTTGACTCAAGTGTCAAGTCAAGCAAAGAGCTTAGAGTTTCAAGCTAAGTAAAGAATCTCAAGTTTCAAGTTGAGTCCATTTTTCTCAAAGTTATTAGGGAACTATGTATTCCCAAAGAAGTTTTAAAGAAATGTCTTTACATTTAAACAAGGTTGGAAACTGAAATTCCAAAGAGCCTTCGGGATAGTTTTTTTTGAGTAATTATCTCATGTCAGCAGGAAGGAATGTGTTTTAAAAGCATAAGAGCCAGTACATTTTTGGGAGTAGTATCGAGCACCGAATTGGGGGAGTGTTCAAAGAACCCACAGCCCCCATAGAACCATGTTAGCCACCATGGGTAGAAAAGGATCATACACTTTAGATGAATCCTTTTCATATTAGACTAGTGGATCCATTAGGCAGTTCAGGTCTTATACCTTTGGCCGGGTATAGGATGCTCTGGCAGCGTGAGGTTGATCGCTGTATCATCACTTTAGCTCTTATGTGATGGTTGTCGGTTAGAGAAACTCCCACAGCAGTTATTGTATTTTTTTATACACGAAAATTATTGTATTTTATATACATCAGTTCAATTGTATTTCTATATACATCTCAGGCTTATTGTATCCTTGTATACATACAGAGTTTTATAGCATGTTTTAAACAGTCTTTCTTTATATCACACTTGTTTTAAATTGCCTTATATTGAAAGAAGTCAGTCAGGTTGAGTTGAGTTGAACAAGGTAAACTTTTCAGTTTCTTTCAAATTTCCTTCTAGCCTTTGTTGCTTAGTTTTCCAGCTCGCATACTAGTACCTTCCATGTACTGATGCCAGTGGGCCTGCATCGTCTTATGATGCAGATACAGGTACCCCGGATCAGCATCCTGCACGTCGTTGATCCAGCTGAGCACTCCAGAGTCAGTGGTGAGCCTCCTTGCATTCCGGAGGACTCAATTATTTTGTGTTCTTAGTTTTTGTTTTGTTAGGATGTTGCGGGGTCTGTCCCAACATCCATCTCAGTATTTAGAGGCTTCATAGACAGTCAGATAGTCAGTTAGTTAGTTTGGAGTCTCTCATGCATGTATATATTTAAATATCCTATTTTGAGACTCGAGATGCCTTGTTGGCAAATTACTTTCAGTTGAGTTGTTTTACAACTTTTCATTGCATTGAGTTATTCTGTTGAGTTAAGTTTCCGCTGAGTTAAGAAAGCCAGGCCAAGGGTTCGCTTGGGGGCCAGCGATGGTCTTCAAGTGCCGGTCACGTCTGGGGTGTAGGCTCGGGGCGTGACAAACTTGGTATCAGAGCACAGAGTTCAAGAGTCTTAGGGAGTCTATGAAGCCGTGTCTGTAGAGTCCTAGTTATCGGTGTGAAGCGTGCCACATCTATAATTGGGAGGCTGCAATATTTAGGAAGATTTCTCATTTCTTTCACACTCATTTCATGCATTAGAGTTGACCTCTAAAAAGTTTCTTTCTAATCCGCGCTTGTGCGTGTTTTCAGATAATCATGCCTCCACGAAGAGTTGGTAGAGGGCGTCTTCCTAGACGTTATGTTGATGAGCAAGAGTTACCTTATGCCTCGGGAGTGCAAGATCAAGGGGAAGTTTCTAATGCCGAGTTTAGAGAGGCAATTAGAATTCTGAGTCAAGCTGTGACTAATCAAATTGGTCAGCAAAGAGGAGCTCGACATGAAAGAGCTGACACTTCAAGGATTCGTGAGTTCTTGGGGATGAATCCTCCGAGTTTCATGGGTTCAAGTACTACTGAGGATCTAGAGAACTTCACTGAGGAGTTGAAGAAGATTTTTGATGTGATGCATGTAGCAGATATTGAGCGGGTTGAACTAGTTGCATATCAATTGAAGGATGTTGCTAGAACTTGGTTCGACCAGTGGAAAAGAAGTAGAGCTGAGAATGCACCACCTGCGAGTTGGGCCGGTTTTGAGGAAGCTTTCTTAGGGCATTTCTTTCCTCGAGAGTTGAGAGAGGCCAAGGTACGTGAGTTCCTCACACTTAAGCAGGATTCCTTGAGTGTTCATGAGTACAGTCTGAAGTTCACACAATTATCCCGCTATGCTCCAGAGATGGTTGCGGACATGAGGAATAGAATGAGCTTGTTTGTTGCTGGGCTGTCTCGGTTGTCGAACAAGGAAGGTAGGGCTGCAATGCTTATCGGGGACATGGACATATCGAGGTTGATGGTTTATGTGCAGTAGGTTGAGGAAGAGAAGCTGAGGGACAGAGAAGAGTTTAGAAATAAGAGAGCAAAGACCGGGATCGAGTCCGGGCAGCAGAGAGGTAATTCAAACCGTTCCTCCTTTCAGCAAAGGCAAAATGGACCTGCTCCATCATTTGCTAGAGCACCTGCACCCAGATATAAAGGTGAATTTAATGTTCAGAATTCGAAGGACTTCAGGGCTAGACCAGCACAATCTTTGGGTAGTGTGGCGCAAGGGAGTAGTAAGCCTCCTGCCTGCGCCAAGTGTGGTAGGAACCACTCAGGTATTTGTCGAGAGGGCTCCGTTGGTTGTTTCAAGTGTGGTCAGAATGGACATTTCATGCGGGAGTGTCCAAAGAATAGGCAGGGTAATGGGGGAAATAAAGCACAGTCTTCTTCAGTTGTTCCCCCAGACAGGACGACACCTAAAGGAGCTACTTCTGGTACCAGTGGAGGAGCAAACCGCCTTTATGCAATCACCAGTCGCCATGAGCAAGAGAATTCTCCAAATGTTGTCACTGGTATGATCAAAGTCTTTACTTTTGATGTGTATGCCTTGCTAGACCCAGGAGCAAGTTTATCTTTTGTAACTCCTTATGTTGCAAATAAGTTTGAGGTTCTTCCTGAAAGACTTTGTGAACCCTTTTGTGTTTCTACACCTGTTGGGGAATCTATTCTAGCAGAAAGAGTCTATCGTGATTGTCCTGTTTCCATCAGTCACAAGAGCACCATATCTGATTTGGTTGAGTTAGACATGATAGATTTCGATGTCATTCTAGGTATGGATTGGCTTCATGCTTGTTATGCATCGATAGACTGTAGAACTCGAGTGGTCAAGTTTCAGTTTCCGAATGAGCCAGTCTTAGAGTGGAGTAGTAGTTCAGTAGTGCCTAAGGGTCATTTCATTTCGTACCTTAAGGCGAAAAAGTTAGTTTCGAAGGGTTGTATCTATCACTTAGTCCGAGTTCATGACTCTAGTGTTGAGATACCTCATTTCCAGTCAGTTCCTATAGTAAGAGAGTTTCCAGAAGTTTTTCCTGATGATCTACCCGGAATTCCTCCTGAGAGAGAAATAGATTTCGGCATAGATCTCATTCCAGATACTCGTCCTATCTCTATTCCGCCATATAGAATGGCACCAGCAGAGTTGAAAGAGTTGAAAGAGCAGTTGAAAGATCTCCTAGATAAGGGTTTCATTCGACCAAGTGTCTCGCCTTGGGGAGCTCCGGTCTTGTTTGTGAGAAAGAAAGATGGTTCCCTTAGAATGTGTATAGACTACCGCCAGTTGAATAAGGTTACCATCAAGAAAAAGTACCCTCTTCCGAGGATTTATGATCTTTTCGATCAGCTTCAGGGTGCCACTTGTTTTTCAAAGATTGACCTCCGATCAGGCTATCATCAGTTAAGGGTAAGGGAATGTGATATCCCAAAGACAGCTTTCAGAACCAAATATAGTTTCCTAATGGTATACACAAATATAGTTTCCTAATCTCTTGGATAGTCTCTACACAAATATAGTTTCCTAATGGTATACTAGGAAGCACCCAAAGGACACATTGTTCAATTTGAATAACCTAAACTTTGGAGAGAGAAACGAAATAAAAACTGACACTCTTTATTCACCCTACCCAACAAATATGTACAAAATAAACATCAAGTGTGATAAGTGTGGCATTCAATGAATTGGATAGAAACTTATAAGAGATTAGATTTTAAATTTGGTGAATAAAAAAATACTAGCTGATCATTTCTTTTCACCTACTTGAGCTATTAGAGTACTTTGGTATCAGAAGAAGGGCTAGAGGAGGGAAAAGAGTTCAATTGAATCACTTGGCTCAAAATTAGAGTGACGCAAATAGGGTTAAATGATTTTTTTTAATTATATATGAATTGAATTCACTTAACATAACAAAAAAATCCTAGTTCAGTAATGAAGAAAGTTCATAGATTATTTTAGCTTATGAGTTTAAACCCTAGATGCGATACCTTGTATTTATTTTTATCTCTATACATGATTTTATGACTCCGTCACTATCTGATACATGTGCTGGTAAGAGGTATAAACATATGAACACATTAATTAAGAATTCATCTTAACCCAACACTTCCATATAGAGCATGAATTTACATGTAAAAAATCATGATAAATACAACAACTAGTAGATATGAACCCACAACATTAAAAACAACAAGTTAAATGTTGAGAACCTTAAAAATTTCATCCATAAAGCTTAAATCTTGATTTAGCCTCCTATGGGAGGTAACAAGTATCGATAACTAATTTATATATGTACACAACATCGATATAAAAATTAAAAAATAAATAAAATCATAAATTATAACCACTTCAAAATTGAGTTTTATCTGTTTGCCTTCATCATGGATATTGGGAGAATCACACAAATGGAATAAGAGCTCCTTTTTGGTGTTGCAAACAAGAGGAAACTCAGATCCATCAATTATTTCTTCATAATCATGGGGCAAAAAATTTCCCCAAATTTCATATGATTCAGCAACAAATTTAAATCCTTTAGATAAAATTGTTGATCTTACTACATCTGTTGGAGTTGTTCTTGAAATTATTTCAAATTTGCAACCTTCTGACAAGCTTTCAAAATAATCCATTGGAGCAATGAAGTTGGAAGAATCCATGTGACAACTCATATAAAAATATATAACAGTTACTTTTGTTCAAAACTATGTATGAATAGCTAATAAAGGGGAAATTATTTTAGAAATATATATTGTCAATTATAGCAATAAGTACAAATAAGTATGCTATTATGTTTTTCTACTATAGTTTGACTATATAATACATTAAAATGGTACTTTATATTAACTCCTTCTTTACTTAATGAATACTCCATCATTATCTACCCTAATAAGGTTACTATGTTTTTCTACTGTAGTTTGACTAATGGTACATTAAAATGTTACTTTATATTAACTCCTTCCTTGCTCAATTAGTACTCCATCATTGTCTACCCTAATAGGATACTAAATACTGAAAAACACATTGGCACTACATAAACTTTATTATTTAAATTATTTTAAAGAAAATAATAGAAAAGACAATCAATTCGTTAGCACGAGTTTACAACATAAAATGATAAATACAAAACCTTTTGCTTCTTGGAAGAAAGTTTGAATAATTAATCTCTCATTTGACGATAGATTTTGAAATTAAAATTTGAAATTTATTTTTTGAAAAAATGAATTTGAGCCAATTTTTAAGAACTAGAAACTATTTGAAGATCTTATCAAATTTTGTGGTCAAATACAATCCAAAAAAGGAAATAAAATAAACAATATACTTTGAATATTTTGTGCACTAAATCCTTCATTGTATAAATTATGTAATATACCATATTTTTTAATTAAAGAAGCGCATCACACATTTTTTGTAGGGTTCAATTTTTGATCATTTTTCTTTTATTCTAGGTGTAGTTCTCTTTTTCTTATTCTATACAAATAAAAATACATGAATATTATATTTTTTAAAAAAATTTGGCGCTTCTGAATAACTATAAAATATAAGATGAGGAATATTATTAACCATATTATTTAAAATTATCCTAAATTCTTAATATTTAAAATCATGAAGTTAAATAAATTTGGGAAATGACTTAAAATCAACTCAAACTTCAATCAAAATTTTTGTTATACACTCTAATTTTGGGAGGATCGTATGAACCCCTTATATTATTTTAAAGTGGAATAGATGTCATATATATGTTGATGTGGCAGAAAGAGTGAAATACACATTCCTTGAGAGAGTGAGAAGTTATATTCTTATTTTATTTTATTTGTGTGTCTCTCTTATCAACTTAATTAGAGTTATCTATATTTACACTTCTCGATTTTAGCTTCAAAATGGATAATTTTTGGGCACTACATATAAAAGTAGATCCTCCATAAAAACATAGAAAAAAACAGATACTTCACCCACAAATGGACAAACTATGCCTAAAGAATGTAAACTCCATGTGTTCACCCCAGAATACATCATAAATATTTTAATATATTTCGCTCATAAATGGGTGTACTACAATTTTTTATTAACTTTCACGTAAAACTACATTTCTTCTTCAACAATAAATATGGAGTTATTCACTTCACATTTTCTCATTCATCTTTTATCTTCTACTAATATTTTAATTTGGTCTTTAAAAATTGATAGACATGTCTCAACATTTCGGAAGGTTCGTACATTCAATTGAAGAAGAAGAATGTAAATACAAATAGTAATGTAAAATAAAAGTATCGAGGACTCCAAGGAATTCCAGTCGTAAGTTAGAGAGTTGTGCGCATTCAAAGGTAAACAAATTTAAGTTGTATGCTTTAAAATATTTGAGGAAATTAACTTGTTTCCGTGTTTTGTTATTTTAGGAAAATGATGGATACAATTATTTTCGGTGGGTAGAAAATATGTCTAAAAAAGAAAGATAAGTTCATTGCATTATAAACCTTTGGACTAGAATGTACGTCTCCAAATGAAGAATTCGTATCAGAAAAATGAATGGTTAAATAATCAATAAATATGAATAAATTGTTATAAGTTAAGAAACATTATAAAGTAGAAAAAAATTGAAAATGATAAAATTTATACCTAAAGCATAAACAAAAGAGTTTGATGAACCCTAATTTATTAAAAATTATAAAATTGGAGTTCTCCCGATTACAGACGAACAATATCTATTTTTACTAAAAATAGAAAGGTAGTTCTAAAAGTGGAAGCCTCATAGTTAAAGTTTAACTATGAAAATACCTTTTAAAAGTTAAACGACTAAATGATCCCTAATATGAAAGTAAAATTGTATCTCATTAAATGATTTTATACACCACCAAATATGTAATGACCTCTAGGTCATTTCCATGTTTATGCCTCTTGTTCTTTATTTAGAGCTTTCCTGTAGCGACCCCAAGTCATTTATGACTTGATGGGACTAACGGTTTGGTCACCTGATTGTTTGTTTAATTTTTATGTGAGTTTTAGTGTTTTGGAGATATTGAACCTTGAATGGTATTTTTTTATTAGAACTTTAAGAAGATGACCTCAAAGTCCAATTCTAACGATTCCATCAACTACAAAAAGGTCATTTTAGGCTAGTAGCATAGTCAGCATGTTTTCCGATGCTTTGAGTGTGAGTCTATGCAATTAAGCATTTTTACTTTCAAGTAGAGGCTTAAAGCTTGACTTTAGTCAACATTCTTAGTAAACGAGCTCCGATGTTGTGTGCTTTCTCAGTATTAGAGTGCCTCAGACTTGGAGCCCCTTTGTGATGCCTTTGGTAGTGGACGTCAATCCATTGTGACTTGGAGCCTACTTAAGATCCTCTTTGGAGTTGATATGCACCCGAGTCCCTTTTTCTAGCTATGCAACTTATGCCCCTGGGGTGGACTCACTGGATGGGCGGCCTTGATATCTGAGATATTCCCGGGGGCACTCTTGCTAGTTGGGTGGCTTACTCCCCTAGGAGTGACCTGTATGGTTGGGTGCCCTAGGTTGTTTGTCACTTTTCCTAGTTGGGCTTGGAGTTAACTAGTGATTGGTTACTTGGGTTGGGAGTCCGCGTGATGTCATTGGATTTGGATTAGGGTTACTATTTTTTCTTATAGACTTAGTTGTTATGTGTGCCTATCGGGCTTATCGGTTTCACACAAGTTATATTTAAAATTGCGCATAAGTGTACCTTATGGGCTTATGGGGTCCAGTTAGGTTTATTTTTGTTGTACTTGGATTTAATTTTAGTATGCTCATGTGCCTTCTTTCCATATCTGCTTTGACCTCTGTTTGTATCTAGATTCTATCTTTTCTGATTGCTTTATGTTTCTTACTTTTTCAGCCTATAATGCCTAGTGAATACCTTGTTTTGGTACTTATGTTGCACTCTGAATCATTTCATGATATAGATCCTAGTACCAGCTACCAGAACTGATCATTCATTCCATCTTTTGCGCTTATGGATATCAGAGACGAAAGTGAGTACTTGGTGTCCTGGATCAGCCTGTCTCCTTTTGTGTATATGTTAGCTTGTCTTTTGCATTTAAGACGACTTTTTTTGTTTCACTTTTGGGACTTGTACTTGCTCACATGAGATAGCTTTGTACTCATGACTTCAAGGATCTGGGAGGGTTTTCTTTCTATATAGCTTTGGCTTACTTTCATTTCTATATTTTCTTATTGTTAGTGTGATTTTCTGTATAGTTCCACCCTTGTACTCACTACTTAAAGTTCTGGGTACAGGTCGACTTACCTAATAGTGGGTTTTAGTAGGTGCCATCATGACTCAAAAATTCGGGTCGTGCATATTACCAACCTACTATTTCATGGATAACTTTTCACTTTTTTCTAATTACTTATCTCCCTTTCAAACGTTACAACAACAACAATATACTCTACATGTGGATGTGGAGAGAGTAGAGTTGCGCAGATTATACTTCTACCTCTTAGAGGTAAGGAAAAAAATTTAGAGGAGCCTCGCTCGAGTATAACAAAGCAACTAATAAGGACACAAAAGCAACCACATAATAATGTGAAAGCCTAAACAAAATTTACAATAAGTGCTGATAAAATCCAAAGCAAAATACTATAAGAAAAAGGTTGTGCCCCTTAAAATTAAGACAACACTCCATACATACTAACCCTTCTACCCTGATATGCGACCTCTAGACCTTCTTATCTAATGTCATGTCCTTGATAATCTAGAGCTTATCATATCCTATATAATCACCTATGCCCAATACTTTTTCTGCCTACCTCTACCTCTCCTCGTATATGGCCTCTCTTACATCTTCAATAGGGTATTTGCATATCTCCTCTTCATATTTCTGAGTCATCTTTGTCTTGCTTTCCTTACCTTGTCCACTAGGGAGGCCATTCGTACGTTCTCACAGATATCCTCGTTCCTAATCATATAACTCCTAGTGTGACCATACATCCATATCAACATCCTCATTTCCTTGACTTGCATCTTCTGCACATGAGAGTTCTTGACTGGCCAAAACTCCACCCCATATAACAATGACAATCTAACCACTACTTTGTAGAACTTACCTTTAAGCTTAGGTTGTACCTTCTTATCACAGAAGGCAAGCCTCCACTTCATCTACGCAACACTAATACAATGAGTGACATTATTATCGACGTCCCAACATCCCTAGATTACAAAACAAAGATACTTGAAACTATCTTTCTTAGGGATAACTTGAGTGTCAAGCCTTACTTCCATGCCTGCTCATACACTTTTACACTTCAAATATTTTGTTTTGGTCCTGCTCAACTTAAACCCTTTAGACTTTAGAGTTTGTCTCATGACCTCCAACTTAGCATTAACTCCATCACTTGTCTTATCAATCAGTTATATGTTAATCACAAATAACATACACCATGAGACCTCTTCTTGGATACACCACATCAATTCTTCCATCACCAAGGAACATAGGAACGGGATAACTGATCCTTGAGGTAATGCCAACTCAACTAGGAATTTATCAGAGTCTACTCCTACCATTCTAACCAAGTCTTGGATCCATTATGCATGTCCTTATCACCCCTAATGTAAGTCACAGGTACACATTTAGCCTCCAGGCATCTCAAAAAGCTATCCCTAGAGACTTTTTCATAAGCTTTTTCAAGGACAACGAACACCATATGCAAATCCTTCTTATTTTCTCTGCATTTCTCCATCGATCTCCTTAAAAAATGGATGCTTCTAGAGTCAATCACCCCGACATGAAATCAAGTTGGTTCTCAAAAATGTACATACCCCTCTTTACCCTCATTTCTATCACCTCTCCTACATTTTCATTGAATGACTTAGAACCTTGATTCCCTTGTAATTGTTATAATTTTGGATATCACTCCTTTTCTTATACAACAAGAAATTGTACTCCACCTCCGTTTGTTGGGAATTTTTTCCAATTTAAAAATGACATTATACAACCTAGTCAACCACTCTATGCCTATTATGTCTATGCTCTTCCAAAATTCCACAAGAATCTCATCTAGTCCGGATGCTCCTCCCCTGCTCATTATATAAATAGCAAGCTTAACCTCCTCAACCTTAATACACCTACAACACCCAATATCTTGATGCCTCTCATAGTTCTCCAGATCCCCCAACATAATATCTATGTCTCCTTCTTCATTCAAGAGCTTATGAAAGTATGTTTGTCATCTTTGCCTAACGAGGTTTTCTTTCACCAACAAGATGCCTTCTTCATCCTTGATACACTTCTGATCAAGGTCTCGAGCCTTCCTCACTCTCTTTTTGTCTTTCTCTTTCTCACTCTCACCTTTGCGAGCATGTATAATTTTCTGATCTCTATCTTAAAATACTTGCATTTAAATAGTTGTCTTTTTAACCGTCGTAACTGCTAACTTAGCCTCCATCTTTGTCTCCTTACATATTGCCTTATTATTCCATTTATCCTCCTCATCCTTACAGTCCACCAAATTTACATAAGTATCCTTCTTCGCTTCCATTTTACCCTGGACTTCTCTATTCCACCACCAATCCCCTCGGTGACCATGTTACCCCTAGAACTTCTCTAGTTTTTTCTCGAACGCAACTAATTGTGCTATCCCACATTGTCATGACCCAAATTTGGGTGTGATAGAAGTCGCCTTATCTCACCAAGACAAGTCATCCTAAAACCCAAATAACACGATAAATGCAGAAGTAAATCAAGAATAATAGTCTAACACCATAAAGAAATGTGGAAATCAAAATTAACTTAAATAAACCTCCAAAATCAAGTTGTCACGTGTACAAACATCTAATGTATTACAATAGAAATGAAGAAATACAATTCTCAATATCATTGTATCTATAATAGAACAAATCCATATAAATGAGTAAGAAATTCCGCGGAGAAAAAAGAAACTACCTCTCAACTCTCCACAGTAAGCGTTGAACGAACTAGGGAAGAATAATCACGAAGATCCGAACTCGTAATCTACACAAGTGTCAAAGAAAGGATTGATTACCATACAACATGATACTCAACAAGCAAATCACTAAACACGAAGAAAAGCAATATAGAGTATAGGTACTCCAAACACTCCAATTGAACCTCTACAATTACAACCTGCACAGAGTCATCCCAACCTAGAAGTACATAATTAATACATCACACAACATGAATATCAACCCTTCATCGCATATAACTCATCAACACATAGTTCATAGGCTTTAAGCACAATTCCCAACACAAACAATAATAAGGTTCATGACAATACTAATGTGCAATGCAGTAAGATGCAATGTCAAATATAGTCATGCATATCTATCCTACGATACACATATGTTGATTATCATGCCAATATTCATGGGGGACTCACAAGGTCCATGTATTCTTCATAACTATTTCCCTTCGGCATAACTCACTCACCAAAATCATTTTCCTTCGACTACGTCGGAACAATTTACCTCAGCATCATCATCATAATAGATCACATCACAATATTTCAAAACCAATGCAAATAGGCATGTTCACACAAGTCAAGAGAATATGATGAATTTCATATCAATTCACAAACCTTATCAACACAATCATGATACAACCCCAATAGTGAATTAATCCAAACATTCAAATTTATTAACAACACTTTACACCTCCATATCATTAAGTTGCCTTTTTATTACCATCTTTCCTAATTATAATTATTCAATATGAACAGGTTAGTGCCATTAAAAAATTCCATTACTCGCCAACATATACTTAACCAAGGTTAAGAGGTTCACTTGCCTCATACAATCAAACAATGACTCCGGGACTTGAGCTTTTCATTTTCATAGGGTCTCCAAATTAACGCAATCTATTTAAATATGTAATACTAATAAGAAATAAAATTTAACAACACCCAAGACTTATGGAAAATGGGTTCAAATCGACCCAAAAGACTCAATTCCAAAAATGAAGTTTGAATCTGGAAATTTATACGAAATTGCGGTACCAAGAAAGTTGGAAACCACTAGTGAAAACCATTTCAAAAATATAGTTGAATTGAATCTAAAAACATCATTTTATCCAAAACCTTTAACCTTTATAAAACATTCAAATTTAAGACTCAAAATCCAAGTTTAATCCTCAAAATATTAAAATAATTAATAGGTAGAAGTTATAGGAAGTTAGAAATTGTTACCCGATAAAAGAAACTCCAAAATCCCTTTTGAAATGGTCAAAATCAACCTATTGGGGTTCAACAATAGGATAAAAGGGAAAAAAATTCCAATTTTTGAAAGAAAACGCTATTCATGTATTAACTACTCTCACGATCACAACCTAAGGCTTTGCAATCGCGATTAGTAAGCAGGTCAACTCATTAAAGTTAACCATCGCGATTGCGAACGGGAGACACGCGATCGCGATGACCAAGATATTGACTCTACGGATCATGACAACCCTACACATGATAACGAGGGCCACACAAACAACCCTACACAATTGCGAGAGATAGCCTCACATTCACAGCGAACAACTAATCAGACACTAGAGATCAGAAACCAACAATTCATACAAGGTACAAAACCACCAAATGAACCCTCGAGATTTATTTTAGAACCCTGAGTACACAAACAAGATATGCTACTAACTAAACTCAACGTTTATGACTTAATGCAACCATAGAACTACAAATATGAGGTCTCCTTAACCCAAAACCTATGAAAGTTGCAATAAACTAACTTAACGCTTAAAAAGACCAAACTTACATTGGGACCTCTAACAAATCAACCAAGATCTCTCCTAAGCCTTTAAACTTCCCCCAAATCCAATAGAAAAATCAAAAATCTAATTTGAGCCTCCAAACTCCAAACATTGATCAAAGTCAACTGTTGGTCTTAAACCACCAAACTTCCAACTCAAGGGCTCAAATCACAAAACAACCCCGAACATGAAACCGACAAATCTACTAGACCAAATTCAACATTTCAGATCTATTGGAACTTATGAAATTCCATCACAAGACTTGAAACTCTTATTTATACCAAAAATCACTTTTAAAAACTTTAGACCGTCCAAATATTATAGCATTGGAATAATATTTCCAAACCAACTTCACAAATTGAATAGAAATGACTCGGGGCAACTATTAGAAGGGGTAAAATGATAATTTTTATGAAATTTTCCAAGAATGAACTTTCGAGTCATTACAAATATATAGTTTACATCCCCACTACTCCTCCAAGCCTCCATCGTCAGCAACTTCTCTCCTATATTACGAGAAAGGGGAGGGGTAAAGCCACCCCATCTAATCCTCAATTGTCTTATACTATCTTCTCCCCCCCCCCCCCCCCCCACCCGTATCGACTCTCGCTTAATTTCCAGGTCCATCACCAAAAGCTTATGTTGGATAGTATGACTATCACTCAGGGTAACCTAGCAGCCCTTACAAAGGCCTCTATCACCCTTCATAAAGAGTAAATAATCTATCTGAGATTTGTGCTACAGAAGGTAACCAAATGGTTCTCCATCTTTGGAAAGCACTTGTTTTCTATCACCAACTCAAAAGATCTAGCAAAACCTAAGAGCGAGGCTACACTTCCATTTATAACCCTTAAACCACAACAACTAGATGTTGCCCCAATATGGCCATAAAATCTCCACCACTGAATATCTTCTTAGTGTGATAAAATCCTCACAACCTTATTCAAATCCTCTAAAATGTGTTTCTTGACCTACTTGAGGAATGTAAACATTGATAATGTTCTAATTAAGCCTTGTAATGAGTAGCTTAATCATAATCATCCTATAAGTGGTCATCAGTCCTCCTAAACTCTACCAATTGACCCCTAAAGTCCCAACCTACTATAATACGTACTTCATTTCTATCCTTTGAGCCTCATGAGTACCACAACTTGCCATCCACATCTCGTGCCTTCACACCTACTCATTTAGTCTCCTGGATACAGGTTATATTAATACTCCTTTTCTTTAGGATATCCACTAGCTCTATGAATTTTGCCATCAATGACTCTATGTTCTAAGACGCTAACCATAAACCAGAGGATCTCTTACCTCACTTACTACTCCTACCCTTCACTTTTGGTCCCAATCGCGGACATAACCCAAGCCCAACATTGTTCACCAAAGTCATTAAAATAGATTCAAACAAAATAAGGAACAACTAAAGTAAGGGAGGTATATCAAAATTAAAGGCCAAGAATTAGAATCAATAAGTAAGAATCAACAAAAAGAATAGAGCAAATGCACCAATAAGAACCAATCAACAAGAAATTGAGCACAAACTATAAGATTAAAACCTCAACAATCAGCACATGAATTTTAGATAGAACAAGAAAGATAACAACCCATGAAAGATTTTATGAAGATCACTACTCAAAATGAATAATTAAAGTGAAGAATAGGAATGACTGAACCTAGTGGGGAGTCCCTACAGTTTGGCCTTTCGTTCCTTCTTATACAGATCTGGCCGGACGGTAGTGGTCTTGCCAGAAAGGGTGAAGGAAAAGGAAATTTATGTTCCCACAAAACAATAAGATACTTTAATTCATGTTATTATTTCATAATAGAAATCATTTCAGTTCCTTAGCAATATCCTTCCTGAGTTACGCGAAAATCCTAAGAACAAGAATTTGCAAGATATGTAAGCAATGCTATAAAATTAATATCGTGTACTGAAATTAAGAAGAGTAGAGAAAGAGACAGAGAAAGAGGCATAAAGTAGTAGTAGTAATAACTTTTTTCTATTATTTTTGTGTCTCTTCCATCTAAAACACAGGCCCTTTTATAAGCGTTCAAACTTGAAAATCTAGAACATGCTTTAGTAAATATGGGTCATCGAACATCTGCATCCTCCAATTGTTTACAACATTCCCTCTTGGATGTCTATGTAAAAAAAGGTGTACTCAATTATTTATAATATGCATTGTTTGAAGCCTCCTTAAATATATTACAAGAAAAATTCAGTTGGATGAAGACTTGATTACGGAAAAAAGAATCTATCACGTATTTAGTTCTATTGATGAGAAACATCACTTAATTTTTTTAAAGGATACCTCCCAATCTTATATTTAGATTTCCAAATAGTGATATTGGTTGTGTCTAGTGGTGGCAAATGAGCAAGTTAGATTTACTTTGGGTGGGTTGAAAATGGGTCAACATAAAATGGGAATAATTCAACTTGCCCATATTTCATATGGATAAAAAAAGGTTGGGTAATAAATGGGTTGGGTAAAATATAAGTTGACCTGTATTTTCATGAGTAAATAGTACTCTACTTTAGAATTCAAGACGGAGAAAATATTTTATTCTTTTTTTGGATGAAAAATGTTGAAATTGCTTTATTTAGTTTTATTGTATCATAAATTTTAAATGCAACATCTAATGCAGGATTCAACTTCCAAATTAAGACCCATCTAAGATACTTCTTCAATTGGGGACCTGACCATGATATCTGACTCGAGATACGACATTTGAATCTAGATTTGACCCTGATACCTAAATGGGAACCTGACCTCGACACTCGATTCGAGACCCAACTCCAAAGTGAGATTTGAACTAAAGACTAGACCCCAACACATACCCTTGATGATTGATCATGAACTAAACCCTGACCCTAGATTTAGGAACCGACCATCGCTTTTAAGTTGGTATTGGACCTCAACTTGAGACCTAAACTAGGACCCATCTTCCGACCTAGGATCTAATTTTGACTCGTAATCTCCGACCTGATTTTAAATCAAGATCCAACCTAGACATCTGATTTGGGACCGAACTTCCAAATCTAGATTTGACCCCAAAAGTAGACTTCAATGATGGATTTGAGACCTGTACTCAAAACCTAATTTAGAAACCAACTTTTGAATCAGAAATCAACTATGACACCCGACTTGGGAGCTAACTTCAGAATCGAAATCTGACACATAACCTCTACAACTAATTTGGGATTGAAACCTGACACTTGTCCTAGACTCTCGACTCAAAACCTGATTTAGAACTTCATCTCGATACGTGACTCAAGATTAGACCTTGGCACCAACCCGGGATCTAACCTTGAATCTTTACCTGAGATATAATACCCAAATTGAGATTTGATCCCAATCTGACTTGAAACTTGAGAGTTAGATCTTGAATTGAGGTTAGGAGCTAGGTCCCGAATCAAGAATTTGGAATAAGATTTTGAATTATTATCAAGAATCAATACATGAGACTTGAGTTAGAGTGTAAAATTGAGATGTGAGGTTTAATAAGAGTCTTGACAAATATTTTCCTTACTTTTTTAAGATAGGTCATTTTTCTTATACTTGAGGAAAATAAGTTGATTAAGAAAATATTGTTACCCATGTTTTACCCATAAATACCCATATTTCTACGGGTTGACTGTCACTCTCCAAGTCTACACCGTGGACGTGGCCAGCTCTAGAGAACCATTGTTGGCTCCCAAGTGAACCCTTGGCTTGACTCATTACTCAGTAGAAGACTTACTCAAGAATATAGGAACCTCAAATATAAACTCAACTCATAAGGATATCATTACTAAAAATAGTTTAACTCAATATACTCTAAAATACTCAATAACATAATTGTTCAACTCAAGTCTGTAAAACATCACAAAGAAGATGGAAAAGCCGCCTCAACTACTACTATTTATGAAACCTCTAAATACTATGATGGAAGTTGGTACAATACCCACGACATCCTAACAAACAAAATCCAAAATGTGAAGCCCACTAGAAAGCAAAAAGATTCACCAAAGCAAGCTGGAATGCGACGGATCAACGGAGCGCCGACTAATGATCCTGAATACCTATATCTGCATCATGAAACGATGTAGGCCAAATGGTGTTAGTACATTGAATGTACGAGGATGTAAGAGGAACACTGAACATTGAGATACATAGATGAACTGATAGAAAGAAAAACATACTCACCCCAACTCATCTCAACACAACTCAATATGAATGCAACAATAAAAGATACAACATATATAATGCTTTTAAAACAATAGGTAATAACTCTATGTATATAAAAATACAATCTAAACTTTTTACTCTTATTTGAAAGATTCTCTAACCAACAACCATCACTATGAGCTACATGATGATACAACGTCTCGTCCACACTGCCATAACTGCTATATACCTTGCCTAAGTATAGGACATCCTCAACTAAGTGGATCCACCAAGCTATGCTAAAAAGCAATCACTACACCATTTTAGGCCTACGGCCACCCCAGTAAAGTGTTGCCTAAACTAGCAAAAAGTGTGGCCTTTGATAAAAGGCTACACTTTTGGACTTTAAGCAACGCTTTTCCAAGGGTAGCTGAAAGAGGCGTAACCTTAGAGTTTAGGCAACACTTTTCAAGTGTTGCCTTATCAGCTACGCTTAAAAGCGTAGCCTAAAAGGCAAAATGGCAACGCTTGATGTACCTCATATAGCAACATTTCTATCTCATACAACTACACTTTCAAGCGTGGCCTTTGCTTCCTTATTGCCCACGATTTTAAAATGTTGCCTTTTCTATCTAATGTATGACAACAATTTTAAAGTGTTGCCTTTTCTATCTAGTGTATGACAACACTTTGAAGTGTAGTCCTTGCCCACGTGCATACCACAATTTACAGCCCTATGGCTACACTTTTAAGTGTGGTAATGCTATTTTGGCTATAAAATACTTATATGCCACATTTTCTAATTAAAAAACACCAATTTTGTTTTGCAATAAATAATCTCAAGCATTAAATTGGCTAATAAGTAATTCAAACATATAGATTTGCAATAAACTTCAAAAGATAGTATGTCTTGCGTACATACACATACTTATCAAGCAATATTCTAAATCTGTATACAACATTCTAAATATGTGTACAATAGTTCAAAAAGTACTCTTACAATAGTTCAATATATTCTAGCAATGAATATATTTCACAAAATCAAACATAATGTATTTAAACTTTTACAATAGTTCAAAATATCTTCATCATCCACTTCAATGAGATCAAATTGACTTGTGGTGACTCTTCAAATTTGATCACCTCCATTTCCCTACACATTTAAAATGTACAACAAAATCATATTGCAGTAGTTATAGAAGAGGCAAGAAGTTCTAGATTAATTCCAGATTGCAGCAGTTCCATATTGCAAATTGCAGATTTTTTGAGTTCACTTTGCAGATTGCAGATTTTTTGAGTTCACTTGCAGATTTTGAGGAAAATTAAAACCAAATTGCAGATTGCAGATTATAGTTCCAGTTCTAGTTTCAAACTAATTTCAAATTACAGTTCCAGATTAATTCTAGATTGCAGATTATAGTTCCAGTTTGCAGATTGTAGATTACAGTTTCAGTTTACAGATTTATTGAGTTCCATATTGCAGATTGCTAGTGTCTGAATGATCGTGGATAAGAACAACCAGTCAGTTTCATCCAAATATTATCAGCTCGAATGATACTAGAACTCTAGATGTTTTGAAGGAACTTCTAAATCCTCATACACATTTTAAGTCTAGATGTTTACTAAACCTTTTTGCTTGGAGTAATCTCTCTAACATAACTAACTTAGTAGATCTTTTGGATTTTTACAGACCAAAGAGGGAATCTAATGCGAGGACCATGACAACGAGCAGCAAAATATTATGAATTGAGTGACATTTTATTGCCTCATAAGCATCAAATTCTGAAAGAAAGATGTTACCTGAGGTCGAAGGATACGATCCATTTCCAGCACTCATGTCCATTACATTACATATTTCTTTCTCATTTACATCCATTAGTCTCCAGTAATGGAGAACTTGATCTTACCAATAGATTGTATCCTCTAAGAACTTTTCTCGATCAATACCTGCAGCAAACAGATTATAACATGTTTAAGTAAGCATTCTTTCCCCAAAAGAAAGTAAAAGGTTACCCGCATCATAGATTTCTATCACGTGGCACACTGAACTAGAAACAGTAACTGAGATGACAAGTAGCTCAATCTCTCAGGCAATTACCATTATGCCATAAAAATCAAAGTCCTAAATCATATTAACATAAAAAAGCAGAGACAGTAAGAAAAAGGGGTAAATGAGTATGTAAGACAATACGATTATGAAATGAGTAGTATGAGAACTTTGGTTAGCTAACAACCATTAATTACTTACACATTCTTGTAAAACTTCCAATCGCTGAATATGCAATGAATGATAAGACGGGCAACAGAAACATTGGTGAAACTCGCAATGCCGTCATTTTCTAGTTCAGGTCAAGGGATTGTGTTGTCATGATAACATAACCCATTGCAATAACTTGAACGTTGAAATAGCCACAATACGACACCCATAAGACTAGTAAACATATAATGTACATGTGATGATATAATAAGTAACTCAAGTAGTCAGATACCCATATAACATAAATGATACACACTAATTATCAATTAGCTACATAATAACCTGCATAAGTAACATCTGCAACAAGTGTAGGCATAATATAATTTAATCCACCAGGATGCCCAAAAAAAAAATGAAATCTATAGATAGTATTCGCAACAGTTCCATGTAAAAAATTACAATTTCATATGTATATTTTTTTAATCTTCCATGACATTATCTAGTCTTCTCAATATTGATATGAAGTTAACATCTCAAATTGGTTACAATATGAGTTTATTAGTTCCTAACGCAATTGTCATTATTCACAATTGAAATGGAATAAATGATATAGTCAGTGTTACATTGTTTTCAATTCACTGTTGAAATTCAAAGAGGAAGTAGCGTAACAAAGTAAAAAGATGTATTAGTATCATATCAGATTCATCTAATGATATTCAAAAGGAAATTATCACGTTCAACTAAAAAGATGTTTGCTTATACTCATTTCAATTTTTATAGAACCTAGATCTATAGTTCTTCACCATCCCCCCAACCCCTCCTTCCCCCCAAGTAAAAAATGACACTAACCCACTTTTTTCTCCTTTAACTGAAATCTCCTTCAAGGTTGGAGGAGAAGGGTTCTTTCAACTAGATCTGCCATGTCTTCACAGTGTGCTTTAACTACATAAAAGAAATTTCTAGCTCAAAAAAGTTTAGTAAACTTCAGTCACCATTTACAGCTTTCAGTTACACATCAAATAGTTAAAAAAAGTTGAAAAACACTTAGATGGACTGGATTGGCATCTTTCTCATGTTTTATCATATGTAGTTACTGTATGTCAATTAAATTAAATGCATCAACTTCACTTACTGTTAACCCACATATACCACTCAAATAATATGTACTCCTTCATATGTCTACATGTGATTATATGTGTCCATTAATCTATTTTTTGTTGTCTTTATCAGAAAAGAGGAAAGATGATAGTAATAATATGATATCATTATCTTAGCACTAAATTTCACTCTTCCAATTTTTAGTCATCCTCTCTATTTCTTTTTACATTTGACATCCAAAACTAAATTTTGCCCTTTTTAGGCGGCAAGATTGTCAAAGAAGTAGCTGCTGGACAAAAAACTACATTCATAGTACATACCAGCAACACTTCTGAGGCATCATGTATTTCCCTACATAATTTTATAAACAGCTACAACTATAATGCCTCAGAGGCAGACCAAGAATTCAAAAATGTAGGGTCATTTGATGAACCTGATCATGAGCAGGTTACGAAAAGGAAGAACAAGCTAACAAAACCAAAGACCAAAGCGTTAATAAGGATATGATGGATGACGTTCAACCTGTCTCAAGAAAGAAAGCAATCAAAACAGAAAATCACGCAGCAACATGTAAACCAACATATCCAGATGATCACGACCAAGATGGAATACACATGGATGAGAAAACAAAAATTCAACAGCAAGGTCTCTATGAAACTGATCATGAGCAGATTATGAAAAAGAGTAATGACTTAGTTATAAAAGAACTGGTTGACAATCAGAAAGCCAATACCTTAAAGGAGGTTCCTGGTAAAGTCAAAAGGAAAAATAGGTGAAGAAAACACATTGGACAACTTCCAGAAGAACACCAATCAAGTCAACAATAAGAGGAGATACACAAGCAACAAAACGAGAACACCCTTGGATATCGATAACAATATGCAGACTACTAACAGAGAATTTGAAATACAAAATACCTTTTGAAGAACCCAATCATGACATCCAAAACTAAATTTGGCCCCTTTCAGGCAGCAAGATTGTCGAAGAAGCAGCTGCTGGACAAAAACACTACATTCAGAGTACACACCAGCACCTTCAGAAAGGAAAGATAGGGCAAAATTTGAAACTCAACTTGCAGTCGAAACTAATCTATCAGATTATGCACACAATCATCTTGTTTATGAAGGCAAGGAGGAAATTGCAAATACATCACATATGAATTGAATACAGTGGTGGAGGCTCTCTATAGATAATACCATCAGTGAAGGTGATCAAAATTAATTGGAAACCACCTGATACTAGATGGGTTAAAACTAATACTGATGGAGCATCAAAAGGAATTCAGGAAGAAGTTCTTGGGGGGTTTTGTGTGAGAGCTACAACAGGAGATATTATACAAGCTAAGGCCAAGGAGATCGAAGAACCTTTCGGTACCAACACACAAGTAAAAGCTATGGCGATCTTTTTTGCTCTAAAATATATAAAGACCACCCAATTAGACAAGATTTTTATTGAAACTGATTCGCTATTACTTAAAAACATTATTGAAAGGGCATGAAAAGTACCATGGAAAAAAGTGACCATATATGGAGATGCAAGGGAGAACAGTGAGAGTAACGCACATTCTTCGAGAAGGGAACAAGTTGGTCAATTATTTAGCAAACCTTGCATTGGGAAAGGGAAATGTAAATGCAAACTATTTTCAGGAATTGGAGGCGCAAGGAAAAGGAATAGTAAATAGTGACAAACTATTAGAACCTTATATGAGGATCAGATCATGCAGAAGCTGACAAACATTTGAAAATAGGAGATAAAGAAGAAGATGGAAGAAGATCCTCAAGTTCAAATCCCCTGGAAGAACCTGGAGTATATAATTTTACTAACCACTTGCTCAATTTGCAGGTTCACATGACATAGACAAAATAATACAAGAATTGATGCATAATAAACACAATACAGGGACAAAGCCATACAAACAACTTAATCTGAAAAACCAGACCTCAGCAACATGGAGAATCACAAAGAGAGATGAAATACATGATTGAGTTAAAGATGGAAGAAGTTAGCAGATCACTGAAATTAATAAAGACAAGAATGTAATAGCGAGCTCAAAGCCATGGAAATCGCGACTAATTAAAGAAAGAAACAACAACAGCAGAGTCTATTAATAGTACTTCAAACATAGCAAGATATTACTTCAACAAACAATAACAATTTCATATGATTTACCTTATAAAGTAGAAACCCTTCAGAATTTGGAATTCTTCTGAAAGTTGTGCAAAAAGAAATCCTCGATTGATCTGATTTGCCTTTAGATAAAGAGAAATCCTCAATTTGTTATCTGGCAAAAGATGAATCCTCTGTTAACTAAGGGTTTAATACTACTACAAGATAGAGTCCCTTTTAGTCAATCTAAGAAGCTCGAGTTTCAAAAACTAATAAAGGTAAAGCAACAAAAACATAATACTTATAAGATTTACATGAAACCTATATTATCATGGATAATTTCAGCCCTAATCAGCTTATCAGTCTAATAAAAAATAAATTATCATACTTATTTAGTGATTAATGTAACAAGTATGAAACTAACTACCATCATAGTTAAAGTTTGCAAGATCAACATAGCTGATAAAAGTAAAAACTAGAAGAAAGTGTCCTTACTCTGTTGTACAACCTCTATTTTTCCTACAAAGCATCTTTACATATTACCCAACAGACCAACAGACCTGATGGCATAATATTCAAAATATTTCTACCCATGGTAGTTGTATTTGTATTTGAACCACAAATTGAAGTTGTAACTACCTCTTATCTCCTGTCTTTCCCCCTCTTCCCCAACCCAAAAATGAAAAGAAAACAGAGTAAATCGATTTGCAAAACAAAGCAGATGAAAATGCTTTTTGGATGAAAACTCTATTAAAATGGTGATTTTGAGGCTGCAACTCATAAATATGATCAAAATCTTTAAATGAAGATAATGACAGAGAATCAATTGTATGAGGCATTTGAGTTTTATGATTCCATAATATGCATACTGTAAGATGTCATTTAAGCATCTGATAACACTTTACCATCTAGAGTCTATAAAAGGACCATTGTACATGTTTCACATAGAAATATAAAATAGACAAAAAAGTGTTTATACAAGAAGAGGTATTTTTATATTTCTGGAATATATAAATGTTGATGTGCTGCTTCAATTTAGGTTTTGACTGGAATGTTTCACATCTATGTTTTGAAGGTAGTATACAAATTTCCCTAGATCGCTGTTCGTCTTGAAGCAGTTCTGCTTCCAGGCAAAGTGTTCTACATAGCTCCTAAGAAGACAATTTATTATATGTTGTGCCTTTATGTTCTGTTGGATTATTTGAGTTGAGAGAGAGTTTGAATGACAACACTTGAGCATGTGTTGGTCCTATTGATTCTTGTGTACTTCTACGAGTTTTATTAGAAATATGAAAACTATTACTTAGTCCTATTAGAATCTTAATGCAAAAGTAATTTTTTATTTTTGTTTTTGGGTTCATTGTTGAGCAGCGCTCTCACTCCATTTTCTCCATTTTATGAGGGAAAATTGCAATATGGTTGAATAAGTAGGCAGAAATTTTTTTCTCGTCATGTTATTTGTTGATGTTACAGTTCCTAAAGAGGCATGTAAAGCATAACATCTCTAATTGGAATTCATACAACTACGAGCTAGACTCACAAAAATCAACAAAAATTGTTTTCCTCATGTGGGTAACACAACTACGAGCTAGACTCATAAAAATCAATAAAAATCATATGAACAACACAAGAATATCAAAACCCTAAAGCTATATGTGTAACCACACACAAGCAATAAACCCAAATACCATAAATTTAGACTTTTAAAGATAGAAATGTTTACCTGATAAAACCTTTTCCAACAAAATCCTTTCAATTTGATGAAGCTTATCATCTTCTGAAGTGAAGCATTTTGTTCTGTTCTTGAGGGATTTTCGTATGTTAGAGGCGAACAATGAGAAATCTATGAGGGATTGCCATATGTCAGCTAAGAACAACAATGGAACTGAAAAATCTTCGAGAAATCTATGACGATCGATCATTTTTGAGAAATTTCAGAATGGAAAGAAAAGTCCTCATTCTTCAATCTCTAAAGGAAAATCGTTCTTGAGACCTAATAATTTGGGGGGAAAGAAAGATATTTATTTTGTTAATAATTTGTTTTGCCAATAAAAATGGGAGGGAGTTAAAAATATTGGAGGGAATATAATATTTTAGTGAAAAATTTTAAGGTCACACTTCTAATGTGTTGTTTTTTCAATTATAAAAATAAGACACTTTAAAAGTGTTGCCATATATGTAAATAGGTGTTGCCAATTATATCATATTGTAACAACACTTACAAAGTGTAGCTTATACCATTAAAGAGTACACTTTTGAAATGTTGCCAATATTATTGTAGCTAAAAGTTAAAAACTTTGCCTACGCTTTAAAAGCGTTCCCAAAACTACTTTAGGCAACACTTTACAAACGTAGTCTAGAATTAGTGTTGCTGTAGACCTAAAATGGTGTAGTGAATAAGTAATCATCTAAGAAGTATGATCCTTTATCCCTGTTGGCATACATGGTTTATGAGGATTTTGAGTTGCTCAAAAGAGACTCTTAAAAGAGAGAATACTCAAAAACTCCAAATTAACTCATTTAGAAATCAAGGTTTCCTCTTGTTTAAAATGTAAAAGTGTTTACACTTGGGAATACTTAGTTCCCTTTTATCCATTTTGAAACATAAAACTCAACTATCCTCATCCTCATATTCATTTCATCAAGTCATAAACAAGTTATCAATAATTGTAGAAGACTTGTCAAAAGGACTTTCTCAAACATTCCTCTTAACTACACCTTGAATTTGGAAACTGAATTCAAGAGTTATGATTAGGATATATAGTATCTCTCCATGAATAAAGAAGACTTAGATAGTTGGCAATAAAAAGAGAGTGAAGACACAATTCAAATGAACTCATTCGGGACGAAAAACGAAGGTGGAAGGGGCTTGATGCCTCTAGCGCATCAGTGGTGTGCCGCGCCAGCCATTTAATTACTGGCGCTAGTTTGGGGTGCACTGCAGGCACAGGGTGCCAGCCTCCCTGGCGCTACGGAAGCGTGCACCCCCAGCCCAATCCCATAATATTTTGATGATTTTTTCTTCTCAATTTTTTGTCCTAATTCACCTAGAATAGATTGATTTCTTCCAAACATTCTTAGAATCATAAACCGAACACAATTGATAAAATATCTACTCAAAATACCTCAAGAACAACACACATTTGCAAAACCCTCACCTCAAGAACTCAAAAAAACTCTATCGTTGAAGAATGAAACACAAAACCTCAAGAACCTCATAAAGAATCTCAATATACTTAATCTCATGGACGAATTCATAAATTGAAACTCGTGTTTGGTGTGAGGGTAAGCAAACCCTACACTATGAAATCTTACATACCTCATAAGAATTAAGTTCTTGGCGTTTTCCCCAAATTCTTGAAGAACTTCTTGAAACCTCATCTTTTCTCCTTTTGAAATTTTCCCTAACCTTCCAAACGTTTTAGAACGAATGAAAATTAAGTTGATTTGATTAGACCTCTTAACTTAGGTGGGTAATATGTGTTAGGCTAGTGATATCAAGAAAGACTAAAATACCCCTCCTTAAAATGGATGAATTGCTTTAATTAGAATGGCTACACTCAAACGGTCATATCTCCTTTTATCTGAACTCGAAATATAGAAAATTCAACAGTGTTGGAAAGAGGACTCAACGACCTTCTATTTGATATCTCATGGACCACCTAAATCATCCTGTGCTGAAAGTTATTTTCATTTGAAGTTGACCCAAAACTTAAAGACTGACTAAAGTTCAAGGCGTTACAATATCTCCCCCTTGGGAACATTCATCCTTGAATGAGATCACTCTAAGTAGAATAGTGTGCGGAAAAAACATCGAACACCTAACTAAAACACCCAATATGCAATTCACATATACTCAATATATCCATTTAAAGAGTACCAAGAAGAGAGTTAATACCTTAGTTTGGAATTTATCTGGAAGTAAAGAGATGTGGGTATCTCTTATTCATATCCTCCTCAGCCTCCCAAGTAGCTTCCTCAACAAATTGATTTCTCCGTAAGACCTTGATTGATGCAACCTCTTTGGTTCTCAACTTGTGAACCTGACGATCAAGAATCTGAACGGGTATCTCTTCATAAGATAGGTTGTCCTTAATACCAATATTCTCAGTAGGTATAATAAGTGAAGGATCGCCTATACACTTCTTCAACCTAGAAATGTGGAATGTCGGATGGACTACTATGAACTCTGACGGTAGCTCCAACTCATAAGCTACATTGCCAACTCTATTGGATATCATGTAAGGACCAATATACCGGAGATTGAGCTTCCCCTTCTTGCCAAATATCATAACACCCCTCATGGGTGAAACCTTCAATCATACCTAATCATTAACCTTAAATTCTAAGTCTCTTCTCCTAACATTTGTATAGGATTTCTGATGACTTTGCGCTATTTTCAACCTTTCCAAAATGATCTTCACTTTCTCCATAGCTTGATGAACTAAGTTTGGCCCTTTCAACCCAACTTCACCACCCTTAAACCATCCAATAGGAGATCTACATATTCTCCCATAAAGAACTTTATAAGGAGCCATCCGGATACTAGAGTGATAGTTATTTTTGTAAGCAAACTCTATGAGAGGTAAGTGATTATCTCAATTCACTTTCCAACATATCTCTAAAGTGTGAATCTTGCTCTCTACTTGACCATCAGTCTGAGGATGGAAAGCAATACCTAAATTTACCTTTGAACCCAAATCTTTCCAAAAAGACTTCAAAAATTATGCGGTGAATTGGGCACCTCTATCTGAAATGATAGACACAGGGACTCTATGAAGTCATACCATCTCTTGAATATATAATCTGGCATAATCTTTTTATGAATAAGTAGTCTTTACCAGCAAGAAGTGGGTGGACTTAGTAATCCGATCTACAATCACCCAAATTGAATTATGCTACCTACGAGACCACAACAAGCCGGTAATAAAATCCATATTAATCATCTCCTACTTTCATTATGGAAGATTTATATTCTGAGCCATGACATCGGGCCTTTGGTGTTCTACCTTGATTTGTTGGCAATTCGGGCACTTAGCAACAAACTCTGCAGTATACTTCATTATACTACTCCACTAATAGACTTCCCTCAAGTCACAATTCATCTTTATGGAACTGGGGTGTGTTGAATATCTCGAACTATGAGCTTCCTCCATGATCCCCTCTTGTAGTTCACCAACTCTTGGCACACACAATCTACCTTGATACCTCAACACACTATCTCCCCCTTGTTCAAAAGCCATAATTTTCTGCTTATGAACATTTGCCTTTAATTCAAGCAAAACAGGGTCTTAGTCCTCCTTCACTTTATACATTAGTGATGATTCACCCTCATTCATCACTACCATTCTACCTTCATTAGAATCCCAAAACGGGACTCCCAATCATGCAAGTATGTGCATATCTTTGGCCAATTCTTTCTTTCCCTTCTCGACATGGGTAGTACTTCTCATAGATAACCTTCTCAAAGGATCATTAACTACATTAGCCTTACCTGGGTGATAAAGGATATGCATGTCATAATACTTGAGTAACTTTAACCACTTCCTCCATCTGAGATTAAGCTTTTTCTAATTGAGAATATACTAAAGACTCGTGTGATTGGTGAACACATCTACATGAACACCATAGAGATAGTGACACCATATTTTCAAAGTAAATTCTACCACTACTAGCTCAAGATCATGAGTTGGGTAATTCTTCTCGTGAATCTTAAGTTATCTTGAGGCATAGGCTATAACCTTACCATTCTGCATCAATACATAACCCAGTCTAACTCTGGACGCATCGCAATACACAACAAAGCCTTGTTTATCCTCTGATAGGGTCAACACTGGACAATAGTTAACCATGTTTTCAATTCCTGAAAGTTTTTGTCACAGGCTTCATTCCATTAAAACTTAATTGTCTTCTGAGTCAACTTTGTCAATGGGGATGAAATAGATTAGAACCCATCGACAAACCTTCTATAATAATCAGCCAATCCCAAGAAACTCCTTATGTCAATTGGAGATATGGGTCTGGGTCAATTCTGCACTACTTTAATCTTTTGAGTGTTAACTAGAATCCCTTCACCAAATACAATGTGGCCTAAGAACACCACATACTTAAGACAAAACTCACACTTGGAAATTTTGGCATATAACTCTCTATCTTTGAGATTTTGGAGAACTACTCTAAGATGACTAGCATGATCCTCCTCATAACTCGAATAGATCAGAATGTGATCAATAAACACGATAACAAACATGTCAAGATATGTCTTAAATACTTTGTTCATAAGAACCACGAATGTTGTAGGAGCAATAGTCAAGTTAAAAGACATAACAAGAAACTCATAGTGACCATAACGGATCCTGAATGCTATCTTCGGGATGTCACTTTCTCTTACTCTCAACTGATGATAGTTAGATCTGAGGTCTATCTTAGAAAAGCAAGTGGCACCCTAAAGTTGATCAAATAGATCATCAATTCTCGGAAGGGGATACTTATTTTTTATGGTGACCTTGTTCAACTGGCAGTAATTAATACAGGTCCATAGAGAATTATCTTTCTTCCTCACAAATAAGACCGGAGTACCCAAGGTAAAACACTAGGTTGAATGAAACCCTTATCAAGAAGATCTTTCTACTACTCTTTTAACTCAGCTGGAGCCATAGATCGAGTATCAGGAAGAATATATATGCCGAAGTCGATTTCTCTTAGAAGGGACTTTAGGAAGATCATCTGGAAAGACATTTGGAAACTCACTCAAAACTAAAACTGATTGAATAGGCAGTGTCTTAACACTAGAGTCATTAACTCAAACTAAGTGATAGATGTACCCCTTAGAGACTAACTTTTTGGCCTTAAGGCATATAATGAAACAACCCTTATGCACTGCTGAACTACTACTCCACTATATAACAGGCTCATTAGGAAGTTATAGCTTGACTACTCGAGTTTTACCATCAACTGAGGCATAACAAGTATGAAGCCAATCCATACCTAGAATAACATCAAAGTCCACCATGTGTAACTCGACTAAGACAACCATGGTCTTTGTGATTGATAGAGATGACACAATCACAATAAACTCTCGAGGCTAGAATAGACTCGCCAATAGGTATGGAAATAATGCTCAAGAAGTCGTTTAGGAAGAGTATCAAACCTCATAGCAATATACGGAGTCACAAAAGATAAACTCACACTTGGATCAAGTAATGGATATACATCAAAAGTAAAGACTTTGATCATACCAGTGACAACATCTGGTGAATTCTCATGCTCTTGATGACTAGTGATAGCATACAGATGGTTTGCTCCTCCACTTGTCCTTTAAGTAGCTCCTCTTGGAGCAGCTCTATCTACTATAGCCGCTGAAAAAGATTGGGCTCTATTTCCCCCATTACCATTACCTTCCCTATTTTTAGTGCACTCTCTCATAAAGTGACATGGTTGACCACAGTTGAATCACACGACACACTCCTGGGTGGTTTGTACTACTCTTAGCACATGTAGGAGTCCAATTGGCCCCTTGTACAACACTACCCTGATATTGAGCATGTCGAGATTTGAAATTTTATGGATTTCTCATTCCTGAACTCACCTCTGTTCTTTGGTGCAAGTGCACTAGCAGATGATGTAGCAGATCCTATTGGCCTTTGTTTAAAAGATGGCTGGTTCACATTTTCAGTCTCCTGCTATCCGGACTCATTACCTGTTATCTTAGCCTTTCTGCCAGGGAACTCTTCCCTATCTCACAACTTGTCTTCCTTAACCTACTTCACATGGATCATAAGCTTGCTATTTCCATGTTCCCTATCAACATAGTTGTCTTACCCTCCTTACATGATAAGCGAGACAATCCAGACACAAGCAGACTTATCCTACTCCTTATCTTAGCAACCATCTCCGGAGCATAACGGTACAATTGAGTGAACTTGAGGTTGTACTCATGCATACTCATGTACTTATGCTTAAGAGTGAGAAATTATCTTACCTTTTCCTCTTTCAACTCGCAGGTAAAGAAAAACCCTATAAAGGCACTTTCAAACATAGCCCAACTCACAATTGGTGCTCCTTCAGCCCTACTCTTCTTCCATTGGTCACAACTTGAATCAACATTCGGATAGCATCTCGGAACTGAGCAGTAGTCACCTCTCCTTGAGGGGGTTGTACTTTTGGTGCATTGGGTACACCTTAGTCTTGTGGATCAACATCTCTCCTTGCAGGACGACAACAAACATCTCTTCGTGAAGGCATGATTTGAAAAGATATGCGCAAGTAAGAATTAGAAGGAAACATTTATAGATTTGAACCCTATTGCACGAAAAAGAGTACGAAGGAAGTGAAATATTTTCTAAATGGTGTAGCCTCCTTATTATTTATGTGGCATACTTCACACCGATAACCAGGACTCTACAAACATGACTTCATAGACACCCTAGGACTCTTGAACTCTATACTCTGATACCAAGTTTTTCATGCCCTGAGTCTATACCCTGGACATGGACGGCACTTGAGAACCATTGCTGGTCCCCAAGCAAACCCTTGGCTTGACTCTTTACTCAGTAGAAGACTTACTCAAGAATATAGAAACCTCAAATATAAACTCAACTCATAAGGATATCATTACTATTAATGGTTTAACTCAATATACACTAAAATACTCAATAACATAATTGTTAAACTCAAGTCTTTAAAACATCTCAAAGAAGATGGAAAAGATGCCTCAACTACTACTGTCTACGAAGCATCTAAATACTATGATGGAAGTCGTGACAAGATGATAAGACAAGGATTTAGACTCATTTAGGGCTTAATATTCAGAGTTTTAGCGTCCTCAATGCCTATTTTTTGCTCTAAACTTATATGTAAATGTTAATTTGCAGCAAAGAAGGCAAAAGAGCATGGCAAGGACATTACTAGGCAAAAAAGAGTGAAAAAGTTGAAAGAGTTGAAGAAAAGCAAGGATGATGCTCAGTAAAGCCACTCGGCGAGTTGCAAGTGACTCTTTAGCTCGCCAAAAGTTCCAGCAGGCTAGCCCATGGATAAAGACAACTAGGCAATAGAAAGGGTAATTCGGTGAAGCACTGATTGGATCGGTGATGGAAGCTCAGATCTCATAAAGTCATAGAAGGAAAGTGTGGAAAAGCCAAGCAAAGAAGGTGATGGAAAAGAGCACTCGGTGAGTCACCAACTTGGTTGGCGAAGCTCGACTTACTCTGTCGAGTGGCTCCGAAAGTGAAAATATGGAAGCGTATAAATGCATTTTTAAGAAGAGTTTTGAGGATTTTTGAAATTTTGGAGAGTTCATACATTGGGTTTTTTTATCCCTAACACTGTTCTTCAAGTTTTTGAGTAGAGAATTAGGATTTATTGGATTTGGAATTCAATTTGTGCATTTTGAAGACTTGTGGATTGTTACCCCAGCTATGGATATTGATTACCAATTTTGACCCTCCTCTGTTCTAATTTATTGTTTTCGAGCTTTTAATTTAATAACGTATCAAATTATCTTTTTTCACAATTATTTTTACTACTACAACTATTTATCTACTAAAGTTATATATTTTATTGTCGAAATTACTATTATCACTTTTACACTTCTTTTTCTTAAATAATCCATAGTCGTCATTTTATTTCAAGTTTCATTTTTTTATTAAATTAATTATAAGTCAATATTTTGTTTTATTATTTTATATTAGCATAAAGTTGAAATATTAATATTTTTCATGTAAATTATTTTTTTTATATAACATATTGTGTATCACCTATTAAGCTAGAAGCCCAATTTAATTTAAAGGGAAAAAGGAAAAGGCTTAAGAAATTTGATTAAAGCCCAAAGAGTCTCCAGCCATTTATTAGCCCAAACCATTTTAACCCATATAATTTCCTTCTAAATATCTCTGGAAAGCCAATTATCCCCTACGAAACCTAATTTCAAAATTTTCAACCCAGTAGTCGCGTCTTGTCCTGTCTCTCTTCCACCTTCCATTTTCAGAAAAAACAACAAAAACTGGTCAGCCGTGGACAGGGCTCAACTACTCTATTTTCATGTCAATCACACAATGTTCAAAATTCAAACGGGTCTCTTGACTCGATTTTGGAAAAATCCCGCTCAAAATCTCTAACCCTATCATTCTTCTCCTATAAATAAGCAACCTTGACATTCATAATAGGGTAGATTTTCAGTCTCCATTGAAGTCTTGGCAGCATCCAATTTTTTTAGAAGTTTTTTCATGGCGCCATATACTGTTTCAACTACTATTTCTTCTCTAAAATATTGCCTTTGCATCCTCTTTCTATCTTGACCAAAACTCAAGTTTAAAGCTTGTTCGAGTTTGTCATTGTTCGAATATAGACACTTGATCGCAGCAGCCCTGTTCACTGCCCTATAGCAGGGGACTTTCTCTTCTTTTTCCTCTGTTTTGTTTCTATGGGAAAGCATTATGTTACTCTTAAGAAATTTATATGTAGAGAAATTCTTGCCTAGTTTAGCTGTATTCAAAGTTATGTGAAAACTGTATTTATGTTTTTCATTTGAAATCTAAATTCATTTCTTCTCTGTTTTGTTTTTAGGTTTTAGACATCATGAATAAAAGGAGATGGTTGTGTTTATAGTATATATGCATCAGTTCTTGCTCTAGGTTGCTGATCATTTGATATATGTATGCATTCCTATGTAAAAACGTGTTCAAAAACATAATATTTGTTTTGTTTAGTTAAAATATGGTGCAGATCATATTATTATTTTTTCTTAAAATATAAGCTCTAATTGTGGATATACTATAGTAGCTTTGCACCCTGTATCTTATAAGTTTTAGATTTCTCTCGAATTCTACTAGAACTAATATTATTTAGTTTTCTATTATTATATGTTGATGTTAAAAATGGTTTTGTATCCTTTTTTGAGATTTATACAGATCAGAAAACATTTTCCCTTCATTTACTAGACCTTGAATTTAAAGAATGGGTTAGCTTTATAATTAGATATTTGTTAATGACTTAGTTTCATAGTTGGATTTATATGATTTGTGTTGTTGTTTCATTCCCAATTAAAGGATTTATTTTGTGTGCTTGTATGTTAGAGTTTCAATGTTGATATTTTCCTATGTATTACAAACATGTTTAAGGAAGATGACTATAGTCTCTGTTTTAATTACAAATATAAAAAAATGGTTAGCAACTAGGTGCTCTCTTGTTAAAAGTCACGACTGTAAACATTCCTGTGCAACTTACTTTTTGCATACAAGTACTAATTTATGTTTTGTGCTCTTTTGTTAATTATATTGTATATGTATTTTGTTTTATTTTTAATTTAAGTAATAGCATTACAGCATGTATAAATCTTGAAAACTTATGGCATAATAAGTACTTTTTTTAATTCAATTCTTTAACAAGTTGTTCGTTTGTAGCTTAAATAGGAGGGGTTGTGTATTATTATTATTGTGCTTTGAAGGCATCGTAGTAGTTTGCTTTGAGATTTGTTCCACATTTGCAAGTTTTCATGTTTTGGATGGTATGTTCGTTATGCTATTTAACTCAATTCTATTTCTAGTTTATTCAATATCAAGTGAGGTTCAATTTTCTTACTAATTCTCTTTATTTTCTTTTATTTGCATGAACACTTCGGGAGCTAAATGGTGTCTTCATGAAAGACTCTCACCTCCGTATGGTCTCATGCTATCGCTAGACTATGAATATCTGCATCCACTCTTTTACTTTGTGTCTCGCGCATCCTCAAGACTCATCTAGTAGCAAGGAAATCTAGAAAATGTTCCTTTATAAATTTCTTAGTGATCTGATGTTATGTTGTTGTTGTTAATGTTATTTGTGGACATATGTTTTATGTGATATTTCTTACACTTTGATTGCTTGTCTAGGTGTAAAAGAAAAAATAAAATTCATTAGTTAATAGATAGCTATTTTAGCTTTTGTTTATTTTTTTGACTTCAACATCGACCAGTTTTTCTAAAAAATCTTTTAAGGATCTTAAATGCATCCTTTAATCTTTAAGTGTTTTCTTTGTTTAAATATTGGTAAACCTTTTCATTGAATTTTTTTTCTACTGCAAATGTCTTAAAAGGAGCTTTAAGTCCTTACAGTGCTACTACAAACACAAATCTTTTTTTATTATTTTCAGATCTTTGGCAATAAATTTTGGTTCAAGCAAAGTTTAAACAAAGATTTGTCGTTCTATTTTAAATTCTAAAGAGTCTTTCAAGTGCAGAATGTGTAATTGATTTGATACCAAATTTGGTTTTTTTTTTTTTTCAAAAAAAAAAAAAAAAGAAAAAATGTACTTACTTTTCAAATTATGAAAAGTATTTTTTAATGTTAAAATGTTTTCCAACTCATGTGTTTTTTTAAAATTCTTTAGCACTAATTTTTAGTTTAATTAATTAACTGAAGTTTGGCCGGTTAATTGTTTTTAACAGATTTTAAAGGATGCTTTACACCTTATCTTTAGGATGATTAAAACCCTTACCTAGAATCACATAGGTTTAGTAGACCTTAATTGAAGTCAATTTTAACATTACTTAGCTAAATATTTAAGTGTCCTAATTCACCATAATTAATTAGGTGGCAACTTCTTAAGTTAGTTAATAATTTGAAAATCACCAATATGTTTGTACGCTGTTTGGACCTGGAGTTAAAATGGAGTATAACAGAAATGACGACTTCACCGGGGACTTAATAGGTTCTAACCATAACAGACTTAGATTAATTATTAAGGTTTTAGCATATACTTACTTGCTTGCTTTATTTTACATGCCCAATGCTTTATTTTTCGTTCTTATGTGATATAAATTATTTATTTTTTATTATTTATCTAAAATGTTTATTTGTTACTGCTTTAGATAAATTGTATTTGTTACTGATTTTATAAACTTTCATTTCGTTCATACTTTACTCCAATTCTGAAAAATTCACACAATCACACGTACGCGAGGTGTGTTTTGCGAACCCGCAAATTTCTTTCAAAATCTCAAAAGTTAGGAGAGTTGACATATGTGTGAGGTGTCCAGATCTTTTTTCATGTGACCGCGTAGCCTCCTCACTCAAGTTGTCCACTCGAGAACCTTGTGTCTAATAACCAAATTTAAGTCATGCATGCATACACCTACGTGGATCGAGTTGTCTTTAAAGTTAATGGCTATCATAATCACATTATGTTTGACATTTAGGCCCACCTCTGGCAAAAAAGAGGTCCTGTTCAAATTAAATTCATTTTTTATATATACTTTTATTATGTGATTTTCTTGCTGCGTGATATTAACAGTCTCTATTTATTTGTTGTTATTGTTTAACTATCTGTCCAATTATTAATGTTATTAAAACAAAAATTACCCACTTCATACTAATATTTCTCTCTTTTTGAAGTTTTCTTCCTTTTTTATTTTCTCCCAAAGGTTGATTTGCGTTGACTATGAACTGGCAGATCACCCATACTTTACGAGATCAAAAGCACGCGTCCATAAACATGACTGATTCGGTGCATCTGATCAAAATGGTATTGGACTTGTTAATGTCCTAAGAGATGAACCCGAGACTTTGGAAGGAAGGGATCCAATCCCTTATGATGAACACATTGCCGATCTGATACAAAAAATGACCACTATGCAAAGCGAAATTGATTGACTTCAAAACCTCACCAATTTGTCCATCTTTGAACACACCACTTCCCAAGCATGAAACAAACATAACTACTCCACCTCTTTTTCCACCTGTTGATTCTCCTACTCCTCAACACTTTCCACCAAACCCATCCCTTCACAAGACCAATCCAACTACTTCCAAACAATCTACCAACCCTCAACAACCTAACTTTCCACAAAACAATCCGCAATAAGCCAACCCTTTACCCTTTAGCACTCCATATGCATCCTAAACTTCTCTTACCCAAATTCCAGTTATCCAAACTAACCCACTAAACCAAACTACTCTACTAACCCAAACAACCCAAAAATACCAAGAGACCCAACATATACCAGCGGTACCACACTACAATCCCTAACCTGCAATATGTGCCTCAAGCATATGTAGCGGAAGCTCAACCTTTTGTTACCCCAATACCAACCATACCAGAAGTCGATCCATATGAAGAGATGGAGAAAGAAGCAAGGTCAAAAACAGATGACAATGTAGCAACGGAGATTTGTAATTTGAAGGAAGCTTTCAAAAGTATCCAAGCCCATAAGGGGGGTGAAGGTCTTGAATATGAGGATTTATGTGTCCATCTCAATGTTGATTACCCATGGGGTGTAAGGTACCAAAATTTGATATATTTAATGGGAAGGGGAATCCTTGAGCTCATTTAAGGTCGTATTGTGACAAGTTAGTTGGAGTGGGGAAAGATGAGGCCATTAGAATGAAGTTGTTTATAAGGAGTTTGATAGGAGAAGCCCTAAAAAATGGGATAGTTGGGGGTGCGATGGCGCAAGAATTCATGTATAGGTTCAATTTTAACACCTAGGCTATTCCGGACAGATTCTACTTGATGAAGTTGGAGAAGAAGTCAACAGAGCCATTCAGGGAGTATGCGATGCGGTGGAGAGCAGATACTGCAAAAGTTCAACCTCCAATGACAGAAAGTGAGATGAATTCTCTTTTTATATAATCCCAAAAAGATGCAACGTATTATGAAAAGATGATAAGAGTGGTAGGAAAAAAGTTCTTTGAGGTTGTCATGATGGGAGAATTCATTGAAGAAGGTATTAAAATTGGGAGAATCACTAATTTGGCAACCCTGCAAGCAATAAGTAAGGCAATTCAGTCAAATTCAATTAAAGGTGCCCTTAAGAAGAAAAAGGATGGGGTGTTTCTTGTCATGGCCATCCAGGAATATAGGCCAAACTAAATGTTAACATACCAAAACCCATTACCCCAACCTTCCTACTATAGTTAGTATGCCAAATTCCTCAACCTTATTACCAACCTTCACCTGCCCCTTACCCAGTTTACACCACCCAACCGACATATTATCCACCCAGAGCACCCGCCCATCCAAATCCATCACAATACCAACCCACATATCCATCCTAATCCTACTACCAACCACAAAACCATCCATCAAATGCACCAAGACCCTGCCAAAACTTTGAAAAAAGACCAGCCAAAACTTATACACCTCTAGCTAAACCTTTAGCCTAACTATATGAATGGTTTAGAACCACTGGAATACTCTAACCAATCCAAGGATGAATTCCTAATCCCATTCCTGGATAGTATGACGAGACCAAGCACTGTGCGTATCACACTCAAGCTGCTACACATGACACTGAAAGTTGTCTTACTCTCAAAGACAAGATTAAGGCATTGATCAAAGAAGGAATCATTCAACTTAAAGTTGTTGCCCCCAATGTTAACAACAATCCGTTGCCAAATCATGGCAATTTTAACATGATCACCATTGATGAAGATTACAACTTGGAAGGGACCATAGTACCAATAAAGATAGAGAAGAATGTTGAGACATCGGCCTATATTTCTCTCGTAATCACAGTCCAAGCATGAGCGCCAATTGAAGTGGAAGCTTTTCTCCCCAAGCCTAAGATCATGGCCCTTGTTTCTTAACCACCTCCTTATGACACAGTTCCTTAGGATTACTCGACTGATGTAAGGGACAAAGAAAAAGGAGAGATATTTGTAGAAGCCGCTGCTGCAGGAATGACAAGATCTGGGCACTGTTATGCCCCTGAAGAAGTGGAGGATTTCTGGAGAAAGATGCCAACTAAGGAATATTCAATTATTGAACAACTGAAGAAAACTCCTGCTTAAATTTCCTTAATGTCCTTACTTATGAATTATGGGATTCATAGGAATGCCTTGGTGAAGGTTTTAAGTAAAGCTTATGTTTTGGTTGAGACCACTAGTGAGAATTTTTCTGCCATGGTAGGACAAGTTCTGGAAGCTAACAAAGTCTCTTTTCATGAAGATGAATTGCTACCTGAAAGCCTGGGACATAATAAAGTATTGAACATTACCGTCAGATGTAGGGATAAGTTAATCTCTAGAGTTTTGATTGATAATGGTTCAACCGTTAACATATATGTCCTTTCACTACCCTGCGAGCTTTGGGAATTGACGTTGGAAAGATTTGTGAAAGTCATGTAAGGGTCTAGGTTTTGATGGGACATAAAGGGGAGTCATCAAAGAAATTGATCTTCCATTGCAAATTTGACCCGTGGAGTTCGTTGTGGAATTCAAGGTGTTGGATATATCTGCTAGTTATAATTTATTACTTGGAAGGCCATGGATTCATATGGCTCGTGTGGTCCCTTCTACTCTACACCAAACTTTAAAATTCGTTGGGAACCATCATGAAATTGTTGTTCTTGGAGAAGGCAACAACTCGATATATCCTAAAAATTCAGTCCCTATTATTGAAAGTATGGAAGAGTTGGATGGGTTCGTATTTCATATTAGGTAAATTATGTGTGCTACGCAAGCTAAAAAGGCAAATTTGCCACGTGTGCTTATGATAGTGGCTTGGGATATGTTGAAGAATGGTTTTATCCCCGGTCAAGGTCTTGGATCGAAATTGAATGGAATAGTGGAACCAATTCAATTATCTAGTCAGAAATACACCTTTGGTCTTGGATACGAGCCTACTCCTGAAGAAGTCTCATCAGCTAATCTCTAAAGGAAAAGTGACATTCCCTTACCACAACCTATCCCAGCTTTGAATCAGTCATTTTCCAAGGCATTTGCTGGACAAGGATTAGATGAAGATGTTGAAGACAACCTCGCAGAAGGACTCAAAAATTTGTTCATTGAAGAAGCTGAATGTAATATGATTTTGGAGGAGTGCAGTGAGACCCCGACCATATGGGATGCTATGCTTGGAGATGCTTTAAACAAATGGACTTGTAATCCATCCCCAATTCTTCAAGAATCTTGGTAGATGATGCTTTAGAATTAAAAAAAATGACATGATTCGAATTGAGGCTTGAATTGTGTGTTGAACTTGATATGTTTTGCCTTCATCTTTTGAAAGAACAAATGCCGAATCTAAGTTGCCATTTTTTTGCTTTAATATTTAAACTTTGTCTTTGACTATTTATTTTATTTTTATCTTTTCTTCTCTCTTTCAGCAAGAAAACTAGTAAATCTATCAATATCGAGAATTTGACATGTAATGAAACGAGCGAATAAATCCCGAACAGTGATCAAACTTTTGCAGAACAAGAAGAAGATGTGCAACCTGAAGAGTTGACTAAGGAGTTTGAACATTTTGAGAATAAAGAAAAGCCAAATTTGGATGAAACTAAGATGATAAATTTAGGAGATTCAGAATTAGTGAGGGAAACAAGAATAAGTGTCCATTTGACTCTGCCCCAAAAGAAAGAACTTGTTGATCTTTTGAGACAATATATGGATGTGTTCACATGGTCTTATGATGATATACCAGGTCTAAGCATGGACATTGTTTCACACATGTTGTCGATTGATCCCTCTTGCCCCCCGGTAAAGCAAAAGCCGAGAAACATCAAACCTAATTTAAGTTTAAAAGTTAAGTAAGAAGTCTCCAAGCAATTTTATGAAACGTCATTCGAGTCACCAAGTATCCCACATGGTTGGCCAATATAGTACCACTACTAAAGAAAGATGGAAAAAGTGTGTGTAGATTATCGAGATCTCAATAAAGCTAGCCCGAAGGATGATTTTCCTCTGCCAAACATTCAGATACTTATTGATAATTGTGCAAAGCATGAGTTACAGTCATTTGTTGATTGCTTTTCATGATACCATCAAATTATAATGGATGAACAAGACATGGAGAAAACAACATTCATCACAGCTTGGGGAGTATATTATTATCGGCTAATGCCTTTTGGAATTAAGAATGTGAGGGCAACATATATGAGAGCTATGACTACCATATTTCATTATATGATCCATAAGGAGATTGAAGTTTATGTGGATGATGTCATCATTAAGTCACGGAAGATCTCAAATCATATAATAGATTTGAAGAAGTTCTTTGACAGATTAAGGCAGTACAATCTGAAGTTAAATCCCGAAAAGTGTGCATTTGGTGTCCCTGTCGGGAAGTTGTTGGGTTTCATCGTGAGTAGGAAAGGGATAAAATTGGATCCTTCAAAGATAAAGGATATTCAAAACTTGCCTCCTCCAATGAGTCGAAAGGATGTAATGAGTTTTCTTGGTCGCCTCAATTACATTAGTCGCTTTATTGAACAATCCACTGTAATTTGCTAGTCAATCTTCAAGTTGCTAAGCAAGGATGCTGCTACCAAATAGACAGAAGATTGTCAGAAAGATTTTAACAAAATCAAAGAGTATTTATCTATTCCACCGGTCTTAGTGCCCCCCAGAATCTGGAAGACCGTTGTTGTTATATTTGTCGGTGTCTGACAATGCATTTGGATGCATGCTGGCACAACATGATGAAGCTAGAAAGAAGGAGCAAGCTATATATTACTTGAGCAAGAAGTTCACTTCTTATGAAGCTCGGTATACTTTATTAGAGCGCACATGTTGTGCCTTGACTTGGGTTGCGCAAAAGTTAAGACATTACTTATATGCGTATATGACTTTTCTCATCTCAAGGATGGCTCCGCTCAATTACACATTTCAGAAGCACTATGCCTACTAGGAGGCTAGCGAAGTGGCAAATTTTGCTATGCAAATTCGACATTGTTTATGTCACTCAAAGGGCCATCAAGGGAGCGCTAGCTGATCATCTCGCTAAAAATCCCGTAGATGAAGAGTACAAGCCTCTTAAAACTTATTTGTCTGATGAAGAGGTTTTATTTATTGGAGAGGATATTTCAAAAGAATATCTCGGGTGGAGAATGTTTTTTGATGGTGCTGCAATTTCCAAAGGAGTCGGTGCTGGAGCGGTGTTGATTTCAGAATCAGGTCAACATTATCTTGTCTTATCAAAGGTCAGATTCTTATGCACAAATAATATGGCATAGTACGAGGCTTGTATTATTGGGCTTAGAATGGTTGTTGACACGAACATACAAGAATTGTTAGTTATAGGTGATTTCAACTTGTTGATTCATCAAGTTCAAGGCGAATAGAGCACCAAGAATGTGAAGATACTCTCATATTTGTTGTTTGTGAAAGAATTATGCAAAAAATTTGTCAAGATGGAATTCAAGAATATTCCTCAAGCTCAGAACGAGTTTGCAGATGTGTGGGCAACCCTGGCTTCTATGATTCAACATCCAGACAAGACCTATATATATCCAATCAAGGTCAATATGCAGGATCAACCAGCCTATTGTTTCCATGTAGATGAAGAACCAGATGGAGAACCTTGGTACTATGACGTTAAGAGGTATCTCGAGGAAGGAGACTATTCGAAAGGCGTAAACAATGTTTAAAAAAGAACACTTCGGAGACTTGCAAGTCACTTTTTCCTAAGTGGAGAAATCCTTTATAGGAGGACTCCAAATTTGGGAATATTAAGGACTGTTAATTCTCAAGAGGCTAGCAAGTTGATTGAAGAAATACATTAGGGTACATGTGGGCCACACATGAATGGTTTTACTTTGGCAAAGAAGATTCTACGAGCTAGATATTTTTGGATGATCGTGGAAACAAACTGCATCAGTTTCGTGAAAAAGTTCCATCAATGCCAAGTTCATAGTGATTTGATTTAGGTTCCATCGAATGAACTAAATGTGATGAGTTCTCCCTGGCCATTTGCAGCTTGGGGCATGGATATCATTGGCCTTATTGAACCAGACTCATTCTGGTTGCTATTGATTACTTCACAAAGTGGGTAGAGGCATCTTCATACAAGTCTGTGACAAAGAAGGTGGTAACAGATTTTGTTCGCACTAACATCATTTGTAGATTTGGGATCCACAAGTCAATTATTACAGATAATGGAGCTAATCTTAATAGTGGATTGATGCATGAGATATGTGAGAAGTTCAAAATTATTCACCACGTTTCCACTCAAGAGGATAAATGGAGCAGTTCGACCTCAGATAAATGGAGCAGTTGAGCCAACCAACAAAAATATCAAGAGGATATTACGGGAAATGATTGATAACTACAAGCATTGGCATGAGAATTTGTCATTTTACCTTCTTGGCTACCGCACCACAATTAGGACTTCAACTGGGGCATCACCTTATCTTTTGGTTTATGGAACAGAAATAGTGTTGCCAATGGAAGCTGAGATACCGTCTCTGAGTATCATTCAAGAAGCTGAGTTAAGTGACACTAAGTGGACACAAAATCGATATGAACAATTGATGCTCATTGATGAAAAGAGAATGAATGCAGTTTGTCATAAGCTGCTTTATCAACATAGGATGGCCAAAGCTTTCAACAAGAAAGTAAGATTGAGACAGTTTGAACCTAGACAATTGGTGTTGAAGAGAATATTTTCGCACTAAGATGAGGCAAAGGGGAAGTTTGCACCTAATTGGCAAGGACCTTACATGGTTTACCGAGTACAGACTGGAGGAGCTTTGATTCTAGCAGAAATGGATGGTAAGATATGGCCAAAAGCTATCAATGCAGATGCAGTTAAGAGATATTACATCTAGAGGTTTCTATTTCATTTTCTTGTAATCATTTTGTCATGTATTGGAACTACTTCTTGACCTGATTCCCATGGTGGGATACGTTGGAAATCCACATCAGATTTGGTCTTTTAGTAGGTTTTGCAAAATCTCCTTTATATGTAATATGAACTACATCTTGACCTGATTTCCATGGCGGGATATGTAGGAAATCCATATCGGATTTGGTCTTTTAGTAGGTTTTGCAAAATTTCCTTTCTATGTAATATGAACTACGCTTGGCCTAATACTCTTGGTGGGATATGTAAGCGGCCTATATCGGCCTCAGTCACTTTATTAGAATTTTTTTCATTTCTCCATTTCTTTGTATGTAGCGAACTACGTACGACCTAATTCCATTTGGATATGTAGGCAACCCGAGGAGGGTTTGACTCGTTTATTGCAATTTTATTTGTATCCTTAGGTTATGTTTGGATGGATGCCCTTGATAGAATAATGTGTAGCCTATAGAATGTTCAGTATCATCATGACCAAAGGGCAGCATATCCCTTTTACAAAAAATTGGGACAATTTTTAAGGGCATCATTGTAAGAAGATATCAAGATATTTGAAGAGTATATGGTCAATCGAATCATCCGACAGAAGAAAGACTTGAGATAAAGGATGTTTGCTTTGTTTCCTGAGACTTTTCTTTTATTATACATTTTGGTACCAAATTTTGTACAAACAATTGTCATTTAAAACAAGTGATTACTATTGTTTGTTTTTTTTTTTTTCAAAAAAAAAAAAAAGAAAAATGTAAGTTAATTCTTTCAAAATATAAAGAGTTTTTCTTAATGTTAAATTGTTTTCCAACTCATGTTTTTTAAAAAAATTCTTTAGCACTAATTTTTAGTTTAATTAATTAACCTAAGTTTGGCTGGTTAACTGTTTTTAACAAATTTTAAATGATGCCTTACACCTTCCCTATAGGATAATTAGAACCCTTACCTAGAATAAAGGTTTAGTAGACCTTAATTGAAGTCAATTTTAGCATTACTTAGTTAAATATTTAGGTGTCCTACTTTAACATAATTAATTAGGTGGGGACTTCTTAAGTTAGTTAATAATTTGGAAATCATCAATATGTTGTACACTATTTGGACCTCTAACAATGGAAATTATAGTGGGTAACTATTTCTTGCTCTTTATTATATGTGGCTAAAACCCCATTCTTGGAGGTGTGATTATGTGATTGAATTCTTAAATTATCTTATGGGTGTTAGTATTTACTAATGTGATTGTGGATTTGAAGTGGGTTCAGTTAGTAGTTGAGTTCTAATTGATGAATTGTAGTGGCAAATGCAGTTCTAGTCTAGCATTCTAAGCTAGCTTGAGAAAGAGGTCTTAGAGTTAAAATTATTAATTGATGATTATGGTGATTGGGTTATTGTAGACTTAGATTGAGAAAGTGGGTCTAAATTCAATCCTATCAATCTAGCTTGAAAGAGTAGATTAATTGAGGTATATGGTTGTTTATATTTGTTATGCTTGTTGAGGTTCGATAGAACTCGCTTGATTCGTAATAGTTAATTGAGAAATGACTATTATACCTAAAGCCTAGCCTACCCACTAAGATTCAATGACTGATAGTAAGTGATAATCACCCATATAGCAAAATTGGCATTCAATCGATCACACTCCCAAGGATCCCTCTCTACTTGATTACCCTCGTGTGTTCTTAGTTGTTAATTTTTCACTCTAATCCCCCCAATTGACATTAATTGGCAAACCCCTTCCATTTACTTTAATTGCTTCAAAAATGTTTACTTCTACAAATGATTAGAGCACTATTTCACTTCATAATTGAATACGTTACCGTACCGCTCCCTGTGTGATCGACCCCAAATCTTCATTGGGTTTATACTTGATTTTGACCGCCTACATTTTGAATTGGATGAAGTGTTGTTGAGAATTATCAAAAATGGCGTTGATGCCGGGGAGCGGTGTTTAGAATTCTTTTTGTGAAGTTTAGTTGTGAACAGATTGTTTTGTAGTTGAATCAACTTATTTTTGTGTTTTCTTGACTGCTCTTGAACACGTGAATAGATGAGTGTTAATGGGAGCAATGCTAGCCAACTTGGGCATAATGATGACATAGGTAACTTGCACGATGATAATAAAGATCAGTTGGGAAGTGTGGGTGCTAGTTGATTGCCTTTGGTTGTGGCAATGTGGCGTTTCATGGGACTAGCACTATGTTGCAGTTGCTGCAAATGAAGGGTCTATTTGGAGTTTTAGCTACTGAGGATCCTTATGACCACATCCGAAACTTTGTAGATATGTGTGGGCCATTTGCTTTCAAGAACATTTATTCGGTTCAACTTCAATTGTTCCCATTTTCCCTAATAGGGGAAGCAACAAGTGGTTGGCTGAGTTACCAAGAGATTCAATCACTTCTTAGGATGAGCACACTGATGCATTTTATGCAAGGTTTTTCCCTCCCTCGAAGATGGTGTCTTTGAGAGATAATATACATAACTTTAAACGAGTAGATGGTGAACCAATACATGAGACATAGTTGAGGTTCTAGAAATTGCTGCTCCAATGTCCAACTCATGCACTCTCGAACAATGTGTTGTTACAATACTTTTACCTAAGTCTAGATTCAGTCATCAAAGGTGTAGCAAACCAGCTCGTTCGAGGAGGAATCATGAAACAACCATTTGAAATAGCATTTACTTTTCTTGATGACATGACTAAAAATAACCGTTCTTGGTATAATAGAGAAGATCAAGTGTCTCCTTTGAACTTCAGTATGACAAAGGAACAAGTCGAAAAAGACCAAGAGTGGGATGCAAACATGGCTAAGATGATGACCAAAATGGATCTATTGTCTAAGAACTTCTTTCTTAGTGGTTCTAAAGTTGTGCATGCAATTGGAGTTAATGGAATGAATCCCAATGAAGTGCAATTTGAATCTATGTACAATGAGGAAGTACACTTTCTAAAAGATCAAAGAGGAGGTTTTTGCCCGAACTATCCAAGTCCTGGTGCGAACCAATGCTAGAATAGGGAGCGTGATGTTGGTTGGAGAGACCGAGATAGATAATGGCGTGATCGTGGTACGAATTGGAGAGAGTGTGATGCTGACGAGAGATATCTACCTCCCCATGAGCGTGAAAAGCCAAAGGAGCAAAGGGCTGATCTTGAAAATTTCCGCACTAAAGATATGCTTGCACATATTCTCAATAAAGTGGAAGGATCCAACAAAGTGCTGAAGGAAATAAAAGAGAACATCTCATCTCTAAGCCAAATAGTTACATCACATTTGGTATCGATTAAGCAGCTGGAAACACAAATGGGTCATATCTCGACTCATTTAAACCTAACACCAAAAGGAGGCTTACCGAGTGATACCATGGTCAACCCAAAGAATGAAGCTTGAAAGCATGTATTCGTCATGCCATGACATTAAATAAAGTTCTTCTTCAGAAGCAACCCAGGTTTTTAGTTTTTTTATGTTGTTGTTTGAATAACGGGTGTTACATGTACAGCTTGAAAATTCAAAGTTTTGGGAAAAGAGGCAATTAGTCAAGCCCAGGTTCCGATCGGTGACTCGCTGAACATGTCGGCGAGCCAGATCTTGACCGTTGTTTTTACCAACTAATTGGCTAGAGTTCTGTAACACTTGGCGGACAAAGGTACCATTTGGCGTTGACATAAGTAGAGATCGCCAACTGGCGCATGAATTGAATGGCTAGGGCCTAAATCGTTTTAAATTCAAAATTTTCTTTCCTTTCACATTTTTTGACCCTTGCACTCTTACACTTTGCATTTAGATTTATTTTTTTTCTTGTTAATTTCGTGTGGGGATCAATTGCTCGGGGGATTTTTGCGTTATCGCATCCGTACTTGCTTGTCTAGCACTTGTGTCTACTTTTGAGGTTGGTGTCCCAAACTCGGCTTTAATTTTTAGTAGTTTGTGAAGCATGATTGTTTATTATTAGATCAATTGCATGATTTTGTGGAATTAATGAATGTCCAGAACCATATCGTGTGTATGTTTGTGTTTTAGCCTATAATTGTTGATTTCCGTGCTTAAAGTGATTGAGATCGTTGTGTGTGTTGTTAATGTATTCGATCTGTTGTGGGAGAAGTCTGAGTAGAACGAATTGTGCCGATTGACCTAATTTTCTCAATGATAGAGCAGGTGACTTCATTCTTAAGGGCAAAAGACATTGACTGGTCAATTTTAGACAAATCATGGGAAGTTTGAGTACCTTGGGGTCATTTTTGGTATGGTTCTGGACTAAATTGCATAGAATAGTGTGTTAATTTCATTCTCGTGGGCTGTGGGTTGAAAATTTAAGGTAGAGGTCAAAATCTAGCACGAGAGACCAATCGACGAGCTTAGTCGAGTTGGCCGAATGGCTCGGCGGTTCACCAAGAGACTCCTGGATTACCTTTTTATTCCATATTTTTGATGATTTTATTTTGTAACATTCAGTAATATGCCTGAGCTCACCGAGTTCACTCGGCGACTCACCGAATATATGTTAGATTGCCTTTTCTCAGCCCCAATTTTAGGAAATATTTTGTAACTTTCGGCGGGCTACTTTTAGTTCTCTGAATGGTGTCAGCGAATCACCAAAAGACCCTTTACTTTGCCAAATTGTGCTGATTTATTAGTAATTTCATTCTGCAACATTCAAAAAACCTGATTTGGTTAGCCAAATATATTCGGTGACTCACCGAACTTGTCGGCGAGTTTTCCTGCATGTTTTTTAAACTTTGATATATTTTGGACTATCTCTAACGTATTGGTTTATTCTATGTTGTTTTGCAGGTATGGCAAACCCAAGGTGCCAGGCAGAAATAACCCACCTCATAAGAGAGCACGGGGAATAGTGATAAATGAGGGTGTTGCGCCCTCTCGAGCTCCACAAGCAAAACTTACTTCGATAGGGGGAAGGACACATGCATGGGTAAGAGGCCTGCCGACCCTAGTCTAGCGGAGGCTAGCTCTGATAGTATGGGTATCTATGACACCCATCTCACCACCTTGGAGTCTGAAGGTGAGGGAAACTCAGGGTCCAAATCACCAATCTCAGTATCTAAGTCAAAAGATGACCAAACCTTGCAAAGGAGGAAAGTTGAGTTGTACTCTAAGGCGCTGCATGATCCGGCTAGGATACCAGTAACTCCTACACCTCCTCCACCTCTAGGAGAGGTTGTTGAGCAGGTACCTCATATTCCCCTGATACAAGCACCTCCACCTCGATCATTGAATAAGTTAAAAGTTGTCGGGTTGAGGACTATCATAGAGGAGAAGAGGTTATCTACAGACGGAGTGGTGGACAAGTACCTTGAAGTGTGGAACACCATCAAGTTCCACAAGTTTGAGATCTTTACACGGCCCCGAGATGTATGCATACCTTCCTAAGTCCGTGAGTTTAATAGTATAGGAAGTTGGTGCCCAAGGGAAGGAAGAAGGTGAGCTCGTTCACACCAGTTGATCATGTGATGGTGTGTGGTAAAAAGGTGAAATGCAGTAGCACCGAAATCAGTGAGGTGCTAGGGTGTACGATGAATGTGATTCACTTCTTGGTGGATGGAATACAAGACCTCTGAGCTAAATGCAGTAGCACTGACAGCTGAGCTAAATGCAATCACCAAGTACTAATCATGTAGCTAATATGCTAAACTGAATACTAAAGTGAATGTTGATAACATGGTCAATGCAATAAGAGTATGACTGTGCGAGCTACTATTGACAGACATAAACCATGTGAGCTAAACATGGAGTCTGATGTATACACCCTATCGAGAGGACCCAATATACCTTGCCTAGGGTATAAAGGCATGACTCTAGCGTGATCACTAAGAACTAATGCCCAAGAGAGGGGACTTCTAAACCTACATTGGCACATATTTCTAGGACTGTGAGGGTACGCTGAACCCTGGTCCAACTCGATGCTATGTCTACTCCCAACTAAATGAAAATCTAAAAAGCACTGGAATAATCTAAAAAGCACTGGAATATTGAGTAGCTCAAAATGCTAACATGTTATTTGGGAATGCATATAAATATATTGAAAGTTATGGCATTCAATTTTTTAAAGCATGATTTAATGACTTATCTATCTAGCAATTATAATTCATGAGTACTGATGATTAATACAAGCTAGGGTTCTATACATGGAACTATGCAAATTTTCCAAGAAACATGTTGTTTAGATTATGGAAACTATAAAAGCTAAAACACAATGAATCTCCAAAGTTTTAGAAGCCCTAGGTATATACAAGCTATGACGAATAGAAAAACTTACTAAATTCTAGGGATCTAGTAGGTGAAAGGAACCTACTAGAGAAATCCCACATGCCTGGTGATGAAAATTATAGAGAAATCCTTGGATTTCAGGACTGAACTTGAAGAAGACCTCTGCTTGTTCTTGGGATAAACTATCATCTCTTTCTTCTCTTTTGATTCTAATCTAGGTAATTTTATAAGAATGGGGTTCTAGGTAGTTTCTGACTAGATTATTAGGCTTAGACTAAGTCAAACAATGTAGTTTAGGTATCAAACGACGTAGTTTAAGTGCCCAACACATAGAGGAAAAGACCAAAAACCACTTTAAAATTTAATTGTCGACCCTATCAACAGTTGGACCCACAGTTCGTAGGTCAAACTATGGATCGTCCTAGTTGGCCATCGATGGGTTCAAGAATACATTCCGTGGGTCGACCTACGGTCCATTCATGGCCACCGTGAGTCCCACCTTTGGCACTCAAAATTACACTAAGTCTGGGACTTACCTACAAGTCCTACCTACGGCTCGTAGATTGAATGACGGGCCTACTTGGTGAACCATAACAAGTTATTGGGACCTTGACATTTGGGAAAAATTTGGGTTGCCACCCATGGCCCCCACCTATGGTCCGTTGGTCAAGCCACCAACAATCGGTGACTCCATCTGTGCTGACATCAAATTCTCTTAAAACCTAAAATTTCCATCTTTTCTAATTCGAGGTGTTATATGGATGAATGAACTCCATGGGTGAATGCCCACATATCTTTATACTTAAAGCCCAAGATGAATGGTGAATTGATGACCTTGGAATGAAACCTAGCTTCTTCTATTTCCATAGGTTGAGAGAGAATTTAGGAGAGTGAATTTGGTTCTGTTTTGGGGAAATAGGATAATGGGTTTTAAAGTGGGTAGTTTAGGACTAAAAATCTTTTATCTTGGGCTTAGGATAGATGAAAAAATGATATAGTAAAGGCTTAAAACAACTAGGAAAAGGCCAAAAAGCCCTTAATAAATAACTTCCAGATAGATCTACGGGTCAAACCTACTGACTACAGTTTGTATTGGTCCACCACTGACCAAGTATTGGGACCTTAAAATAACCCCACTTTTGATGGGACCCTTCTAGGGTCCGTAGACCCTGAAGTAGAACTTATCTTGGACCTCAAAATTTCACGAAGTTTGGGACCAACCTATGAGACCCATCTAAAACTCATAGACCATTTGACGGACCGTCCTGGCGAACCGTAGAAAGAGGTACTTGGACTTGATTTTCGAAAATTATTTTCCTCCTTTCTATGAGACTAGTCTATGACCCAAAGAAAGTTCTACGAACTATAGATTGGTCTTGTGACTTGAACCAGTAGTCAAAACTCATGCAATCTTTTCCCTTTTTGAAATCAGAAGTGTTACCGTAATTTTATCTCAATAATATTGAATTTAGAACTTAGAATAAGGAATTAAAGTACACTTTAGAATCACAGAACATAGGGGAAATCCTATAATTCATTCTTATTGATTGAATTTGATGTAGGATATGAGGACGAACTTAGTCTAGCACTATGAATAGCCTTACATATCTACAAGAACAATGTTCTTGGAGAAACTTTAAGAAGATACATCTATTATCTATCACTATTATCATTGAAGAATTCTCTATTGTATCCATATTCTTAGTGTTCATAGCTTGGGTTAAGACTTTGAGAGCAAGTTGCCTCACAATTCAACTTTTGGATTGAAGATTGAGTTCTTAATTGTAATACTTTTCATCCTTTCTTCTTTCCCTTTTTTTGAATGCATGAATTGTAGGTTTAATTGATTATTACAAATTGGGTTTTCATGCTAGAGATAGACAAATCTACTGGGTTGATAATTTCACTCAATTATGTTTGTAATTGATTAAACGCTTTCCATTTATGATATGAGTTCAATTTAATTAACATGTTTGAATTTATGTTAAGGGTGCACACTCAAGTCTAGCTTAAATCTTGATGGGTTTCTTGAGAAAAAAATTATGAAATGGATAATTAAATTGATAATTACATATTAGCTTTGATTCCTAAGTTTGCTTGAGAAAGGAATTTTTTGCTTTTATTGTTAAATGCTAGATTTACTTGAAAAAAAATTATGTTAAGGTTGTAGATTATTTTTCATGATAGACATAAGAGGGTTTGAGAAAAGCTCTTGTGATAAACAAATATGTGATTGAGAAATGCATGTTCGTGCTGGAGAAGAATCTAACTAACCTACCCATTGATGAATGAATTAGCATGAGATTAGGTTGCAATGAATCGTTTGACTCTCAATTAGTTTCATATTCCATAAATCCCTTCGACCCCTTGCTTAAATAGATCTTTGTCCCCATCCAGAATCATTTCTAAAATCATCTTCATATTATAATTTTGTATTTCGTTTAGATTCAGACTAGAAGCTTGTAATCCTTTATTTTTTTTCAATTGTCAATATATTATTCCTTGTAGGATTCGACTCAACCTCATAAATTGGGTAATTAGATTACTAACAATCGCTTACTTGTTTAATTGTTTTAAAAGTAAATTGAGCGTTATAAAAAATGGGAGCACTGTTAGAAACAATTAGGCGTATTGAATTGATTTAGGATTTAAAGTTTACTTGTTTGTGAATATTTATTTATTTTCTTTCTTTTAGTTTTTTTATGGATTCTTATGATAAAGAAATGGTTGGGGGTTGTAATGGGGGTTGTAAGCCCTATGTTGAGGACCCATGGCCTTCTTGTGAAGAAATGGGTGTGGTGAGTAAAACATGGCTCATCTTGGCCCAAAAGCTTGAACATGGTGAGAAGCTCCTACATCTAATTTCCCGATTGAGGGGTAATTTTTGCAACTTTCACCTAATTCGGTGCTATGAGATGATCTAACTTGAGTTTGGAATTGCAATTTTGGAGGACAATATGAGAACAAGAGTTGGGGTATGTGTTGCTTTTGTTCAAGTGACCAAAAAGAGTGACCTGGAGTTGGAGTCTCAAGAAGAAGGGGTTGTATTAAGATAGATGAAATCTTTGTTATTTGCAACCAAGTCAAGCCAATAAACTTCAAGATGCCAAAATCAAAGAAATAATACTAAAGTTGCAAGAAAAAACAAAAAAGATCAATTATGGCAACTTTAGTTCATTTGGAAATGAGAGTGTCACTCAGTTGAAGGACAAGAATTATGAAGTTCAATGTTTGAATGCCCTAGTGATCTTCTTACTCTTGTCGACTACTCCTCAATGAAAAATTGATGTCAAGTTGGGTAAGAAATTAGAGTCTTCAAAGTTGAGAAATTGAGTGAGACTATTGATGCTATCATGTGTTCCCCATGCATTTTGAAATTGGGAAGAAGGTTCATTGCCTCAAAATGGAAACAAAAAGGTTGATGCAACCAGCGTCACACCTCAATGTTCAATTGTGTGATTGATGAGAGGCAACTCATTTGTTTCTAAAATTTTGATTTGTAGTTTTATTTTGAGATTTTGAAATTTTGATTAGATTAGAATATTGATTTTGACTCACCCTCATAATTTCAAAGTTTTTATGATTGTTTCGAGAGGTTTGGAGATAAAATTTGATAAGGATTGATGTTTGTTGTTGAAACACCTTCAAAATAGGAATTGGAACACCTTTTGGGCACTCAAGCTCACCAAATTGGGTTGGGTGAATCATTGATTATACTCTGAACTTGCCGAAATAAATAGAAAGCTCAGCAGGTTAGGCAAGTATTCCTTCATCCGAATCGTGATAGTCAATGGCTACGATCGTGAAGCACAAAAAGATAGTGTTGTGATCGTATGAGTGTAACACCTTGGATTTTAAAAAGGGAAAGACTAATTTAAAGTTGCAGTAGCAGCTTTAGGTCTAGGAGACCAATCTACGGTTTGTAGGACTTTCTATGGGTCATAGACCAGTCTCATAGAAAGGGGGGAAATAATTGTTTAAATCAAGTCCAGTACCACTTTCTACAGTTCACCAGGACAGCTCGTCAATATTGCTACAAATCGTAAATAGGTCTCGTAGGTGGATTCTAGACTTCGTGAAATTTTGAGGGTCAAGTTGCATTATACAGTATGTGTCTACGGACCGTAGAAAGACGTACAGGTCATAGGCAGGTCTCGTCAAGAAGTTGGTCCAAAATTAAGGTTTCTGAATTTCTCTAGGATTGATCAAGACAGTCCATAGGAAGTTGTATGGATCGTAGGTCCAAACCATAGAAAGGTTTAGTAGTTATTTTTAAGGGGATTTTGGGTCTTTTAAAAGTTGTCTTGAACCTATACTATGTCAGTTTTTCTTCTATCCTAAGCCCTATATAAAGCTTTTAAGTTTGAAACCTACCCACTTAAACCTCATCCTCCTAAATTCTCAAAACCTAACAAAATTCACTCCTCAAATTCCCTCTCAACCTAAGGAAGAAGAAGCTAGGGTTCATTCAAGGGCATCAATTCACCATTCATCTTGGGCTTTAAGTAGCAAGGTATATAAGTATTCACCCATGGAATCCATTCCTCTATGGGGTCCCCAAGGTTTCCAATTACTCAATCTCAAATTCAATTGATCAAATTAGGATTCTTTTAGTTCTTTATGGGTTTCATCCAGTTAGGAGTTAATATTGTTCATTAAATCTTCTAATGCATGATTCAATTTTAATACATAATATTTATAGTTGAAATTATATTGACCCATGCCAAATTTATGATTCTTAACTATGAATCTATAATGAACTCCTGAACCCACAAACTATGAATTTTGAAAAATTATACATGTCTTATGAAAATGATATTTATGATGATAGGATGCTTTTAAATGAAAGTATCAGTGTTGTTGTGAAATGTTTTCTCACATACGAATATGATCATAATTTGTGAAACATATTTCTCACATATGGATTCATATTGTTGGAAAGTTTTTTCACCTATGCTTGCATTGTGTTTTAAGGAGCTATTCTATGTTTTGATTTTAAAGATGTGGATTGGTGTCAATTATTGCCTTTCCTATGCTATAATGATATTTGAATTTTATTTATTCTGGTGGGATTTAGACTTAGCATCGAGAGGGATTTGAGGTGGACGCTCAAATAGGGTAGTCTCTAGTAGCAACCTCTAGTCCCAAACTATGTGCCCCGTAAGATTGTCTTAAATGGCCTAGCTAGTGGATCCACTTTAGCCAAAAATGATATCTACGGATTGTACCTTGCCAAGTAGATTCCCCCTCTTTCAATATGAGGGATATACCATATTCCATGATATAACATGCATGGTATCATTTTCAGTTAAAGCTAATATCCCACAAAAATAACTATATTTCTTCAAAGCTTTTCTTATGTCTCTTCTTTGAATGTATTGACCTCATTTCATAATATACATGTGATTGCCTCTATAAACTTTTAAATGTTCAAACATTTATCATGCCTTACCTATTTTAAGGCATTCATGCTATCATGTCTATTTTAAGCATATTGCCCCATACATGAATGTACTAATACATATGTGTGTCTACATTGTCTCATTAATGTAGGGTCTGGCACTCCAACCTCTCACTTTCTTGGCTAGGTGATCTCCTCCGAATTCAAGAGTTTAGGTGAGTCCTCATTTTTTGAGGATCGAGATACATTTACTTGTTCATGTCTTTCTTTTTTTTGGATGATGTACATGCTGCATGGGTTACATCCCAACCATTTGTATTAATGATTAGATGGCTTATTGAGTCTTATATCAGACTTTCGCTTTCTCAAAACTCCTTTTTAATATATGACTGTGATTTTGAATTCTTTATTTCTATTATATTGTATGATGTATGCTAAGTGGGCCTTTGTAGGGCCTCTTGGGATTCTATATCCCATGTTACACATAGGGTATACTTTGTATCGTGATAGTGAGCCACTGCCGCCACTACGAAAGGTAAAAAAATTATATATGTGTCGCGATCACGATAAGCGGGTCGTAACCGTGATGAATCACGTGAGATGAAAAGATGGAAGTTTTAAAGTCCAGTTTAGTGCTTCAAAACACCCCAAAACAATCTCCAATACTTCCCCATCTAAAAAAATTCAAATTATTTACTCGTTTGTGACAAGAATTTTCATCCATTATTTGACTATTTACTCAAGGTATGTCTTGCCTCCCCTCTCCCGTATTATTTCTTGAATTTGGTAAGTTTTTTGAAATAGGGTTTATTCTCGCCCATTGATTTTCATCATGAATCGTGTTAAAATTTGAAGTTATGTGAAATGTTTTATTGAGTGTTGTTGATGTTGGGCTGTTAGCTGATAAAATTGGGTAATGAGGTTTTGATTTGTTTGAAAATGTCTTAAGAACAGCTTCCTTGGAACCTATTCGATGAAAAGCCTGAATGAAAATTATCTGGTAGTTATCTTGTGCTACGTGATGGCGATGTCTCATCTCACAATCACGATGCGTAAAAATTGGAATTGTTGCAATCGTGATGTCTAATTCCTTGATTGTGATGGGTTATATTGGTGGACTCTCAGGATCGCAAATCATGTCGCGATCGCAATGAGTTGTTTGCTTGGCGGGAGAAACTGCCAAAAGCAGTAGCTTTGCCTAAACTTCCCTCTTTCATTCTTAACTCATTTCTTTATCCTAGTTGCTTGATAGTATATTGGATTACATACTATACACACTTGTGTTTGCATCTTTTATAGGTACTTTATTCGCAAAGAATAGTTTGACAATGCGAACCAAGTTTGCGGAGCGGGGCTGGTTTAGATCAATGCGGGGTAGTGCGGGTTTCAGTCAATGCAGGTGCGGTGCGGGGAGGGGCGGGTTGAACTTGTTTTTTAGAAAAATCAGCTGGTACGGGACGGGTGCGGGTGGAATTTCAGCTTTTGAATTACGTTTTCACTTTTCATGTTTTTGTTCATTTGCTGCAAATGTTCTTTTCACTTCAAGTTTTGTTTTTTTTTTTCCTTTCACTTTTCACTCTTCACTTTTTCTATTGCAATTTATAAAAGTAAATCATTGAGTTGCTGCATACAAAATAGTTATTAAACTTTGCAAATTATTTTGGTCCTAGTTTCTGTCTTAAGCTTACGCCTCAATATTGAACACAGTTGTTATATCTGCTAATTTTTATTAAAAAAATAAAAATTTCATTAGAGGATACAACAAAATAATCACAGGATACCGATAAGATTTTTCATGAATAAATTGGAATGAAAATGAATGGATTTCTTTTTTCTTTGTTTTCTCAAATGTAAATCTTGTTTTTCAATACGGTCAAAAAATTAAAAAGAAAAATAATATTATATTTGTGATGAAATAAATTCTAGAAAATATCTATTTTAATCATGACACATGAAATTTTTCAAAAAAGTTGAACACATTATTTGTAAAAAGTTCTTTTTTATAATTTTTAAAACAAATTATGCGGAGCGGGTTTATGCGGGGCGGGTTTATGTGTGGCGAGGAGGAGCGGGTTGAAATCAGCAAATTATTCTATGTGAGGTGGAGCGGGGCAGGTTAAAGTCTTTGCGGGTTTATGCGGGTTTGCCCCGCAACTACCCCGCCCCTCCCCATTTCCACCCCTTTTCAAATGTGAGTTGTTTGTTTCCACAAAATGCCACCAATTGAATGATTGTGTCCTCACAATAAATATTACAAAGGAGAGGGGAATTATTTTGGATAATCTTCAAGAACGCAAGCCTTTATGGGCGTTTGGAGGAGAGCGGATGGTTATGCCTTGTTGCTGAGCCTGTCAAGGCTAATCTTACATTGGTGCACAAGTTCTATGCCAACGCCACCGAAACCAAGTTTGTCAGAAACTTTGTAGTCATAGTACGGGGCAAACAAGTTTGTTTTGACCCTGCCAGGATTAATGCATACTATAGTCTTCCTAATGTTGATAATGAGGTTCACAAGGAAAGGGTACGGGAAGAAGGGAAAAGTGGTTTTTTAGGCAGCTTCACGATGATCATAGGCCAAAATAGACATAGAATAACCACCAGATTGAGTCCTCTGAGTTCACCGCCGAGGCCAAGACTTGGCTTTCTATCATATGAAGTCGAGCATTCCCTTCAATGAATAAGACTGATTTGTCTTTGGACAAAGCTTTATTGATTTGTCCTATCATGGAGGGACTTCCTATCGATGTTGTATAAATTATTGAACATCACATGCAAGAGGTAGTCATTGAAGGTACAAAGATTCTTTCTTTTTCTTCTTTGATCACTTAGTTGTGTTACAAAGATGGGGTTGACCAAAAGGAGAGAGATATCAAGAGAGATCCTTAAAATTTGATCCATCCACTCAAGAAGAAGGTTCCATGACATGTACCAAAGAAAACGAAGATTGATGTGTGAGATCTGGCACTTGGCACATTCACCGAGTGTAGTTCTTCACTTGGTTTAGACTGTACCTCCACTTTGGTTGGGCCACTATTAAGTGGACCCCTCGCACTAGTTCATATATCAAAAACAGGTGTATGGCATGGATGCAGGGATTCATTCATAGATTTAGGAACCGACACAGCGCCTCCTTACCGGCTCTGGAGAGAGCACTTTGGCCTCAGGTATTACTTTTTTTACCTTGTCTACTTTAGTGTACGATCAACAACTTCTCAAAGAAAGGACCAAGATTGAAGAAGGCAAAAGAAAATAAAGGACCATGAAAAGAAGAAGACCAAATATTTGGACAAGATAATGGACATGCTCTGGAACTTCTATGGTCAGACGATGATAATGAAGATGTCCTTCGGACACCGATAACTCCACGTCTGAGTGATATCATGTTAGAAAGCCCTCGTATTCTCTTTCCATTTTTTGTACTAAGAGGACATAGTTGCATTTTCAGTCAGCGATGTCTCCCTTGTTATGCTTATGTTATCTTGGATTTGATTGTACCCTTGTCAGGCTTATTTTAATTTGTAATGGATTGGTTTGTGATTTTGTGGATGGTGTGCCCTTAATAGGCCTCTATTGATATTATGTTAGATTAGTCAGTTTTATATTTTTCCTTGTTAGTTGTTCATATTTATTTTTAGCTTCTTTATTTTTATTTTGAAATAGAGATATTGAGTGATGATGTCCAATGATAGATACATTGATATTTTTTTTGTAAGTTAAAAATCATCGGTTGATTGTGAGTGTATTGATGGGATGCTTATGCGATAAAGTATGAGCCATGTCTCGATGAAATGCATGAATTTTTCCAATGTTGGATTTGTTGACGTCTTTCTTAAGGGAAAATCATCGTCTTTTTGGAAGTATGTGACTTGGTTAGTACTAGTGATATAGTCATACATTGTGAAAAGTTGAGCATACCCCTATGATTTAAATGCAAGTTGTTAATGATTTTGTAATGACACCTATGACTCTTTTTGTGTCTTTTGATTCATTAGTAATTTGAATGTTCGATATAATTTGTGCTTGAAAAGGAAAGAAAAATTTGAGTCATCTTGATTGATTTGCATGCATGGGTGGTGATTTATTAAATAATTCCTTGTGTCCATTTGTACTAGCTAGAACTTGCCTGGTTAGTCTTTCAACGTTGGTCTTTATTAAGTTTGACTAGAGAAATGACCTTAGGCATTCTTTGTAATTGTTTTTTAAGACTACTTGACCTAAAAGTCTCCTAAAAGTCTCATTTTTGCACTAAATGTATCCCTAGTTGTCCCGTTTGAGCTTAATGTCATTGTCTTGGCAGCCTCATTACAAGTCTTACCCGTTTTGAAAAAGTAAGTCTCTTATGAACCCTTCCCTCTTTGAACATGAGAATTGAGAAAGTTGAGGATAAAAGCTAAGTTTGGGGTGTTGTTGGAAATCTATAGAAGAGATGCTTATCACAAAAGGGGTTAATTTTGAGCAATATAAAAAAATGGAGGAAAATTTTTGAAGAAAAAATAGTCATGAAAAAGAAGGAAAGATGAGAATAAAAGAAAAGTGAATCCTCCAAGGTAAAAAATTGTTGCATGTGGGGCATATTGAGTGAAAAAAGAGAACAAGTCTGCAGTTGTTTGAAAAATGAAGAAAAGTCGTGCAGTTGAAAAGTGTATAGTGTTCAAGGAGGGTGTAGTCACTTTTATCCAAATAATATTCTTAACCTTCTCTAAGCCTACATTAAAAGCTTGATAAATTCCTTTGTGATCTCCGACCAAATAATTTTGAATAAATGATGATTGAAAATAATAGCAAGCCTATGGTGTGGTATTTGTATTCATGATATTTTTATTTATGAGTGTGTGTGTTTGTGCCTTTCTCCCTTGTTTTGTAAATACTATATAAGTATTTTGGGACATTTCCTTTCTTATGAGGGCATGTAAATTGAGATAGTGGTGATTGTGAAAAATCTCAATTGCGTCAAATGAGCATGTGAAGGAACTAATAAATTGAGTTACTTCTTGATTATTCTTGGTTCTTGAAAGTGTGGTATGAGAATGAGGGGAGTTTTTTTGTGAAAATTTTGCATGTGGTGACTATTTGTTAGTACCAACCGAAGTCATGTTCTTAGAGCTTAAGGAATAATTGATGTGCTAGAATTGAATAGGTTCTTGATCCTTTGATTCAAACTTTCTTGAGGACAAGCAAAATTTAGATTTGTGGGTATTAAGTGGGTATTTTACCAACTTATCTTGTCTTTAAGCTCATATTTTTGGCTTATTTAGATAAGAATTGGTGCTTTTAATGTGGGTTTCTTTATATTTGCAGGAAAATGAAGTGAAGAGTTGATTTAGAATACATTTGAAGAAACCAAGTGAAATTAAGGAAAAAAGAGGATAAAAGGTTCAAATTTGAACTGGTAGATGCTTAGTCATCACGATCACGTGGTCAAAAGATCACAATTGCGGTCAACTGAAATTGGAGACCTCGCGATCGCATGTGGGACCCATATTAAGAATCCCAAAATTTACTCTATCTAAAGGTCTTAATAAACTTACTGGGATTTTTCTTAAAATGAGACACAGTACTATGCTCGGAAGGCAGCAAACAAAGGCATGCATCAAAAGCTCAATTAAATCATCGGTAAAGAGCTTGGGCATAAATTATCTTAATCCAACATCCTTGCACTTTCCCGATCACTTCAATACGTAGCCATGTCAATTATGCACGAATCACCCAAAACAAAGGTCTAGAGTTCTCAGAATTGAATTTTGAAAATGAGGGAAAAGGTTAAAAATCATAGGGGACTGATCTTAAAAGGCCTGAAAATTGTTCACCGCTATTGTGAGCCCAATTGATCGCGACAATGATGAATAAAAATGATATTCAAAGAAAATTTCATCACTATAGTGAGGCTAAGGGTCGCGATCGTGATGAAAAAAATTCTAGGCTCCAGTAAAGCCAAAAAAAATTAAGGTTCTGATGTTCGATTAGGTGCTCTAGATTTATTTGAGACCCTGTGGGCAAAAAACAAACTAGTCTACCTTACCAAATTTGATGTTTCGAACTCAATGAAACTGTCAAAACTTCCGTTGGAGTTCATCTTGGCATAAATTGGTCCTACAATACATGGCCCCATATTAGCTAAAACCCACAAGGAAGCTCAAAATGAGCTCGGAAACCTTGAAACCCAAATCAAAGGTCCTACTAGACCAAACTCTACGTTTCGAAGCTAACATAATCATTAGAATCTCTTTCTGAGGTCGTCTTTCTGGAGTTTTAATCGAAATGACCATTTAAACTCAGAAGCTACAAACACAAAAACTTAAACAAAACTCAAATAACAACCAGGCGGCCAAAATGTCAGTCCGAGCAAGTCAGAAATGACTTGGGGTCACTACAGGAAAGTTCCAAAGGCTGAAAAGATTGGAAAACTAAGAAAATGATTGGGAGGGTCATTACATTGTCCATTCCATTTTTAATCATTAATTAGAAAATCTTCCCTCAACGAAGTCTAGGAAGTCTTAACATACCACGAATATCAAATACGTGTCACGAATCCTCAAGATTTCGCCTTTCTTTTTTGTAAAGTTTTAGAACATTTATAATCAATTAAATGTGCAATATTTATAAGTAAATGAGTCTGTGGACACTCATATTACTATATTTCAAGCCTAGACCTCAAAACTCTCCCCAAAAGTAAAATCTAGGCCCAATAACAAAATTGAAATTTTAGAAAAACTAAATAAAATAGTATATACTTAATTTATCCATAAAGCACGAACCTGTAATCAACTTATGATTTTTTAAATTACATCTCCTCCTAAACATTATCCATTGATTGTCAATCATTAACCAATATAATTTTTAATTATTACTCTATCCTTGCCAACAATTCTTGCCAAAAATTTTCAACAGAACCGTCCAATCATTAAGTAATCAGTACTCTCTTATCATATAGTCATCACTATAACTAGTAAATGAAATTTCATGGAAAGGGCAGGAATACCTGAATTCTCTGTTCTTTTCATCACAGTTACTACATGTTCTCGTTTAATTTATTTTTTCTTAAATAATTTTCAACCAAAAATGTTGAGTCCCACTATTTTTTTTTTTTTACACATGGATCAAGTAACATAGGGTATTAAATAAATTTTAATATTGGCTCATTAACTACCAACTAAAATTAATTATATAACAAATATCCGTCAACTAAATAACTATAGTTAAATGAACCATTCATAATTCCTATTTAAAATTTATGGGAAGGGTCTTTTTTTAAAGAAAGAGTTCTAATGCTCAAAACGATCTAGCAAGTCGGTACACAAAATACAAATTCAACTTCGAAAATTTCGAATAAAGTAAAAATAAAAATACTTGCAATAGTATGTAATAAAAACTCGTATGTGAGACCTAATCTGTGATTATCTAATTGAGATTTAGAAAAAGTATATTCAAATTTTATGATTCTTTGCAAGAAATATAGTCAAACACAATTAACTCTAACTTCAAAAATTTCAAATGAAGTGTTGTTTTAATAATTTCAAGGTCAGTATAACCAAAAAGAATGAAGCATAACAAATTGAGGGTCGTATTAACTGCAAAGACTAAATTTTTTTAAAACATTTTTATGTACATTTATTATTGAAATACAATTTTTTTTTTCTAAGTATTGCATATGAAATTTCGTCCGTAGTGTATACATTTCTGAGTAATTGAAGCAAATGACAATACAAAATAAGGTTGAATCTCTATTAGTTCATATGGTAATCAAGGGAGAAAAGGAGATAGCACTAGATATACGAATCCTAAACTAGTGCCATGAATCTGGTTACTTGGAATACAAGGAGAATAAATAAACTCCATAAGCAGAAGGAGCTCAAATTGTTTATGAAGGAAATAATGTAGGTATAATAGCAATAGTGGAGTGTAAAATAAAGGAGCAGTTAGCTTAAAAGGTAACTCAAAAGATTGGAAATGAGAAGCAAATTATGAGCACACATATAAGGGCATAATCTGGTTGATGTAGGATATATCCCCAAGTGATTGAATGCATGACTATGAACAAATCTGATCAATCAATCCATGAAAGAATTGTAATAAAAAGGACTAACTTGGTGTTCTACTTAGTACGTACGTAGTAATCTATGGTATAGGAGAAATCTATGGGAAGACTTGGCATGGATGGTTATAGGGGCTTAGAACCTATGATATGCATGGGGGACTTTAATGATGTATTATCATATGAAGATATACTAATCCAGGAGGTAGAAATAAGAGACTTCAGTGATTTGATGATTGGTAATGGTATGATAGAATTGAAATCATCAGGCAGTTCTTATATTGGTCTAATGAGCACACTTGTAGCAAGATAGATGAAGTAATCGTGAATGCAGAATGGATGCTAAAGATGCCTCAAATGAAGATAAGCATTATGAATCGAGGAACATCTAATCACTCCCCTTTGAGCTTGGAATTAGATAGAACAATCAGAGGTACCACAGGGCTTTCAAGTTTTTCAATTGTTCAACTGAGCATCCAAAGTTCATGCAGAGAATGAAAACAACATGGTTGGAAGGCAACATAAGAGACTTGCTGGGAGTATGGCAAAAGCTCGCAAAGGCGAAAACAAGTCTCAAATAGTTAAACAAAAAAGAGTTTAAAGGGGTCAGCATTAGGGTGAAAGATATTAAAGTTACAGTGTGTTCAAGAGCTTATGAAGGATCATGCAGCTGTTACAACTAACAGGCAACATAAAAGAGAATTACAACAGCAGCTAGAAAAGTGGAGTAAGGTTGAAGAAAGTGTTATGCAATAAAAATCCAGAGTGCAATGGTTGAGATTAGGTGATGCAAATACTGCATACACATGAAGCACAAAATCATGAAGTTAGAACATTTTATAAAGAGTTACTAGGACAAGCTGCTCAAAATCTACCTAGTGTGAGTCCTACTATAATGAAGAATGGGGACACTCTCCATAGGAGGGAACAAATACAACTAGCAATAATAGTGACATGGGAGGACGTGGTAACTGCACTGCAAGACATAAATGACATGAAGATACTTGAAAATAATGGATTCAATGCTATCTTTTTAAAGAGAGTTTGGTCAATAGTAGGAGAAGACATTGTAAATGTTGCTTCCCCATTAAAAGGGTTCTTAACCTACTCGCGAGCTCTGCTCGACGGGTGTCATCATCGAGAACCAGAGGGTGGACCTCAGGGATCAGAGGCGTCTGGTTTACGCTCGGCTCGAAAGAGCCTATCGAGTTTTCCCCAGAGTTGTCTTCTGTTGGAATGTATGCGTCCACTAGTTATGATAGGACCAGGTCCTTAGCACAATTACAATAGCAGAAAGTAAATAAATGCTGAAAGTAAAGATTGAACACGCAACTTTACGTGAAAACCTCTTTGCTCAATGGAGTAAAACCACGACCTGTCTCACAGGATCTTAAAACTACTTTTACTAAACTTCACAAGCCAAAGTAAAACCCAGTTTACAACACACACGAGATTATCCTACTAATCTCTATCCTGAGTAATACACTATCACTCAATGAGCCAAAGCAATGCCTGCATTACCCACTATATTAACCCAATTGATTAATATAGACTTTGACGTAAGACACTAAGTTACTCACAACTAAGTTATTACAATGATTCACCCAAGGTTGAAACGTTCCTATCACAAGAGAAACGTTTCCTACAATATACACACAAATACAAGCGATCAAAGTAACAGTTGGTACAGGAAGCAATAATGCAATATATTAGTTCCCTTGTTGTTTTGAAGCTTGAATATCTCTCTATAAATGAATGGATTGATTTTTTGTTTGTTGTTTTAAATATATCAAACATCAAGAGTTAATACACATTGGACAAACAACCTCATCGCTTCTGGTTGGTATAGTACACTGGCGACTTCACTAACTTCTGACGTAGTTAGCTTTCTAGCTATAAAACATATGACCCTAGACGAGCATACTCTGCAGAGAACCGGGTCCCTGCATTTGTAAGGAGACATCAAAACATCTGGGAGCATTAAGACTTATCATTTTTCCCCTTTTTGATAAAGACAAACAACCTACAGGCAACCTCACATGAGTGTTGAGCATTCATTCAAAAATTACATTAGTTCCCTTTGTCACTATTCCCCCTATCACAGTTCTTCCCCTTTAGTTCAGTTCCCTTCTAATTTCACCAACAGTTTACCAAAAATTCCCCCTTTTGACATTATTGAAAAGGAATAGCAGTAAACATATGTGAGTTATATGCAAAGCATTTAAGAAGTCGGGGTCATGGGTCACACAGAGCTTGTACATGTAAGCATAAAGAGAATATGAAACCATACTGAATAGGGCACAATAACAATTAGCATTAGATCAAAAAAGCTAACCATAGGAGTCAGTCAAAACAGTACACATAGCCACTAGAGTTTTGAACCAAGGATGAAAATACTAGGGAGACAAAACTCGTTTAGGACGGAGGGAGAAGGGGATTAAGGGTGCGCATAAGTAGGGAATTCGCTCATTTCCAGCCTCATGAGCCTGAATAACTTGCTTGTTGAGAGCCTTGACTTCCTCACCAAGTGAGGCATTTGTCTTCAGTAGCTGTTCATGCTCAACTCGTAACTTTTGCACCCATTGCTCATCCACACCACTGGTACGAGGTCCCTTTGAGACAGTCTTCTGCAACTTAGATTCCAGCTACGCAATTTCCACCTCCTTATCATTTAGGATCACAGTGAGATTGGTCAACTCACGTTTAAGAGCGGCTTGCTGCTCTAGAACATCCACCACTTGATACCTACCCTTCGCCTTCCCTTCAGCACACTTACATTCTAGTAGGGTGACAGTAGTGAACATTTGCTTGGTGGTACCAGGTATCCCTCGTCCCAAAGGCACTTCAAAATGTTGGAACACATAATTCAGCAAGTAGCCATAGGGAATGCCATGTTTAGCCCATTTCCAAGTCATTACCATGTGCATATGTTCAAGCATTAAAGCAGGGAGATTAATTTCCTCAAGTTCATCCAACTTTTCCATGAGAAATAGAGTAGCAGAAGCTACAGTTCTTTTCTCTATCCTTGGAACAAGCATGAACTCAAAGAGTAATTGATATTCTCCTTTGAGAAACTTCTTTGACAGCCCTGCTCGCTTGATGTCCCCATGCTTTGTGGCCTGTTTTGGAAACTCGTTAGATGGTTTGTAGTCTTCAATTGAATGGATTTCTTTCACAGGCACATCTAGAATGATCCCCAAAGTTTCATCATCTAGAAAGAGTTTAATATTTTTCACAGTAGTTCAAACCCCTCCATCCTCTAGAAGCTCCATTTTGTAGTAAAATTCGCGCACTTTAGGTTCATGCAAGTATGGTGTTGGGGGATCAAATAGATGGCCCCAACCTTGCAAAGAAATAGCATCAAAAAGATTAGACATACCAAATTCTGTTAGAATTTGAGGGTCGAATACTCTATCGTTCAGCACCTTTTTATTCTCTATTTCACCTATGCCCTCTACCCTGGTCATTTCCTTGTCTGCAACTTCTTTTTGAATGGAAGGACCTAGTCCCTTGATTGGACTTGATATACCAGTGACCTTTTTTCTCACTCTCTCCCGTTTCATAGGCGATTTCTTTGCAGCTTTCTGAATTTCCTTTGATTCAACCCTTTCATCCTCTACTTTCTTCCTTCTTTTCTCCATATATGCAACAACATCATCAGACTCGATATCACTGGACCTAACCGGCGAAGGGGTGAAGGTAGGTTCTTTCCCTCCTTCTCTTCATGGCCCTTTCTGTTTGAATTATGTTTGCTGCTATGGCACTCCCCATACCTTTTTGCGTCTCACTTTTGGTCTCATACCTCTTCTTGTCCCCTTTTGAGTGGAACTTAACCATCTTACTTTACCTTTTCTTTGTCTCTCCTTCGCAAACTTAGCGGACTCATTAGTAAGGTCTGCCTCATGGGCACTCTTAACGATTCTCGATCTGGGACACCCACTGTTAAAGTATTGCCTCTTCCAACCCCTCTTATGCTCCATCTGAATGGAGGTTCTTCTTCCTCTTCCTTTTCACTTTCAACATCAAACGACTTGGGAATTTGGTCAAACACAGGTTGAATATTGTGAAGGACCTGTTCTGATGATCTCAACTCTTGTTCCAACAGATTGGTTGAACATCTCCCCGAAGCAAAGCCAAACTTTGCACAACCACTAGTTCTACCCCTGCTGCTAGAATACTTAACCCAGGACCCCTTCCCTCAAGCAAATCTCCATCAAACGATCTCTCAGATATAGTAGAATACATTGCCCAAGAAAAGACTTCAACTTCTTCAGTATTAGGGTCAGCACTTGTTTTACGACTGATTGGGATTCTGAGTTTTGAGATTTCTCACCAGATAGGACTAATGTAGGTGAGCAAGGTAAGATCTCCCCAGATGGAAGTGTAGGAGAATCCACCACTTCAGTATGAGGTGTGATGTAATGACCCGTAAAACAAATAAGTGAAACTACAGCCTAAATGGTGTGTCTTTGAGTTGTCATAAGGTTTGAGGGTGTTTAATATTGTCCTGAGGTATGGTTAAGGGGTTTAGAGGTTAAATGTAAAGGTACGAATCCCCAAGGACCACCCTAGAGGTCCTTGAGGGAGACCCTTAGCCTAACCCCCAAGACCCCGAAGAACCATGAAAGTCACCAAAAGATTGGTGACCTACGGAAGAGGACCACACCCCGTGGATGGCCTTCATAGGTCAAGCCCCCTATTGCCAAGCTGCAGCCCTAAACCACGGACCAACAGGATGGCCTGTTAGAGGACTCCCGGTCCGTGAGTCTAAAGCGTGGTTCACTGCCTGTGTTGCTATCCAAATCGGCCAAGTGGAGGGGCAATTTAGTAAATTCCTCCTTTTGTTTATTTAGTAAATGGATGGTTCTTATTGTCATTTAAAGTATTTCAATAGTATTAAAAGTATTAAACTCTATTTTCCAATTCATTCGTCAAAATCATAAAATAGAACTCACCTCTCTTCTCAAAAGTTCTCTCTCTAGAAACCTCCATTAGAGGTAAAGACTTCAAGCTTCCAAGGTCAAATCTTCAAGTTTCTCATGGGATTCTTCTTAAAAAGGTATAGTGGTCTTCATCCTTGACTTATTATCTTTCAAGGAGCCAACTTCAAAAGTGATTCCAAATCTTCAAAGTTTTCCCCAAGACCCTAGATTTCAATCTATGCATAGGTTCGATTCAAAACAATTTCTAAAGGCATTATTGCATTGAATTGTGAATGATTTGTGGATATAAAGATGAATTAAGATGATTTCTTCCTAGAACTCATGTTTTCCCCAAATTCCAAAGTTGTAATTTGAGATTGGGATTTGATTGATTATGAAGTGTGTGAATTGTTTATGTGTATATGGATATAGAATGTTGAAACTATGTTGTTACTCTTGCCAAATTGTATTGATCTAAGGTGTGTGGGTGAATGTGAACCATGACCCTTGAAGGACAAGTTATTATCAAATTACATATTGAAGTAGAATTGTGCTTGATCTATTGATCCACTTAAAAGGTGAAGGTGTTTACTTACTATGTATATTATGATATTGAATTGACGAATATCTTCCTTGTACCTCTATATATGATCATGATGTAAAGTATTCGAGTGTGATTTCAATGAATGTATAATGATCATGTTTAGAATGAAATAGTGTTGTTATTGAAAGCATATTCTCAATTAATAGTCATGAGTGGAGATGATGGAATGTGAAGGGTTTTCTTTTATCAATTGTATATCTTGAATTGGTAGGCTTATGCATCCTATTCTTGTATAAGTTAAAGTAATATGGATTATGTATCTTGAATTGGTAGGCTAAGGCATCTTTTGCTTGTATTGATGAATGTGACCTTTAATGTATGATCATGTCTTGAACTGGTAGGCTTAGGCATCCTCTTTTTGCATAATGAATGTGTCTTGATTTAATGAATATGAATTGATAGGCTTATGGAATTCCTTTCATAAATGACGTATGAATGTATCTTGATTGAATGTCTTAATGTCTTGAATTGGCAGACCTAATGTTGGTAACCTTTCATGAATGAATGAATGATAAAGTATTCTAGACTAAACCTTGGGTCGGTAGACCTAATGGTGGTGGCCCTTCATAAGGAGTCTAGGAACTGATGTAATGTTTAAACCTTGGAGCGGTAGACCTAATGTTGGTGGCCCTTTCATGTGTGAAATGATGAACCTTGTATCGGTAGACCTTGTGTTGGTGGCCCTTCTTGAAAAGTCAATGAGCTATCCTTAATGTACCTTGAACCGGTAGACATAATGGTGGTGGCCCTTTCTTGTGTAATGTACCTTGGGTCGGTAGGCCTATTGTTGGTCGCCCTCTTAAGTACAATAATGTTAATGAAAATGAAATACTCTATGGGAATAGAGGTAAGCACTGAGAGGATATGCTTAGATATAGGCTCTCCCTATGTTAGGCCTGATCTCAATGAACATCTTTCATATCCCATAACTATGTGCCCACATAGGATATTAGTTATGTTAGTAGTTCTACCTTAGGCAAGTTGAATACCTTTTTATGGTGTGCGGTCACACGATAATGGATTCCATGATTTAGCTCTCATGGTGTATGTCGGTTAATGCCTATTCCCATCAATGAGATGTGCATTATGGTTTCTTGATGACTTCTATGAAGTGTGGGTGGTAGTACAGGATGCCATCCATGCATTGCATGAGTAGTCTTTGAGAGGGTCATAGTGAGTTCTCTAAGTCTTAATGGCTAATGTATGAATGTCCTCTTATGATAAAGTTAATGAGAATGATGATCTAATGTCTAATGAATGAAGGTGCTCTAAATGAAGATAATGAAGAATGCTGACTCTTATATGCTTAAATGTAAATGATGCATGTCATACTTGGATTATATTATGAGTTACTTCCTTGTTATGACTTATTGTATATGAATGTGCCTTGTCTATGGTGGCTTCTAAGGAGTACTTAGTGTAAGTAGTAGTATGGGATGCTACTCATACATGGCACAAGTATGACTTAGGGTTGCCTTAGATGATGGTCCTTATGTGATGATATGACTTAGGTAATATTTATGTCTCTTATGTATGATTATTGTACGAAGATGGAAAGGTTGAATGCTAAGTTCACTTTTGGTGACTTTAATGTGGTACCTTGGAGTGGATGGTGGTATGGGACACTATCCATACATTGCACAAGGTATAGCATGAGGGTTACTTGGACTGAAGGCTTAATGTGAAGGTAATGGTTTATATGATGCTTATGTCTTGAATGTTAGAAAATGACTTGTATGTTGGTTATATTTGAATATTATGCCTCTTATGCTTATGTTCATGAAGTTTTATCAAAATGGCATACAAGCATGACTTTCAAATAAAATGTCCATTTTAAGTATGGGTTTTGCATGGCTTCCATACTTGGTACTTAATTGTGCTAACCCATATTTCTCCTTTTTACCAAAGTGTAGGGTTTGGAGATATTGTTGTTCTATGCTTGATGAATAGGTTTCTAAGGAGCTTGGAGATGAAGACTTGGTGAGTCGTCATAGTTTTGAGGACAAGATCCACTATGTTCCCTTTATGTCTTTTAGTTTATGTTAAAGTCTTTGTATGGGCTAGGTCCCAATGTTGTATTCAAAGTATTAGATGGTTTGAGACAAAGTCTAGAAAGTCTTCCGCTTGTTTTTTAATGTAAAATGTCTTCGATTGTAAAGGAAAATTTTAATTCTTCTCTATTTTCCTATGGTCTTATGTTCAAAAATGCTATGAGGCTTGTATGAGACCCCTCCGGGGTCAAGTACGCCGTGTAACTTCCAGGGTATAGGCTCGGGTCGTTACAAACATGGTATCAGAGCACAAGATTTTGGAATGGTCTTAGGATGTCTCAAACCACATCTACTAGAGTCTTGTTCATAATGTGAAGCTCGCCACATTATGAATAGGAGGCTATTGGGTGTTAAGAAAGTCTCGCTTCTTCTTTTTTCAAGTCATTCCATAGTGTTTAACTCTATAATGTCTCTCTCTTATTCCTTATCCTACGGTCTTTAAGGTATGACCGCTTAAAAGGAGTATGTTAGAAGGTGTGAGGGAGGAAGGTTGGTTGTGATGCCAATTATGGTAATGTGACTTGTTAGATTTGAGGTGATAGATTGTGATGTTGTCCTTAGTATGAATGGGTTGCTTTATGGTTATGTGTGTTGTTGGTAGAATCCGACTTAGTCAAGATGAGTTTTGAGGTATATAGAAAGACTTGATGAATATGGTGTTTTAGAGTCGTCATGTGTGATGAGGGTGGAGGTTTAGTGATGACTTTCTCCGGCCTTAGAATTGAAATAAGTGATGTTGTAATGAGTTTGTATAGGCATACTCCCAAGTGGGAGATAATGTGCTTAGATGGTAAGGTCATTGAGTGTCCTTGATGTTCATGAGTTAGGCTTCCTTGATAGTCTCACCTTAAGAGGTGTATTGAGTTTGAGGAGTTTAGACCTGGTACGGTAGACTCATATGAGACCTTGAGTGGTGTTGGTAAGGTTGTTCATAAGCAAGAGTTGCTTAATAAGGGCCTTCCTAGTTTAGAAGTACTGGTATGTTGATGGTTTCTTGTAAGTTGTGGATGTCTTGATTAAGGTTCCTATGTTGTGTTCATGATAAGCCTTAATTGGGTTTACTCCTAAGTAGGGGATAGTATGTTGAATAGTAAAGTTGTTGAGATTTTCGATATCCTTACCTCTTTCCTTGTATGCCTATTCAAGCCTAAGAAGAAGAGCTCCTTTTTGGGTTGTTTCATGTTTTGGAGTCATGTTCGATTATATGTTTCCATGGTCTCCTTATGATATGCATGCTCTTGATGAGTTTATGTTTAAATGAGAAGATGAGTTTTTATGAATTACGCTCCTCATGTTAAAGTGTATTTAATATGAGTTGCTTATATGCTTCATAAGGATAAATGATGAACATGTCTAGATGTTCTTTTATGAAAAAATTGCATAATGTGTCTAATGATGCTATGATGAGCATGATATGAGTTGGAGAAGGTAATTCCTCCAATGTAATGAGAAATTTTAAAGTTATGATGCATAATGAGTTTGTAGAAGTAGTTCCTACTTTCTTATGTTACATTGAGCTTATTGATGTGGAGTTAATGTTTCCTCCTAGTTTTGTGCATTGCTTATGATGTTGCATGCATGATGGGATGCTAGTCTTGAATCGTTGACCCCTTAATGTGTTTAAAGTGTCATTCGAGGACGAATGTTCCTAAGTGGGGGATAATGTAACGACCCGTAAAACGAATAAGTGAAACTAGAGCCTAACTTGTGTGCCTTTGAGTTGTCATGAGGTTTGAGGGTGTTTAATGTTGTCCCAAGCTATGGTTGAGGGGTTTAGGGGTAAACATCAAGGTACGACTCCCCAAGGACCACCCTAGGGGTCCTTGAGAGGGACCCTTAGCCTAACCCCAAGACCTCAAAGAACTATGAAAGTCACCAAAAGTTTGGTGACCTACGGAAGGGGACCACGCCCCGTAGATCAAGTCCCCTATTGCCAAGCTGCAGCCCCAGAACACGGACCAACAGGACATTCTGTTAGTGGACTCAGGTATAACGACCCTTTCATATTACTATATGCCAATAACTCACGAAATATTTTTAATGCATATATTGTCCCCGCGATAGTAGATAATGCCATAAAAAAATAATCAACTTTCGAGTACCCAAACTAAATGAGTTCATGCTTCATACAATCGTTCAAAATAAGTAGGAAATGTAATATATTACATAACTTGGGCTTACACACCCAAATAAACAAAACTTGTAGCCATACTTATATTACAACCCATGGACATGATCCAATAAGCCCTCAAAATTACGTGCAAATAAACACCACATAGATAGTGTATAAGTCCCAAAGTTTATACAAAATATAGATGCCTATATACAAATGTGATCTTCTTTAAAGTTCTCAAAATTTCCATCCCCAATGGCTAGCTTCACGCCTCTTCTCGATCAGCCCCTACAATAGAAACAATTATCGCTAACCATATAGCTTAGTGGTGTAAAACTATAGGGTCGGAGTCCTTAAAAATTCACCAAGCTATCTTTTTCAAGTCAATGAGCAGCATACTTGAAACTTAATAAATAAATCAAGTAACAATATATAAAAAGTATCAAGTTCGATATTCAAAGATACAAATGTCAAGAAAGCTCATAGCACCATTTTCCAAGAGATTCAATAACAAGGATCGCCCCATAAATACCTGATGTCGTCACACCCGGCACAAGCAAGTATCAAGAAAGGCCAACGCCTTGTATCAAGAAGGGTCACAACCCAATAATCAAGAGAACAAAGAACCATATTAAAAATGGTTTTCTGGTTCGTACTTAAAATGGACAATTTCCATTCTTAAGACGGACTACAAATCTAGAATCAAGATGACAAATGATCCGAACCAAGATGGCAAATGATCTGAACCAAGAGACATGCCAATAGTGACAAAGTCACAGCCACAAGAAGGACAAGGTCCCAACAAGAGTGCCAAGTGATCAAGCAATCCATACAAGTGGGTGAGTTACACAAACGTCATACCAACACGACAATGCAAAGTGACAAGAGGTAACCGAGGTATCGAGATCAACTTTCAAATATACAGCAGTTAAAAGAGTGCAAGTACAAGTTTATACACAAACCTCATTACTTTAGTGTAGCAACAGTCCAACAAAACTGCGCGAGCTCAAACCATAGACCAACCAACGTATCAAAGTCCTCAACTTGTTCACAAATATATACAACCTTAAAAATATAATTAAATAAATTATTTAATTACTACTATCTCAATAATGTCAAAATAAAACAAGATTATCATCACAAGTAAGCTCAGCCTGCACAGATACAACTATGTTCTCAAAACAGTGATTCTGGACACTCTAGTACCCTATATTGTAACGTAGATTTGAAAAGGAAAACGGAAAAACTAGACTTTATAACCTTTATGAAAGATGTAGATACATATCTTAAGATTCCAACGCAACAAGAATCACCGAAAAGTACATTTTGTACAAAAGGATATCATCGATACACTAACAGTTGTTCAGACAGGATTTCTGAATCCGAAATCTGGACAGAACTTGTCCTGTGTTGCGTCCCATATTTCGAATCCATAACAGCTAAATTATAGTTTTACATAAACATAAGAGTTGTACATATGTGTATTATCTTTCCAAAACATATTTATTCACAGTAAAATAATCTCTAGAGAACAAGATATACACAAATTACCAACCACTACCCAGCTCATAAACTGATTTCAGCACTTACCAACAAGGCATTGTGTCTCTCGAATTCCAGCTAAAAGAACCAAGTTTTTCTCTTGTGATTTTGATGAAAAATTGGTTAATTAAGATTATAAGGTTTATAGGCTTTGCAGAAACCGAAATTCACTAGAGAAGTGCCAATATATGGCCACACAAGTGATGTTTATCACTTGGACAGCTGACATTCCAAGGTGCTGCCCAAAAAGTTTTTGTGCTGCCCAAAAAAACATATATATACACTTATATATATATATCTTACACCTCCTTTTAAAAGTATGCATAAATCTAATTATACTATTACGTAAATACCCCAATACAATCCCATAAATTACGATATACTTATGCTAAACAAGTTAGCAATTATCACCAAAATTTCAAGTTCCCAACATAAGAGTAAAGCATACTATAGTAAAAAGCAACGGTTAATCAACAAGAAACTCTTGTTAGAATTTAGGGGTGTTACACACGGTCCGTCAGTCTAGGGCGTGGTTCACTGCTTGTGTTGCTGTCTAAACCGGCCAAGTGGTGGGGTAACTTAGTAAATTCCTCCTTTGGTTAGTTTAGTTAATGGACGTTTTTTATTGGTTATTTAAAGTATTTTAAGAGTATTAAAAGTATTAAACCCTATTTTCAAAGTCATTCTTCAAAATCACAAAATAGAACCCACCTCTCTTCTCAAAAGTTCTCTCTAGAAACCTCCATTGGAAGTGAAGACTTCAAGCTTCCAAGGTCAAATCTTCAAGTTTTTCAAGGTATTTTCACGGGATTCTTATTAAAAAGGTATAGTGGTCTTCATCCTTGACTTATTATCTTTCAAGGAGCCAACTTCAAAATTGATTTCAAATCTTCAAAGTTTTCCCCAAAACCCTAGAGTTTAATCTATGCATGGGTTCGATTCAAAACAATCTTTAAAGGCATTATTGCATTGAATTGTGAATGAATTGTGGATTTAAAGATGAATTAAGATTATTTCTTCCTAGAACCCATGTTTTCCCGCAAATTCCTAAGTTGTAATTTGAGATTGGGATTTGATTGATTATGAAATATGTGAATTGTTTATATGTATATGGATATAGAATGTTGAAATTATTTTGTAATCTTTCCAACTTGTATTGATCTATGGTGTGTGGGTGAATGTCAACCATGACCCTTTAAGGGCAACTTATGATCAAATTATATATTGAAGTAGAATTGTGCTTGATCTATTGATCCACTTGAAGGTGGAGATGTTTACCTACTATGTATATTGTGGTATTGAATTGATGGATATCTTCCTTGTACCTTTATATATGAAGAATCTATATATGATCATGACGTAAAGTATTTGTGTGTGATTTCAATGAATGTATAATGATCATGTTTAGAATGTAATAGTGTTGTGATTAAAAACATATTCTCAATTAACACTCTTGAATGGTGATGATGGAATGTGAAGGGTTTTCTTCTATGAATTGTATATTGTGAATTGGTAGGCTTATGCATCCTATTCTTGTATAAATAAAAGTAATGTGGATTATGCATCTTGAATTGGTAGGATAAGGCATCATTTTCTTATATTGATGAATGTGACCTTGAATGTAAGATCATGTCTTGAATAGGTAGGCTTAGGCATCTTCTTCTTGCATAATGAATGTGTCTTGATTTAATGAATATGAATTGATAGTCTTATGGCATTCCTTTCATAAATGACTTATGAATGTATCTGACTTAATGTCGTAATGTCTTGAATTGGTAGACCTAATGCAGGTAGCCTTTCATGAATAAATGAATGAATGAATGAATGATAAAGTATTCTAGGCTAAACCTTGGATCGGTAGACCAAATGGTGGTGGCCCTTCATGAGGAGTCTAGAAACTAATGTAATGTTAAAACCTTAAAGCGGTAGACCTAATGTTGGTGGCCCTTTCATGTGTGAAATGATGAACCATGTATTGGTAGACCTTATGTTGGTGGCCCATCTTGGAAAGTCAAGGAGCTATCCATAATGTACCTTGAACCGATAGACCTAATGGTTGTGGCCCTTTCTTGTGTAATGTACCTTGGGTCGGTAGGCCTAATGTTGGTGGCCCTCTCAAGTATAATAATGTTCATGAAAATGAAATACTCTATGGGAATGGAGGCTAAGCACTGAGAGGATATGGCTAGATGGAGTTTCTCCCTACGTTAGGTCGGATCTCAATAAACATTTTTCATATCCCATAACTATGTGCCCACATAGGATATTAGCTAGTGGATTCTATCCAAGCTAAAATGTTACTAGTTCTACCCTAGGCAATTAGAAAACCTTTGTACGATGTGTAGTCATATGACACTAGATTCCATGATTTAGCTCTCATGGTCTATGTCGGTTAATGCTTATTCCCATCATGTGAGATGTGCATTATGGTTTCTTGATGACTTCTATGAAGTGTGGGTGGTAGTATGGGATGTCATCCATGCATTACATGAGTAGGCTTTGAGAAGGTCATAGTGAGTTCTCTATGTCTTAATGGTTATTGTATGAATGTCCTCTTATGATAAAGTTAATGAGAATGATGATATAATGTCAAATGAATGAAGGTGCTCTAAATAAAGCTAATGAAAAATGTTGACTCTTATATGCTTAAATGTAAATGATGCATGTTATTCTTGGATTGTATTATGAGTTACTTCCTTGTTATGACTTATTGTATAAGAATGTGCCTTGTCTATGATGGCTTCAAAGGAGTTCTTAATGTGAGTAGTAGTATGGGATGCTACTAATGCATTGCACAAGTATGACTTAGGGTTTCCTTAAATTATGGTCCTTATGTGATTATATGACTTAGGTAATGTTTATATCTCTTATGTATGAGTATTGTATGAAGATGGAAAGGTTGAATGGTAAGTTCACTTTTGGTGACTTTAATGTGGTACCTTGGTGTGATGGTGGTATGTGATGCTATCCATACATTGCACAAGGTATATCATGAGGGTTACTTAGAGTGAAGGCTTAATGTGAAGGTAATGGTTTATATGATGATTATGTCTTGAATGTGAGAAAATGACTTGTATGTTGGTTATGTTTGAATACTATGACTCTTATACTTGTGTTCATGAAGTTTTATCAAAATGGCATACAAACATGACTTTTAAATAAAATGTCCGTTTTAATCATGGTTTTTGGCATGGCTTCCATACTTAGTATTAAATTGTGTTAACCCATATTTCTCCTTTTTACCAAAGTGTAGGGCTTGGAGATATTGGTGTTCTATGCTTGTTGATTAGGTTTCTAAGGAGCTTGGAGATGAAGACTTGGTGAGTCCTCATAGTTTCGAGGACAAGATTCATTATGTTCCCTTTATGTCTTTTAGTTTATGTTAGTTGTATTCAATGTATTAGATGGTTTGAGACAAAGTCTAGAAAGTCTTCCGCTTGTTTTTTAATGAAAAATGTCTTTGATTGTAAAGGAAAGTTTTAATTCTTCTCTATTTTCCTATGTTCTTATGTTCAAGAATGCTATGAGGTTTGTATGAGACCCCTTCGGGGTCTAGTACACCGTGTAACTTCCAGGGTATATACTCAGGTCATTACATGTGATGGACTCACCCATTTCACCAACACAAAAGACTAGTGTCAAAGGAGATTATTCTGGGGAAGGGGTGGAGAAATTGAAAGAACTAGGGTTTTCAATCTCTTGAGAAATGGGAAGCTTTGAAGAATAAAAGGAATTAGTCATTTTGATGAAGAATAAGAGACAATTTAGGAACAAGGTAGTGAATCACAAAAGAGATTAGAAAGAAGTTAAGATCTTTGGATTCACTTATGTTACGTTTATATTTGAGTCCAAGAGGTATCGGGTCCCTAAAAACTAGTGACTCTTGGATTTAAAGTGAAAAGACGTTTGAAACTCACGCGATGAATGGGTAAGAGACACGTGGCAGTGACCATTGATAGACACACAGTGTAGCATAAGTGATACTAACCTCGTAGGGACCATGTCCCATTTAGTATGTAGCCCTACCTGTATGATTGGATCTTCCCTTCAACCATCATGTCATGAGTGTATACTTGCATTAAGGTACCAGAAGTGAATTCTCAAACGACAAGCATTACAAAAAGTATAGATACCTGCCCTCCTAACATAATCTAATGGAAGATTTTATGCAAACGTGTCATGGAATCAGGTGATCTTGTGCATCCCCAGCCTTAACCTGTTTTTAATGAAACATACTTTACTCAAGGGCTTTGTAAAGATATCAGCCAATTGGTCTTCTATCTTACAAAACCTTATAACCACATTTTGCTTTTCAACATTGTCCCTCAAAAAGTGATGCCTCGCATCTATGTGTTTTGTCCTCTTATGTTGAACAGGGTTCTTGGCCATGTTCATTGCACTAGTGTTATCGCAAATTAAAAGAATAGTATCTGTGAGAACACCAAAGTATTCCAGTTGCTCCTTGATCCATAGTAGCTAAGCACAACATGATCCAGCAGCCACATATTTTGCTTTTGCTGTAGACAGTGCCGGTGAATTTTCCTTCTTAGTCCCCCAAGAAATCAGTGATGATCCTAGGAAGCGTGCCATGCCTGATATGCTTTTTTCGATCAAAAAGAAAACCTGCATAATCAACATCAGCATAACCAATTAGGTCAAAGGAGTCACCAGTGGGATAGAAGAGGACCAGGCCATGTGTTCCCTTCAAGTATCTCAACACTCACTTGGCTGCCTTCAAGTGTGATTCCTTAGGTGCTGCTTGAAACCTTGTACACATCCCTACATTAAAGACTATGTCAAGTCTACTTGCAGTGAGATAAAGAAGTGACCCAATGATTCCCCTGTACATGGTCTGATTGACTTTAATTCTATCTCCATCCAGATCAAGTTTCACACTAGTGCTCATAGGAGTATCAAGGATTTTTGCTTCTAGCAAATTGAACTTTTTCAGCAATTCTTTTATGTACTTCTCTTGACATGTGGATGTACCCTGAGAAGACTGTCTGATTTGTAGTCCCAGGAAGAATGTAAGCTCCCCCATCATGCTCATTTCAAATTCACTACTCATCAAATCAACAAACTTTTTGCTTAGTGAATCTGAAGTAACTCCAAAGATGATATCATCTACATATACCTGCACAATCAACAACTCCTTACCTTTTGATTTTAGGAACAAGGTATTATCAATTTTTCCTCTTTTTAACCTATTTGCAAGGAGGAACTTTGATAAGCGCTCATACCAAGCTCTGGGAGCTTGCTTTGGGAGCTTGCTTTAAACCATACAAAGCTTTATCCAACTTCAGCACATGATTTGGTAGATCTGCATCTTCAAAACTTGTAGGTTGTTTGACAAAAACCTCTTCTTTCAAATTCCCATTCAAGAAAGTACTCTTGACATCCATTTGAAATAGTTTAAACTCCATATGGGCGGCAAAGGCTATCAAGATTCTAATAGCTTCCATTCTGGCTACAAGATCAAAGGTCTCGTCATAGTCAATCCCCTCCACTTGATTATATCCCTGCACCATAAGTCTTGATTTGTTTTTGGTGATGATCCCATGCTCATCAAGTTTGTTTCTAAAGACCCATCTTGCCCCAATAATGGTTCTATTGAGAGGTCTGGGGACCGGGTGCCAAACCTTACTTCTTTCAAACTAATGAAGCTCTTCCTGCATTGATGTTACCCAATATGCATCTTGTAAGGCCTCTTTTATATTCTTAGGCTCAATGGATGACATAAGGTTGAATATGTAACTATATTTCTTGTTCTAGATCTAGTTTGTATTCCGGAGTCAAATGGGGAGCTGAGATTGTCAGTGGATGTAAGGATTGATGCTTCCATCTAGACTTTCTAGTTTTCTCTTCTTCCACATCAACATCAAATTCACCTTCTTCTCCTTTTGGATTCTGAGATAGTACCTCATGTGTTGAATTAGAGGGACCAGGTTCTTCTATATTTCTACACCAATATCTTTAGCAACCTGTTTGTTTCTAGGATCTTGGATTGCTTTGTCCTGTTTTCCCTTGATCAGCTCCTCCAAATTACGGTCTTCTTTATGTTCACAATTGCTCTCAAACTTATCAAATATCACATGCATGCTCTGTTCAACACATAAAGTTCTTTTGTTAAACACCCTGTATTCTTTACTGGTAGAGGAGTACCCAACAAACACCCCTTCATCACTCCTAGCATCAAAATTGCCAAGGTCATCCTTTCCATTATTCAGTACAAACCATTTTCAACCGAAAGGCTTCAGATTAGCAATAGAAGGTTTCCTGTCATTCAGCAAGACATAAGGTGTTTTATTGATCATAGACCTGATAAGACATCTGTTTGTAACATAGCAAGCTGTGTTGACTACTTCTGCCCAAAAATTCATTGCTAGTCCCGAGTCAATCAACATAGTTCTAGCAATATCCACCAGTGTTTTGTTCTTGCTTTTGACAACTCCATTTTGCTGAGGAGTCTTTGGCGCAGATAAGTTGTGATGAATTTCATTTTCAGCACATAATTCTTCAATTTGAGAATTTTTGAACTTTGTACCATGGTAAGATCATATGCTAGCTATCTTGCAATTAACCTTTAGTTGAATTGCTTTGGTGAAGGTGATCAGAAGTCCAGCTGTCTCATTCTTAGTTTGTAGGAACATGTTCCAGGCGAACCTAGAGAAATCATCAACAACTACCAAAATATACTTCTTACCTCCCCTACTTTGAAATCTAACAGGTCCACATAGATCCATTTGAAGAAGTTCTAAAGGTCTGGTTGTGCTCACACCTTTCTTGGATTTGAATGATAATCTTGTTTGTTTCCCTTTGGCACAGGCATCATAGACTTTATCATCAAAGAACTTCAGCTTTGGCAATCCACGGACCAAGTCCCCTGCAACAAGTTTATTCAGCAAAGTTACACTCACACGACCCAACTGCCTATGCCATAGATTTCCATTATCAGCTTGAGCACTTAGGCATGAAAGACTGTCTCTTTCTACTAAGTCAAGATCTGCAATATATTATATTTTACTCTTTTGGCAGTCATAACAACTTTGTTATTTAAACAGTTAAATACCAAACACCTATCAGACAAGAACTTAATTCATTTTCCTTGTCACAAATTTGGATATGTTCAAGAGATTGTGTTTCAAACCATTGACATAATGTACATTGTCTATGGAATGATCAGTTTTTCTTCCTATCTTTCCATAATGTACATTGTCTATGGAATGATCAGGTTTTCTTCCTATCTTGCCAATTTCGAGAATTAAACCTTTCTTCCCACCACCAAATGACACACCGCCGCGCTGGTGTGCTTCCAAAGAGAAGAAGTTTAGAGTGTCTCCAGTTATGTGCCTTGAGCATCCACTATCCATGTACCAGCATTGACTATTTCCTCTCTTCGACACAAGAATAGACTTAGGAACCCACTTCATATGGAGTTCCCAAAATCTATCAAAAGGCTTAATTAAAAAACTTCATGTCCATGGGGGCAAAGTGTTCTTGCTAAAATGGTAATTGGGACCAGGTACCTTTTTCTTTTTTCAAAAACCTTTCTTGATTTAAGAAACTTCTCATACCTTTCTTTTACTCCTCTCAGAATCTCACATTTTTATTTTAGATGACTATTTCTTCCACAATGGGTACACAAAAGATTGTCAGAGACACACACATATTTACTATGAGAATTGTAGTAAGGCTCTATCTGTCTACAACCTAACCCCTATCTGTCTACAACCTAACCCCTTTCTGTTGTTGAACTTCTTATTTGTTAAGTTAGAGAGTATCTTAGACGAATCAGTCCATTTGCGGGAGTGGTTCAACTCTTCTTTGATCTTACATAGATACTTCACAATTTGAGAGTTTCTTTCCAGGGAGAAAACTAACTTAGACTCTGAGGTCTTAAGTATCTATTCTAGTTCAACCTCAAAGTTACTGAGTTTTTGTTTCCCACCCTCAGAGGTACAAGGTTCCTCATTGAGTTGCAAGCTACCAGTCTCTAGGATACCTATCCAAACACTCATTTTAGACATTTGAGAGTTAAGAGCTGAGTTTTCATCCTCGCACAAACTTAGTTTTTCACTCATTGCCAAATTTTCAGAGGTTAATTCATCAACTGAGTCCATCAATACAACAACAAGTTTTCTTAATGTTTTAATGGGAAGAGTATCTAGATCATTTCAGAGATAAAAAAGGGTTACCTCATTCAGATCATCTTCATCATCAGATTATGCCATTAGTGAGAAAATGGAGTTGAACATAGTTTCATCATCTTCAACAGCCATCATTGAGACATCTTCATGGCTTTCTACCTCTTCCTCAGATTCGCAGGATGCATTTCCCCATACAGCCAAAACTTTCTTAACTAGTTGATCAGCATGAGCTTTTCTCTTGGCATGGTCTAGGACCTGGTCCCTTCTATGAGGTCTGAAGTCCTGAGCATCCTGCTTCTGGCTGGGACAGTCCCTGATAAAATGACCAAGTCTGCCACATTTATTATAAAGATCATTTGTATTTGTTGCTCTGTTGGTCGAAGCTTTCTTTTGAAAGCCTTCATGCTTCTTGATAATCTTCTTAAACCTTCTAGTGACATATGTCATTTCATCCTCCTCCTCAGTCACATCATTTTGAGATGTTTTCAATGCAACTGATTTTTCCTTCTTTCCCTCCTTCATTTTTGTCCCACGTTGCTTGTTCAGCTCATAGGTTTGGAGATTTCCAATCAGTTCATCCAAGGCAAGTGTCTTCAAATCCTTTGCTTTAGTTATAACATTCACTTTGCTTTTCTATGACTTAGGAAGTACCTTGAGAATCTTTCGAACTTGTATTCTTGGGGGAATAGGCTTACCAAGACATCTCAATTCATTGGTTATAGATGTGAATCTTGAGTTCATCTCGTGAATGGTTTCACCTTCCTTTATACAGAAGTTCTCATATTGAGTCGTAATCATATCGACCTTAGACTCCTTCACTTGTTTCGTTCCCTCATGGGCTGTTTAGAGACAGTCTCATATCTCTTTAGCTATCTCACACGCAAAGATGTGGTTGTATTCATCTGAGTCGATTCCATATACCAAAATCTTCTTTGCTTTATAGTTCTTTTATATCTTCTTCCTGTCTGTTTTATTGTAATCCTTTCTGGTTTTGATAGTCGTTGTAGTGAGCTCTCCATCTTTCACTTCCTTTGTGGGAATGTATGGTCCATCAAGAATCACGTCCCATAGTTCAATGTCTTCAGCATTGATGTAATCATGCATATGATTCTTCCACCACCCATAGTATTGTCCATTGAAGCGGGGTGGTCAGGTAGATGACTGACCTTCCTCTATCTTGGGTGGAGCAGCCATTGCTTCAAAATCTTTTCTTTTATTGGTGTTACCCAAATCAAAATGTCAAGCTCTGATATCACTTGTTGGAATATATGCGTCCACTAGTTACGCAGGATCAGGTCTGCATGATTACAATAGTAGAAAGTAAATAAATGTTGAAAGTAAAGATTGAACAAGCAACTTTACGTGGAAACATCCTTGCTCAAGGGAGTGAAACCACGACCTGTCTCATGGGATTTTCAAACTGCTTTTACTAAACTTCACAAGCCAAAGTAAAACACAGTTTACAACACACACGAGATTATTATACTAATCTCTATCCTGAGTGATACACTATCACTCAATGAGCCAAAGCAATGCCTGCATTTCCCACTATACTAACCCAACTGATTAATATAGACTTTGACGTAAGACATTAAGTTACTCACAACTAAGTTCTTCCAATGATTTACTTAAGTTTGAAAATGTTTCGATCACAAGCGAAACAATTCCTACAATATACGCACAAATACAAGCGATCAAAGTAACAACTGGTAAGGAAGCAATAATGCAATTTATTAGGTCCCTTGTTGATTTGAAGTTTGAATATCTCTCTATGAATGAATGAGTTGATTTGTTGTTTGTTGTCTTGAATATATCAAACATCAAGAGTTAATACACGTTGGATAAATAACCTCATTGCTTCTGGTTGGTGTAGTACACTAGCGACTTCACCAACTTCTGACATAGACAGCTTTCTAGTTGTACAACATATGACCCTGGACGAGCATACTCTACAGAAGACCGGGTCCCTGCACTTGTGAGGAGATCATCAACACATCTGGAAGCATTAAGACTTATCATCTTTGAAGATAGTTGGCCAGCCAAGGTTGGGAGACATTATAAATGTTTTATTACTACTTTAAGACAGGATACATGTATCCACCAATCAACTATACAACAACAACTTTTATTCCAAAGGTGAACAATCCTACAAGAATGGGAAAATTTAGACCTATATCATGCTCAACAGCAATATACAAAATTATCTCTAAAGTAATCACAACTAGACTCCAGTAGATGATGAGTTCTATAGTTGAGCCTAACTAGATAACATTTGTATCAGGGAGAGAAATTAATGATAATATCATCTTGAGTCATGACCTAGTAGAAGGCTATGGTAGGAAAGGCATTTTTACCAGGTGTATGATTAAGGTGGATATGAAGAAAGCTTACGATTCTTGTTGAATTTGCTTTTAGTTATTGCAGTCATTTTTTTAAAATAATAAGTTATCTAGTTTTAGGATGAATTTGAATTTTAAATATTTGTTAGGTTGTTTTAATTGTTGAGATGATTTTAATTTTTTGTTATGCAGATTTTCTAGAGATTAGGTTATCAAGTGGCTATTTAAAGCCCTGTTATGCTTGATAAAATATTCAAACATTTTCAATCTTTTTGTGCTGCCCCATTTAAAAAAAAAACCACCAACAGTGGTATCAGAGCTTCATTGATCATAAGGAATCTGTGAAATATTTCAAAGAACTACTATACATTTTTAACTCGTTAAGGCTACTCATTTTAACCCATCAGGGCTACCTTTTAAACCCGTGCTTTTTTCAACGCATAGGCTTTTCTAAACCATTTTAACCAAAATAATGGCAAACAACTGTCTCTCTTTGAATGCCCCAAAAAATTTCAATGGTGAAAACTATCAGATTTGGTCACTGAAACTGAAATCATATCTTGAAGCCCATGATCTGTGGGAAATTGTAATGGAAGATATACCCTTAAAACCTCTCCCTACAAATCCTACCTGTTATTTTGGAGTTGATGTTAAGTTTTGATGATTTAACAAACTTAGAGATCTAACAAGGGACCAGATCCTTATTATTGGGTTGACGATAGGGGAAATGAATGAATAAACTTAGTGTGAGTAATATTTGTGTGTCATCATGAAAAAGGGAGAAAATGTTATATTCCAGGTGTTTTGATGATCCTCACAAATGCAGGGACTCGGTCCCTAGCAGAGTTCGCTCGTCCAGATTCAAAATGGGGTACAATTGTACAATTGTCTTGTTAGGTTGGTTGGTGAAAAGAGTAGTGTACTTCAACAATAGGAAGGGCGGGCGAGGTTGTTTGTTTCAGTGGTCAATACTCTTGTTGATGACTGATATAGCCAACAACAAACAAACAAAATTATTCATTCAATAGAGAGAGAGAGAGAGAGAGAGAGATAGAAAGCCTTTTTAAGAACTCTTAAAGAAAACATTGTAAGGGACCTGATCCTGGAAAGACTGCATATGAGAAAATTCAAATGATAGTTGTCTAAAAGTTGTACGTCTGACATGGTTGGTGCACAACTTGTCAGAACAGTATGCTCTCAACTAATGGTGTCATCCCAAGAAGTTTATGTCCATTTGATATAGTCTCTTCTCATAAGACACAAACTCAAGATTTGGCAAACAAAGATTTAAATTTCTAAAAATTCATAAGCTTACAAAGAGAAGGCCATCTTCAATGAAGAACACTCCTCATATCAACAAGGAACCGATAGAGTGCTGAAGAGTTTTTGTAGTATTTTGAGATATGTGTCTTATATGCTTACATTGTAAATATACTCCTAAGTTATAAATTATTGTAGATCAGTTGCTTTTCTAAGTCTTTAGGTTGAGTCGTATTAACTAGAGTTAGTTACTCTAATCATCTTTGTTTTAGTCAAGCCTTTTACATCATCGTTTTAATGTTCTCTTGGGTAGAGTTGCCTAGGAGTGTCAACTAGAGTTAGTTGGTGTTTGGATGCAACATAGTTGCTACTTGATTAGCTCTTATCTTAGAGATCAAAGCTGCTGGCTAGAGTTATCCTTGGTGGGTTCTTAAAGTCAAGATCAACTAGAGTTAGTTGGTTTAGTGGGCAATAGGATTATTTCTTAGTTTCCTTTGTAGTAGAGTTGCTACTGTAAGGGAGAACAGATTAAAGAGTTTTAATTCCTAGGTTGCCAGAGTTTGTAATCTGAAACTTTGCTCCATTTGAATCAAATAGAGTTTGGCTTGAAATCTTGTGAGTACAGGTCGTGGTTTTCATCGCCTTTAAGCAAGGGGGTTTCCACGTAAAATCATTATGCCTGATTTACTTTGAGATATTTATTTTCCACTATTTTATTTTGTTGGGGGACCTAGTCCTATGATCACTAAGTGGAAGCGTACATTCCATCAATTAGTATCAGAGCTTGGGCTCTCTATCTGGTTAACACCAAGAGAGAGATTCCTGCAAGGAATGGCGACACCCATAAACGTGCAAAAAAGTCAGTCCCCTATAAGTTCACCTCTTCTTGATGGTCAGTTATATAGATGTTGGAATATTCGAATGAGGGACTATCTCATGGCTGAGGACATTGAGGTATGGAATATTATATGTGAAGGTCCTTATGTGCCGACTATGGAAATTAAAGATGGAGATGTCACAAAAGTCATTCCCAAAACTCGACAACAACAAATGATGCTGACAAAAGAATGGTTGAGAAAAATCCTAAAGCTAGGAAGCTATTGATATGTGGCATTGGAGTAAATGAATATGATTTGATTTCTTCTCGTGAGTCAGCCAAGGAAATCTGGGATCGATTGAGAACAACGTATGATGACACTAAGGAAATGAAGAAATCTAAGCTAGATCTCTTTACTACTAAGTTTGAAAGTTTCACCATAAAAGAAGGTGAATCTATTCATGAAATGCGTACTAGATTCTCCACCATCAAAAATGAGCTCATGTTCCTGGAAGAACCTGTCCATAGGTGCAAGCAGGTCTCTAAGATACTAGAAATTCTTCCCAGATCTTAGACAAATAAATTTGTAGTTGATAATAATACAAGGAACCTGAAGTGGAGATGTTGGATGCACTGTTTGAACATCTTCAAGGTCATGAGATGCACAAAAAAGGCGATAGTCTCATTCTCAAAGGCAAAGACAAAAGGGCAGATCTGGTTGATGAGGCCGATCAGAAAAAAGATGCAAAAAGAGACGAATCACTTGTTTCCAAGGTATCACAAAGTGAAACCCCAGAAATAGATGAGAACATGGGCTATTTCACTCAAAGATTTCAAAAAATTGTGAGAGAACGTGGAGGTTCCATGAAGAAAGAAAAGCTTGACAGCACTACAAGCTCAAGTGACTTGTGTTACAGGAGTGATAAACCAGGTCACTTAATTGAAGACTGCCCTATTGATGTTTACGTAATCAAGACACAACTTCCAAAGCAAGTGTACAATAGTATAGTAACCCAACCAAGGGTTGGGGTCGAGTCCCAATGGAATGGGCTTAAGAATTAATAGAAATATAAAATCATGTTCTTAGTAGTCATAGCTAAAAAACATTATCGAATATAAACATGTTAAATTTAAAGGGTAACACAAAAGTGTCAATTAATGATGGGGGTTTGTCACAAGTAAGTAAAAACAAGCAAAAATGCAAAGAGTACTAATCAAGTAGAAGGGATTATTGGGATATGATAGGAATATGGGATAAGCTAAACTATTGGGTACATGCATTTGATAATAAATCCATTGAATATTTGTGACTAGGCTAGACTATAGTGGGGGTAAATTCTCTCTCGAGCAACTTACCCCGAATCAAATGGGTTCCTCTCGGACACCCACTTGCCGCATGAAGAACAACCTCCACCTTATCCCACTCACTCTCTCGAGCTGAGTGTATGGGAGAAGGACTAGGGTTCACTCTCTCGAGCTGAACCTTATGTCGATCCACTCCCACTAGCCATCAATTTAGTAGTCTTAGTTTTACGACCTCTCTCTCGAGCAAGCCGGAAAGACAAAGGTGAAATCATATTTGCAACTACAATTTCATTAAGTTCCACCGCAACTACTAAACGAAATCAAATTTAGACAACAAATAAACCATCAACAAGCAAGACCTAACAGATAATCTAACCCATATTCACAAAATAACACTTCAAGAATTAGGGGTTTTGCTAGACATGTAAAAGAGATAGATATTTATACCAAAATGAGTTTGCATTCAAATGCGTATGAAGATTTAAGTCTCAAAACAAACAAAGAATGACGAATCTACAAGATCCAAGTCCAACTTCTTGGAGTTGAAACCCTTTGAATCTTCAAGTTCTTCAAAACCCTCTCCCAACTTAGAACTCAGAAGTCTACGTTAAAAATTCTATATTAAAATCTCATTTGATACTCAGTTACAAAACTTCAACTAGTATTTATAGTTTTCAAAAATCTGTGTTGCAGCGGATCATTCGGCGCCGTTAGTCGAGATCACCGATCAACTCGACGATCCATCCTTTGGTAGGTTTTATCACCGTATTGCTCTATCCTTCAGCATCATCATGTTTGGATCATTGGGTGACATAGTACAGCTTCGCAGAACTGCTCAGCGATACATCGACTGCTCCTTTTCACCACTGATTTGATCCTTTCCTTCAGGGCTCAGCACACTGGAACAAAAGGTGAGCATAAGACCTTTTGGCAATTCACCGAATGGGTTCGGCGATTCTCAGATCTTCATTTCTTTATTCTTTTAGCTGCCTTTGTTCTTTTCTTTTAGGTAGTGTCCATGCTTTCCCTCAAACGCCAAATACCTGAAACTTAATGGTTTTCATCAGATATTGAGATAAAATATGCATTTGAGGACACTAATTCTATCAAAATATAGCCCTAAATGAGTCCAATTTGTGCACTCATCAACACCCCCAACTTAAAATTTTTCTTTTCCTCAAGCAAACTCAAGTTCAATCGTTCAAAAAAGGTGTCTCGAACAGTGCTACACAAGACTCAATCATGAATCCACACAATAAGACTTAATTTACTTATGCAAAGATCAAATGTGCACTCAATGATTCAAGTTGTGACTCACCAATATCAAAGGATCTGATGCTCACCATACTTGCTTCAAATGTAAGTTCAAGTTTAACCAAAGTGTTCAAATGCCCTCACACAAGGAATGATTCTATATTCACACAATGATTCACAGTTTAAAGCTTTGGAATCAGATTGAACACTCACACTCACAAAGAAGAGCACAATGCATAATTTCACCCATAGGTTTGCTCGTATTTCCCAATCAACATTTATTTCAGTTCACTCAAGATCAAAAAGGTCTTTTCAAGGCTTGTAATTGGTTGAGTGCAAAGGTATGGTTATTTAGGCTCAGTGACTTTCATCCTCATGAAATGTGGTGCTCACAACACTTCTTTTTCTTTTCTTTCATCATTCTCTTTAGTTCTCATAAGTCATCCTATTATTCCCTTTCCATGGATTGTTTGGGAACCTCATTTCATTTGTACTTTATTTCACAACTTTCTTTTTCTTTCTCTCTTTTTTTTTTTTTTATATAGAGGGGTTCCATTTTTCTCAAAACCATGGGTAAGAGGAGACTTTTCTTGCACTTCTTGACTTGCCCTTATCTTTTCACTACACCCCCAACTTTGGCCTAAGTTGACTATTCAACTAACCACAACTTCATGAGGATTATGGGTGATAGATAAAGAAAGGTCATTGTTTTAATCAAGTTTCTTCCAAAGAAAGGGAAAGTTCAAGGGTGTTCAAAAGTGGTTTACACACTCACAAGGTAGGTCACAATAGAGGTATATATCAAATTGTCTCACACTCGTAAAATTTGCCTAAGATCATATAAAGAGATAGCATCACTTAGTTGACCAGACTAATGGGGCAAATTCTAGGATCAATCATGAATAGTTCATAGGTAAGCTCATCACACAAAGCATTGACACTATCAGTCAAACAAGACTCCACACTTTCGCTAGTTTGCAATGATCATCACAAGAGACTCAATTCAATACTAGGCTAGTCATAACAAGATGCAACGAGTTCACATATTGTCTATGCAACTTCATTTGGCCTCATCGTAGTCGTGCATTCATGTTCATTTGATTATGAGCACTATTCAAATCATCTGTGTTGATCAAAATCAATACTCGAATTTTCAAAAGAACAGCCACATTCAACACATACAAGAGGTGGCAAAAATCTTTCGAAAAGGTCAAAAATCATTTTCAATTAAAAGCAATGAGCCACAAGCTCAAACCTTCCACAAAAAGCAGTGTAGCACAAATTTAGCACAAGGCCCAAATATATAAACAAAACAGATATGCACAAAGGTGGGCCTCACCCCACCACAAATGAAAAGTATTTGTCCTCAAATGCAAATAAATATATCCAAAAGTGATAAGAAATAAAGACAAAGAGGGAGGTAAAGAGGTGATCATGTCTAAGCAGTCACTCCATCTGTCTAGGAATTAGTGCCCGGTGCATCACTCTGGTCCTAGGTCTCAGTACCCAGAGTCGCCTCTGAAGAAACAGCAGTACCAGAGCCACTAGGACCTGCCAAGGGTGTATCCGCCAAAAAAGGCCTGCACAGTTGTATAGAATCCCTGGGCCTATGTAGGAATATAGGGGCCTCGGGGAGTAGTCTCCCTATCAGAAATGGGCCTATTGCCCTTGCCTTTATTTCCAGGTGAGGTTCTTGTCTTCCCTTCTTGGGAGGATTTGACCCCCGCCCCCCCGCCCCCCCAATTCATTTATTGGGATATCCCGTGCTCTTTTCTAAGGTAGCATGACAATATTGGTCTTTACCATATCTCGGGATACTCAGACTTCTCCCTATAAGACTCAACAACATGCAAACACAACCCCACAAGATTTAACCGATTTTAAGGCACAAAAATATTAACAATATACACACTACGGGAAAGATTTTCACAAGCAAAGCAAAAACAATGAAGATCGGAGAGGCCCAGCACACATCACTAAGATAAGATCATTGCAAATGAGTACAAAATTACTAAAAATAAGTTCAGGGTTCGGAAAACCAACCTTAGATGCTAATTAAAATACTTTCAAAATACTAGGTGGCGATGTAATCCACTCCGAACACAAATTAATGACTAAAATACTTTAAAATTGCAAAAATATAGAAACTAAGGTGCGGGTGTGAGTTTGTCATGATTGAAGGTGAGGAAACGTGAAGAGTTTGAAAATTTAAACCTTTGGCCTTTTAAGAAACCATCCAGTTCTCGCCCATTCGACGACATTAGTCGTGCTCGCTGACCCACTCGGTGACATGCCAAGTGGTCACTTACCTCGTCAAGTTTTACAGGATCCTCATTGATGTGGGGGTCTAAACGGTGAATTAGATCAGGATTGTCGACCTGGTTGGAGATTCGCTAATAATTTCCAGGTCTCGCTAACTTTTACAGCCTCCAATGTAAAATTGTCTCGAGTCCAACGGTGGTCTGGATCAAGGTCGCCAACCTCTTCGATGATGCGCGGATTGAACCTTTTGCTCACCAATCTGCACTTTTCAACAACTTTTCCACTTTGACCTACATAAACAACACACCATTATTTCTTAAAGCAAAAATAAAGCGACAAGGGGTCTTGGGTTGCCTCCCAAGCAGCGCCTTAGTTAAAGTCGTGGCACGATGCAATTCCTCACTTAAGTTTCATTAGTGGGGTCTGCCTGACTTTCATAAGGCAGCCCCTCTTCCGGCTCTGGGTAGAGACATTCCAGAAGCATCTTATCTGGAATTACATGAGTCGGGCACTACTGCAAGAGAGCCTTAAACCTTTGCCACAACTCATAAACTAACTCACCCTCCAATTATTGAAGCTTAGGATGTTATCCCTTAGCATCATCATCTTCAAAGGAGGGTGGTCCATTGGGTCACCGTTGCTAGCAGATATACTCAATTTTTCTGTTCAAAACAACAACACAAAAAACAAAACTAAAAATTAAGTAAGTTCAACAATAATTAACAAGAACAAAATTCAACTTAAATAAAAATTCTCAACTAACACCACTCCCTGGTAGCAGCGCCATTTTGATGTTTACATAATTAAGACATAACTTCCAATGCAACTGTCTACGATTGTACAATAGTATAGTAACCCAACCAAGGGTTGGGGTTGAGTCCCAAGGGACTGGGCTTGAGAATTAATAGAAATATGAAATCAAGTTCTAATTAGTCATAGCTTAAAAACATTATCAAATATAAACATGTTAAATTTAAAGGGTGTCACAAAAGTGTCAATTAATGATGGGGGTTTGTCACAAGTAAGTAAAAACAAGCAAAAATGCAAAGAGTACTAATCAAGGAGAGGGGATTCTTGTGATTTGATAGGAATACGCGATGAACTAAATTATTGGTTACATGTTTTTGATAATAAATCCATTGAATATTTGTGACTAGGCCATACTATAGTGGGGGTAAATTCTCTCTCGAGCAACTTACCCTAAATCAAATGGGTTCCTCTCGGATACCCACTTGCCGCATAAAGAACAATCTCCGCCTTAGCCCACTCACTCTCTCGAGCTGAGTGTGTGGGAGAAGGACTATGGTTCACTCTCTCGAGCTGAACCTCATGTCGACCCACTCCCACCGACTATCAATTTAGTAGTCTTAGTTTTACGACCTCTCTCTCGAACAAGCCGAACACACAAAGGCGAAATCGTATTTTCAACTACAATTTCATTAAGTTCCACCACAACAACTAAATGAAATCACATTGACAGAACAAATAAACCATCAACAAGTAAGACCCAATAGATAATATAACCCATATTCACAAAATCACACCCCAAGAGAACATGGCATGTTAACCGTAATTTTAGATTGTTATACGATTGCCATGTTAGGCTAAATACTTTTGCCTAGACTATGCTGATGAAACTTTAATTAGTTACTTAGAAATTTAGCAAAGTTATCACCTTGTTATACAATATGAATTTTCAATTCCTTAAAGATAAAATGGAGGTTATGAATGGTGATTAAGGAAAGGTGTTGAGTAATTTTCAAGTAGTTGCGATACCGACAGGCGGTCGTTAAGCCGAAAGGACAGGCGTGTAGACTGCAAGGTACTTTACTTGAAAATCTCTTGTAAAATCCATAATCTTTAATGTAAAATCCAATCATGAATCGTTAGTTATCTTATAAGATTTTGAAATATCGTTTTGTATGACTGGTTGATATCTTTACTAAGATGCTTAGTTACTTTTTATCGTATCATTAGTATAGTCAAAGGCATTCTCTCTCTATGGATAATAGACAACATATCTTAAATTATATTAATATATCTATTTCTAAAATAAAAAATGATTTACAAAATTGGTCTATCCCAAAGAACCTTTTGAAAAGATTTACCAGTTAGGTAATTTTTCGATGTTTAAAAGATATAATATTAAAACTTGTGAATCTACTATAGCTATTAATAATTCTCTTGAAACTATCAAGTTATTATTATCTGCTGATATAGATAGATATAGGAAGGAATTTAACTTTCTTCATATTGGACTTGTACAAGTTGCTGTTAAACCTCTTTTCCGTAAAGGTTTGAATATACCTCTTTGTCTGCTTCTTAGAGATGATAGACTACTTAATTTTTGACGATTCTCTGTTAGGAGTTTTAGAAAGTAATCTTGCTTATGGACCAGTTTACTTTAACTGTTATCCTAATTTTACTGTTGATATTCATGATACTAATATTATTGATACGTTGATACTTAATGTCAAAACTAAGAACATGAATAGTAAAATTGATACCAGAGAAATAGCTATAATATATCGGGTATATTATAAGCTAATGAAGACCACTATAGCCCCAAAGGCTATAGCTTCTAGTGTAAAAGGAGTAACTATGCTTATGGAAGCTAATCAAGAGCATAGTACTACTTTTGTCCCTAGACTTCTTAAGTGGAATGATATTTTAGCTGATGAAGAATGGAAATTTGATTCCATTACTAACCCTTTACCTCTCCAACCTGATGCTTCTCAGATAGACCGAGTGATTCAGTTTCCTGATGGATCTATTAACCTTAAGTTTCTACGATCCAACTCGTTTAGCCAAGCTTCTTCAAGTAGAAGAATGTCTTCGGCAATACCTTCTTCTTTTCAAACCCGGGAGGAGGATGAAGACAGTATTAGTCAGCCTGACCATAGAAAACTTCATGGTGTAGATTTCTCCCAGACTGTTCCTAAGGTTTATTATGAAGAGACTGTGGGAAGCCCCACTGCCAGAGATATGAAACCTGTTCATCAAAGAAAAGATTCTATTGGAGTACTTACATCCGATGAAGAAGATTTTGTACCTAATAAAAGAAAATTGCACGCCTGGTGGAAGTCTCCAGAACATAAACAAAAGGTAGATTGGTATAAAGCTACCTATAATGTGGAACAACGAACCTCTTTTAGGGATAAGTGGTTCAAAGACATGAAAAGATTTAAGAAAGAAATTGAGTTTCTCAAATGGTTTGAATTCTCCGGACAAATTGATGATAAGCAGTCATCGCTTCAAGTCCTTATTAACAAATGGTACACCAAAGATCAAGTGGTTGAAAGTGTTACTCCTCCGCTCGAAGGACTTAGCATTCCTTATAGAAAGGAAATCCGTAAAGCAGCTCCTTTTAAAAAACCCATAGAAAAGGAGACAGGCTTGTTAACAACTGGAGACCTTAATAAGGTTTTTGAACAAAACAATTATACCAACCAAATTCTTCATGTTATTTCTCGACAGATAAAGGAAGACAAAGGAAGCAACTTCAAAGGAATCTCTCAGATTAGAGATAAACCCAGTACTTCCAAACCTAGTTCTCAAATAGAGACTCCCATATTTAAGTTACCTGAGTTCTCAAAAGAAAACTTCCCTAAGTTATCCAAAGAGTTTAGTCATTCCAATGAACTGCTTGACAGAATTAATGAACAACTGTCTAAGCTTAATATTACACAAGGTAATAAGCTTAGAACCTTATTAGAAAGACATCCTAACAAAAGGAATTATTATCCTAGGCCTTCTTTCCCGGATGTCCAGTTCGAAGAAGATGTCCTTCATCCAGCATCAGTAGCAGATGTAACCAGTCTGACTAAATGGAACATTGATGGAATGGCTGAAGGTCAAATCTATGCTAAACTCCAAGAAATGGGGATGAATATCACTGTATATAAAATGAAAGGTGCAGGTGATAAAGAAGCCGCTAACAAGATTATTACAGGCTTTACGGGTACTTTAAGAAATTGGTGGGATAATTACCTCACTGATCAAAACAGGACAGAAATTCTTAGTGTTGTAACCACCAAGATAGTGGTTAAAACTGAAGAAGGAATAAGTACCTCTTCAAAAATTGTTTATGAAGATGCTACTCCTACTTTGTTGTATAGTATAGGAAAGCATTTCGTGGGAGAACCACGTCTTTTCTAGGATAGGAGTCTTGAAATCCTTAATAATTTATACTGCAAAAAGTTAACAGACTTTCGATGGTATAAAGACATGTTTATGAACAAAGTCATGATTATATCAGACTGCAATAATGATTATTGGAAGGAAAGATTTATCAGCGGATTACCTACTCATTTTGCTGAAAAAGTTAGATCCAAAATTAGAGATCGATGTGAAGGAAAAATCCCGTATTCTCAGTTGGCATACGGAGATCTCATCAGTCTTATTAATGTAGTTGCAATGGAACTTTGCACTGACCTTAAGCTAAAGGATCAGCTTAAAAAGGATCAAAAAACTTCTTATGCAGAACTTGGTAGTTTTTGCCAAGATTTTGGATTTCCCTTACTTAAACCTCCTTATGTTAGGAAAGCAGGGAAGAAAGAAAGGACGACTGGAGAATATAAAAGGAGATCTTCCAGGAAAAGAAGAGAGCCTCGAGAAAAATCCAGAAGAAAAGGAAAGAGGCAATCCCCTAAAGAATCTTCTTCAGAAGACACATGCTGGACATGTGGAAAGAAGGGTCACAGATCCAACAAGTGTCCCAGAAATAGAAAGAAAATAAGAAGATCAATCTCCTCGAAGTCGATGATGAGATCAAATAAAAACTGTTCTCAATTATCAAAGAAGAAGAAGCTTCTGATTCTGAATACTCTTCCTCTGGGGAAGAAAGTGATGAAGAATATCTTAATGTCGCCCATAATTCAGAACCTGAAGAAACTGATTCAGAATGTAACTGCAATGGTGCATTTTGCCTTTGTGATAGTAAAACTATCAACGTAATTTCTGAAAAGACTGCAGAAACGCTCTTTTCTATGATTGAACATATTCAAGATGAGGATGCTCGAAGGAAATACCTCATTGAATTACAAAAGTTGGTCACTAGGCAAAAGGAAGAAAAACCCAAAGTGATTCCTTTTAGCATGAAACAGATCATGAACAAGTTTGATTCTAAAAAAGAACCTTCAGTTGAGGAACTTCATAAAGAAGTCAACACTCTCAAAGAAGAAATTAAAGGAATTAAGTCTCGACTCCATAAAGTTGAGATCGATGCTATTACGGGAAAACTTCTTAAAGAAGTAGCCAACGAAGCTGGATCCTCTAAAGGAGTCGCTTCTGACAATGAAGAACATGAGGATGATGAAAAGGCAGACAGCGAGGCAGGTATTAACGCCATTACAAAAATTAGACCTCAGAGTTCTCATATTATGATTAAGCTAGTTGTTAATAACAATCTAACTCTTAACAAGATTGCTTTGTTAGATAGTGGTGTAGATAGAAATTGCATTATTGAAGGACTTATTCCTACTAAATACCTTACCAAAGGGACTACCAAATTATACAGCGCCACAGGTGAACGTACTATTATTGATTATAAGTTATTTGATGCTCATATTTGCAATAATGGTATTTGTCCTAAAAATGATTTTGTTATTACCAAAAGTATTAACGAAGAAATCATTTTGGGAATACCATTTATCACTCAAATTAAACCTTATATTTCTGATTTTGATGCTATCAAAACTAAGATTTTAGGAAAAGAAATTTCATTTCCTTTCATTAAAACTCTTTCTCAAGAAGAAAGAAAATTTTTACATAAACAAACTGCTTTTAGAATTAATTTAATCTCTAATCAGATTTGCTTTCTTAAAGAAGATATAAAAATTAAAAAAATTGAGCAAATTTTAAAAACCCCGGGAATGGTAACTAAGATTGCCGATTTGCAAAAGACTTTTGAAAAAGAAATTTGCTCTGAATTTCCAAATACATTTTGGGCTAGAAAAGCCCATACGGTTGATCTCCCCTATATTGATGGATTCAATGAAAAGGCCATTTCTACGAAAGCTAGGCCCATTCAAATGAATCATGATTTAATGAAAATTGTAAAAAAGAAATTAACACTCTTTTGGAAAATAACATAATCAGGCCTTCTAAATCTCCGTGGAGTTGTTCAGCATTTTATGTCAACAACGCTGCAGAAAAAGAGAGAGGCTCTCCTCGACCTGTTATTAATTATAAACCTTTAAACTTTGTTTTAAAATGGATTAGATATCCGATTCCTAACAAAAGGGATCTTTTAAAAAGAACTTTTAAAGAAAATATTTATAGTAAATTTGATATGAAGTCAGGATTTTGGCAAATACAGATTTTTGAAAAAGATAAATATAAAACTGCTTTCAATGTCCCTTTTGGACAATATGAATGGAACGTCATGCCTTTTGGGCTTAAGAATGCTCCTTCAGAATTTCAAAATATTATGAACTCCATCTTTAATCATATTAGTCATATTTCTATTGTTTATATTGAAGATGTGTTAATCTTTTCCGAGGACATTGATTCTCATTTCAAACATCTAAATATATTCTTTAAAATTGTCAAACATAATGGTTTGGTGGTTAGCACCAAATAGATTAAACTTTTTCAAACAAAAATCAGATTTCTTGGTCATGATTTGTATCAAGGCACTTATAAACCCATTTGCAGAGCTATTGAGTTTTCTGATAAATTTCCAGACGTATTATTGATAAAACCCAGTTACAGAGATTTTTGGGTAGTCTTAACTATGTTGCGGACTTCATCCCTAAGGTGAGGCAAGTTTGTAAACCTTTATATGATAGACTTAAAAAGGTACCTGTTCCGTGGGGTAAAGAACAGACCACGTCGGTTATCAAAATCAAAGAAATGTTTAAAAGTTTACCTTGCCTTGGCATTCCTAATCTAGATTCTTTCATGATTGTTGAAACTAATGCTTCGGATATTGGTTACGGTGGAATTCTTAAACAAAAGAAAACCCCTGATAGTCCAGAGCAATTAGTTAGATTTACTTCCGGAGTATGGAACTCCGCTCAGAAGAATTATAGTACTGTTAAAAAGGAAGTTTTAGCCATTGTCCTTTGGATTACCAAATTTCAAGATGATTTAATCAATAAAGAATTTTTGCTTGAAGTAGATTGTAAGTCAACAAAGGAAATTCTACAAAAGGATGTTAAAAATCTTGTTTCCAAACAGATATTTGCTAGATGGCAAGCCTTATTGTCTAGTTTTGATTTTCAAGGGAGAAGAAAATTCTCTCCCAGATTTTCTAACCCATGAATTTTTGCAGGGCAAAACATGAGGCCAGTCATAAGGCCAGGATTCGGGATAAAAGGCCCTTTTCAAGAAAAAGGAAAAGAAACAGACAAGAAGCCTTCAGCTTCTCCTTTTGCAATCAGGCCATCACTGAATAGCCCGAATAAGTTTCCAGCTCTTGCTAGCTTAGCCCCCATTAATCCTTCGCATGTCATAAGTCCTTTTCCACAGCTACCACCTAGCTGATCATCATCTAACCCTCTGATTCTTAAGAAACCGTTCTCTAAAGAATCCGAACCTTGCTCATTTTCTCCATCTGGAAAACCTAGATTTTCCTCCACCCAGACAAAAGATTCTTATACAATGAAGACTCCTGAAAGTTTTTGAGAAGTTGTTGCTCCCATTCCTACAGCTCATAATAAAACCAAAGATCGAGAAGTCTTTAATGTTGTTACTTTGCAGGTTAATCCTATTCTCGCCTTAGACAAAGAGTTTGAGAGTTATGAGGTTAAGCATTTGCTTAATCCTTGCTACACCAATAGGAATTATGTGGATACAGAAAATCCATTTAAAACAAGAAAATATTATGAATTCATTCTTGTTGATACTGGTTCCATTGAAGTGGAATACAAACTCAGCCATGATTCAGATCCGGATAGCATAGCCTATTCAAAATTTACTATTAAAAGAGTTTTATCTCCTTTTGAATGGCTGGTAGATCATCTTCACACCCCCATTAATTTGTCTAGGGAGCATAGACCCCAAACGTATAATTGGTTTGATTATAAAAACGCTTGGTTTAATTTCTTATATTTAAGACCAACCACTCATACTTGGTTTGTGAAATACAGCCCCTAATTTTCTAAATCCATAAACCCCAAATGGTTTTACGAATGGTGGAACTATTTTGGAGGAAACCAGAAAGTTTTACCCAAGTTATTTTTAGATAAATTTGATCAGTTCCAAAAGGAACAAGATATCACCACTTTGCCAGAACACATTAAATTGTGTAAATATTTTGTTCAAAAAAGGATTTCCTTTATTATTAGTTGGACTTTTTCTATACAGGTATTTGATCGGATCAAATATTTATCAAAAGAAATTTTTATCAAAGGATGGTCACCAGCCCCCAAAGAAGCTACTTCCCGTCCTTCCTCAGCCTCTACAAGTGGTAAAAGATCTTCATCAAAAGATGAATTAAAGAAAAGGCTCCAGAAAGCTTTACCAGACCTAGAGGATGATAAATCCAATGACGAGACAGCGTTACAGCTGATAGAAGAAGCCTCTTCTCAGAGCGATGATAATGGAGATATGTTAAAGCCAAAAGCTTTAGCATTATCTTATTTAGACCCCTTTTATGATTGATTCAATTAAATGAATAATCCAGTAGAGGATATTAAAATCTGGAATTACTGACCTTCTGAATAGAGACTCAAAGAGTCAGAATTATTTAGAAAGGTAAGGGATGAAACTCAAAGAGTTGGAATATCCCTTGATTAATCATTCAATGGAATCCCACAACAGCAAAAAGACTTTGGCGTGTTGCAGAGATGGCCGACAACTTTATTAAAGTAAGCATGGCCGACTACTTTATTAAAGAGGGAATCACTTTTCAGAAAAGAAGATGCCCGACAAAGATAAAGAAGATTCTTGATGCAGCCAATCAGAAAGAAGCCACTTGGCTTCAATTATTCTTACATTGCCTATTTAAGGGAACTCATTTTTCATTCCAAGGCATCAGAAAATTTTAGACAAAATATTTCTTATAGCCTTTCAGACTTTGTAATGTTTTCGTTGGATGTTTGCTTGGTGTGCTTTGCTTTCGTTGCAATTTGAGTTTGAATAAAATTGTGAGTTCTTGTATATCATTCTCTTGTACTTACTTTATGTTTACGTTTTATTACTGTTAAATACTATGATCGTTTTGAATGGTATCAGCATTTAACAGTAATAAAACGTAAACATAAAGTAAGTACAAGAGAATGATATACAAGAACTCACAATTTTATTCAAACTCAAACTGCAATGAAAGCAAAGCACACCAAGCAAACATCCAACGAAAACATTACAAAGTCTGAAAGGCTATAAGAAATATTTTTTCTAAAATTTCTAATCCCTAGGAATGAAAAATGAGTTCCCTTAAATAGGCAATGTAAGAATAATTGAAGCCAAGTGGCTTCTTTCTGATTGGCTGCATCAAGAATCTTCTTTATCTTTGTCGGGCATCTTCTTTTCTGAAAAGTGATTCCCTCTTTAATAAAGTTGTCGGCCATGCTTACTTTAATAAAGTTGTCGGCCACACTACTTTTGTAAAGTTGTCGGCCATCTCCGCAACACACCAAAGTCTTTTTGCTGTTGTGGGATTCCATTGAATGATTAATCAAGGGATATTCCAACTCTTTGAGTTTCATCCCTTACCTTTCTAAATAATTCTGACTCTTTGAGTCTCTATTCAGAAGGTCAGTAATTCCAGATTTTAATATCCTCTACTGGATTATTCATTTAATTGAATCAATCATAAAAGGGGTCTAAATAAGATAATGCTAAAGCTTTTGGCTTTAACATATCTCCATTATCATCGCTCTGAGAAGAGGCTTCTTCTATCAGCTGCAACGCTGTCTCATCATTGGATTTATCATCCTTTAGGTCTGGTAAAGCTTTCTGGAGCCTTTTCTATAATTCATCTTTTGATGAAGATCTTTTACCACTTGTAGAGGCTGAGGAAGGACGGGAAGTAGCTTCTTTGGGGGCTGGTGACCATCCTTTGATAAAAATTTCTTTTGATAAATATTTGATCCGATCAAATACTTGTATAGAAAAAGTCCAGCTAATAATAAAGGAAATCCTTTTTCGAACAAAATATTTACACAATTTAATGTGTTCTGGCAAAGTGGTGATATCTTGTTCCTTTTGGAACTGATCAAATTTATCTAAAAATAACTTGGGTAAAACTTTCTGGTTTCCTCCAAAACAGTTCCACCATTCGTAAAACCATCTGGGGTTTATGGATTTAGAAAATTCGGGGCTGTATTTCACAAACCAAGCATGAGTGGTTGGTCTTAAATATAAGAAATTAAACCAAGCGTTTTTATAATCAAACCAATTATACGTTTGGGGTCTATGCTCCCTAGACAAATTAATGGGGGTGTGAAGATGATCTACCAGCCATTCAAAAGGAGATAGAACTCTTTTAATAGTAAATTTTGAATAGGCTATGCTATCCGGATCTGAATCATGGCTGAGTTTGTGTTCCACTTCAATGGAACCAGTATCAACAAGAATGAATTCATAATATTTTCTTGTTTTAAATGGATTTTATGTATCCACATAATTCCTATTGGTGTAGCAAGGATTAAGCAAATGCTTAACCTCATAACTCTCAAACTCTTTGTCTAAGGCGAGAATAGGATTAACCTACAAAGTAACAACATTAAAGACTTCTCGATCTTTGGTTTTATTATGAGCTGTAGGAATGGGAGCAACAACTTCTCAAAATCTTTCAGGAGCCTTCATTGTATAAGAATCTTTTGTCTGGGTGGAGGAAAATCTAGGTTTTCCAGATGGAGAAAATGAGCAACGTTCGGATTCTTTAGAGAATGGTTTCTTAAGAATCAGAGGGTTAGATGATGATGAGTTAGGTGGTAGCTGTAGAAAAGGGAATGGGGGGTAAGCTAGCAAGAGCTGAAAACTTATTCGGGTTATTCAGTGATGGCCTGAGTGCAAAAGGAGAAGTTGAAGGCTTCTTGTCTGTTTCTTTTCCTTTTTCTTGAAAAGGGCCTTTTATCCTGAATCCTAGCCTTATGACTGGCCTCATGTTTTGCCCTGCAAAAATTCACGGGTTAGAAAATCTGGGAGAGAATTTTCTTCTCCCTTGAAAATCAAAACTAGACAATAAGGCTTGCCATCTAGCAAATACCTATTTGGAAACAAGATTTTTAACATCCTTTTGTAGAATTTCCTTTGCTGACTTACAATCTACTTTAAGCAAAAATTCTTTATTGATTAAATCATCTTGAAATTTGGTAATGCAAAGGACAATGCTTAAAACTTCCTTTTTAACAGTACTATAATTCTTCTGAGCGGAGTTCCATACTCCGGAAGTAAATCTAACTAATTGCTCTGGACTATCAGGGGTTTTCTTTTGTTTAAGAATTCCACCGTAACCAATATCCGAAGCATCAGTTTCAACAATCATGAAAGAATCTGGATTAGGAATGCCAAGGCAAGGTAAACTTTTAAACATTTCTTTGATTTTGATAACCGACGTGGTTTGTTCTTTATCCCACGGAACAGGCACCTTTTTAAGTCTGTCATATAAAGGTTTACAAACTTGCCTCACCTTAGGGATGAAGTCCGCAACATAGTTAAGACTACCCAAAAATCTCTGTAACTGGGTTTTATCAATAATAACGTCTGGAAATTTATTAGAAAATTCAATAGCTCTGCAAATGGGTTTATATGTGCCTTGATACAAATCATGACCAAGAAATATGATTTTTGTTTGAAAAAGTTTAATATTTTTTGCGCTAACCACCAAACCATTATGTTTGAAAATTTTAAAGAATATATTTAGATGTTTGAAATGAGAATCAATGTCCTCGGAAAATATTAACACATCGTCAATATAAACAATAGAAATATGACTAATATGATTAAAGATGGAGTTCATAATATTTTGAAATTCTGAAGGAGCATTCTTAAGCCCAAAAGGCAAGACGTTCCATTCATATTGTCCAAAAGAGACATTGAAAGCAGTTTTATATTTATCTTTTTCAGAAATCTGTATTTACCAAAATCCTGACTTCATATCAAATTTACTATAAATATTTGCTTTAAAAGTTCTTTTTAAAAGATCCCTTTTGTTAGGAATCGGATATCTAATCCATTTTAAAACAGAGTTTAAAGGTTTATAATTAATAACAGGTCGAGGAGAGCCTCTCTCTTTTTCTGCAGCGTTGTTGACATAAAATGCTGAACAACTCCACGGAGATTTAGAAGGCCTGATTATGTTATTTTCCAAAAGAGTGTTAATTTCTTTTTTACAAATTTCCATTAAATCATGATTCATTTGAATGGGCCTAGCTTTCGTAGAAATGGCCTTTTCATTGAATCCATCAATATAGGGGAGATCAACCGTATGGGCTTTTCTAGCCCAAAATGTATCTGGAAATTCATAGCAAATTTCTTTTTCAAAAGTCTTTTGCAAATCGGCAATCTTAGTTACCATTCCCGGGGTTTTTAAAATTTGCTCAATTTTTTTAATTTTTATATCTTCTTTAAGAAAGCAAATCTGATTAGAGATTAAATTAATTCTAAAAGCAGTTTGTTTATGTAAAAATTTGCTTTCTTCTTGAGAAAGAGTTTTAATGAAAGGAAATGAAATTTCTTTTCCTAAAATCTTAGTTTTGATAGCATCAAAATCAGAAATATAAGGTTTAATTTGAGTGATAAATGGTATTCCCAAAATGATTTCTTCGTTAATATTTTTGGTAATAACAAAATCATTTTTAGGACAAATACCATTATTGCAAATATGAGCATCAAATAACTTATAATCAATAATAGTACGTTCACCTGTGGCGCTGTATAATTTGGTAGTCCCTTTGGTAAGGTATTTAGTAGGAATAAGTCCTTCAATAATGCAATTTCTATCTACACCACTATCTAACAAAGCAATCTTGTTAAGAGTTAGATTGTCATTAACAACTAGCTTAATCATAATATGAGAACTCTGAGGTCTAATTTTTGTAATGGCGTTAATACCTGCCTCGCTGTCTGCCTTTTCATCATCCTCATGTTCTTCATTGTCAGAAGCGACTCCTTTAGAGGATCCAGCTTCGTTGGCTACTTCTTTAAGAAGTTTTCCCGTAATAGCATCGATCTCAACTTTATGGAGTCGAGACTTAATTCCTTTAATTTCTTCTTTGAGAGCGTTGACTTCTTTATGAAGTTCCTCAACTGAAGGTTCTTTTTTAGAATCAAACTTGTTCATGATCTGTTTCATGCTAAAAGGAACCACTTTGGGTTTTTCTTCCTTTTGCCTAGTGACCAACTTTTGTAATTCAATAAGGTATTTCCTTCGAGCATCCTCATCTTGAATATGTTCAATCGTAGAAAAGAGCGTTTCTGCAGTCTTTTCAGAAATTACGTTGATAGTTTTACTATCACAAAGGCAAAATGCACCATTGCAGTTACATTCTGAATCAGTTTCTTCAGGTTCTGAATTATGGGCGACATTAAGATATTCTTCATCACTTTCTTCCCCAGAGGAAGAGTATTCAGAATCAGAAGCTTCTTCTTCTTCGATAATTGAGAACAGTTTTTATTTGATCTCATCATCGACTTCGAGGAGATTGATCTTCTTCTTTTTCTTTCTATTTCTGGGACACTTGTTGGATCTGTGACCCTTCTTTCCACATGTCCAGCATGTGTCTTCTGAAGAAGATTCTTTAGGGGATTGCCTCTTTCCCTTTCTTCTGGATTTTTCTCGAGGCTCTCTTCTTTTCCTGGAAGATCTCCTTTTATATTCTCCAGTCGTCCTTTCTTTCTTCCCTGCTTTCCTAACATAAGGAGGTTTAAGTAAGGGAAATCCAAAATCTTGGCAAAAACTACCAAGTTCTGCATAAGAAGTTTTCTGATCCTTTTTAAGCTGATCCTTTAGCTTAAGGTCAGTGCAAAGTTCCATTGCAACTACATTAATAAGACTGATGAGATCTCCGTATGCCAACTGAGAATACGGGATTTTTCCTTCACATCGATCTCTAATTTTGGATCTAACTTTTTCAGCGAAATGAGTAGGTAATCCGCTGATAAATCTTTCCTTCCAATAATCATTATTGCAGTCTGATATAATCATGACTTTGTTCATAAACATGTCTTTATACCATCGAAAGTCTGTTAACTTTTTGCAGTATAAATTATTAAGGATTTCAAGACTCCTATCCTGGAAAAGACGTGGTTCTCCCACGAAATGCTTTCCTATACTATACAACAAAGTAGGAGTAGCATCTTCATAAACAATTTCTGAAGAGGTACTTATTCCTTCTTCAGTTTTAACCACTATCTTGGTGGTTACAGCACTAAGAATTTCTGTCCTGTTCTGATCAGTGAGGTAATTATCCCACCAATTTCTTAAAGTACCCGTAAAGCCTGTAATAATCTTGTTAGCGGCTTCTTTATCACCTGCACCTTTCATTTTATATACAGTGATATTCATCCCCATTTCTTGGAGTTTAGCATAGATTTGACCTTCAGCCATTCCATCAATGTTCCATTCAGTCAGACTGGTTACATTATCTACTGATGCTGGATGAAGGACATCTTCTTCGAACTGGACATCCGGGAAAGAAGGCCTAGGATAATAATTCCTTTTGTTAGGATGTCTTTCTAATAAGGTTCTAAGCTTATTACCTTGTGTAATATTAAGCTTAGACAGTTGTTCATTAATTCTGTCAAGCAGTTCATTGGAATGACTAAACTCTTTGGATAACTTAGGGAAGTTTTCTTTTGAGAACTCAGGTAACTTAATTATGGGAGTCTCTATTTGAGAACTAGGTTTGGAGGTACTGGGTTTATCTCCAATCTGAGAGATTCCTTTGAAGTTGCTTCCTTTGTCTTCCTTTATCTGTCGAGAAATAACATGAAGAATCTGGTTGGTATAATTGTTTTGTTCAAAAACCTTATTAAGGTCTCCAGTTGTTAACAAGCCTGTCTCCTTTTCTATGGGTTTTTTAAAAGGAGCTGCTTTACGGATTTCCTTTCTATAAGGAATGCTAAGTCCTTCGAGCGGAGGAGTAACACTTTCAACCACTTGATCTTTGGTGTACCATTTGTTAATAAGGACTTGAAGCGATGACTGCTTATCATCAATTTGTCCGGAGAATTCAAACCATTTGAGAAACTCAATTTCTTTCTTAAATCTTTTCATGTCTTTGAACCACTTATCCCTAAAAGAGGTTCGTTGTTCCACATTATAGGTAGCTTTATACCAATCTACCTTTTGTTTATGTTCTGGAGACTTCCACCAGGCGTGCAATTTTCTTTTATTGGGTACAAAATCTTCTTCATCGGATGTAAGTACTCTAATAGAATCTTTTCTTTGATGAACAGGTTTCATATCTCTGGCAGTGGGGCTTCCCACAGTCTCTTCATAATAAACCTTAGGAACAGTCTGGGAGAAATCTACACCATGAAGTTTTCTATGGTCAGGCTGACTAATACTGTCTTCATCCTCCTCCCGGGTTTGAAAAGAAGAAGGTCTTGCCGAAGACATTCTTTTACTTGAAGAAGCTTGGCCAAACGAGCTGGATCGTAGAAACTTAAGGTTAATAGATCCATCAGGAAACTGAATCACTCGGTCTATCTGAGAAGCCTCAGGTTGGAGAGGTAAAGGGTTAGTAATGGAATCAAATTTCCATTCTTCATCAGCTAAAATATCATTCCACTTAAGAAGTCTAGGGACAAAAGTAGTACTATGCTCTTGATTAGCTTCCATAAGCATAGTTACTCCTTTTACACTAGAAGCTATAGCCTTTGGGGCTATAGTGGTCTTCATTAGCTTATAATATACGCGATATATTACAGCTATTTCTCTAGTATCAATTTTACTATTCATGTTCTTAGTTTTGACATTAAGTGTCAACGTATCAATAATATTAGGATCATGAATATCAACAGTAAAATTAGGATAACAGTTAAAGTAAACTGGTCCATAAGCAAGATTACTTTCTAAAACTCCTAACAGAGAATCGTCAAAATTAAGTAGTCTATCATCTCTAAGAAGCAGACAAAGAGGTATATTCAAACCTTTATGGAAAAGAGGTTTAACAGCAACTTGTACAAGTCCAATATGAAAAAATTTAAATTCCTTCCTATATCTATCTATATCAGCAGATAATAATAACTTGATAGTTTCAAGAGAATTATTAATAGCTATAGTAGATTCACAAGTTTTAATATTATATCTTTTAAACATCGAAAAATTACCTAACTGGTAAATCTTTTCAAAAGGTTCTTTAGGGATAGACCAATTTTGTAAATCATTTTCTGTTTTAGAAATAGATATATTAACAGAATTTAAGATATGTTGTCTATTATCCATAGAGAGAGAATGCCTTTGACTATACTAATGATATGATAAAAAGTAACTAAGCATCTTAGTAAAGATATCAACTAGTCATACAAAACGATATTTCAAACTCTTATAAGATAAATAAGGATTCATGCTCGGATTTTACATTAAGGATTATGGATTTTACAAGAGATTTTCAAGTAAAGTACCTTGCAGTCTACACGCCTGTCCTTTCGGCTTAACGACCGCCTGTCGGCATCGCAGCTACTTGAAAATTACTCAATACCTTTCCTTAATCACCATTCATAACCTCCATTTTATCTTTAAGGAATTGAAAATTCATATTATATAACAAGGTGATAACTTTGCTAAATTGCTAAGTAACTAATTAAAGTTTCATCAGCATAGTCTAGGCAAAAGTATTTAGCCTAACATGGCAATCGTATAACAATCTAAAATTACAGTTAACATGCTAAATATGCCTAACATGGCTCTGATTATCAAGAGGATGAAACTATTGTTAAGTATTCTAACAAGATTTCGTTTGTTGTTAATAAAATCTGGTTGCTTGGTGAGGAATTCAAAGATGACAGAATAGTAGAAAAAATTCTTGTGACAATTACAAAGAGATTTGAATCTAAAATTTCATCTTTAGAAGAGTCTAAAGATCTCTATTATTTATGTTGAAGAACTAATTAGTGCTATTCAAGAACAAGAGCAAAGAAAATCTTTCAGGCAAGATAATTTTACTAAGGATGCTTTTTTATGCACAAAACAAAAAAGAAAAAGATAATTATCCTCTTTGCAAATATTGCAAAAGAAAAACGCACTTGAAAATTTTTTGTTGGTGGAGACCTGATGCAATATGTGGAAATTGTAAACAAGTCGGTCAGGTTACAAAAGTGTTCAAGTTTAAGAACAATCTTCAAGCACAAGATGTAGAAGCATAAATTGAGGAGGAGCAACTTTTTTAAATTGCAATACCTAAAGCAAATGAGGAGTGTTGAGTTTGCTTTTAGTTACTGCAGTCATTTTTTTAAAAATAATAAGTTATCTAGTTTTAGGATGAATTTGAATTTTAAATATTTGTTAGGTTGTTTTAATTTTTGAGATTGTTTAGTATTTTTAAAATTATTGTTATACAGATTTTCTGCAGGTTAGATTATCAAATGGCTATTTAAAGCCCTATTATGCTTAATAAAATATTGAAACATTTTCAATATTTTTGTGCTGCCCCATTTTTTATAAAACACCAACAATTCTTTTGAATGAAGTTTCTTGGCACAGTCTTATATGAGATAAAGTTTTCTAAAATAGTGATCAAATGGATTATGAATATTGAAGTGTATAACTATTGTAACCTATTCATTTCTGGTCAATGAGAAAACTACAAAACCATTCCAAGCTAAAAAAGGAGTTAGGAAAGGGAATCCCTTGTCACTTTTCCTATTTCTACTAGCAATGGGCTATCTCACAAGAGCTCTAAAGAGTTTACCCAACAACTCTGATTTTGATTACCATCCCAGTTGTAAGAAGCACAGAATTATTCAGCTTAGCTTTACGGATGACTTACTATTTTCTGCAGAGGAGATATAAAGTCTATGAGTTGCTTATATAAGTTTGATGTTGTTCTCTAAGGCATCAAGATTGATGGCAAATGTAGACAAAAGTGATGTTTACTTTGGGGGAGTTAAACAGGTTGTCTAAGACCGAATATTGTAGGAATTACAATTTGTGAAGAGAATTATCTTTTAGATATTTGGGGGTGGTGGTGCCCTTGAGTACCACAAGAGTGTCCTTTAGTTCAATGTAAACCACTGATTGAGAAGATGCTAAGCAGAGTTACTAGCAGGACTACCGAATTTTTATCCTATGTTGGAAAGGCTTAATTGGTCAAAAGTATGCTGTTTGCCATTCAGATCTTCTTGGCTCAAATATTTGTTTTCCAAAAAAATTATTCATGTTGTAGAAAGTATTTACAAGAGGTTTATGTGGACAAGAAATGTTGAAATATAATAAAAAAGCATTGATTGCTTCGAAGAAACTATGTTGCCAAAGGCATATGGAAGAATGAACTTTCTGGATATACATACCTGGAAGAATGTTGCAATAGGGAAACTATTGTGGAAATTGTGCAAAAAGAAAGAGAAATTATGGGTAAAGTGAATTCACAACTACTATGGGCAAGAAGGAATATGGGACATACAAGTCAAGCAAGCCTCATGGATGAAATGAACAAGCATTGTTGAATGTTGAAATCTAGTCTATCAAGGAGGTCTATGAGAAAATGAGGGGAAACATGAAAAGGGTAGAGTGAAGGATGTTGGTCTGGGCAAGCTATGGAGATCCTAAATGGTTGTTCATATGATATCTTACCTTTAATAGGAGATTATCAGCAAAGGTCAAATTGGAAAAATATAGAATAAATACTAACATAACTCGATCAACTCAGCGAGCAGACCTTTGATCTCCTCCATCGCCTTTTTGCCTTGTCATTCAGCATCCATGGGTCATGTAACTTTAGGCGATCTATCACTGTATCGCAGAACTACTTGGCAATGCGCCGACAGTCCTTTTTGTCACCAATTTGTTTTCTTCCCTCACTGATGGCACTAGAATTTTAGGCGGTGGAACTGGCCCTTCGGCGATTTGCCAAATGCTCTTGGCGATCACCAAGCTTGGCTTCCTTCAATTCTTCGGTTTGTTTTGTTCCTTTTTGCATGTTAGTGTCCTAGCTTTGTTCCTCAATCCATGTACCAGAAAATCAAGGATTTTTCATCAGTTATTGGCACAAATTAAGCATTTGAGGATACTAAATCTATATAAACAAAGCCCTAAATAGGTCCAAATCTCGAACTTATCAACACCCCCAACTTAAACTTTTGTTTGTCCTCAAGTAAAACTCAAGTTCAGCAGTTCAAAAAGGATGTCTCAAACAGTGTTGCGTAAGACTCAACATGAATGCACACAACAAGACTCAACTTACTTATGCAAGGATCAATTGTGCGCTCAAAGATTCAAATAGTGACTCACCATTATCAAAGATGCTCAAGTTCACAATACTTGCTTCAAATGCAAGTTCAAGCTCAACAAAGGTACTCAAATGCCCTCACAACAAAGATGATTCCATATTCACACACAATTTCTCAACAAATCATAGTTTCGAAATCACAAACGACTCTCACACTCACAAAGATGAACACATGCATGATTTCACCCAAAGGTTTGCCCTTATTTTCCAATCAACATTCGTTTCAACTCACTCAAGATCAAAAAGGTCTTTTCAAGGCTTCTAACAAGGTTGAGTGTAAAGGTATGGTCGTTTAGGCTCAGTGGTTGCTACCCTCATGAAATGTGGTCTGAACATCACTTTCTTCCTTTACTTCAACATTTTAATCATGCTCAAGATTCACTCCATTATTCAACTTTCAATGGACTACCGGACACCCCATTTCTTTTGCAACCTTCACAACTTTTTCATTTTTTTTTCTTTTGCTTTCTCCTTTTCTTTCTCTTTTTTTTTTTATATGGAGGGGTTCCATCTTTTCAACACCATTGTTAAAGGGGGGATTTTTCACACTTCTTGATTTACCTTCTCTTTTCACCACACCCCCAACTTAGGCTTTTGGTTATTCAAACAAACCACATTTCATGAGAGTTATGGGTGAATGGATAGAGAGGGGTCTTAATTGTTCAAGTTTCTTCCAAGAAAAGGATAAAGCTCAAAGGGGTTCAAGCAAGGTTCACACACCTCACAAGGTTGTCCACAAAAAGTGGTGTATTGTCAAATTGTTTCACTCCTCAAAATCTTTGCCTAAGATCATTTTAAGAGCTCGCATCACTTAGTCAACAAGACCAACGGGGTAAAATTTAGGAGTCACCACACATAATGTTCAAGGTAAGCTCATCACACAAGGCATTGGCACCAATATCAAACGAGACTCATTTGAGCTAGTGTGCAATGTTCATCACAAGAGACTTCATTCGATAACCGGCTAGTCACAACGAGATGCAAAAAGTCCACATATTATCTATGCAACTTCATTTGGCCTCACCGTAGCTGCGCATTCATCTTTGTTCGATTAACAGCACTATTTAAGTCATTGGTATTGATCATAACTGATTCTCAAATTTGCACAAGAACAATAACATTCAAACACAACAGAAGGTGACCAAAAATTTTCAAATGGGTCAAAAAACATTTCTATTCAAAACAAGAAGCCACAAACTCAAATATCCACAAGATAGAATCAAAAAACAGTTTAAAACACAAAACCCAATATATACACAAAATGTAATCACAAGAGGTAGGTATGTAAATACCTCACCCCACCACAAATGAACAGCAGGCATCCTAAAATGCAACAAAAATAACCAAAAATCAATAAAAGCAACAGAGAGGGAGGTAAAGAAGAATCATTTCTACTCAGTCGCTCCATCTGTCGGGGCATCAATGCCTAGTGCAACACTCTGATCTTTGGCATCAGTGCTCAGGGTAACAGTAACATTGGCTCCACTAGAGCCTGTCATGGACGTATCTGTCAATGAAATCTGCACGCCTGAATGTACCATAGCCCCTTCAACCTCAGTTAGGACCTCATATGTAGTCTCCTCATGAACACTAAGTTGCTCCTCATCAGTCTGCAGCCACCTAATCGGCTCTAATCTCATCTCCAATGGTAGCCAAAGGCATATCAGAACAAGCTGGAATATCTGTGCCCATGTCATCAGGGATCTCCACAGTCCCAAAAATCATCGACATATTAGTGGACGTCAATTGGTCCACATCCTATCTCAACTCAGCAATTACAACCTATAAAGTCGTCACCTCATCAATGGCTCCCTGACCTCTCTCACACACATCTATCCTTGTCGTGAGGGAATCAATAAACTCTCTAAGAGGTGTCACAGCAGCGGTGAGAGCACTCTCAATTATTCCAGGGACTGCAGCCTCTAGTCTGGAGGCATGCACATCAGGAGAATGGGCTAGATGTCCCATTTGTTGTATCGTAGCCTGGGTGAGTGGGGGTCGGAATGTAGCAGCACTAGCAACAGACCTAGGAGGCAGGGGAAGGGTAGAAGAAATTGGAGTCATAAAAGGGGCAGTACTAGAGATACCTGAAGGCCTAGTGGCCAGAGTAGGCAATACCGCCTCTGAAGGTAAGGGCTCAATGTCAACGGTCGTGGATGATTCCATCGGGGCTGCCTTCTTCTTCTCAACCTCATCCTTCAAGTACTCGGCCTCAATGCGCCAGATGTCGGTAGAGGAGGTAGAAATTACTTCCACATCTTTTTGCTCATCAAGAGGCACTCGGGCTCGTCTGCACAACTCGGTGGTCAACACCGAAAAAAGGAGGGAGAGCTAGTGCTTCTTGGCTCTCATGGCCGTCTTTTGTGCAATGATCATGCCTAAATTTATGCGCTTCCCTGCAATGATGGATCTAAGACAAGCCACCTTTATGTGGCGGAGGATAGACTCATTCTGTAATGGCATAATGGTGCTATTGATGAAGCCAAACCAGTACCTCGTTGCCACATTGAGATCTTTCTTCTAAATTTGCATTCCATTCTTGATCCACCTAGGAGTACCATCAGATAAAAGAGGAGCCAACCATCCTTTCATATTCTCCAAGGACTTTGTCTTGATCATGTCCTGGTAGTCATCTGCAATGTTGTCAGTGCAGTCCAACATAACATTTATGTCATTACTGTCACACTTCACCTTTTTCCCCTGACAACTACATAGTCTACTGGCTTAAAGGTTGCATCCTTCCTCTTTCCCTGTGGCACTAAAGCTACATAAGTAGTGTAAAACTCCCGGACCCAACTAGGAATATAAGAACCCTGGGGTTTAGTGAAGATCTCAAACTTGTGGGCCTTTATGGTATGCCATATCTTTGGGTACCAGTCTATCACTTCATCCATAGACAACCTCTTCTCCTTAATGATGGTCCTAGGTCCCTCAGCCTTTAATCTATTCATAGACCAAGGAGGAGGACCATGTGCAGGTGGTTCTGGGACCGCGGCTTGGTCTGGAACAGGAGGAGAAGTGGTGGCCTAAGGTACCCGAATCCTAGATGAATCATTCAACCTCTTGGAGTTCATTTCAGCTCTTTGGGCAAGTAGCAGTTGATCATCCTTAGGCTTAGAATTGTCAGCCTGAGGGTCCTGGTGCTCCCCCTCATCAGCAGGCGTCTTGCCCTTTCCTCTACTCTTCCCACCTGTGGTAGGAAGTTTTGTTAATTTTGCCTTGGATGCAGCTGCATCCTCATTGATTGTGATTCGCTTTGCCCGCTTGCTAGTGGCATGTCTCATCTTGCTACTTTTGGTCTAGCCATAACTACAAAACACATCAAAAAAAGTTAGAAATATTTAAGAAAAATACAGAATAATGGTTGCCAAAACACTCGTTGAACTAGTCGGCGAGTCGCTGAGTCACTTTGGTGAGCCATATCGGGCTTATCGAAAGGACTGGATTGAAAATTACCCAAAAAAAAGATAGGACAATGATGTAAAGGGCCCTTCGGCGAATCGCCGACATCACTCGGAGAGCTTAGACTAGCCCACCAAAAGTTACAGTGTGTTTTAGGGGTTAGGGGTGCAAAAAGGGCGATCAAAGCAGACTTTCGGTGAGTCGCTGAGTGAACTCGGCGAGCTCAGTCTTCCCGCCGAAAGTTACAGACTTTAACTCAACCAAATTACAAAATTAAGGGTGATCAAGGGTGACGTTGGCGAACCGCTGAACGATTCAGTGAGCTCGACCGAGCTCCCTGAATTGCCCAACATGCCAAATTTCAACCCCATTTCCCAATTTCAAGCCTGCAGCCCCTGAAAACAAAATGAAACTACACACTTATGAAACTAAGCTAAGAGCCATTCGACCCATGCCACCGGAGTAATCATACTTCGCTTGATTTGGCCAGAATTGGTCATTTGACGACTTTTTCCCTTAAGAATGACATCAAACGCTCCATTATTGGGCAAAGTACTTCATTTAGCGAAATTAGGGTTGCTCAGATTTCACCCAACTATACCTAACAAAAGTTTACCGCAACCCAACAATTTATGATCAATTTTAAAGCACAAAACTTGGGAATTCATCATTTTAAGCAATTTAAGCACATTTACGAAACTATGATGGGTAAATTAACACAACAACTATGATGTCACATAGGCCCAGCACACAACAACAACAACAATTCACCAAATGCATTTGATTTCAACTATAAATCAAGAGTTCAGGGTTCGAAAAACCAACATTAAAGTCGAAATAAGAGTTTGAATGCTACGCGGCAATGTACTACAATTTCGAGCATAAGATCAAGAGTAAAAAGCAATAAAAATAGGAAAATATGCAAACTACAGAGTGTGGAAGCAAGTGTACGAGGCTAAAAATGAGGGAATATGAAAATTTTGAATGTTTAAACCGTTTGGCCTTTTAAAACCTTTTCGGCAATATTAGTCGTCCTCGTCGAACCACTCGATGATTCGCCGAGTGGTGACTTACCTCGCCAAGTTTTATAAGACCTTCAGTTAAATTGGGGATCCAAATGATAGACAAAGTCGGGCTTGCTGACCTGTTCGGTAAGTCGCCGACTCATCCATGGGCCCGCCAAGTTTTACAAACTCCTACCTGCTATTTTTTGAAGAGTCCAACAGCGGTCCAAGTCGGGCTCGTCGACCTCTTCGATGAATTGCTGACCTCTTTGGTGAGTCGATGACCTCTTCGGCGAGTCACCAACTAGACTCTTGGCTCGCCAACCTGCATTTTTCAAACACATTCCACTTTTCAACATGAACAATCAACACCCATTATTCCATAAACCAACAAAAAGCAACAAAAACTTAGGTTGCCTCCCAAGAAGCGCCTTAGTTAACGTCATGGCACGACGCAAGTACCTACTCGAGCTTCGTTCTTGGGGTTTTCCATATTATCACTAAGCAACCCCCCTTGTTGTATTGGGTTTAAATGTGAAGAAATTTGACCCATTTGGGTCTCCAACTGCTTGATAGAGACAAAATTTGAGGTTACCATCTGGTTGAGAGTCGATACATCTTCCTTCATTTCCTTCAAAACTTTATCGGACCTTTCAAACTTGTTGAGAATACGTGAAAGCATATCCTCAGTCTGGCCACCCTCAGAATCTTTGGGCTTTTGACGCTCATGGGAAGGAACATATCTATCCTTCTCTTTCCTTCCAAGTGGCGTTATGATCGCGCAACTCTCTATCACAGTCTCTCCAGCCCTTATCTCTATTCCAACCTTGGTTTCCACTCGGCCTTGGGTAGTTAGCACGATAGCCTCCTCCTTGGTTGGCTAGGAAGTTCACTTCCTCATTGTACAACGCTTCAAATTTGGCCTCTTCTAGGTTTATACCACCAACACCGACAACATTAACACTCCTTCTACTAGCACCCATGACATTCTTTGCTAAGATGTCCAGTTGGGTCATCATCTTTGCCATGTTTTGGTCTCTCTCTTGATCTTTTTCAATCTGTTCCTTTGTGAATTTATATGTAAGAGGAGAGACATGATCTTCATGGGTGTACCATGCTCGATTAATCCTGGTCATGCCATCAAGGAGTTTGACTACTATTGCATAAGGCTGTTGCATTAAACCTCCCAGAGAAAGTTGATCAGCCACTCCCTTGTTCACCGAATTGAGGCTGCTATAGAAGTATTGTAGCAGTACATTATCAAGTAATTCATGAGTTGGTCATTGCAGCACCACCTTCCTAAACCTTAGCCAAGTCTCAAGGATTGGCTCACCATCCAAACGTTTGAAGCTTTGAATAATGTCCCGAAGAGTCATCATCTTCGAATGAGGGAAAATCACACTTGGAATGCGGTAATAAGTTCGTCCCACGAAGTGATAGAATATCTTGGCAACTCAGCCAACCACTTGCATGCTTTTCCCATTAGAGAATATGGGAACAACCTCAGCCGGACCGATTCTTGAGATATGTTCTTAAAGGAGAACGGTCTACAAACATCAACAAAATTCCTAATATGCTCATGGGGATCCTCATGAGCCAGCCCACCAAACAAACCCTTCAGTTGTAAGAGCTGCAACATGGTGCTTGTAATGTGGAACACACAGTGTTCCCTTCAGTTGGAGGCAAACGAATAACACCAACACCACCCATTTGGTTAGGGTCATTGCCATTCGGGTCATTGACATCATTGATATTCCAGATGTCATCTTGGTGGCCCACTTGGCTACCATTACTACCGTTTACTCTCATTTCCTCCTATGTTTTAACACAACTAACACAAAATAAAAACTAAAAGTAAGTAGATTCAACTATGACTAATAAGAATACAATTCAACTTCACCAAAAGAATTTCAAACAACACCACTCTCCGGTAGGGGCGCAATTTTGATTAATAATGTTTCAAAGACACTACTTCCAATTCTAAGTGTCAATGATCGTAAATCAGTATAAAACTCAACTAAATGAGTTGGGGTCGATCCCATAAGGAGTGGTGCATGTCTCAAATTCAATTAGAAAGTATGAATGTAGTCTAATCAACCATAGGAATAGAAATTATAGATTAAAGACATAATCTAGTAAAAGGGTTGACAGGAATGTCAGATGGGGTTTTTAGGTTGTAATTATCAACTACAAACAATCACAAAACTATGAAATAACAATAGGAAGAAGTATTCTCGGGATGTGATCGATTATAGGAAAATATAGACATATGGCTAATTGCAACTATTAGTAAATAGCTAAATATTAGTGAGTAGGCTAAACTATAAGGGAAGTAATTTTCTTTCGAATAATTACTCCGAATCAGGTGATTTCTTCCGAACATCAACAAGCATGCAAATTAAGAGCAGCTCACACCTTAATCCATTCACTCTCTTGAGCTAAACCCGTGGAATTGGGTTTAGGATTCACTCTCTCGAGCTAAACTCATGTCAACCTAATACCCACAAACCATCAATCAATAATCTTAGTTCTAAAACCTCTCTCTCGAGCAAGCCAAGAACACAAAATATAGAACTGCATTTGCAACTACAATTCTTAAATTAAACCACAATTAATATTTAAACTCACTTTTTAATAGCATTTAAACTAATAATTAGCAATACCCATAAACTAAATCAACCCATAATCACATGATCACACCCAAGAATTAGGGTTTTAGCTAGACATCATAAAAATGTAAAAACAATTACCAAATTGATTATCCATCAACTGGGTAAGAATGATTTCCTCCTTACAATGCTCCAATTTGATGAATCTCAAAGATCCACTTCTAATTTCTCAAAAGTGAATTTCTTCAATCCTTTAAAGCTAAGGAAAAACTATAGAGAGAACTGTCTAAGTATTCTGATACAAAAAAATACTCAAAATAAGTTCCAAGATAAAAATATTACTAAAATATATGTTCAAAAAACACATTTATTGTTGCCGAAAATGTGCCACGAATAGGCATTTCGACGAAGTAAGTCGGGCTTGCCTTTTTGCCTTGTCATTCATCATCCTTGGGTCCTGTAACTTTAGGCTATCTATCACTGCATCGTGGAACTATTCGGCGATGCGCCGACTGCTCCTTTTTGTCACCAATTTGGTTTCTTCCCTTAGGGCTAGCACACTGGAACTTTAGGTGGTGGAACTGGCCCTTCGGCGATTCGCCAAACGCTCTTGGCGATCACCAGGCTTGCCTTTCTTCAATTCTTCGATTTGTTCTGTTCCTTTTTGCATTTTAATATCCTTGCTTTGTTGCTCAATCCATGTACTTGAAAATCAAGAATTTTTCATCAGTTATTAGCACAAATTAAGCATTTAAGGACACTAAATCTATATAAGCAAAGCCCTAAATGAGTCCAAATCTTGAACTCATCATACGGGCATGCTAGTTTTTTTTTTTTTTGATGATTTGTAATGCTCACTTTGATAAATAAAATATTGCTTACCAAAAGAAATAATATATATATGTGTGTGTGTGTGAGAGAGAGAGAGAGAGAGATTACTCTTTGTTGTAAGGTTGCTTTTGGATATATACATTAGCTCAATGTAGCCATATGTACCTTTAAGGCCTGAGTTGCAGCCATCGTATACCTCTTCTTTGACAAGCCAACCTAATTAACATTAAAGAACTATATGATAAAACAATATTATACTCTTATATCATTCAAACATACCAAACGAAGTAGAAAGAGTCAAGAGAGATTATATGCAACATTTATAATTAAAAAAGAGTCACTGACACATTTGCAACTACAATTTATGGGTTAATAAACAACTATCAATCAAACTCACTTCAAAAAAACATTTAAATTAGTAAACAATAGTACACATAAGCTAACTAGATCGATTAATCACATGATCACACCCCAAGAATGGAGGTTTTAGCCACACATCGCAAAAAGAAAGAAACAATTACCAATTATGTTATCCATGAACTGGTAATGATTTCAAAGTCTTTACAATGATTCAATTCAACTAAAATTCAGAACCCACTAGAAAACTCCAAAATCAGTGTTAGGAATAAAAAACTCAAGGTAAAAACTCTCATAACACTTGTTTAGAATCTGGGAATTTTGAAACTTCTTCTCTTTTGAAATTGTGCATTTATACTCTTTAGAATTTTCAGCTTGTGGATTGGTCGATGGAGTAAGTCGAGCAATACCGACCAGGTTGGTGATGCACCAAGTGTCCCTCTCCATCGTTGTCTTGCCTTGCCTCTTCAATCTCACGCTTCTGTAACTTTAGGCTATTAGGAGCTGAGTCGCCAATCAATTCGGCAGTTCGCTGACTCATTCGGCGGTTCGCTGACTGCCCATTTCCATCGCCAAGTTGGCTTGTTTAGGGTTGACACGTTGTAACATTAGGCTAGCTGAAGGACCACTCAGCGGTTCGTGAGGGACCACTCGGCGGTTCATCGAGTGGTCTTGGCGAACACTAGGATTGCCTTTCTTCAACTTATTCAGCTTTTTCGCTCCTTTTTGCCTATTAATATCCTTGTCTTGCTCTTTTGTCGTCATTGCTGCAAATCAACACTTTAACATCAGTTTAGAGCATAATTTAAGCTTTGAGGACAATAAAACTATGAAAACAAAGCCCTAAATGAGTCCAAATCTCAGACTCATCAGGGTTCAAAAATAGGTTGGGGCGATTAAGGAAAAGAATAACCTTAACTCTCATGTTTTATCTCACCCTATTATAGTTCTTTTAATATTTCTTTCAATTTTGTCATGCACCATCGAGTTATTTAAAAATATTTGCTTTATTTTTTAACAAATCACTTGTTTTGAAACACGTTTAAAAGACTAGAAAACACTTTAAAAATATGGAGGGACTATAAGCTTGGTTCTTCATAAAATGAAAATTTCATAATTTTAATTCTATGTATGGAAGCTCAAACATTTTCATGGAAAATCTTCAATCTTTTCGTAATAATATTTATAGTCCTAGAAAAAATTGTTAAATTTATGGAGACGTCCAAAGCGAAAGAAGATTACTCTTTTACAAATTTGTCCTATCTTTCAAAACTTAGTTATTACACTAAATGATAGGCAAAATGGTCTAATGGACCCTTATACTTGTATGCGTTTGTATTCTAAACCCTCCTACTTAACTTTTTGTCAACTAAACCCTTAAACTCGTTAAAACACTATAGTTTAAACATTTTTCTCATTAGATCTTTGTGTGTGTAATTCAACCTCTTACACATGTAATTCCATGTCATTTTTCAATGACACATTAGAAATTAAATATTAAGAAAATAAAAAAAAATTAAATATTTAATTTTTGTAAATTTTGAATTTTTTTAAATAGTCATGTTCTTCAACCTTCATATATTCTTACAATTTGAGCACCAAATTCATGCCAAATAGATGAAATTCTTCTTTATTTGACTTGAAATTTCAACTACAAGTTTACTAACACAAATCCAATGAGCCTTAATCACAAATTCATAAGACCCATTTGTTGTACTTCAAGCTTTGTCAAGCTTATCAATGGAGTTTTCAATTTTTTCAATACCCACCATCACTCTTTACGTTAATGCATATCATATCTCCTCTTTGAATCTAACTAACACAAACAATGGTTTCAACTTTTTTAAAAAAAAGACTAAGAATTTAGGGAAATGGGGGTTGAAAAAAGAAATTAATGGTGGAGTTTTGATTTGTTGCAAAGAGGAGAGTAGATTGAAGCAGAAAAAGAAAGTGTATGACAAGTGATTTCGAATACAAGAAAAGTGGGTATGGTGAGTGATTTTGTTGAAGAACAAGAGAAGAAAGCTTAGGGTTTGGGGTGGGCAAAGTGTTGGAGAAGAAGAGAAATTGGGGTGGGGTGGGGTGGGCTGGGAGTGAGTTAATGAAGAAATAAGTATTTTTTTTAAATAAAAAATAATATTTTTGAATAAAATATAGTGTATTTACGCGCTTGAAAGCGAGTGTATTCACACATTTTTCCAACTCAACAATATTTATGCCACATAGATTTGGTCAATGGTCAGAGGGGTTTCAAATATTGTGTTTTAATAAGGTTAAGGGTCCAGTTGATAAAATATAGAGTAAAAGGGTTCAGAATACAAACGCATACAAGTATAAGGATCCATCGGACCATTTCGCCCTAAATGGTATAAAGGGATTATAAATAGTAATAAAAATTCATATATATGTTTTTGATGTAAAAAATGAATAGTAGGCTTTATTATAAGAAATAATTAAATTGAACTATAACTCATAATTCATTTTATAAACTTAATCATCATGAGGAACATTGTGTAGAGAAAAAAACTTCAAGTTCAAACATAATACGATAGTTATATTTGACATGTTCAAACAAATTAAAAAAAAAATACTTTACCATAGTTAAGCATACAAGCAGAAAATAAGTAAGGGAATTTACTCTCTTTATTAATGCTTCGTGATTCACGAGAATTTGTATTCATTAGAAGATGGTTGTGGCATGTGGGTAATGATCATTCGGAATGGAAATCGAGACTTCTTGCAACGTGTGAACCCCTTACCGCTGATCAAAGATTCAAGTCTATGGTAAGGTGGCTTATTTTATACTACTAATATCTATTAACGATTTAACCTTATATATATAATGTAATTTTTTAATGAAGACAATTTCATTGAACTCCCTGACTACTATATAGACCCGTCCTTGGGAATAATTTACTATATTATCATTTTAATATATTAAATTTAATGCTTTAGGAAATATATTAGATTTTGAATACTCGCCCGTTGTTATTTATATATCATCCTTACTAAAAACATATGTTTTTTAATATTTGTCATTTCACAAAATCAATTCATAAATGACATTAGCTTTCCTATTTTTTCATTGAGAGTTGTTAGTATTGAAATTATGCATTTGACCGACATATCAAAACAAAGTTATTAATTCATATTGATTGGTTAAATTAATTAATCAAAATAAATTAATTCATGTTTATTTATTTAAAATCTTATATCGAAGTAAGGACACAATAATAAACTTACTTAATTTCTTAAGGAATGTGAAACTTAAAACAATGATAACTAAATAGAAAGAAAAGGAATAATATTTAATAATAAAAATATAGATATAAATTATCTCTTAATTTTTTACACAAAATAAATATTATTAAATAATTATTTTTAATATAATAGACAATTAAAGATGAAAACCGAAGGATAGGAAAAGTAGAAGAAGAGTAAGGGGCATCCAGAAAAGAGGGAGTTAGGGGTTGCTAGGTAGAGCATGCATGTGAGAGGGTCGGAGTTGGGGGAAACAAAAGGAAAAAGATGTTAGCAGCTCCCAACGCATTTGTAGCTCTGCTCTTTCCCATTTGTTTATTCTTACATTAATTAATTAAGTGAAAGAAGGTACACACATTTCTTTTTTATTATTATTATTCTAAATCGAGAGGAAGATCCCATTTGGTGGATCTTGAAGGAAATATGGAAGGCATTTTGAGGGAAGGAAGGTCATTGAAGGAAACACCAACATGGTCAGTTGCAACAGTCACCACTGTTATGGTATTTGTTTGCTTGTTTGCCCAACGCTCCATTTATCGATTTGGAAGGGTGAGTACTATTGGACTTGTGTGAAAGTTTCATCTGTCTTTTCTTAGTAAGCTCTATCTACTGGGCTTTGTGCAGTGGTTGAAAAAGACTAGAAGAAAAGCTCTTTTTGCTTCTGTAGAGAAGATAAAGGAAGGTGACCAATTCATTCATTATTCATTTGGCTCATCAACTAATTAACAACCTAAAAATGCAAAATCTGATTGATTATCTTTTTCTCAAGACAGAGATGATGCTGCTTGGCCTAATTTCTTTGTTGTTGGGGCAATGTGCAAGGCAGATTTCTCAAATTTGTGTCAATTCATCCCTTTTCACTAGTAGATTCTACCTTTGTTCTCAAGAAGATTATGACAGTAGTAGTACTAGTGACACAATCCATTCCTCCATTCTCTCTAATCATACTACTCATATTCCTCCCAAGGGAATTTATCAACCATCACATCAATGTGGTGAGGTAAATTGTTTTCTTCATTCATCTAAATTAAATTAAATCATGCTTTCGACTAATAATTAACCACAAATCTTTAACAGGGACGTGAACCTTTTGTCTCCTATGAAGGTCTTGAACAGCTTCACCGCTTCCTCTTTGTTCTTGGTATCACCCATGTTCTGTACAGTTGTATTGTTGTCGGCTTGGCCATGACCAAGGTACACTTCCCTTATCAAAAAATTTAAATCATCCACCGTAGTCTATTTTATGCAAGAGCTTGTATGTGAGTTTGGTTTTAGGGAGGTAGACAGTGGCGTAGCTACACTCATGTCAACATGTCCAATTGGACACCCTTAAATTATAATGATTAACAAAGTGTTCGTGTCTTTAAATCTTACTAGTAGCAGCTCTTTTTTTCACTTTTTAAGAAGAGCAGACTCACTTTTTAAAAAGTGATGTAGATGTTCTAAGGCTTTACGTACTATATCAAATTGTAGCTCTTCCTTGTTTGTGGTTTTGAATGAATTTGATTGTAGATATACAGTTGGAGGAAGTGGGAAAACCAAGTGAGCTCTGGGGAAGAGAACAACTTACAAGGTGCGTGGAATTAAAGATAATAAACTATGTCCTCTCAATACAAATTCACATTCTTCCATATAAGTAATATTTACACATAATACAAATTCAAGGAAACTTATCCTAGATTGTTCAACAAGTATGTAATTTAATTGCATGAATTTTCTTAAATATTAAATATGTGTTCTCATCTTTTATCATAGACCTGAGCTTCTAAATATACCTTTTTATTGTTTTATTTAGTGCCAAAGAATAAGGAGATGAGACGACAGTCCACCTTTGCTCTGCATCATGCTTCCCATCCATGGAGTAGGAGTCGGATTCTTATATGGATGGTAATAGTTATTGCCTTAATCTAACAACATCATACACTTCTCTATAAATCAGGATGCATTCAAGTAATTTTTATGTATCATGGATTCTTATTCCATAGTTGTCTCCTGAGATTATGTAATAGGAAAACTTCTCCCATCCAAGTTGGTGTTAAAAACCAAACACCTCTTTAAAACTTTGGACTGTAGACCTTTGTGAAAGAACTAGTACCAACTACTCCTACAAGGAACCAACATCCTTTAGACTGAACAAGAAAGTAGTAAAGGAACACTAGTTTTACCGTGGAAAACCTCCTTGCTCGAGGGAGTAAAAAGCAAGGCCTATAGTGAGTAGGATTTTAGCAACCAATCTTCACTAACTTCAAAGAACGGTTTCAGATTACATCTCTATAACTCTAACTGCTCTAGTCTCTTCTTGTTACAAACCTCACAACTATCACACATAAACCAAACAAGAAATTATTACAACTCAATAATATCCATAAAACAACTTCAACTAAGAAAGCAAGAGCACACCCTAAACACTATTCTTCTTTCTTCCTCGTTCCTCTCCTTGACTGCAATGCAATAGGCTTTGCTGGAATACCTTTTCTGCTTGTGCAATAGCTGTCTTCTATGAGCCCAATAATTTGCCTTATATAGTTAGGACACCTTGTGTTGTGCAACAACCCTGATTGACTCGGTGTAATAATATAGATATATATAATTCAATTACGTATATTTTTCTCCTTTATTTCTCACAGTTTTTAACTAGAGGCGAAATGTATGATTATGAATAGGTTATCAACACGTCCTTTTTTGAATGGGCTCAAATGGTCTATATCCTTTGTTCTTTTTAAAAATGATAAATTCAAACTGTGGGGGTCATTTGGTAGAGTGTATTATGAAAAATAATGCATGCATTAGCTTTGTGTATTACTTATACCTTGTTTGGTACTCTTTTCCAACCTATGTATAACTAATGCAAGCATTAGTTATACACTCAATTATTTATTAAGGTGTGTATTACTAATACCATGGATTTTTAAGTATTAGTAATGCAATGGTTTTAATATATGCATTAGCATGGTTAAAGACCCAATTGCCCCTTAAAACCTTTTTAATTCTTTTCCACCATAATTGTGAAGGGTATCTTTGTGAATAATATTTTTTATGCAATGCATGCTATTTTTAATCCACCAAATCAAACAATGCATAAAAATAATCTATCCATAATTAATGCAAGCATTACTAATACAAGCATTATTAATGCAAGTATTACAAATACACTCTATTTAGCATTATTTTTATACACTCTATCAAACCACCCCTTAGTTTCTTTTGGTAGTTAAGGAGTAATGTAATACCCTAGAATTAAAAATCTAAATAGAAATTAAACATTTGTATAGAAATTAGTTGTTCCTTTTAATTTAATCTGAGTTGCCAAGTTCTAAGTGCATGTATTTTTTCGTTGTAACACAGCTAATAACATGCCTAGCAAATCGTAGCACCTTTGACCAACACTTTTCAGCTTTCCTTGCAAATATGACAAAGTTCCTATACATTTTTGTCTTGAATTTTATCTCAGAAATGTGTTTCATGGATAAAATCCGTGACATCGATTTGTTTTGTAATCTTGCAGCTTTGCTTTCTTAGGCAGTTCAGGACTTCAATTCATAAGTCAGATTACTTGGCACTGAGATTGGGGTTTATCACTGTAGGTATTCAGTTTCTTTTGGTACTTCCTTTATGTTATTCCACTTAGAAATGATGTCTCAACTCCTGGAAAGTAAGGGAAGAGGTGGAAATGCTCAGTGTTCTTTTCCATGGTTAAAATTTGTACGCATCATTCTCGACATGCTTAAGCAGCTGCATTTTCGAATTGAAAGGTGTCCTATTATGAAAACATTGTGCAAGAGGGAAGGATATTTTAAAGATGTTGTTGATGTTAAGTTATAATATATATCTGAACGTAATCGCTGAAGCACTTAAGTTGAATGTTTTAATTCTGTTTGTTTCCAAAGTTCAGTATCCTTGTACAATTTTGGTGCTCGGCGGTGTTTATAGAATAGGATGTTTTATTTTGTTGGTCATACTTAGTACTCCATTTCAAGTAATGCCAGGGATAACAGGACACATTAGTAGCAGATTTATTACTTAAACCAAATCAAGATGCAGTAACTGTTCTCAAAATTCACTTATTTATTTTCATTGCCTGACCGTTGCTTCTATAACGTGCAGAATCACAAGCTTCCACTTACTTACAATTTCCACAAGTACATGGTTCGTAGCATGGAAGATGAATTTTATGAAATTGTAGGGATCAGGTATGTTTTTATTGGTTTAGATCATTTTAATGCACAGTATAGGTGGGAGAATATTTTGGCTCAGTAATAATTATACTTAGTAATTGTGATATAGCCATCAACCAAAGACTTGAGGTCCTCCTTGAGTGTTTATTAGTGTTTATTATGAATGTTTCTAGGTGCTTTTGCATAAACTTTGGTGAAAATACATGCAAAGTTGGGAATATGTTGGGATTTTTTTTCCAGCATCAAATAAAGAGTAGAGGAAAACCCTTATTTGTACAACTAATGAGCTGTAGTCATATTACAATTTGCAAATTTGTCCAATTTTATTCTTAGTTTCTTCTAGAAATACGTGTCTTGATAGTTAAATATTTGTGATGACTTATTCTGGGACTTTGCAGCTGGCTACTTTGGGGTTATGCCATCATATGCATCTTCGTCAACATTCATGGTAATGAAATTTTTGTAACATGAAAACATCATTGTTGGTGTTGAAGTTTCAAAATGATGTTTATTATATTGCAGGTCTTAATATCTACTTCTGGCTCTCTTTTATTCCTGCCATCGTAAGTCAGCTTACCTTCTTTGGTCCATTACCTGAGTGAAATGATATGTGTATCTGATGCCCAACAATAACTTGTGCCAAAGCTTGTCATGGTGGTTGGAACAAAACTACAGCATATAGTCTCCTCGTTGGCACTTGAAATTGCAGAGCCGAAGGGTCCACTTATTGGATCACAAGTAAAGCCACGCGATGAATTGTTTTGGTTTGGAAAACCGAAGATACTATTACGATTGATACAGTTTATATCATTTCAGGTCAAATTCCAAAAGCTCTGATGCTCGATTCATTGTTCAATGTTCATTTCAAGCAAAACAAGTGAAAAGATTAAAAAGATTTGCATGGTTAAATGTCCTAACATCGATATTTTTGTGTGCACAGAATGCTTTTGAAATGGCAACCTTTATCTGGTCCTTGGTGAGATTCATTGCCTTTCTTCTTAACTATAATTCATGGAGCATCTTCTTGTTTAATGATTACTACTTTTTCTCAAGTCAATATGTAAATAAATTTCTCTTCTGGTTAAAAATGAATGAATGTGGAAGGAAGTTGTTCTCCAAAATGACATTGCTAAGAAATTAAGATTTCTCTAGTAACGGGGTTGAATTGAAAGTCCACCCCTCAGGTTAGTATAACAGATGATAGTAAATTTGAAGAGACAACAACAAGAATATGGCAAACTACTTCTATGAAAATGGATCTTTGGTCTAACTCAATCCTGCAAGATAATTCACGAAGTGAGGACTCCTAAAATCATATAATGAGACAACAACAAAAGTTCAACCAATAGTGGAGGGTTAGGCACCTGGAATATGGACAATATGACATGGGGGTCCAAGATTGGGTAAGTCAAGAATAGGAATGAGTGCCGCTCTGAGTCCGATACCATATTAACATAGACATTGAGCCTAATTTACCCCCAAAAGCTAGCGCATGAGGTGAGGATCACGAAGATCATATGAGTAACAATAGTACATCACTTCAACCAATACCAGACACTTAACAAGTGCAATACAAGTGAACTTAAATTAGTTATTAAGACTTTATATTCTTTTCAGGTTGTTAAGGATTCATCCCCATGCAATTACCATATCTATTTTTCATTTTGTTTGATGGTTTAGGAATTAAAACACACAAGGCACTTCTCTCTCTATTTGGTGAACTATTTTGTCTTTTTATCTGAGATAATGTACCAGTTCAGTTTGCACACTCTCTCCAACATTGTTAAGCCAAAACTGAAAGATATCTTTTTTATTGACTGATATAGACATGAAAAGAATGTAATAACTGATATTTGCACCTTTTGGAGAGCTAGATACTCATATTGGCTGTTTTCATTCACAAACCATGTTCTTGGTATTGCCTTAGAATTTCTTTTCTCTCAAGATGAAGTTTTGTTCTTTTAGATCAATGATTCACCTCATATCAGTACTAATCCAATTGTGCAGTGGGGATTGAAGCAACGGTCATGCTTCATGAAGAACCATGCAATGGTTGTTATCAGATTGATTTCAGGGTATGTATTTTATGCCTTGACCACCTACTCCATCCCCCCTTGAAGTTAATGTTGGTAGGCCAAAACCATGAAATCAATCCATATTGAGTTGTCCCAGGGAACTTCTCTTAAAAGAAAACACCACCTTATGCTCTTAAATACTTCTCTATCCTTCATTATGAAAGTACTATCATGGAATCACTTCCGCATTTATTATAGTCCAAGTTGTGAAAAACTTTACTTTTATGTCCACTTCTTGTCCATTCTTTCCTTTTTACTTTGTTTCATATATTCCTATCATATAGTGCTCCTGTAGTACCCTATTTTAGGTCATCCCTATCTCAGCTCCATTTTACATCTTCATTGATCATGTAATTCTTCTATAAGACTGAGCCTAATTATCTGAGCTGTTTTCACATAGACACCATAGAACCGTCTAGTCTCACTTTTCCGTCGTCTTCTTATGGGGGTTAAGCATCAGTGCATTACACTTATCTTAAACAGCTGCAGAAGTTCCTTTTAGTTCACTGTGTTCTAGTTTAGTATAAACACTGTAGTAGGTCAAGTAGCTCCCTTTGTTGCCGAGGTATCTCCTTCATTGTCTATCGGTCTTTTTGTCAAGGTTGCCTTGCATCATCTATTTGTTTTCAGTCCTCTTTCAACTACACACTTAGACCTCTAATCTTCTATAACTAAAGCTTATCCATTGATCTTACATTCTAGTATGTAAGTGCACCATTCAATCTTCTTTGATCAGATCTTATTCAATGAAACTAGTTCACACATAATGCATTAATGATTAGTTGTCGTTGACATTGAGAGAATGCTTCAAGCTGTTAACTCTATGTCTTTTATACAAGTTTGGTCTGATTTGTCCATTTTCACCTTGTATGTTAAGCTAAAAACTTCAAGTTTCAGTCCTGTTAGTTGCTTCGTTAATCCATCCTTACCAAGTCCAATACTTTCAAAATCAGGTGTCAATGGCCATCAAAACCAAAAGAGATAATGCTGAGTGTTACATCAAAATTTGAGTCCTTACATTGATGGCTTATTGAACTAAAGTAGAGCTGTTAAGACTGTCTTTCTTGAAGAAAGCACGGATTGAAAATCAAGTAAAAGACTATCAACACATATATCTTGGTTTTCTTCTTGTTAACTAGAAATTGTAGTCATTGAGAATGGTTCTTGTGCAATTCAGATACTATGTTATTTAAGATGCATAGAGGATCTCTTATAGATATTTTATATAATTAGTCTTATTATATATTCATAAATGGACCTATTTGGTACTCACTCTTTGAACAGGGTTCTTGTGCAGTTCTGGTGTAGCCACAGTACTGTTCCTTTAAACGTGATTATCTCACAGGTGATCCTTCTTTCTCATTTATATCTCTAGAACAACACATAGCAAGTATTGATGCCAATTGAACTAGTCTTGGGCCAGTCACATAGAGACAGAAATCAGCTTTCCAATAATATTTTGGTGTACAGATGGGTTCACGGTGTGGGAAGGCTCTCGTAGCTGAAAGTGTTCGAGACTCACTCTACAGTTGGTGTAAGAGAGTAAAGGACAGGTCGAAACACGATGCTCTACGATCTATAACTACAAGATCAACATGTTCCCTTGGATCAACAATTGATGAGGGGGATGAGATAGCAACAGTGGCATCAGTAACTTTATCTCCATGTTCCTCTAGAGGTTCATTTCACCACCTAGATGTGAAGGTTGTGTTGAATGTTCAGCAAGAAGATTGCATTGTTGAAACTTCAAACCAACCAGGTCATGAATTATCCTTCAGAAACAGGGAATATTCATGTGAAGCTCTGGTCACTGATACAGAGGAGATTGTGGATGATGAGACGCATTCATCTGAACCTCTGGAGAATATGGATAATGGTGATGCAGACAAGATAGAAACTCTCTTCGAGCTGTTCCAGAAGACATGATTTTTTTCTCATGCTACACAGTATTTATTCTGTACATTGTTCACGCACCCTCCCATACGCTACACTAGCTGTGACTAGCTGCAGAGGGATAAGCCCTTTTTACATGAGTATTTTATTGTTGCCTTTGCTATCTCTGGCAATGGAGACCACTTCTCTATGATTAAGCTAGATTAGGCTTCTATTGTGTAACTCAGAAAATGAACATACATTGATTTGTAAAGTAACAGTCTGATGAATTTTACATGGGAATCTTTCAGTTGATAACATTGGACCTTCAAGATGTTTTTGTTTTCCACCTAGCTTGGGCAAAATAACAGACCAAATATTAATGAAAAAACCCCTCGTTATTAATATCTTTGTGTGCAACAATTGTCGCCTCTCATGAGACAAATGCTTGAACTTAAGACTAGGCAACTTTGTAAATTTTTCAGTAGCCCCAAGGCTAGGGAATAAAGTAATTTAGCAATATAGATGAAAATTTGCATCATTATGTAAGTAACAAGGAGATAAAGAGTTGTAACAAATGATGATCAACTTAAAAGAGCTAGATAGCAACATTTGTGATAACAAAAGAGGGAAAAAAAGAAGTTACATATGAAAAGTAAATGCTCATGAAACAAAATGAAGTGTTGTTTTTATTTAAATGGTGGTGGTTGAAGTTTAAGCAGTAAGCTCCTCCTCCTTGTGAGTCTCAATGGTAACATCACACTTTGGGTAAGCAACACAAGTGAGCACAAATCCTGCAGCTTCTTGGTCCTCATCAAGGAAGTTTCCATCAGACTGATCAACAGTTCCAGCAATAACTTTTCCAGCACAAGATGAGCAAGAACCAGCCCTGCATGAGTAGGGAAGATCATGTCCTTCTTCTTCAGCCTGGTCAAGAATGTAGACATCATCTGGGCATTTAAATTCAATAGGTCCATCTGGTGTAATAAGCTTCACTTTGTAACTGGCCATGCAAGTAATCCTCCCATTTCTACCAGATTTAAGCCCAAAAAGAGCTTCACCAACATTTGATATGGCTTTGAGGCTAGTCACAACTGGCTTTCTTGGCAGGAAAGACGTGCTAATCATGGTACCAGAAATACTAGCCATTTTTACAATTCTTTTCTTTTCTTTGCTCTCAATTGAGAAATGGGGATTTGAACAAAGGGAGGGGCTTGTGGATATAGTGTGTTTTGGAGAAGGGTGAGGGTGGTTTATCTTCCACGTGTCAACATGCTGTGGTTAGCATTATCAGTTTATCAACATAGAGGGATTCGCCAGTAATTATGTGAATGTCATGCTCACTCAAAATCAAGCATCAATTTTAGCCATTCATTCTCAATGGCTTGTACCTTTAATTTTGTCCTGTCAACCACAATTTAAAAAGGATTAAAAAAAAGGGATATTCTTCACGATAAATGGAAATTAAGGATGTATCAGCAGAGGTCAAATATATGTTTTTTTTTATTTCAATTTATGTGAAACATTTGGAGAGTCTAATTAAAATTTTGTATATGTTCATAGCCGTGGAATTACAGTAATTATAGGTGATATAGTTCAACACATTATTTCAATGAATATCATAAAAAAGAAATCTACTGTTAAAAACAGTAAGAAGAATATGATATACCTCAACATCTTGATTTGCTTAATAAATGAACTATTCTTAAGATATCTCCTAGAATTATATATCAAATAGGAACTTTTAAGAAACTTGGTCACAAACAGGTGGTTAAAACTTCCAAAGAAACTATTACTATTGATAGTGATCATCAGACTTTTAAACTTATATCTGAAAATAATTTTGCCCCTTCTAGGGATGTTTATAGATTTTTTCATATTGGCTTAGTTTAGGTGGCATTTAAGCCCCTTGCTTTACGTGGTCTACCTGAAAATTTTATAACAGCTTTAAGAGATGGTAGAAACTAGAATTGGAAGAAATTTCTTGTAGGGACTATTCAAACTAGTCTAGCTTATGGACCAGTTTATTTTAATGTTTATCCTAATTTGCAGATATCTTTACAGGGTGAGAATTCTCTTAGTTCCCTTATGTTAAATGTAAAACTTCATGATTATGATTATATGCCTGGCACTGAAGTTGTTTGTATTTGTTATAGAATTTATTACAAACTGTTGCATACTTTGAATCCTACGTGCAAAGTTATTAATTTCAAAAATGAAACCATTATAATAGAAACTAATTTTTGTAAATCCAAAGTAGTTACTCGAAGGCCTATTAAGTAAGAAGAAATTGATTTTCCACAAGAATGGGTCGTTGAGGGAGCAACCCTTCCTAAAAAATAATATTAATGAAGAGATTTCAGAAATTGAACAGTTGAATGATGGAACTGTTAAAATAAAATGTTCTGATTCCATGTCAAATAATAGAATTGATAATAGTAGCTTATCTTCTAGAATTAGTAGATCTAATTCTTCTTATATATCTCCCTTGGATTATATTGTGCAGGTTCCATCTAGAGCATCTACTTCTCAAATTATAGAAAGTTATAGATGTGATAATATAAAAATTGATAAAGATAATATTGCTAGACCTAGCTCAGATTTAAATATAACTGAATCTGAAATGAACTTTCTAGATGGGTTATCTACATAAATTGTTTTATGATGTCTGACAAACTAATTGATTTTAGTCCAGGATCACTGGCAAGAGAAAAGATTTCTAAAGAGTTTCAAAAATCTAGATGGAAACCGTTTAGAAAATGGTTTTTCAAAAGTTTTAATAAAACATAACAAATTTATTTTCAAGAAGAATTTATAAAGACCTTATTGAGTCAAAACAAAATGTTTTAATTGCTTTTGTCCCTTGGTTTATGGGTAAACATGTTTATAATTATATTTCTATATTAGAAAGGGATTTTACTTTGAATAATGGTGAAATTACTAAATCAGTTTTTCCTCCATTACAATCTTTTCAAATTAATAAAGATGATAAGATTGTGCATTTTGATGTTTTCTCAAAATTATTTGAAGATAATACTGCTTTAGTTACTACTTAGCATATTCATAGCATGATAAAGCAGCACATTTATATAAATATTTATATGAGCATGTTAGGAGATTATATTGTCTCTCTTCATGATAAATTTGATAAACTTTTATCTGAATTAAGTCTTGATAAGAAATGCAAAAGTAAGGTTCTCCACCTGAAATTGAAGATTTCAAGTTAAAGGATTTTTCCGATTTAGAAAATTTCCTAGAAAAGACATTCAAAGGTAATAACCTTAAGCCTCTAAAGATTAATAATCTTTCAGGAGGAGAAAGTAGTGGTGGTAACAAGGATTTTCCTGATGAGATTAATAAAATATAAGAAAAATATGCAAGGAAACATATTCAAAGGATGTCATACTATCCCAGACCTACTCCCCGAGATGTTTTGTTAGAAGAACATGAACATATTATAACTAATAGTTATATTAGGAAAGAAATCTATGAATGGAACATAGATGGTTACACAGATAGACAGATTTATACAATAGTACATCGAATGTTCATGTACATTATCTGTAAGACGAATAAGAATAGTGATAAGACTATTGCTGACATGATAACAGCAGGTTTTACAGGACAATTAAAAGGTTGGTGGGATAACTATCTCAATCAGGATCAAAGGGATAAGATCCTTTTAGTAGTTAAGCAAGAGGATCAAGGAATGACTCAAAATGCAGTTTATACTCTAGTTCTAATTATTATAGAATATTTTTCAGGAAGATGGTCAGATAATAGTGAAACCATTAGAACATTACTCCAGAATTTGAGGTGTAAGACTCTAACATCTTTTAGATTTTATAAAGATGTTTTCCTTAGTAGAGTTATGAAATTGCCGGAATATAATAGCACTCATTGAAAATCCAAATTTATTGATGGATTGCCAGCTCTTTTTGCTGAAAGAGTTAGAAAAAGGCTTAGAGGAGATGGACATAGTATCAATTATGAGGATTATACCTATGGTAAATTGATAAGTGCTTGTGTATAGGAAGGATTGTCCTTATGCAATGAGATTAAGTTGAATCAACAGATTAAAAGGCATCGTCTTAATGAAAGACATCAACTAGGAGAATTTTGTGAGCAATTTTCTCTAGATATCCCCAAACATGCTTCTAAGAATAAGAAAGAAAGGCATTCCTCTAAAAAGAGACCATCCATAAGGGATTATAAAGAATGGAAAAGGAAGAGAATGGACAGAAAAGATAGAAGGAATAAAGAAGGGACAAATAATAAGAGATTTTATAAATCTAAGCGTAGATATGATAAGTCAGATACTTGCCACAAATGCGGAACATTTGGTCATTATGCAAAGGATTGCAAAGTCAAGGAAAAGATAAGAAGTGTTGATATAGAGGATAATCTAAAAGATTCTTATGTAAGATTATGCTCTATTCTGAGTCAGAGAAATCAGATTCAGAATATAGTAGTCATGATGAATCATCAACCAGTAAAGATCTCAAAGCTCTTTACCATGAAGATTATACGTCTTCCAAAGAGGATTGCTTACCTTGTCAACAAGGATTGGAATGTGATAAGGAAGGAGAAGAAGATGATCTTTATAAGATTTATTCTCAATTTAAGGAGCTGAGTATCAATGTCATTGATAATGATAAGATTATAGAACTCTTACAAACGGTAAAGGATTCGGAAATAAGAGTTCAAATCATTGATAAAATTAGTAATACTGTATCTACATCTAAAAATCATATTCCAGAGGAGACTCCAACCAAAGATGGTTCATATACCATGGCAGAAGTTAAGAATCTTCTATTTGAAAGAAGAAAGCTCATAAGTTCTCCTACTACGATCAAAGATCTTAAACAAGAAATTGATAATCTCAAAGAAGACATTAGACATCTTAAAGAAAACAATGTCATTATAGAAGTTAGACTTGATAGTTTTGAAACTCAGAAAGATTTGAGTAATAACTCAGCATCTTCTTCTTCATATGAAGGAGAAAGTAATAACCTTGATTTCTTTAAAAACTTAAATTTTGGTCATACCAAAGGGTATTTATTACAAAGCCTAAAAGCTTTTACTTCTCAAAAATTTTATACGAAAATTACTCTTCTTATAAACTATAATTATAAAAAAGAATTTATTATTTTAATTGATAATGCAGTGGATTTAAATTGTATAAAATAAGAACTTATTCCTTCTAGATATTTTCATAAGACTACTCATAGTCTAAGATCAGCAAATGGTAGCAAAATGAATATTGAATTTAAAGTACCTAAAGCTTTTATTTGTAAGGGGAAAAATTGTTCATCAAAGCTTTGTTTTAGTTAAAGATATCACTAATCAAATTATTTTGGGAGTACCTTTCATAAATGATATTTTTCCTCTTACTTATTGGGATAATGAAAGAATTATAGGTACTTGGAATAATAAAACGTTTATATTAAAATTTCTTACTAAACTTTTTACAAGAATGATAAATGAGCTAACCTCAAAAATGATTTTGAAAAACAATCAGATGAGTTTTCTTAAAGGTGAAATTAATAGTATAGAAATTGATAATATTTTGCAACATCCTAAATTACAGGAAAAAATTTCTATTCTACAAAATCAGTTCTCTCTTGATATTTGCGGAGACCATCCAAATATTTTTTGGAATAGAAAAAAACATGTTGTTAGTCTTCCATCTGAGGATGATCTTATTGAGGATATTATTCCCACAAAAGCTAGGCCATGCCAGATGAATTCTGAATATTTGGAGTTATGCAAAAAAGAGATTGAGTCTCTACTTCAAAAAGGCCTTATAAGACATTCAAAGTCTCCATAGTCTTGTACAACTTTTTATGTTAATAAGCACGCTGCACAAGAAAGAGGTGCCCCCAGGTTAGTTATAAATTATAAACAGCTTAATAAAGCATTACGCTAGATCAGGTACCCTATTCCTAATAAAAAAGATTTATTAGATAGAGTTTATGATGCTATTATATTTTCTAAATTTGATTTGAAACCAGGTTATTGGCAGATTCAGATAAGTGACGTAGATAGATTTAAAACAACTTTTAATGTCCCTATGGGTCAATTTGAATGAAACGTCATACCTTTTGGTTTGAAGAATGCTCCATTTGAATTTCAAAAAATTATGAATGTTATTTTTATACCTTATAATAATTTTATAATAGTTACATAGATGATATTCTAGTATTTTCAAAAAATATAGAAACTCATTTTAAACATCTTTAGTTATTTAAAAAAAAAATTATTATACAAAATGGTTTGGTTATATCTGCACCAAAGATGTCATTATTTCAAACTAAGGTTAGATTTTTAGGCCATAATATTGAAAAAGGAAATATTAGTCCCATTAATAGAAGTATTAAATTTGCTTCTAAATATCCTGATGAAATTACTAACAAAACTCAGCTGCAGAGATTCCTTGGAAGTCTTAACTATGTTGCACCTTTTATTCAGCAATTTTATATGACAGGCTTAAAAACAATCCAAAAGCTTGGTCGATTAATCATACTGAAGTTGTTAAGAGTATTAAGACAAAGGTTAAAAACCCTCCATGTCTTACATTGGCAAACCCAAAATGGGAAAAGACAGTTGAAACAGATGCTTCCGATTTGGGGGTGTCCTTACACAATACTGTCCTGATAATAAATGACACTAGATTGCTCAATTTTACTCTGAAAAATGGAACCCAGCTCAGAAAAATTATGCCACAATAGCTAAAGAAATCTTAGCTATTGTGAAAAGTGTGCTAAAATTTCAAGGCAATCTTTATAATCAAAAGTTTGTAATAAAAATTGATTGCCAAGCAGCCAAATTCATGTTTAATAAAGATTGTAAGCATGATGTTTTTAAACAAATGTTTTGCTAGATGGCAAGCTTTATTAGCTCCTTTCAATTTTGAAATTCATTATAAGAAAGGAGAAGATAGTAGTCTCCCTGATTTTCTTATTAGAGAATATATCAACTAACACAAGTCTTATTGTTTTCAGGAAAGCGGTCATCATGGCCCCCTTCAAGGAAAGGAAGAGGATAAGGAATAGGAGGACTAGGAGGTCATATCCTTGCTCAACTTGGAAATAAACAATTAGTCACAGCATCTAGTTCGTCGACAAGTGCAGAAGGTTTAAATATAAACCATCCCATGTGTAAAGAATTTATGGATTATCCAAACAAAGTCAGGATAATACTCTTCCAACTTACTCCACAATACTGGTGGATGAAGAAAATACAGAGGTATTTGACTTAAATGAGAAAACAGAAGTTATACTTCTCTTATATAACAATGATTTAAAATGGGAATATGATCCTTGACAATTAATGAATAGGTATTTAGATTCAGTGTGTTATACTACTACTGCATATAAATACAGAATGCATTATGAGATGATACTTGTAACACCCCTAAATGCTTACAAGAGTCTCATGGTGATTTACCGTTGCTTAAATACTTCAATATGGTTTATTCACATTTTGGGAACTTTAAAGTTGTGAAAAATTTCTAACTTGCTTAATATAAAGTGTATCGTAATGGATGGATTTGTGTTGGGGTATATACATAATATTCTATCCTAATTATAGGTAATTAAATGGGGTTGAGGCATATACATATAAATATGTAAATATGCATTTTTGGGCAGCACAAAAGGATAAAAATATAAAGTATGGTTGGCAGCACCTTGGCCAGCCAAGTGTCCCAAGTGATAAGCATCACTTGTTGACTATATAGTCCACTTCTCTTTGAATAATTTCGTGGGAATGGAAGATTAAAACCCTTAGAAACTAGCTTATCATCTGTTCTTCAAAAATCACAAGAAAAAAACCTTGCACTTTTGGCTGGAATCAAGGAGACAAACTACCTTGTTGGTAAGTGCTGAAATCTGTTTCCGAGCTGGGTAGTGTTTGGTAAATTGTGTATATCTTGTGATCTGGAACTCCGTTTTGTATATCTTGTGATCTGAAACTCCGTTTTGGGTGAATAAATATGTTTTGGAAAGCTGATTCATGTATCTACAACTCTTATGTTTAAGTGAAAGTCTGATTTAGCTGTTATAGATGTGAAAACTGGGACGCAACACAGGACAAGTTCTGTCCAGATTTCTCTGTTGTTGTAGCTGAGTAGGTTGTGTTACGTTTAGAATATCTCATTCTGTATAACTCCGTTTTGGGTGAATAAATATGTTTTGGAAATTTGATTCATGTATCTACAACTCTTATGTTTATGTTAAAGTCTAATCTAGCTGTTATGCATGGGAAATATGGGACGCAACACAGGACAAGTGTTGTCGGATTTCGGGTTTAGAATTCCGGTAGGAACCACTGTTAGTGTATTGATGATATCTTTTTGTACAAAATGTATTTTTCAGTGATTCTTGTTGCGTTGCAATCTTAAGAGATGTATCTACAACTTTAATGAAGGTTACAAAATCTATTTTTGCTGATTTACTGTTCAAATTTAAGTTGCAACATGGGGTACTAAATTGGCCAGAATCACTGTTTTGAAAACAGAATTGTGTCTGTATGGGCTGAGCTTACTTATGATGATAATCCTATTTTATTTTAATATTATTGAGATATTAGAAATTAAAGAAGTTGTTTAATTGCATTTTTAAGGTTGTATAGACTTGTGAACAAGTTGAGGAACTTGATACGTTGGTTGGTCTCCGATTTGAGCTTGCGAAGTTTATTGGATTATTGCTACGCTAAAGTATTGAGGTTTGTGTATAAACTTGTACTTGAACTCTTGTGATGGCTGGTATAAATGAAATTTGATCTTGATACCTCAGCTACCTCTTGTTACTTTGCATTGTCATGTTGGTATGATGCTTGTGTAACTCGCCCACTTGTACGGATTGTTTGATCACTTAGCACTCTTGTTGGGACTATGTCCTTCTTGTGGCTGCGGCTTTGTCACTATTGGTAGGCCTCTTGATTCAGATCATTTGCCATCTTGACTCTGGATTTGTAGTTCGTCTTAGGAATGGAAGTTATCCATTTTAAGTATGAACTAGAAAACCATTTTTAATATGGTTCTTGGTCTTCTTGATACAGGGCTTCGGTCCTTCAGGGCAACGACCCTTCTTGATACATGCTTGTGTCGGGTGTGACGACATGAAGTATATATATTGGGAGAGCCTTGCTATTGAAATTCTTGGAAAATGGTGCTATGAGCTTCTTGACATTTGTATCTTTGAATATAGAACTTGATACTTGTTATCTATTGTTACTTGATTTATTTATTATGTTTCAAGTATGATGCTCATTGACATGGAAAAGGTGGCTTGATGAATATTGAGGATTTCGACCCTATAGTTTTTACACCACTAAGCTTTATGCTTAGCGATAGTTGTTTCTATTGTAGGGGCTGATCGAGAGGAGTGATGAAGATGGCCATGGACGATGGAAATTTTGAGAACCTTAAAGAAGATCACATTTGCATATAGGCATATATATTTGTATAAATGTTGGTACTTATAACCGATCTATGTGATGTATATTTGCATTCGATGTTGAAGCCTAACCATATCATGTCCATGGGTTGTAATATAAGCATGGCTATATGTTTGGTTTATTTGGGGTGTGTACACCCAAGCTTGTAATATGTTACATGTGCTACTTGTTGTAATGATTGTATAAAGCATGAACCCAACTAGTTTGGGTACTCGGAAGTGGATAGTATTTATTACCATTGCTTAATTGCATGAGGAAAAAAAATGATATATATATATCTTGTAATTTATGTGCATACGTTAAATGGAAAGGGGTTGCTACAATACTCTCGGCAACAGAGTCAGGAGAACTTCAACATTTCTACCCTGCTAATGTGAAGAAAGTTTATAATTTCTCAAAAATTATTATAAAAAGAATTCTTTTTCCAGAAGAATGGGGAATGAGTCCATTAGAAGAGAAGGATTATACTCATCCTGATCAAAATATTGCAGTGAAATACAATTATTGGGATTATGTTGATAGCTTTAATAAAGCTTTGCTATATAAGAATGCTAATAGGAAGCATTCATGGTTTATAAAAATATGTCCAAATGTTTTTAAGCTGTCAATTCCTAATTGGTTTTGCAAATTGTGGATGTTATATGGTCCCTCCATAAAAATTTTACCAGACCAATATAAGCAATTATATTTGGAATGGTTAGACATATCCCCAAAACTTATAAGTATGGAGCAAGAAAATATCTTCTTTGAAGGGATGTCTGTAATGTTCTTTTTCATAGAATCCTCAATTTCATAGATTATGAAATGGAATGTAGAAGTCAATAATACTTCTAAAGGATTTTCTTGTTTACAAAGAACTTTTTATACAAAATTTTGGAGTAAATTAATACATAAAGATCTTGATAGAAAGGTTCATGGCTAAGAAATCTTGGACCTTATAAATGGAACAATTAATAAATACCATATCCCGAAAATATCCAGACCTCAAGAAGATGTTCTTAGTCTATTTAAACAAATTACAAGAAAACTTCAAATGAAGAAAGATATGATATCCAAATAAGAGATCATAGCTTTATACATGGAAGAAGCTAAGAAATATTTAATAAGAAATCTTGATATAGAGATTGGAGATGATATTTCTATGACATCAGTGAGTCATACCAATCAAGATGATGATACATGTTTGGTGGGAGAAGCCCAAAGTGATCATAGTATAGAGGAAATTGATATTGAATCCCTTTTCAAAAAATTCCAAGAGCAAGTGAAGGAATCCTCCGACAAGTCCACATGTAAAGGCACAGAAAAGGTGTAACGATAGTGAGAAGATAAATTCCACGAAGTAATAAGACAAGGAAACTTTCATAAAAGTATTACTTTTTATAAAAGATAGTGGTCACTAAAAGTTATGTCGGTCACATGTAGTAGGTGTGAAGGCCACACTAGTTTGTCGGTCTTATCTCTTTGTTATTAGCCATTGTAAAGATTGTGAGCCATCTTTTCATTCTTTATGTTGGAGTTTCCCTCTATAAAAGAGGAGGTATGTTGTAGTAGGAAGGCAGGTTATAGAACCCCCTTCTCTTTCTTTCTCTAAAAAAATTCTACATCGCTTGTAATATTTTCTAAGTTTGAATAAAAGTTTGCAATTTGGTTTGATTAAAGAAGATTTTGGAGTTCCTCTACAGGTAATTTACTTTTATTTATTTCTTCTTAGAGTTGACCTAAATGATAGGCTAATTTGTTTGTGTTGAGCTATATCATACTAGATTATTATAATTAAGTGGCATTGTGTCTATTAAAAAATGGTTTGAACAGTGAGAACTAAGGCCTAATTTAAGCAATTAAGGCATGTTTATGAAAAGCTGTCAAGAGATCCGTTGGATTACCCTGTGATGAGGGCGGACCCGAAAAAATTCGTTGGATTACCCTAAGGGCGGACCCGGATAGGTGAAGCTTTCATATTGTTGAAATTGCTTATATTTGTAAAAGAACCTTATAGTATGCTGGACGATCCTTTTGAAGATGTTTAATCTGTTGATTCAACTTAATCTCATTACATAAGGATAATCCTTTCTGTACGCTAGTACTTATCAATTTACCATAGGTATAATACTCATAATTGATACAGTGTCCATTTCCTCTAAGCGTTTTTCTAACTCTTTCAGTAAAAAGAGCTAGAAATCCATCAATAAATTTGGATTTCCAATGAGTGCTATTACATTCCGGCAATTCCATGACTCTAAGGAAAACTTTATAAAATCTAAAAGATGTTAGAGTCTTACACCTCAAATTATGGAGTAATGTTCTGATGGTTTCACTATTATCTGATCATCTTCCTGAAAAATGTTTTACAATATTTAGAACCATAGTATAAATTGCATTTTGAGTCATTCCTTGATCCTCTTGCTTAACTACTAAAAAGATCTTATCCCTTTGATCCTGATTGAGATAGTTATCCCACCAACCTTTTAACTGTCCTGTAAACCCTACTGTTCTCATGTCAGCAATAGTTTTATCACTATTCTTATTCATCTTACAAATAGTATTGTACATGAGAATTTGATGTACCGTTGTATAAATCTGTCTATCTGTGTAACCATCTATGTTCCATTCATAGATTTCTTTCCCATTATAACTATTAGTTATAATATGTTCATGTTCTTCTAAAAAATCATATTGGGGAGTAGGTCTGGGATAGTAGTACATCCTTTGAACAGGTTTCCTTGCATATTTTTCTAATATTTTATTAATCTCATCAGGAAAATCCTTGTTACCACCATTATTTTCTCCTACTGAAAGATTATTAATCTTTAGAGGCTTAAGGTTATTATCTTCGAAGATCTTTTCTAGGAAATTTTCTAAATTAGAAAAATCCTTTAACTTGAAATCTTCAATTTTAGGTGGAGGTTGAATGCTAGGTTGAGCAACCATACTTTTGCCTTTCTTATCAAGACTTAATTGAGATAAAAGTATATCAACTTTATCAAGAAGAAAGACAATATGATCTCCTAACATCCTCATATAAATATTTGAATAATTATGTTGCTTTATCATGATATTAATATGCTGAGTAGTAACTAAAGCAGTATTATCTTCCAATAATTTTGAGAAAGCATTAAAATGCACAATCTTATCATCTTTATTAATTTGAAAAGATTGTAATGGAGGAAAAACTGATTTAGTAATTTCACCATTACTCAAAGTAAAATCCCTTTCTAACATAGAAATATAATTATAAACATGTTTACCCATAAATCAAGATTCAAAAGCAATTAAAACATTTTTTTGACTCAATAAGGTCTTTATAAATTCTTCTTGAAAATGAATTTGTTTTGTTTTATTAAAACTTTTGAAAAATCATTTTCTAAACGGTTTCCATCTTGATTCTTAAACTCTTTAGAAATCTTTTCTCTAGCCAGTGATCCTGGACTAAAATCAATTAGTTTTTCAGACATCATAAAATAGTTTATGTAGATAACCCATCTAGAAAGTTCATTTCATATTCAGTTATATCTAAATCTGAGTTAGGTCTAGCAATATTATCTTTATTTATTTTTATACTATCACATCTATAACTTTCTCTAATTTGAGAAGTAGATGCTCTAGAAGGAACCTGCACAATATAATCCAGGGGAGATCTATAAGAAGAATTAGATATAGTAATTATAGAAGATAAGCTACTATTATTAATTCTATTATTTGACATGGAATCAAAAAATTTTATTTTAACAATTTCATAATTCAACTGTTGAATTTCTGAAATCTCCTCATTAATATTATTTTTTGGAAGAGTTGCTCCCTCAATGACCCATTCTTCTGGAAAATCAATTTCTTCCCACTTAATAGGCCTTCTAGTAACTACTTTGGATTTACCAAAATTAGTTTATATTAAAATGGATTCATTTTTGAAATCAATAACTTTGCACATAGGATTCAAAGTATGCAACATTTCATAATAAATTCTATAACAAATACAAACTTCAGTGCCACGCATATAATATAACCATGAAGTTTTACATTTAACATAAGGGAACTAAGAGAATTCGCATCCTATATTGATATCTACAAATTAGGATAAGCATTAAAATAAATTGGTCCATAAGCTAGACTAGTTTGAATAGTCCCTATAAGAGATTTCTTCCAATTCTGGTTTCTACCGTCTCTTAAAGCTGCTATAAAACTTTCAAGTAGACCACATGAAGTTTGGGGCTTAAATGCCACCTGAACTAAGTCAATATGCATATATCTATAAACATCCCTATAAGGGGCAAGATCATTTTCAGATATAAGTTTAAAAGTCTAATGATCACTATCAATAGTAATAGTTTCTTCGGTAGTTTTAACCACCTATTTGAGACCAAGTTTCTCAAAAGTTTCCATTTGATATATAATTCTAAGAGATATCTTAGGAATAGTTCATTTATTAAGCAAATCAAGATGTTGAGGTATATCATATTCATTTTTTCTACTGTTTTTAACAATAGATTTCTTTTTTATGATATTCATTGAAATAATGTGTTGAACTATATCACCTATAATTACTATAATTCCAAGGCTTTGACACCATATTCAAAAGGATCATCCAGACATTTTCTAAAAATGCTTAATGTAAATAATAAGTTCCAATAAAACATCTGACAAAATACTGAACAACTGTCTAAATCTATCTATCAAAGAAGCCTCTAAAATACCAATATAAGGGGTGGAACAAGACCCACAACACCTCAAAAAACAAATACTAAACCAAAACAAATCAACTATAGTCCTCCTGAAGCAAGGAAGCCCACCAAAATCTGTTAGAAAGTGGAGTGATCTCAACGGAGTGTATGTTGATGATCCTGAATACTTATATCTGTATCATGAGATGATGCAGGTTGAATGACATCAGTAATTGAATGTATGGTATGTATATGGATGAATAAAACAATAACCCAACGGATGACTGAATATAACTCGAGCGAAACGAGATATGAACAACTAGTGAAAAACATTTGTACTTTACAATAAGATATGCAATAAAAGTAATATCAAAATAACAAAATTTACTATGTTGGGGAGCATCTCTAACCGAAAACCATTACTATGAGTCTAGCGATGATACAACGTTCCACCTACATTACCAGGGCCATCCTATACTTTATTGGGGTATAGGACACTAACTATAACTATGGATCCATCCAATATGCCTTCTTGAGGTAGTGAAGAGTCACCTGAAAGTCGGTACAATCTTATCCTAAGTTGTCTAGGTAGTTTATGGGACTTTAAGTTAAAATGAACTCTTACCCAATTTGGTGCTTGATACTCTTACGACTCAAAACATAACCTAGGCGTAAGATGACGTATAGAACCCTGAAAGGTTCTACACAAGTCACTTAGCATACATTATATAAGATAATAGAAATAAATATTTCAAAATACAGACTTATATCATAAAAGAGTCTGACAAAGTGAATATCTTACATAAGTCTCAACAAGACATCTACTAATCAAAAGAAGTAGTTGGGACGTAACTCATACACCACATAAAAATATCTGAAAATTGTAACAAAATAAAGCTATAAAAGTGTCTCGGTCCTCGGATGATGAGGACTCACCAATCTCAAGTGCCAAAGGGATCAACTAGCCATGAGTGTGAGAGATAGGATCATTGAATCTTATAATAGTGAAACAGTATAGGCACAAGTATGTATTATTACATGAAATGTACTAAGTATGATAGAAATGCATAAGAGTTATGAAATCATACTAAAAAGGACTTTAAATGACATGCACTGATCAAGCTAAATCATAAGATAAAATGGTTAGAAATCATAAGTCATAATCACGGTCAATGCAAGCTTAACATCTTTAAAACACTTGTGAGATACTTGAAAAGTAACCTTAGTTCATAGTTGTGGGAATTTTACCATTTAACCGACATAAACCACGTGAGATAACATGGAATTCATTGTCTATCCCACACCAAAAAGAGATGTCATTACTTACCAAGGTAAGAACCATGAATCTGAGCTAAAGTGGATCCACTAGCTAGTGTCTATCTGAGACAAATCCTATGATGACACATAGTTATGAGACTAGGAGATTACTACTAGAGACCTGACCACTACTAACGAGAGAACCTCAATGTCAATTTACTCTCAGTGCTTAGCAAAATCCCACGGAATAGTCGTTAATCATATTCATTTCATCATCCATGTAAATGCACAATTAAGCAACCAATCCAAGCTACATTCATATAGAATACCTCTTTAACTTGATTCAACTTAAGTGAAAAAACCTTTCAACCTTATGAGTCCTTATGTGAGAAAACTTTTCACAATCATGTTCTTAGTACTAAGTGAGAAACACTTTCACAACAATATTGATACTTTACTCTCAAAGCATCCTCAAATCATTTGCATCAACTTCATAAAAATATGCATATATTCATAAATTCATTTTTCATAGTTCATAAGATTCATCATGTGTTCATAGTCTAAAATCATGGATCATGTATGAGTTCATATGAATTCAACTTGAAATCATATAATTACTTGACTTCATGCATTAAAAGGTAGAAAACAATCAATTGAATTATAATTGAAAAGAACCCATGAAGATTGAATAAAACCAACTTTGAATTGAGAATCTAATCTGCAAAATTGAGAGATCTTTGAAGAATCTTATGGAGGAAAGGACTCCATATGTGAATAATAACATACCTTAGTAATAAAGTCCCAATATCTATGGTGAATTGAGAATCTTTAGGTGAAACCCTGACTTTTTCTTCCTTAGCTTTTAAGAGGATTTTGGGGATGAACTTGGAGGGAATTTAGAATTTAGGTGAATGATTTAGAATGGGTAGATTTAAGACTTAATTTACTTATATAGGACTTAGAATATAGGTTAAAACGGAATATCTTGGGTGCCAAACACGTAGGGCAAATACTAAAATAGCCCTAACTTAAAAATTGATTTGGGGAGGGGGGGGGGGGGGGGGGGGCTATATGGACCCTTAAATAAACCGTTGAGGGCTTGATACTCCATTTAGGGAACCATCCAGGTGGCCACATCTTAAGGATGACTTAAACAGTTGATCCACCTTCCCTAAACGGGCTGTACAAGGCTCCACTAGCCATTTAGGGAACCGTCTAGGTGGCCCCTTTTCCTAGTAGCCCTAAACGGTCAAGCAACTAAGCCTAAATGGCTAATGAACCCCTAAACTGGTTGTTTAGGCTTCCTTTGGCCCATGGACTTGTCCTTTAACCCATCATAACCTTTTTCAAAGTCCAAGGTGTTATAGATACTACTTTCAAAATAATCAGTATCAATAATGCTCAATAGCCCTTTTTAGGAAAGGGACCGTTACTTTACTTTACTTTACTCAAACATTTTTTATAAAATCAATTATGCTCTTTTCCTCTCAATTACCCGATAGTACATATGAAACCATTTATTTCCTTTCAAAACCTTTTTCAAATCATGCATTTACAATATTCATGGACTCACTTTTCAAGTCTGAAAGCAATGTATAGGAAAACTTGTATAGGAGTCTTTGACTTTAATAAATAGGGTTCGTGTAATAATAAAAGTATGAACAACAATTTAAGAATCAACAAACATAATAGCAATCAAAATCTCAATAATCAAGATATTAGAATTCAAAATAAGATATACAAACCAAATTCAGATTTCAAGAATTGTGGGCAAAACCCTAAACATAACTGTTTACTGATTGAATTTAGATGTAAGGTGTGTGGATGAACTTAGTCCATCACTATGAGTAGCCTTACATACCTCAAAGAACAAAGTACATTGGAAACTAGAAGAACGCTTGAAAAACCCTAGCTTTGTCCTCTTGGATCATTGCTTTAAGCCTTAGTAGTGAGTATGGGACTGTTATAGTCGAATGGTACTAACAAGGAACTTCATTACGTGTAAAAACGTTGAGTTTTAAGCTTGAAGGGGTGAGAAAAGATTGAAATACCCTTTATTAAAACTATCCAATGGCTTCTATAGATTAGACCTACAGATCGTAGGAACTTCTATGGTCCATCCTGTCCAATCATAAAACAAACTACTGGAGATCAACTTCTGAAAAACTTCTGATGGCACCCTTCCTATGGATCATTAGACTTTCTATGGTATGTAGGACCCTCTCGTAGAACCCATGCATAAAAATTACTAACACTGGAATCATTTCTGTGAACATGTTCTACGATCTACCAAACTTTCTACAACCCGTAGGTCCTCTTGTAGATCCAAAGTCCTTCAAAAAATTTCTAAGTCTAAAATCCTTCTATGAGCACTTCTTACGACTCGTAGAAGTTTCTATGGTCCATCCTGTCGAATCGTAGACACTCATATGAGACTTGACATTTTTGCAAAACTCATTCCAAGTGCTACAACTACTATTCTATGGTCTATAGATAGGTTTGTGGGAACCTGTACCAGCAACTTTTCAACTTCGAAGGTAGATTATGGATACGGGGTGTTACAATCACAGAGCAAAGTACTATGATGAAATAACTATGTTTACATATCAATGTTTAAGTCTTTTTTCGATGAGTGACAAAGTAATCGAAGAATCAAGTTCACTTATTAAACACAAACAAATTCAGGAAAGAAAATCATCTCCCAATACAAGGACGCTACTAAGGAAAGAATTTGTGAAGGAAAAGAAATTCCTCAAAGACTCTTATTAAAGAAGCACAGTCGTGTATGATCTTTAAGTAACAAAGCTAGGTTGGTAGAAATAACCAAATCACTTCCTACATATATAAAGACCTCTTGGAGTCTATATTGAGGCAGATATTTCAGAGTGTAAAATAAAGGATTTTCATACAACAGCAGTCTAGCGGTGAAGGAGTTTGTTGAAGTAGAAGTGAGAGAAGACGAACTAGTTGATTAGGTTATTTCCATCTAGTTCGAGTCTATAAAAGTATTGTTGTTAAGTCATAATAACTCCTATTATTGTTTGAAAGTGTGTTTTGTGAGAAATATTTTCATAGAAGAGAGTTTATCTTCTTTGAATGCAAAATAGCAATTAGAGCTAACTATTGAATTGAGGTACTACAATTAGTCCCTTAGATTATAGAGTTGTAATATAAAACCGTTCTTTGAAGTTTAGTGGAGTTGGTTGAAAAGCCTACACATTGTAGTGGGCTAAGACAAGTATGCCAAAAAATGACAGTGCAAATTGAAAAGAAATAGACATCAAAGGCGATGTCCACTCCCACCGGTGATTCACTAAGTGGGTTCGGCAGACTAGGGCAAGCCCGTCGAATGTGACGATACCTAAGGGCACATATATGCTAAAAAAGGCAGACTGGTTCTTATTTGGTGATTTACTTAACCTTTTTGGCGAGCTAAGACAAGCCCGTCGAAAAGGAAGTGTTCTGCCCAGTGCTTAACTTTTACAGCTAAATCCAGCATACACAACAAACACGAGTTCCCCAATATCATTACAACCTACCTATATTCTTATCTACTCATAAGTACTCAGACATCCACCAGATATTACTAAGTATTGCTTGAATTGATGAATTGTCCTTAAGAAAGTAGTCACCCTGTCTATCATTGGGCAAAATCAAGCAATTTGGGTCAACACTGGGTTAATCAGACTCCACCCACATCAAATTAGGTTTCGATCCAACATTTATATCAGCTCAATTTCACAAACTAACCAACACAATCAAGATTATCATTCTACATGCACACATTCAAATAATTCACGAAAATAGTTCAATAAAGCACAATAGAAAGATACTTGACGAATTCTAACAATCAATATCAACTAATGGCTTCAAGCCTACACCCATATTGCAATTTAAAGCTCAAAATTCTCAAATAAAAATCTAAAACCAACCCTATTAAGAAGCACAAGTCAAAAATAACAAGGAAATGGGGGTTGAGATCACAGTGAATGCCAGCAATCACACTCCTCAAACTTCAAATCACACACTCACGACTCACAAACACTCAAGTGATGCAATGTAGATAAATGAGAGGAAAATAATTGAAGATATCAAAGGGTTTAAAGTTTAATTTTCAAAAGACCCTTGACCTTTCTAGATCATGTAAGATCCTGTATGAACAAAACACCAAACCTGAAGGCTGAGTCGGTGGACACGATAGAGTCCACATAATGCACTTCAGTGGATCACCTTTTAGAGCTCTGATCGCCGAAATTGATAGTACCCTTTTCAACGCGTTCAAGCACAGAAGGCGGACAAGAATAAGTTTGCCAACACCTTCGGCATATCATCGTTTAGGCCTTGGCATTGCCTAATGTTCCCATTTTCAACCTTTCAACTTCTTCTTAACCTGCACTCTAATCACAACGCATGTTATTGAAAGTAATAAAAATAAAGGTAAAGACTTGGGTTGCCTCCCAAGAAGTGTCTTATTTAACGTCGTGGCACGACATAGTTCTGAACTTCTCAACATTCATTCTTTGAATTTATGATGGTGTCACTAGGCAACATTACCTTTTGCCTTAGATTGAGATGAGTGGAGATTTGGAACCATTGGGTCCCTAGTTTCTTGATAGACACCAAATGAGAAGTCACAATTTGGAATAAAGTGGAGAAGTCATTTTTCAATTTCTTCAATACTTTTTCGGGCCAGCAACTTTGTTAAAGATCCATGTAAGCATTTCCTCGGTTCGATTTCCTTCTAGCCTAGCTAGGTCTTTTGGTCATGGATGATCATGGGAAGGTACATACCTATCTTTGTTAGCCTCCCTATCTTTCTAACTTCCACCTTGCCAATCTTTCCAACCACTATCTCTATCCTTGTTCCAACCTTGGTTCCCACCTTATCATTGATAATTGGTGTGAGAACCCCCTATTTGATTTCTCAAATATTGAACTTCTTCATTTCTTAGTGCCTCAAACTTGGCATCATCCGGGCACTGCCCACTATTGGTTCTAACCTCATTTACCGACTTAAGTCCACCTCCCATGACATATTTAGACAACAAATTGAGTTGGGTCATCATTTTGGCCATATTTTCATCTCGTTCATTATCCTTCTCAATTTGTTTTTTACCCAAACTCAATTGTAGAGTAGACACTTAGTCTTCTTTAGTGTGCCATGCTCGGTTAACTTTGGTCATATTATCTAGCAACAAAGTAGCCACATCATACGGTTGTTTCATTAATCCACCTTGGACCAACTGATCATCCACACATTTATTAAGTGAATCAAGGCTCTAATAGAAATATTGCAGTATCAACGCCATGCATCTAATATTGCAAAAGAATTTTCTTGAACCTCAACCAAGTCTCATGTAGAGGTTCACCTCGATTACGTTTGAAATTTTAGATATGGGTTCGAAGTTTAACCATATTTGAGGGTGGAAAGGATCTTTCCAAAAAGGCATCATTCAACTGTTCCCACGAAGTGATAGAATCATTTGGCAATTCTGCCAACCATCGTGTAGCTTCGCATATTAAAGAGAACAAGAATAACCTTAACCTTACGGACTCTTGAGAGATATTCTTGAACACAAATGATCCACATACCTGATACCTCTATGAAATTCCTAAGGTGTTCATGGGTATCCTCATGAACTACACCCCCAAAATTTCCTTTCGATTGGAGCTATTGTAGCATTGTTCTGGTTATGTAAAACACAGCCCTCCGAACTTTGGAAGGTATCCAGATAACTCCCGTGGTTTGAAAATATTCATATACATATCATTCAAATCACCCATGTTGTCGTTTTGACCATAGTGACTATCATTATCACTACCATGGTCACTCATTGTATAAGACCTATAGATTAGCCAACAATAACAACACAAAACAACAATCTACTACAAATTAAAAACATTAAAATCTAATTTCTCAATTAGAATTCTCTACCACCATTCCCTGACAGCGGCGCCATTTTTTAAAATGTTCAATTGTCCTCCTTAAAACCAATTAAAAGGGACAACGATCATAGTCAATAAAAATTCAACGAAGAGTCGCGATCAAATCCCACAAAGAATGGCATATCATAAAGTTTCTATCAAGAAATTTGGATTGTAAAATTGCTCATATTTATTAGTAATAACAAGTGGGTGGATGACATCACCAATTTAATAAAATTCTTTGGTTATCAATTGTCACGATTAAACTAGAATTTCCAAGAATTTAAGAGTTAGCGGGGATTAGAAATCAATGTCACATAGGGGTAATTGTGTTGCTCTAGAATAATGAACATTCATGAATAGGCTAGGTCATCTTCAATAACGTATATCATCTTTCAATCTCTAAGCATATATGCATACAATCTCCTTTCGGTCTCATGTAAATGCCAGTTTAAACAACCCAATACCTTACTCTATTCTCTATTTCGATGTGGAAATAGGGAAAATAGATCTTACTCATAACCTCTATTTTCAACCAAGTTACATACATAAAACCTAAATTGCTAGTATTGGACTAATAACCCACTTCAATCAATCTCTTTCGAGCATCAACCTGAGATCAAAAGTAGGAATTAAGTTTGAAACCTTGACTCATAAATTAACCCCATGCTAATTATCCCAAATTCATATATGAATAAAAGCAAAGCAGAGCATAACACAACACTACATTAAATCAACACCCAATCACATAATTGCACCCCTAGATCTTGGGGTTTTAGCCACCCATCACAAAAAGCAAAGAAAATATATCTTCCATGAAAAAAGCCATGGGTAACCTGAAATTAAGAAATTACAAGTACACTCACTTTGGATTCAACTTCAATTTATCAAATTCAATAGCAAAGTTGAAAAACCCCAAATGCTAGAAAGTGTTCTTCACAAAGGTAAAGTGTTCTCTCTCAAAACTCAAATATTTCTCACTCTCTCTAAAATTCAGAACTCTCTAATTTCTCTCTCCTTTTGGCTATTTATAATTTCTCAAAAATTTGCCAAAAACCCAATGCGTGTCTCATTTGGCGACATTAGTCGGGCTCGCCGAGATCATTCAATAAATCACCTTTTGTGCTTCAGCTCACCTGTTTATGCTGTAGGCTTCAGGTGTTTGAACCTCAGTCGGTGAATTCGTTTGAATTAGCCTTTCACATTCGGTGAATCACCGAGTACCACCTTTGTTCGCCTTTCGAGCAGTTAATTTTCTCCTTGTACTGTCATTTTCGGAGACGATTAGCAAGGTTGGCTTTCTCATTCAGCATATCGCCTTCTCTGCTGAAGTTCGCCAACCTATTTCGATAGACACAAGTGATATGCACTGTCATTGTGGATTAGGTCAAGATCATAAGGCGATCCACTTTTTCTCATTTGGTAATCAACAATGTGTAGTTTGCACTTCTTTTTGCGTTTTTGGTCATTCTTTCAAACATCAATCTTTGCCTTGTCCATTTTCTTTTATAGCTGCAAATCATCAGCATTTCATTAGAATAAGACAAAGTTAGGCATTAAGGATACTAATTGTTGAGCTAAAAACACGTCAAATGAGTTCAAATGTACCACTCATCAATCCACAAGTGATCCCAAGCTAACCTCATGACATGGCATGACACTAAGATTAGAATTCTAATCAATGATAGAAGAAAACTGAATGCAAAAGCTAATTGAATTGTCTAACAACTCAATAGACAAAATATTTGAGTATATATAAGTGGAACTCTAAATTGACTGTTTGAAAAGCCTCTACTAATATGAGTTGCTAGGAGAAGCCCCTAGCTAAATCTGAAGTCTAAAAATTGAAAGTAAATGACTAACCGAACATAAGGGATTGTCCTCGGAGAGATGAAGACTCACTAAACATTATTGTTAGTTGATCAGAGATAGTATTAACCGAGGACCAGATATTGAACCTTTGAACCTATATTATCAAACACTCGAGGTTGAAAGTATGTGGTATGTACGTTGAATGTACTGAGTATGAGAAATATGCATAATAACATGATAATTGAATGTGATAAATCTGGAACTAGCTCTTCTATAGTTCATTGTCATAAACACTGACATTCCTTATTTAAGGCATGTTTAATATCTGATTTTTGATTTGCTAGTTATGCATGTTAATCATCAAAACTTCATATTATTAGCCAAGTACATAGCTCTCTTGCGCCTGGCTCTCCCTAGCATGAGCTCTTAGCTCAAAAAAAGTTGTTGGAAACCCAAACAAGTGAAGAGCATAGGGTTTAAGCTCACAAGAATTTTGCAATGAAAATCATAGCAAATTCCTTGTAGTAATTATTCTTGAATATGTTTAGTTGTTTCCTTAGCGAATGTTAATGGAGTTACCGTTGGATTTAGTTGAATGTTATCATCTTCTTTTGTTTGGTGAGGCTACAAACTAAACACTACTTATCCGTTTTTTTACCAGCAAATGTCTAACTGATGAATTTTGTCGGTTTTTTAAAATAAAAATTACAAAATTATGAACAAACTGACGAAAAATCGACTTAAGTCATCAATGAGTTAATATTTACACCTAGAAAATCGATGGAACCACTCAAATATCTTATAAATTAAAAATATTTTAATAAACGAATTATAATCCAAAAATATTTTAACTAAAGAAAACGGATGCATGCGATCAACTTATTTAAATCTAATATTTTTCTGCTTAGCATGATCAATGGGGTCCGTCGATATTTTGTTTTTTGTATGGAGTAAGATAAAATTGTGTTTTTTTTGTAAGTTTCCATTGCCAACGATTTCTCTCGGTATTAAGCGATGGTGTCCGTAGTTGCCTCCCAAAATAAATATTATCGAAAGTAGTTAATTCATCTATTTTTTGGATATTTTTTATAATTGAATGTCTGTTAATTTTTCCATCGATAATTTCTTCATTTTTAGTAGTGAGGGGCGTTGACCAAATCAAAATGGCAGAGTCTATCAGTTGAAGTCTTTCAAAGTGTAGATGAGATGCACGAGCTACATTTAACAAGAATTGTTTAAGTCATTCAACATTAGAATTATATTGCATCAGGCATGGAGCTGTCAATATGGGTTTTGGCTCACCCCATCCAGGCCAATCCATACAGACTTTGAAATTTGACGGGCTAAATAGGGCTGTTCCTTTTTTTTTTAGGTTAGAAAACGGTCAGCCCAAGCCACAAGTATATGGGCTATGGGCAATGCTGGGCCAGTCCACTTTTTTAAAAAAGTATATTTTTTAAATCAAATTATAATTTAAAAATATTATCATAAATATCGACACGACAATATTTCATAGTGTTAGTGTTACTTGCTAATCAAATCCACAAATAAAATTATATTTATAATATTTATTAAGTTTGGTTTCAAGTTAAAGTATAAATTGCTAAATAAAAATATTAACTTAATTGTTTTTCAATGACCATAATAAAACACAAAAAATATAACAATATTTCATAAGCTACGACGTACATAGTGATTCCCTAGAAATTTTAGGGAATTTTTATTTATGTAGTACATATTTTATAAACATAATTTGTATTTGAATATTAATATTTAAAACTTAAAATAGATTTTGAGTTTGGACTCTTGTTTTTTTTTAGTAGAGCAACTTTCACATATAACAAATATAAAAATCATATTTGTATGTTATAGTTATAGTTTGCATAATTGCGCTCCATAGCAAACATAAATATGTATATTTCGCTATGCATATACAAAAGAAAGTCGTTTTATAATCTGTTTTTGTTTCGGTATACATATACAAAATATCAATTGTATAATCTGTGTTTGTATAAAGCGAGAAAGAGAGAAATACAAAAGAAAACTGGGCAGGAAAAGATCGTATTTGTATAATCATAAGTGTATAGGACGAAAATATATGCATTTGTATTTGTATATATAATTTTCTCTCGCTTTATACATGCACAAACACAATGTATACGTTTGTGTTTGTATCAAGTGAGAGAGACGAGTGAGAGTGGCGAGTGACATTTGGGAGAGGGGAACGAAAATATATGTATATATACAATTTTCTCTCGCTTTATACAAACATAATCACATTTTATACATTTGTGTATGTATAAAAGCGAGAGAGGCGAGGGAGACTGCCAGCGAGAACGAGAGTGGCGAGCGAGATTCACCAGGAGAGAGGCGAAATAGCAATAGTTTGCTATGGGGTACAATTAAATCAAACTATGGTTATAACATTTAATTTGAATTAATAGTTTGCTATTATATACAATTTTTCCTTTTTAGTACTCTATTTTATTTTTATTTTTTAATTAATTTTTATTTGACCCACAAGTTGATCCAACCCATATTTCTCAAGCCTCAGAAATCAGCAGACTTATTTAGACCGGGTTACAAAACTCTTTTCTTAAATGGGCTTCAAAAATCGTAGCCCAGCCCTATAAAATCACAGGTAAGACCAGGCCGACCCAACAATCCTAGCCAATAATGATGGCACTACAGGCAAGTGAGAAGGATAGTTGTCGTCTGTGGTCTGTGATAATGTTTCCTTGCGTAATTATTTCAATCTCAATTGTTGATAACTTGATATAGTACTCCCAATTGACGCATAAATTATGTTTTGAAATCTACGAGCCATTGGTGACTTCAAAATGTATTTGTATTTGACCTTTTTATTTAAGTGGTGGAGATGTAATTTGATTTGTATTTCTTATATCATATTGCACTATTCAAGCTATTTTCAACACTTGTTTCACTTCATTGGTAAATAATTTATAATACATATCATTAATGTGGAGCGTAGACCGTGCAGCCACCCTCTCAATTCATATTTTTATGGACAGGTCACAAGTTATAGAAGGTGAATTCGTCATTGATAACCACTTGTGTCGCGGAATAAATATGCTGAGTTGAACTATTGTAAAAGCGATGGAACCAACCGAATGCAGAGTCGCACCAAAGTCTAATGACAAGTCTAGGTCAACAACGATGGCTCATCCCTGCCGCCATAGTGAAGCCTACGAGAGCAAACAAAAAATAAAGGGGGTCTGTATTGCAGATAACCAGTATACAGGGACTTCTGAAATGTAAAAAAACCTTTTTCAGCATCTGATTCTCAATTAGAGATGGAAGATGGAAATCTGAGTTCCTGCACAATGTATAATTATCCATCCAAATCATGGTTCTAACTTGCTCACCTACCTGAGTCTCATTCCTTTGCAGTAACATAATTTATAAAAATGAAGGATTGCTACTTTAGAGCGTCCAAAATTGCTAAATGACAATCTGTAAAGCTAGCCTGGAATACCTCAAACTATCTAATCTTTCTAATTGTAAGTACAAAAGAAAAGAAAAAATCTCTTACAGCCCAAATGAGAAAAGGAAAACTTTCAGACTCCGATGATTCCTTGTAGAGGCGCCTACCATCAGTTGACTGAATAACCCCACGAAGATATTTGATACTCTTCTTGACCTCATAGCCAGTGACTAGGTAAATAAGGACATAGTACTCTCTCCTCCCAAGGAAAATCAGTCACATTTGATGTTTCTATAAATCCTCCTCACAAATAGATTAGAGCCCAAAAATCCAATAGCTCCTGAGCATAGATGACATTATGATGTAGTTTATTAGAACAGCATAAAACAAAATAAAAGGCCGCAGTAGTTCCTCACAAGCAACATAAAGAAAGAAACTTATTAATAGAGACAGACACAACAGTTGACCTAAATTATCACTAACGTAAATTCCTAAATATGAAAAGCAGATCCTAGTCAAACACAATATCGCATGAATGGTCTTTAAAACTGGAGCTGATATACGAACCGCAGAGAATCCCTAAGCCAAGACAAAACATCAGTGTGTAGCCAAAGTAGAAGCTGGTCTGGAAGAGCCCTGACATCTTAGTCTTCACATAATAATAATATACTGAGTACAGGTATACATAGACAGCGGTAGAGGCAGCTGAGGAAAACGAAGTCCACTGCCAATGATAATTTTCAGCATTCAGTAGGAAATATGTTCCCACAATAGTCACGCAGACGGTAACAATAATGAGGATCAGAAACACCAGAAGCATAAACCCATACACATAGTATACCTGCAAAAGAACACAATAGAAGAGATTAGCAATGACTTCAAATTTTGCAAAAGTCCAGCAGCTTCACACATAACGCCACTACCTAATAAAAGGCATTCCTTCATATATTCTTCTTCAATTTAAAAAGTTGACAAATGCAAATTACAACATATCATGATATAAAAGGAGTAGGTTGAAATCCCTTAGCTGTCTGTCCTCTTCCCATACTAGCCAAGGATGAAAAAAGGATGATGCTCTCCCCCTTTTCTTTGCCCTCCATACTCGGGGAGGGAAGGAATGAAATGAAATAGGAGCATCTGATGAAGAGTTAGATAAACAAAATGTGCAAAAGCACAAAAAAAAAAAAAAAAAAGAAAAACTATTCTGTAGGTACAATAAATAAACTGAATACACCTAAAGGAATGTATTATCTGCCTGTCCAGAAGCAATGAACTTGTCATCATCCTATGTAATCTTTTCCGGTTATTCTCCAGGACATTTTAATAAAGGGATAATTTTACCCCTCTACTTTAATATAATGGTCAGGTCACATCTATCCTCCATTATACTATGTGGCTAAAATTACCCCCACCATTAAGAAGGTTCTCAATATTTAACGGATTCCCCTTTCAATTACCCAATTACTCCTTTCGGTGGGGTGGCAGATGAAACACTACAAACTAGCTGAAACGAACAAGCAAACAGTCTGATCAAAGGGTGGAGGACCCCTCATTGTAATTTAAATCCATGAATCGCTTCACATTCATATTCATTAGAAACAATTCCTAATCAATTGAAGGATTGTATTCAAGTTCTTTGTATCTATATCTGTCAACTCTTCCCCTTCAGTTTGTTATACCAAGTGACTCAGTGTTTACAAACCTCGCAGAAGGTTAAACTTTACTTTGTAATTCCAGAAGGAGGTGAAGACAAAATACATCTCAATAAATATGCTTCCAAATGGCAGCAATCCTCCCATCAAGGAAACTACAGATGGTGTCAGATACCACTTCTTCTCGGGAATAGGCCGAGGTATGGTCTTGACACGGCATGGATTGTTTGGAGCGCCACTCCAGTTTCTCCCAAAAACAGTACCAAGAAGAGCCAGGGGGAAGGAAATGAAGGCCCAGATGACAAAGACAACTACCATCGTACCAAAGGGAATGGCTGCGAGAGACCCATAAAAATATTGCAATTGTGTTCAGAATAAAGCCAATCCCAAAGCATAAAAATGGGAAAAGTGACGCTGTAAGAATCATTGATTTGATCCAGCTTTTCCCTGCAACCAGGAACCAAACACCATGACACTTTTATGAAGACATTCAGACAGAGTAACATGCTTTAAGCAAATATATACATAGTAAACCAAATGAAATACTTTATATACACTCTGTGTGTATACAAGGGAATAAAAGCTGTGCACCCAGATAATGTTGGTACTAGAAATGTCTACAATCAGGGGTGAATTTATGTATAAATTTTGGGTCACCCGAATTCGTGGTTATCCGACTAAACTCGATATATTATTTCTATAATTATTAAAGAATATATTAAATTAAAACTTATTGAACTCGTTTTCAAGATGGCTGGATGGTTAATTGGTACGACTGTAAGATTTCAACACAAAGGTCGCAGGTTCGATCCCAGGCAACCCCAATTCGCTTCAATTTATTTTTATTAACTAAAAACACGTTTTTCATTAAAAAAAAAAAAAAAAAAAAAGCTAAATTCTGAAAGTTTTGTGGTAATGTAATTTTTATGTATTGCTCGCTTAGTTATTGTTATTATAAATTTTTTGATCTTATCTTTAAAGCAATAGTGCACCCGTTTTCTTGAAATCCTGAATTCGCCTCTGTCTATAGTATACACTAACAAACATGAAGGCAAAATATTCTGTTCATCTGTACTTTCTTAGTCAGATGAACCAAAAATGGCAAGCCATAAAGAAGACGTCTGGCAAAAGTAGCCGCTTGTATGCATAGATATAGATAAGTAAGAGCACATACCACCATTCCGTGAGTACATTGAACCACTAACATAGCCCGAAATGAATGATGTCAAAGCATAGCACACTATGAAAGTTGTGACAATAGCTCCTCTCCTGCAAAAATATAATATGCACATGACATTTAAGCTTTCCTCCCCTTCCCCCACCCAAAAAAAAAAAAAAAAAAAAAACAATGCAGTTTAAGCTGTTAATTCTGTCAACATAGCATATACATGGAGTTAGTTAAAATAAATGGCGCTCCCTCCGTTTCAAAAAGAATGACCTCCTTTCCTTTTTAGTTTGTTTCAAAAAGAATGACCTCTTTCTTTTTTTGGTAATATTTTAATTTCAGCTTTCCACGTGGCATGTTTAAGATCACAAGATTAAAGGGCAATTTTGTACATTTGACATAACTTTAATTTAGAACCACAAGATTCAAAAGTCTTCTTTATTTACTTAAATTCCGTATCAAGTCAAACCAGGTCATTCTTTGTGAAACGGAAGGAGTACTAGAAAAGAATAACAACAGTCTTGGAGGTGAAGTGGATATCCTCCCAACCACATACTTGGCTATGTCTTTGGGGGAAAAATCCAAGTCTATGGAAATCTGGAATGGGGTGATTGAGAAGTGTGAGAAGAGGATAGCAAGGTGGCAGTCTCAGCACCTCTCACTAGGGATAAGACTGACTCTTATTAGTTATGTGCTTGATGCACTTCCAACATGTATGATGTCATTATTTCCTGTCCCAACAGGAATCATCAATAGGTTGGATAGTGTTAGACCCTTAGTCTAACTAAGCAATGTCGAACTGGCATGACTAGGATTTGGGCATTGGTCTTGGCATGTGTGTGGGTTAAATAGTTCAGTTGTGCGGCAAAGTCTTGGTGTGCAGCAAAGTGTACAAGATGCTTGAGTGTTGGCAAGGCAGCTAGGACGTGCAAAGGCAAACACAGGCGTATGACCACCTTTGGGGCGTGTGTGAGCAGTGGCATCTGCAAGGAAAGGCAGTGTGTTGGCTTGACAAGGCAAGGATGTGGGACTTGACGATGGCAAGACAAAGTTGATTCAAGTGTTGGCACGAGTTGGCCGAATTGAAGGAATAAAACTAAGTGTTGGAAGCAGGTTGAAATATTCTAAAGTGTTGGGCAGATGCAATTTCGGCTAAGGCAAATAGATAGCATGTGCTAGGCACATGGGTTGATGTATTTGAATTCGGAAATGTATACATGCTGTTAGCATTTTAAAAAATAATGTCAAGTGCTCCGGCATACCCAACATATAATGTCCCCACAGTTGCCAACAGAATGACAAGGAGAACAAGCAGTGCAAGTTGTGCCCCAGTACCAACAAGAGCTGAAATTAGCGCTAGATAATGAGGAGGCCGAAACACATCCCCATGAACAAGTTTCCAACCAGACTCTTCACTAACATCTCTTTCCTGAGACAATAACATTAACGTTTTAGGACAGAAAGCCTATTCAAGCCTTAGTTAAACACAAGGTTCTTCAGCATCACGTCTTTACCAGGGTTTCGAGATCATCATCTTCCCGAGCATACTTGGCATAATCATTCCTCAGTGGCCGCATCAAAAGCATAGGCACCAAACCAGTAAGGAAAATGACCATCATGAAGGAATTAAATATGGAGAACCAATGGATCTGTAGAGTGAATATTACAATTATAACCAATACGAAACTCAAGCACGATAATGAATTTCTCTATGCCACAATGAACACATGAGGATTTTACAACTTTACATTGATCTAGATCTAGTGATACAAAACAAAGAGGTATAGTAAGTTTGCTTAAAGAAATAATGCCTCAAACTAAAACCCACCTGATGCTCAAAAAATGGGTAGTCCAAGTATACATCAAAACGATGAGCAAAACTGATATTGGTAGGTTCCCATTTGACAGAATATGTCATGTCCAAGGTTCTCCCAGCTTCCAAAGGCTTTGGGCTCTCCTGAGAGAGATTAACATGAATGATCTGCAAGAAAGAAACCAAGCACATCAGTATGCAGACAGGCTACATAGGTGAAATAAACAAAGACACTAACCTGGTCCTTGTTGTATTTAATATTAATATTCTTATGTGTGTAAAGCACATGCTTGTTATCACTGTTTCTGTCGGTATGTAGCTCACCAACAAAACCTAAAACACCAACATAAAGCACAAAGTAGAACCACTTACCCATACATCAAGTAAGAAAAGGAAATTTGCAAGAGAAGGAGAGAAAGCTTCGAGAGCACATACCCCATAAAGGCAGGTCATCTGGAAAAAGGCATTCGGCCAGAGGCAAAAGAAGATAAAAGTCAAAACAAGCAAAATGGAAAATTAGAAGGTAAAATAAATAATCCTTCTATAAGACAATCAACAGAACAATAAAACAGTGCTGGAAAAAAAAAGGCACAAGTCAAGAAAAGCAAAATCAACATGAATTCAACAGGGATGTTGCAAATAAAAAAGGGAAGAAGGAGACTTTATAATATGCCAGAAGAAGTTGCTAAAGAGATCCATCTCTTAAGACGTTAAAACCACAAACAACTGAAGTCTCACCAATGTCACTTCATAAGCAAAAGAAACATATCTCCTCAGTTGGAGAGCAAAGGTTCCATCGAAAATTAAAAACATATCACATTCTCTCCACAGCAATAACTATAGGAACACAATTGAACAAAGAAATTGAAAAGCTGCAATTTTAATTAAAATCTGTAGAAAAGCCCATGTCAATTTTTGAAAATCATATTTAATTTTCCAAGTTGCAGTTTTAAATTCCTAATCTAGACTTAATGACCAATCTTATAGTATTATAATTACTAATTTCCTACTTCCAGTCACTAACAGGTTCATCAATAACGTTACCAAGCAATTAAGATATTATTTTTCAATCAATATTTACTAATTGGTGAAGTCCTCTCCTATACAGAAGCCATGTGCTCGCCTTAGTACCTTGGTACCTGTGCTGATGTGCCAACTATTGCTTAATCTGTCACTCACCAAGCTTCAAGCACAAGTGCATCTCTAGAATACCATTATATCATGAAATGAAGTACACCTACATTACTTCATGCATTGTCCTTTTTATAGAGAAACATGTCATACAAACATAGAAATTCATGGATTACATCTTGCCCTTTGAGTAAACCCTTGATCATCAAATTGTGTGACCTTGGGATAGAATGTAAAGCTCTTGGGAAACTGAGTAATGTTCATATTTTGTAATGCATTTTTGGTCCAATGTAAGAGCATTTTGAGACCATGCTATAGCCCAGTGTCTATGTTGAATAGGACAGTATTCTAAGATTTTATGCAGTATGTTGTACCATTTCCAAGCAACACCTACCTCTTTGACTAAGTAACTTATATTTGTTTGCAGTCTACAACAAAATTTCTGATTGCTATCTTGCTTAAAAATCCCAAAACAATTTTAAAAATCAATCTCAATTCTTTGACTAAAGAGAAGACAAACAAAGCTAAATTAACTTTCCAGTGCCCATCAAAAAGCTGTAGGAGATAAGTAACATTCTAATTTGGTAATTCATAACAAAATTTTAGTAGGATATACGTTACACCAATCACCTATCTGTAAAACCATCTATGATCTTTCTTTATTTCGTTTCCATGAAAACCATCCATAGATTATTATAAATGTAGATCAGCAACAATACTTAGTGCACGATGTAACATATGACTGAACAAAAGATGTACTTATTGGAATATTTCACGGACTTCTACCAAAATAAATTAACAAAATACTTATGATCAATGTTGGAATAATAGGATTACTAACTTGAAAATAATCCAATCTTTGACAATTTTGATTGTGCAATATGTTTTATATGCCAACTCATTCCAAAATTTTATTGGAAGTTTTACGCTATGGTGCAGACAAAACTCAATATTACCATTAGCTATATAATGTTAAACTATATCAAAAAGAACAAAATTTGTAACGAACCAATGAAGAACTCAAACCAGTAATTGTTTTCAATAGTATCCTTGAATTGCTTAACCTTCGTCTCATCAAGCTCAAGCTCACAAATGCTACCCTTGTCCACATTTTCTATCAAATTAGAATAGTCCATGTCAACTCAATAACAACATATCCGGTGTAATCCCACTTGGATTTGGGGAGGGTGGTGTGTATGTAGACCTTAGCCCTACCTGCACTACTTTGTAAAGGTAGAGAGGTTATTTTTGATAGTCAATAGACCCTCAGCCCAGCCATGCAACTCAAATCAAACAAGAAAAAGAAAAGTAGTATTTCAAATCAAAAGAGATTCACATACTTTGAAACCTTAGGTCAATCTGACTATCGATAAGCTCATTTCCACCTAAAACTTCACCAAGGCCACCCCATTTGTGAGTATTACCAGATGCATGACAGAATGGAAGGCTGTAATAGTTGTATGTTTCCTGTGGGTTATTATATGGCCCAACTTTATTTACCCAGAGGGTAACCGGATCATCTGCTTGATACTGTTGAAGAAAGCATAGGGGTCAGAGAAAAGCAATTTCATATGAAAAATAGTTGGTCAAGAAAATATAAGTAGGTGTACTGATTTGTAAGAGATGTATCTTCTCCCAGTATTAGCAGAAAAGAACAAACCACGGAGCAAGGAGGTAGGCATACCTGTATTGCAGAAAAACAAAAGCTAAAAAAACAATATAGGATTGACATCTTACAAACACCCGTGCAAAGATAGACAAACTAAAGGGAGAAAAGAAATCACAAAGTTTTAAACGCATCATACTACAACAGTCCAATTGACAGAAACAAGCAATAGAATAGATCAATAGAATTAGAATGAAGTGTGAAAAGAACCATAATGCCTTCTGAACAATAGATCATATACCTTCTTTTTGATGAAGAAAAAAATTATATACCTTCTTCAGAGAGAGAATATGAATTGAAATATTATGAGCTAAGGAGAGTGCACGTGAGACTGAGTCAGCCTCATTAGTGTTAAGCTAGTCACTCTCCAGTAGAGATGTTTTTCCAGATATACAGAGGAAAAGCAACTGAAATGATCCAATAATTTTTATTATAATATACTTAATCCATTTGCCCGACCAGTGAAAAGGTTAACTACTGTATATGTCACAAATTCCCAAAAACACTCTATAACACTGTAGAATAAAGGGCATATGTTCAAATTAGCAGGTATGGTCATTAAAATATAATCACCCAGTGAAGAATGGGACAGTGGTGTGGTAATTATCATGAGAAAAAAGCACCTCCACAATATGCTGCTATCCAGCAATATTGCCATTTAGCACAAAAAATGACTTTATGTGAAATACCATTGCCAGCGAGGAGCTCTTTACTTGCTAACTTTTTTCCTTCGCTAAGTTATTTTGAGAATCGTTTGCAGCTTTTGTAGGTCTGCAAAAAGAACTTTTCTGTACCGATTATCATGTTCTTTGCAGCCAAGGGTTTGGCCTAGCAATCCAGGAAGAAGGTGAAAACCATGGGCGACCAGGTTTAAATTGCAGCAGAGACTAAAAATGCAAGGTGACATTTTCCCATCTGCCTTAGTCCGTCTTAGTGTCAGATTACGTAGTATCTTTTCTACAGAGGTAGTAGGCACATAGTGTAATAGTCAAGGTGCGCGCAAGCTGCCTGAACACCATTGCAATAAAAAAATTATAAAATATCGCTAAGTTTGCATGTATATAATCTTCCTATCATTTTTATATTTACGGGAAAAAGACGCTCTTTTGAATACTACAAATGGGTTTAGGGAGTACTTTGAGAAATTGAAAGATCTTCATGAGGGGGATAATAAGAAAATTACCAGAAGAAAACACAAAGTGTATAGAATGCTCCCAGATTTTAACCAAGCTGGCCCAAATATCAAGGTTCTCAATAAATAAATAAATAAACTTTGAGCACCTCTACAACCAACTGTATGAAGCAAACTAATCCGACTAGAAGGTTTCAACTTTTGGGATAGTGTTGTTTTCCTTCTAATAAGTTGTACCTCCTCTAACCATGCAAATTTAGTGGCATCGCCTAAACTTTACTAACATTCAAGGTGCTTTATCATAAGTACTTACTTAGAAGGCAAAAATAACATGATAAGATAAAAATGGAGTTGACAGTGTCCCTTATCCAGAATAACCAGTAAAGTCATATAGGCTGAAAAGTTGTTGCGGACTGTTAGGATGCATTAGATTTTGTAAAATAATCTCACATTTTCTGCATTTCAGTGGTTTTCCACAAATTTTACAACTGATAATAATCCCCCTATCCATGCACACAGTGGAGGAGAAACCTTCAACCAGGACGTAAATAATATTTCCCAAATATGCATATATAGTAGTCCTATACAACTTGGAAAATAAAACAAAGTAAACATCAACTCGGGTTAAGAAGTTAACCGACAAAACCCCATTGCTTAAAATCAAAATATGTATACAAATTGCATTTTGACAATAGATCGACACTGTTTGCACAAAATCCTGCCTAAGCTACTGCATGCCACGCAATCATTCTGAACACTTATTAGAAACTTTACTTCACTACTAGGTTGTAGTCGGTTACAGTCAGACAGATGTAATGCTTACAAAGATAAATTTCTTGTGAAGAATCAGCATAATGTAATTCCAAGGTGAGTGAAGTAAGTTAGTTAAGATGTACAGCTAACACATTATCTTGCTTTTGAAGAAAAAGGTATTTACTTTCATTCATTGTTCCCATGAAGACTTCTCTTGGAGGTATTTAAGAAAATCTGCATGTCGGGATAAACTGTACAGTAATATCTAACTATCTAAGTCCTAAAAGAGAAGTTTTGATGAAATTGGATTTTGAATGAATATAGAAGATTTATACATCCAATTGATACCTACTCAAATCTATAATGGCTCAGAAATTATAACATGACGCACAAGTAATCAATATCCCCATAGATCTGAACAATACATGAAGAAAGTGATTGAATTTCAACAAATGTCAACCATGAAAAACAAAGAATGAAGGAGAATTAGGTTTCCCCGTTGGTATGAAGAATATGTGAAACATTGTTACCTTGTGATCGGACTCGGAAGCAAGCGCATGCGGAACGATGATGAAGGCGGCCAGGAACAGGACAACAGACAGTGATCGAGCGGTCGGCAGCATCTATATTGCCAGCGAAGATATGGATACAATGGTTCAGGTTACTCGTTCGGCCTGGTTTTATTCCACAGAGTAGGAGAGTGTCTGAGTAGCCCGTATTGTGGTAGAGCTGCTTCACAACTTTCTTATTCTTAACAAAAATAGAAAAGTAAAATATTGCAGTACATATACCAGAAAGAAAATGAAGTTCATCATAATGGGTTATTCTCAAGTCTCAACACAACAATAATTTGAATAATTTTTGAATGGGCTAAATGAGATATCACCCTTTTAAAAGTTATTACCTCTTATTCCTACTTCTTTTAAATTACAAAAATTCTTAAATTTGGTGGAATCCGGATACATCCCAAAACGTCTTCATACATTGCGTTCTCGTTTTAGATATATCGTTCAACGTCATAATACACCACGTCTCGATTTTGAATCCATCACTCAATGTACAGATACATCACTCGAGGTCCCAATACATCACATATGTTCGATGAATCGCGTAAAGTGATGTGTTCCACCGATACATCGCACAAAGTTATGTATCCAAAAATAAGAGAGTAGGAATTTTTATAAATTTTTCAAATAGTAGAAAATTTTAAAAAATATGGTAAAATAAGTTGTATATTTAGTAGCTTTTCTTTAAAATAAAAAAGATAGAAAATTGCACAGTGGTAAAAATTTGCGTGGACAAAAAATGCTTTATAGACCTCTAAATAGCTAGATGATTTTGGTGATAGGACGGGTTAACACATACAACTTAATAACAATAGCATCTGAAAAGAATTAAAATATATATATATATATATATATATATATATATACACACACCTTTTTATACTATAGAGAGAACAAATTGTAATTGTGAAGAGAGAAATGTGGAACGTTATATAATTTTTACTTTTCGCAAAAGTAACCAATTTTCACAAACTAAATTATTCAACTAACGAAAATTGTGTCCACTGTGCCATCCAGAGTTTCATTTGATTAGATTTACTCGACTAAGGTAACCCAGATTTTTTCTTTAAAACAACCCAGTTGTATGACCATCTTTGAAGTGAAGTAGCAAGCACAGTGTAATCCTTCAAAATTTGGTAAGATGAATATGGAAAGAAGTTGCAGATTTTGAGTTGTTGGTGCAGGTTTTATGAGGCATTATTGTAAATCTTACGGAAAATACCTTCATCACGAACACTTGTACCGAATTCACCAAAGCTTGTAATTCACCAATAACTCTCATAGGAAATTCTCAAAGCTTGAGGCGTGCGAAAGACACTATCCTTAAGGATATTTCACCCGATATAGATATATCTCCCAGAATTCAACAAGCTCTTCTAGTATAAAACTAGGAGCCAGAAACTAACAAAGATTCACAGAACAGAACCCAGCACACTAGTAGACTATAGTAGGAAAGATTTTCTCTCTGATAGAGGAAGACCAGATTTATATGGAAACATACACAAGGCTAAAGCCTCCAACGGTTATAAAAAGGAATTAATGCCAATACTGAGGAATAAGAGATTTGATCATTAGATAACTAAATGATGGGGAATACCCAATACTGGTCTAGATATATATATAAAATTCTAAGAGTAAAGCAATATTGAAAAATCACTAAAATGCTAAAGCTGAATCTAAACTATGTTTGAAAAAGCCTCTAAATGACTAGAGTTGCTAGGACATGCCCCCAGCTAACACTAGAAAAATTGAAACTGAAATGAAAGACTAAATTTGAAAATATGTCTATTATCCTCGAAATATGATGACTCACCACTGAAGCTATGGAATGTGGATCGGGAATCGATCTACGCGTGATCTGAATGTCAAGGACCTGAACCTACATCATGAAAAGATGTAGCGCAGAGCATATGTCAGTACTTGGAAGGAACTGAGCATGCAGGATAGGATAAAAGTTGAACAAAACATATAACTGAACAAAGCATGATTGAGCAATGACATATTCTAAACATGATGGAAATACTAATATATACTTTAAAGAATTGAACTTAGTGCAATGACCAAGTACTAAACATGCTGCGACTGAATACTGAAATATAACTAAAAACCTAGTCAAATACACTAGAGTCTGACTGTGGGAGCTACTAATAACCGACATAACCACCATGTGAGATAACTGTGGTGTACGATGTATACACCCCAACGAAGGGCCCGATATACCTTGTCAGGGGTATAAAGGCATGACTGGCATGATCACTAAAACTGATGCCCAAAAGAAGGAACTTAACCTATGGGGGCACGTAGTTCTAGAACTATGAGGGTACGCTGAAAACCCTAGTCCACTCGATGCTGAGCCTACTCCCAACTGAATATGTATATGATACATTATGACTGAAAATACTAAAATATTAAATAGCTCAAACTACTGACATGTAAATATGAGAATGTAACAATTATATACTGATAATGTGACATTCGAAAAAACTAAAGCAAGTATATCTATTTAACTAACCTAGCATGTGTAAAATATGAACTAAGAGAATCTACACAACTAAGGTTCTGAGTTTCATGCAAAGAACTAAGCAATGATTCCACAAAAATATGATAATCTGATTTAGAATACTCTAACAGATAAATCACAATTAAAATCTAAGGTTTTAGAAACCCTAGGTCTAAGCAAGATATAGGAATCAAGAATCTGACTAAATTCTAGGGACCTAGTCGACGAATTTCAGGGAGAAATCTTTTGATTTTGAGGATGGAACTGAAGAAAACTTGCGGCTTTCTTGGAGGGGTTTGAGACGCCTCTTTCTCCTCTTTTCCTCTTCTTAAACTCCTCTACAAACCCTAATCGTATTTTAGGAATAACTAAAACTGATTCTAATCAGTTTAAACTCATAAAACCTTACTAAAAATGTTTAAATCCTCTTAGGTATGGAAAGGACCAAAATACCTCTCATATTTTCAAGTAACTTTCCTTATTTGGATAGCCAGACTTCAAACAATCATATCTTCCTCATACGAGCTCAAAAATTAGCAAAATCGGTGGCGTTGGAAAGAGGACTCCAATACCTTTCATTTGATATCTTATGGATCTCCTAACTCATCATGTGTTAAACGTTCTCTTCTAAAACCCTAAGCGTACTTGGATTTATGAAAACTGACCCAAATCAGATTTCTCCCCAAAATTTTACTAAAATTTGTTTTAAGCTGATTGGGTAAGGAAAAGACCAAAATACCCTTCATATTTTTGGGTAACTTTCCTCAACCGGACAACCTGACTTCAAATGGGAGTATCTCCCTCATACGAGCTCGAAAATTATCAAACTCGGTGGCGTTGGAAAGATGATTCCAAGACCTTTCATTTGATATCTTATGCGCCACCTAAATTATCTTGTACTGAGAGTTATGGTCGTTTGAAATTGACTCAAAACTCATATTTAGCATAACTTGCCAAAATTTCCAAATTTACTCTTTTCAAAAATAGCTTCTTATTAATTTTAGTTCTTTCTAAGCCGGGATGTTACAGTGATACATCTAGTGACCTTAACACTTAAGAAAATTTTAAATTCCTCAGTAAAATCCTACTCACAACGAAGGATGGTTTGGGTCTTAGCTCAAAAAAATTCTCGAGTGTTACAGTATCTCCCCCTTAGGAACATTCGTCCGCGAATGGAATCTAAACAAGTTGAGTATGGAGGGAAGGAACTGTGATCCCTACCACTAGGTACTAGAAATTGATATATGACTGAACTAAGTTCCAAGAACATGTAAATATGCTGAAAATGCAAGAACAACTAAAGGAACAAGGTACTAAGACTGAATTTACGCACGAGTAAACTGAAAGACTAGAGAGGAAACTATTATCTCAAGTTGAAACAAATTTAGAAGGAAAGAGGTGAGGATACTTGGCCTTCATGGCTTCTTCTGTTTCCCAAGTAGCTCCCTCTACGGACTAACTTCTTCAAGTATGACAAATTTCATCAATGCCTTTATAGGTGATACTTTCAGGAAATCTCAATCATCTATCTCAAACTCTAAGTTCCTTTTCCTTACATCTGTATAAGACTTCTATCTTAAGTCTATTTCTGATGAGTTGAACTTTTTCCATAGATTCATGAACCGAATTTAGACCAATCAAGGTTGCTTCACCTACTCATCCACCTTAGGAACACATAAGCAACCTTCTCCCCCTTAGGAGAAAACCTCTACTTTCTATTGATGAACTACACTTTCCAACTAAAGTAGTATAGGATCACTATCTGTTTTCTTTATCCTCCACTACCAATGAAGATTCTGATCTATTTTGGATTATCCCACCACCATTTGATGTGCCCGTAAGACTAACTCCTAAGCGAGCAAGCCGATGAATATATTTTGCTAATTCCTTCCTTTTTTTTTTCCTCAACATGTGCTACACTACCTTTTAGAGATCATATTTCTAGCCTTAAGGTAAGAGATAAATCGACCTATGGGCACTGGCTCATTTGAAACTAAAACCAAAGGATCTTAGTTCTACAATTCGACTGAGGCATAACAGGAATGTAACCAATCCATGCCTAGAATGCTATTGAAATCTACCATTACTATTAGTAGGAACTGGAACCAACTCATTGTTCTGGTTAGTCATACTCTGAGCCAAAAGCTAAATCGCATTCCAAAACTCCGCATTTGAAACCTCATGGTTTGGAACTGGAGGAACTGCGTTAGCATTACGGGCATTAGCATTCCTTACGTAAGCTCTACGAGTAAGCATGATCTTAAGCGCATAACGATGGATTAGAACGAGGAAATTGGATCATACCTCACGCATGATAAGAGTAACAAAGAGAGTGAAGTTTTCTTTAAACACTTCATAGCCTCCCTCTCATTAGATGTGGTGCCCTTTACACCTATGAAAAAGACTCTACTTAGTATGGCTTAAAGACATCCTAGGACTCTTAAACCTAATGCCCCGATACCAAATTTGTCACGCCCCGAGGCTACCCCCTAGGCGTATACACGGGACCTAGGATCACAAGTGACCCCAAGCTAACCCTAAGTTGGCATATCATAAGAAAAACTGAATATATCTATGAAAGATAAACTAATGCGGAAGCTAAATCATTAGATAACTGAATGATGGGGAAAACCCAATACTGGTCTGGATATATATAAAATTCTAAGAGTAAAGCGATACTGAACAATCACTAAAATGCTAAAGCTGAATCTAAACTATGTTTGAAAAAACCTTTAACTGACTAGAGTTGCAGGGACATGCCCCCAGCTAACCCTAGACAAACTGAAACTAAAGTAAAAGACTAAATCTAAAAACATGTTTATTGTCCTCGAAGTATGAAGACTCACCACTGAAGATGCACAATGTGGACCGAGAACAAATCTACGCGTGATATGAATGCTGAGGACCTGAACCTACATCATGAAAAGATGTAGTACAGAGTATGCATCAGTACTTGGAAGGTACTGAGCATGCAGGATTGGATAAAAGCTGAACAAAACATATAACTGAACAAAGAATAACTGAGCAATCACATAATTTGAACATGATGGAAATACTGATATATAATGAAAAGAATTGAACTGAATGCAATGACCAAGTACTGAACATGCTGAGACTGAATACTGAAGTATAACTGAAAACCTGGTTACCCCATCGAAGGGCCCGATATTCCAAGGGTATAAAGGCATGACTGGCGTGATCACTAAAATTGATGCCCAACAGAGGGGACTTAACCTACAGGGGCACGTAGTTCTGGGACTATGATGGTACGCTAAAAACCCTAGTCCACTCGGTGCTAAGCTTACTTCCAACTGAATATGTATATGATACATAATGATTGAGAATACTGAAATACTAAATAGCTCAAAATACTGACATGCAAATCTGAGAATGTAACAATTATATACTGATAATGTGACATTCGAAAACTGAAACATGTATATCTATTGAACTAACCTAGCATGTGTATTTCATGAACTAAGAGAATCTACACAACTAGAGTTCTCAGTTTCATGCAAGGAACTAAGCAACGATTCCACAAAAATATGATAATATGATTTGGAATACTCTAACAGCTAAATCACAACTAATATCTAAGGTTTTAGAAACCCTAGGTCTAAGCAAGATATAGAAATCAAGAATCTGACTGAATTATAGGAATCTAGTGGACGAAAGGAATCGACCAGTGAAATCCCACATACCTGGTGACGAATTTCACAGAGAAATCTTTCAATTTCGAGGATGGAATTGAAGAAAACTTTTTGCGTTCTTGGAGGGGTTTGAGTCGCCTCTTTCTCCTCTTTTCCTCTTTTCCTCTTCTTGAACTCCTTTAAAAACTCTAAGCATATTTTAGGAATAACTAAAATTGATTCTAATCTATTTAGAATCCTAAAACCTTACTAAAAACGTTTAAATCTTATTGGATAAGGAAAGGACCAAACCCCTCATATTTTCAGGTAACTTTTCTTATTTGGACAGCCCAACTTCAAACGGGCATATCTCCCTCATGCTAGTTCGAAAATTAGCAAATTTAGCAGCACTAGAAAGAGGAATCCAAGAAATTTCATTTGATATCTTATGGGTCTCCTAACTTATCATGTGCTAAAAGTTATGGTCCTTTCAAGTTGACCCAAAACTTTAGAAGAACTTAAGAATGACTTGAATGAACTCTCTTCTAAAACCCTAAGCGTATTTGGATTTATGAAAACCGACCCAAATCAGATTTGTCCCCAAAATATTACTAATATTCCTTTTAAGCTGATTGGGTAAGGAAATGACCAAAATAACCTTCATATTTTTGGGTAACTTTCCTTAACTGGATAGCCTGACTTCGAACGGGCATATCTCCCTCATATGAGCTTGTAAATTAGCAAAGTCGGTGGCGTTGGAAGAGGATTCCAAGACATTTCATTTGATATGTTATGCCACCTAAATCATCCTGTATTGAGAGTTATGGTCGTTTGAAGTTGACCCAAAACTCATACTTAGCATAACTTGCCAAAATTTCCAAATTTACTCTTTCCAAAAATAGTTTCTTTCTAATTCTAGTTCTTTCTAAGGAGGGATGTTACAGTGATACATCTAGTGACCTTAATACTTAAGAAAATTTTAAATTCCTCGGCAAAATCCTACTCACAATGAAGAATGGTTCGAGTCTTAGCTAAAAAAAAATTCTGGGGTGTTACTCCTTATTATTGTTAGAGAAAAATTCAACCATCATATTTACTGCTCAACTAGATAATAATCTATGAATTCATTCTACAAAAGTTCTCATCTCTTTACATGTTCAATTGAATTATAAAAAGTAATTATATGTAGATGAAAATCTTGAAATTCTACTTAGAGATCCAACATGTATATTCACATAAAATCAGGTACTTGTTTCATCATTTCTCATATAAAAATTCAGAATGAACCAAAAAGAAAAAGCGTAATACATAAATATGCTTTTTAGTATGGCTTCACTTGACATCTATGTCGAGATTTGTCATGTGGAATATGTGTGTATATTCATTCAACTATATGATAGTTTAAGTTTCTACATATGCACACCCAAATTTGAAGAGCATAGATGCCAATTGAGCTCAAGTCAAAGAGAATATTTATATATTATGCTAAAAGAAATATCAACAAATAGATAGTTACATGGTAAAATCACAAAAATTCTTTAAAAAAATTGTTGATTATAAATCAATATTAACTTCTCTTAATAGAAGCCACAAATCACATACAAAGGGAGAATCATGTTTATTCATGTCCGTAGAGAAAGCACCAAAACAATATTTTTCATCATATCCAGTTTCTAAAAGAAGAAAGTAATTTTCATCATATTTTTCTCACATGAACTTACAGAGCATTTCTTCTTACGTCTCTTGTAATCTTGAATTAAGAGTTTTTTATCCTCTCAATTATTTTTAGTCATAGCCCTACAACTATTGTTAATAAACATGGATGTCAAATTGACATTTTCAATAGCTCAAATTCATTGGCAAATACATAGAATATATATATATATATATATATATATATATATATCTGTAGTTGTGGCAATTGTAATTATTAGTTTGATAAGGTTTATACCGCTAATTATGTTGCAAAATGAATTACCCTTCCTTAAAATATGGTTGCAACATTGGACTCAATTCACAGGACTATTTCAGACAAGTTTAACTTATAAATATACATATTAATAAGTTCTGTGGTGTCATTTAGCCAATTAGCTACATCGCCAAAATAGACTTTCTAGGTAAAGAATGAAATCACTTTTTTTTTTTTTTCCATAGTGAAGATGAAATTTACCATGTGTTTTGTTGCGGCGGGGGCACTTGATTTGTGTTCTGGCAGTGAGCTAGGTACGTACATCGCAAATTTATTATTTCAGCTACGAGTGTAAGTATTCTGTAAGCTCACAATCGTTCACACAGTCTCTTCATGATGTGTTTACCGACTATAGCCAACATGTTCAGAACATAAAAGGTTCAAGTTGATGGTAATAAGACTTTTACTTTATTTTTCCAGTTAAATTATAATGATTCAAGAGTTGATCATCAATTTATATGCGAGGTATCTTTGTTTAAAAGTGTTAGCAAGCCAGTATTGTTGGTCGACGATCCAAACAAGTGACTATGTAAGAATTCAGATTTAATTAAATGTTATTTAGAACAATGCTCAAACAAGAAACTCACTCAAGAAGGTAGAAATGGAAATAATGTCGCATCCCAACTTAGGAATGCAATGGACACCTGGTGCCACACTTGACTCTAACTCGATCTGGTGTCACCCCAACTACAAAGATGAATTATGGGTCGTAAAAGTTTCCACGGACTGTAGCTCTTGTCCGTGGAAAAATTCCTAAGACTATGCACCAACTACCATTTATGAGAGGTTTCTACGAGTCGTAGAAGGATCTACGGTTCCTAGTTGGGTCCTTAAGGTTGTCTAATACAGTTTTTCAAGCTTGTTTAGGATAGATTTTTAATGTCTATAAATACTTTTCATAGGTTTTCTTTTACACTTTACGTTCTTTTTGGTTCTTGAAACATAAGAAAATAATTCTTTGAGTTGATAATTGAATTTTGGAGAGATTTGACTCTTCGATTCTTGACTTTTGTAATTGAAGTTATATTTCAAGATTTCAAATTTTCAATATTCATCTTTGCATAATTACATTTAATTTAATTATCATTTATTGTGATCATAAAAATATGAGCAATTAAAATCAAAGTTAGGGTTATGAGAACCATGATGAATTAACAAAGTAGACTAAGTATCTAGTAAATCTTGGATGGTGTGTATGCATGTATTGTTCTTCCATTCGTTTCGAATGTTTTCAAGTGATTGTGAATGTTATTACTCATCTTATTCTTACTTTCTTGACCAATAGGATATTGAATGGAAAAAAGGTTGAAACAACGGAGATTTGAGGCTACCAACCCTCATCTAATAGCTTAAACTTACCCAAGAATAGCTAATTTAGGATCAAAGTTAAGGGTTATGAAAGTACACACTTGTAGACTGATCAAGTTGTATGGTAAAATTGAAGTACTTAGGTTACCATCCACTTAGATGAAATTAACTTACCGATCTTGCATGTTACGCACAAAAAAAGTTACTAATATGATGTCCAACTGTGTTATGAACTCATGAGAATCACAAGACCCCAGTTTCGTCTCTCATTGATTTTTAAACACTAAAGTAGTTGCTCCATTACTTGTTTATTTTTGAATACCGGAGAAATATTGCAATTGTTACAGAAACTCCCCCCCCCCCCCCCCCCCCCCATTCTTGGAAATAATACAACTAAGAGTACAAATAACCGCAATTGAGCTAGGTCCAATGTCACGACCCAAAGTAGCCCCTAGACATGACATGGCGTATAAGAAATCGAGAGTCCCTACACAAGCCACTTAGCATACATCATACAAGATGATAGAAAATCAAAAGAGTTTAAAAGATAGCATTTCATATTTCAAAATAGTTTTTGAATCAAAGCAGAAGTCTAACATTTATCTCAATAATCCATCTAATTAGGCCTAGGCATATTTCGGTTCAAACCGAAAAAACCGATCAAACTGAAATTTTTTTAATTTCGGTTTTCGGTTTTTAACTAAATTAATTCTGTTTAACCGAAAAACCGAATTTTAATACATTAACACTACTAAAATTTTGGTTGGTTTTTTCGGTTTTCGGTTTGGCTACAGCCCAACCTATCCAATGTCAATAGCCCATTAAAATGTGGCCCACTTTGGCATTTGGGAGTGACCCACTGTATCTCCTACACTTATGTCTTTTACCTTTCACTCCCTTTGTACTCTATACATTCACATTATCCTTGTAATATAATATTGTTTCTTATATATTGTTTATTTTATTACACGCTTTTGTTGCACGGTAATTGTACCTTTTGAGGGTAATTTATCTTATTAGCTTTTGTTTCTATTAGAGAAAATAATATTATTTAATTTCTTATTTAGTACTTAGTATTTTTAATTCATTTATTATATAACCAATATAAGTATTTATTAGTTACACATCATATTTAATGTCATTTTTATATATAGTAAATTATTAAATTAATATATTATTTCTATTAATACACTATTCGTACTATCATGCTTATTATATATAGTTAGGGCTGGACATAATATGGTTAAAAAAAAAAACCGATCGAATCGATTTTTTTTAAATTTCGGTTTCTATTTTTCGGTTATTTCGATCGGTTTCAATTTCGATTTCGATTTTCAATATTTTAGTTTTTCGGTATAAAGAAGGGTGTCCACTTTCATGCACTTGTTGATTTATGGGTCTTGACTCTTGAATATGGTATCCTCTGGGAGCTCATTGCATTTGTGTAACTGCTAAGAAAGTCAATTTTTGATTAGTTTATAATCAAGCCAATAGAAAATAATCCAGATGTTATAGCCTACAAGCCGCATTAATTAAATTTGGTTAAACCGAAATTGTAATAACCGAACCAAACCGAATTTATTTCGGTTTGGTTTGGTTTCATATTTTGCCAAACCAAAATTTACAAACCGAACCGAACCGACCGAACGCCCAACCCTACATCTAATACATCGTAAGAAAAGTGATTGAGACGTAACACATACATCACATACAAAATCTGAAAAATAGAAAGACATGAAAGCAATAAAAGAGTCTCGGTCTTCAGAATATGAGGACTCACCAATCTTCAAATCTCTAAAAGTGATCACTAGCCACGAGTATGGGAAGTAAGAGTTTCGGACCCTACATTATTGAAACAATTTAGGCAAAAGTATGTGTTAGTATATAGAATGTACCAAGTATGATAACAATGCATAAGAGTTATGAAATCATGCTAAAAAAGACTTTTCATGACATACAATGAGCAAGCTAAATCATAAAATAACATGTTAGAAAACATAAGTCATAACCATGTTCAATACAACCTAAACATCTTTAGAACACATTTGAGATACTTTTAGAAAGTAAACTTAGTTCCTTATTGTGGGAGATTTAAATCTAATCGACATAGACCATGTGAGCTATAACATGAAATTCAGCGTTTATCCACATCGAAAAGAGATGTCCTTACTTGCCAAGGTAAGAACCATAAACTTCTAGCTTAGGTGGATCCACTAGCTAATATCTAAGACAATCATCCTATGGTGGCACATAGTTATGGGACATGGATAATCACCACTTTTCCACACACTACTAAGCATAAATCCCACGGAATAGTTATTAATATTATTCAGTTTTATCATCCATGGAAAAGTACAATTGAGATACTAATCCAAGCTAGAAACATCATATGGTAGCTCCTTAGACCATGCGTGAGAAAACCTTTCACCATCCATCATCTTTTCATAATAGCTTTAAGGCTCATAGTCATTAACTTCATACTAGAAGCTCCCTACTACTAATGAAAATAGTTTTGAAAGAGTGATCTATAATCATTGATGGCATGTCCGGATACCATACTAATCAAGACTTAATTTACGAAAATAGCCCGAAAAGTATTGAGGACAAATCTAGATGTCATTCATGTTTATGTGGACAAGCTTCATAGAACATATAGATACCTTCATCTATAAGTTTACTTGAGTCATAAACATTGCTTTCATAAAAACATGCATAATTTCACAAAAATATATTCATAGATTCAAGTTACTTCGTAAAGTCATGTAAGTTAGGGTTCATAGTCAAAATTCATAGATCAATGCATGGGTTCAAGTGAATTCAATTTAAAAACATGTAATTATCTCAATTCATGCATTAAAAATCTAAAACAATCAACTAGATCACAATTGAAAAGAACCCATGAGATTAAATAAAATCCTAACTTCAATTGGAGAGTTTAACTTGTAAAATTGGAGAATTTAGGAATCTTGTGCAGGAAAGGACTCCATAGGTAAATATTATACCTTGATGTTAAAAACCCACAATCAATGGTGACTTTGAAGACTTGATCTTGAAACCCTAGAATTATTCTTCAAGCTTTAGAGAGAGAAATATTAGGGAAGAACTTTATCAACTTTTGAGTATTTAGGAGAATAAGTTCAATTCGGTAATTTGGGGGTTTAAAATGTTTATATAGGGCCTAGGATAGAAGGTAAAACGACAAAACATTGAACTAAAATAATTAGGAAAAGACCCAAAAGCCCCTCTTAAAATAATTGTCGAACCTCACCTACGGTCCGCAGTCCTGGTCTAGGGTTCAAAGACTTGAATTTGGACCATCCAATGATGGGGCCATGTATGGTTGGTAGGTCTACCTACGGACCATACATGGCCATCGTAGGTCCTAAAAATAATTCAAAAGTTTTTCTTCATTTCCCTTCTACTACGGATGCCATCTACGGTCAGTAGATGCTTCTACCAATCGTAGGTGGGAGCTGTAGGTCAAACCTGCAATTCAAAAACTGCATTTTTCGATTCCTTTCAAATCTGAAGTGTTACATCCAAATCATATTTCTTGTGGGATCGATCCCAATCTTGGTTATGTTCTATATTTGGACAACAATCACCTTATACTTCTTTTGGAGATGTAATTTGAGCATATTGATAATTGAGTCAGGTAGATTATTTAAATAGAGAGAAAAAGATTAATTGATATAAAAATATATCCACGCCCAAAGAGAAAATATGTGTTCAAAGTTTGATGCAAGGAAAAACAAATCAAAAAATATGATAAGGTATAAATATAACTTTATTTATGAAAATAGAGGGACAATATGACCCCTTACTATTGTGATTTTGTATATAAAAATCTACTAGATGTAGGACCTCCATATATATATATATATATATATATATATATATATATATATATTATTTTCTTTATCTTAATTTATGTGATATGATGGAACTTGTGAAGTTATCCAAATTTTTATATGATTTTAAAAATATTTAAGGTGTTAATTATTGTGATTTTTAATAATTTTTATAATTTTCAAATAATATATATTACTCTCTGTCCTAATTTATGTGAAACGTAAAGAATTACAAAAGTCAATCAATTTTTTCTATGTCTTTTAAATATTTTAAGTTGTTAATTATTGTAATTTATAATATCTTTTACGTAATTTTCAAATAATATTTGATACTTTCTATGTATGGCTTTTAAACATTTAAACTTTTTAATTTTTGTGATTTATACTATTACTAATATTTACATAATTTTAAAACATATAACAAGCTAAAAAGAAGAATAAGATAAGGAAATTAAAATGAAGAGTACAAAATGAATGATTAAGGATATGTAGATGGACCACAAAACTTAAAAAACAAATAAATACGAATGGCGCACACAATGTTTAAGGGCAAAGAGCAAGAGCAAAAGCAAAAGAAACAATTCAGGTACTTTTTTTACGAGACAACCGGATAACTTATCACGTTGAAGCATTTGAAAGGGAAAAGACATAAATTGCCCCTGAACTTATATCGAAAAGTCACTTACACACTTAAACTATCATGATGACCTATTACACACCTTTATTATTCAAAAGTGAATTTAATACCACCCTGAGACGTGTAACATTACTCTCACAGAGTGTGGTGTAATACACTCGCCGCCACATCAGCGCTACGTCAGCGCCATGTCAAAAATTATGATTTTTTATAAAAAATTGTTTTCTTTTCTTTATTAATTACTTTTCTTTTGTTAACAATATTTTACACTAATTAAACTCTAATTAATTATTCTTCATCACAAAATCTCACCCATTACATCTCTTATCTCACAGAAAAAACCATATCCGGCTACCTTATTCACTATTGATTCTTTGTTCTTCACCACCACCATATCACCTTCAATTCTTCTTCTTCTTCGCCATCCACCACTAAATATTACCATCACCATTTCTAATGTAATATTTTTTTTCTTCTTCACCAACTTCAATTTCCACTTTCTTTTTCAAAATCGTTACCCAGTGCCACCACATTCATAAAGTTGTCATCTTCACCAAATTCGAAAATTGATTAATCTTCTTCACCATCTTTAATTTTCTCTGTTTTTTTCAACCATTACATAGAACCACCATACCTATAAAGCTGCAATTGCAACCAAACCCAAAAATTGATGAACAACCAAAATTTATTTAACAAAGTCAAAAAATAGAAATGATAGAAACAATCAACCAAAATCACCTAAACATAACTTAAGGATTTATTTATTTAAGTTTATTCGAAATTCTTTATAGATTCTTCCTTTAGTAAAAATTATCACAAAATACAATTATTCACTAACAAATCTATGAGAGTTAACCTAATTGCTAATCAAAAAGAAAAGTTGTGCTTTGAGATTGTGATGTATAAAGAATGAAGAAGAAGAGATGTGAAAAGAAGAAGAGATGTGAAAAAGAAGAATAGGTGTGAAGAAGAGGAGGTTTGAAGAGGGGGTTAAAAGTTGATGCTAATTATTATTTTTATTTTGATTTCTAATTGACGCGTTTAGTTTTTATTTTTATTTTATTTTTTTGCCACGTCAGTTTTAGGGAGTAAATAAATTTACTTTTGAATAGTAAAGTTGTATAATAGGTCATCATAATAGTTTAGGCGTATAAGTGTCTTTTCGATATAAATTCAAAGTAGAATTTATGTCTTTTCTCCATTTGAAATGACCAAAATTGTTCAAATGATGTCACATGCACGATGACAGAGAGTTGTTTGTTGCATTTATTTTTTTAGTTTTATTGATTTTTTTTACCCTCATGAACTTAATTATTGTCTCAATTTTGTTTTATGTGAACATATTCAACAAAATACAAAATTTAAGACAAAAAAATTAATCTTAAATATGTCAGAACATTAGTACATGATTATAAAGCATGTTGTTGAGAGTTGAATAAAAAAATTGAAATTAAATTGTTATATAGAAAAGTGTGATTTTTTTTGGAAAGGCAAAGAAAATTGTGATAAAATATGTGCATGAAACTTTAATATTTGCCTAGACAAATATTGTATTAAATTAGCTAAAAATGACATTTTAAAAATATATGATTGCACAAGTTGATAAATTTGTAGGGTTTTATAATATGAAAAGGGGAAAATACATCATTGTACTATTGGAAATAATTTAACTATAACTCTCATTATATCTTCGGTCCAAATATATCCCTTCACTTATATTTTGACACAAATTGCCTTTAATATTGATGATAGAACATGTGGCAAGCTCATGATAAAGTGACCCATCCCTTATTTTGTTGAAACCCCACTTATTTAACCTATTCCTAATCAATATCTTCAGCTTTGAATTCAAGTTGTGATGAAACTATAACAACACAGAAAACAAATGTTGGGCAAACCTTTAATTTTCAATATTAATTTTTGCATCATCCATCTCGTTGAATTTATGCATCCTATAGAGATGTTGGGCAGACCATCTTACTCTACTTCAATTTTTTTTCTCTTGGTGTTGAATCCAATCTAACTAATGCATCGCATCTCTATAAATAAATTATTAATAAAACAGTTTCAACTTTCACCATTTGCATGGATAATGACTTGCATTATAATTTAGGTGCACCATAAATACATACTAGAGGGGTGGGATACTCTAGTGAAACAATCATGGAAGAAGATAAAAATAAAATAAAAGAATTCAAAGTGGAGTGAACGGATTAGGGATGAGTTGAACGGGGTAATTTCTAAAAAAATTGGGTATTTAAAATTGGGGGAGGGTCATTTGCTTCTGACTTTGCCATTTGTCACTCCGTTAAAATTAAAGACAAATGTGTGTCAAAGTATAATAGAAAGGATATATTTGAATCGAAATTATAACTGGTGGAGCATATTTGGACCGAAAGTATAACAATGAATATAAATTTAAACTATTTTAAATAGTACAAGGGTATGCTTGAACCACTGGCGAAGCCAGAAAATTCATGAAGGGTGTCCAAGAATTCCATAGGTAAAAAAAGAAAATTAACGAATGAGTGCTATAAAATTTTGTAAATCAAACTATGTAACATAAATAATTATTAATTTTAATTTAAAACAATACCAAATTTTTAAAAATCAAACTACATAATATTTATCTTGGATGTTCATGTTTATTTAATTGGAAGAAATGGACAAAAAAAATCAGTTTAGAATGAAATCACATTTATACTTAAAGATTTCACAGAGAAATAAAAAATAAAGAGTAAAATCAAACAAAAAATTTTAAAAGAAATTTTATATGCAGACTTTTTCACTTTTATTGACTTTAAATTAAAAAATTAATTTTAAGTTTTATTTAAAAAATTAATGAAAAGAAAAAAAAATCAAAAGTCAATCCGATTAAAAATTTAATTGTCTACTAAACTTTTTTTCCATAAAATTTTAAGTTGTAGGTCTTTAATTTTAACGACCTGCTCCCGTCGTTATGGAAAAGCCAATGGGGAAGAAATTTGGGCCAGAAAACTTCTGAGTAGTAACTTGGAAATTTCAAGCCTAGGCCAGACTTGGACCAAATCTGAGTAAGGTGAGATCTAGGGAAATCTGGTAATGGATGGGGCATTTAATAATGAATTTGATCACATGAGTTGATAGCTAAGACGTTAAGGAGCCTATACCGCTTTACAGAATCGAATTCAGGTGAGTAAAACTCCCGAAATTGATCTTAGCGTAAATGGATAGTTTTAGAACGTCCAGCTTTGAAGGTGTGTTGTGAAATGGGAGATTGGAACTCAAATTTTGAGTTTTTGTCTCCGTGCAAGCCGCCAGGGCAGGGCCGCTGTGGCAGGTTAGGGTTCGCTGGATGGGTCAGTCGCGACTTAAATTGGAGAAAAACCCCGAAAACGTTATTTTCTACAAAACTTCATTCTTAAGAGCTAAGGGACGACCCAGAGCAATTTCTTGACAGATTCCCACAAATTCTAGCGCTAAAGGCAAGAGAATTACTTTCCTAATCTGTATTTCGATTCTTAGAACTTAGAATCTTGGGTAATTATCATTGGGGAAGGGTTTTGACCTGAAGTTATTAGTGGGAACACCTTGATTGAAAATTAGGATCTTGGATTTGGCATTGTGTTGATAATTAGGTTATAATCCAGATAAATTAGACCTTGTATAGTGATCCCTGTATTAATTGTTTGTTTTAGAACAAGAACAAGCTGAAAGAATCCGGAAGGAGAAGGTTCAAGTGTCTCGGGAGAATTTAGGCTTGGTTTCGAGGTAGGAGATGGTTCAACTTCCTATTGGGTGATATATGCCTGTTAATTGCTTCATTGTATGCATGTGTGTATGTGAATTGGGAAACATGAATTGAATATAATGAAATGATTATGTGTTCACGACTACACGCCATAAACCTATTACTTGACAGTGTGACTATGGGTACTGTTCATTATGGGTGTCATTGTGACTATGGTTGTGCTGACTGGACCGGGTGTCACGTTCCGACACATATATTGGATCGGGTGCCACGTTTCGATACATATATTGGATCGGGTGTCACGTTTCGATACATATATTGGATCGGGTGTCACGTTCCGACACATATATTGGATCATGTGTTACATTCTGACACATGTATATTGGATCGGGTGTCACGTTCTGACACATGTATATTGGATCGGATGTCACGTTCCGACATACTAACAGTTTGGGTGTGGGTTTCATGAGAGAACCACTTGAGATTATTGCATTCATATCTGTCTGTCATTGATATTAGGAAATTGTATGTTGCTCCTATGCATTCTGTATATATGTTTTATTGTGTTGTAATTGCTTGCTTATATTCCGCTTACTAGAGTAGTCGCATGATCCTACCAATGCACTGTTGTTTGTGTGCTGATACTGCACTTGCTCATTTTTTATTGAGTACATGACATCTTCAGGAGGCTATTGATAGACCTCAACTAAGGGATCATTAACCGAGACCAAATTCGAGGGTGAGCCAGTTCTTTCGGGCTGCCATGGATCCTTCATTTGTTTAGTCCATTCTTTTCGAACTCAGACTACATAGTTAGACTTTTACTTGTGTTTAGTTTATGGATTGCACCACTTTTCTTTAGACTTGTTGATTAGTAAAGTTTTGGTACAATGAATTTCAGGTTCTAGGGGTTGAATTTCCGTAAAGAGCTATGTTAGTTGTTTTTATTAAACCTTCGGAGTTTATGGGAACTCCATATTAATTCGTCATTTAAACCTACATCCATATCTTTAAATGTTTTAGTTTTGTTAAGTTGTTTAGTTTAGTTGTAGTAGTGGTTCTCCTACTGGAGGGTTAGTGTGGGTGTCAATTATGGCGGTCTGGGTCATGACAAAGTTGGTGTCATAGCCCTAGGTTTGTTGATCTTGTTGTAACAAAATGAGTCTAGTAGAGTCTTGCGGAACGGTACGGAGACGTTTGTACTTTTTTTCAAGAGGCTACAGGACTTTCGAAAATCTCTTTGTTTCTTCTCCTTTCATGCTATGACTTGATTCCAATTGATATCTGGTGATCCAAATTGGTATCTAATCTCCTTCCATCTTCTGTCTGAGGATGGTTAACACGCGATACAATGGCGTTAGGCCCGTAGCCCTTATCAATGAGCCAACAGAGGAGCCCGTAGTAGGAGGTCGCGGTCGAGATAAGGGTAGAGGAAGAGGAAGGGGCAGAGGCCAAGGAAGGGTAGCACCCCTTCAGGGGTGGAGCCTCAGTTGAGAATGTTCTCAGGGAAGAGGCCCTTCCTGCACCCCATACAGAGGTAGAAAAGAATGTGGAGATCGAAGACGAGGAGGATATTGGACCAGAGGAGAATGCACAGACTGAGACTACATGTCTTCCTCCTTTAGACCCGGTGTTAGCTCAGCAGATCATGACTTTTCTAAAGATATTAGTCGGCCCTAGAGTCCTTCCCACAGTGCAAGCAGTTCAACCTTCGGTCAACCACCCAATTGTTGTTACTGTTCCCAGGGTAGGTGGAGCCTTAGGCACTGCTGCCTTTTTTCATCCCCTATTGGGTCATGTGATAACTGGTACTGAGCATGAGATATTGACTAAGTTTCTAAAGTTGAAGTCGCCGGTGTTCCATGGTTCTGAGAGTGAGGACGCCTATGAGTTCATTTTGGATTGCTATGAGAGGCTTCACAAGTTAGGCATTGTACAGCAGCATGGAGTAAAGTTTGTGACCTTCCAACTTCAAGGTAAGGCTAAGCAATGGTGGAGAGCCTATGTGAAATGCAGATCGTTAGTCTTTCCCCCACTCACTTGGACGCAGTTCCATGCTTTGTTTTTGGAAAAGTATGTGCCCCGGACTTTGAGGGATCGCAAGATGAATGAGTTCATGGCCTTGGAGTAGGGTGGTATGACTGTAGCTACTTATGAGACTAAGTTCTATGCCTTGTCTAGATATGCTACATAGTTGGTGACTACAGTGGAGGAGAGGATTCGTCTATTCATCAAGGGATTGAACCCCGAATTACAGGTATTGTCTGTTCACATGACCTCCGCAGGTAAAAATTTTAATGAGGTAATAGACTTTGTGAAGAAAGTGGAAGAAGTTCGTCGTGATGGGCAGGCCAAGGCTTTGGCTAAGAAGCCCAAGAGCACAAGTAATTTTCATGGTTCCTACTCCAAAGGTTCAGGTAGGCCGACACTTGCATCCCGACCAATTTAGTCAGCCATGCCCGCTTCTATAGGTGGTTACTCAGGAACTCCACAACAGAATTTTATTCAGGATAGCTAGGGAGCCGCACCTTCAGCTGGCAGTAGGCCTTTTTTTACCGCAGTTGTTATAATTGTGGAGAACCTAGGCTATGAGGAGAGATTATCCCATTCGCTCATGTCTAACCTAATGCAGCAGCAGACCATAGTAGTAGTACCCGTGGGCAACTATAATAATGGCAGAGGACATCCACAAGGTGGGCGAGGAGGGAATCAGCGAGGCGGTGGAGGTTAGGGAAATGGTAATGCAAATAAAAGAGCAGTGCAGCCAGGCAAGGAGGTTTTCCGTCAAGATGAATGGCTCAATTTTATGCCTTTCCAGGCAAGACTGAACTTGAGGCGTCTGATGCAGCGATCACAGGTACTACTCTTCTCTTGCCTTAGCCAGTTTTTCCTTATTTATCACCCGGGAACGAGTGATGGGTAAATTGATATCTATTGTAACGACTTGTTTCCGTCGTTATGGAAAAGCTAATGGGGAAGAAATTTGGGCCAAAAATTTTTGAGTAGTAACTTGGAAATTTCTAGCCTAGGCCAGACTTGGACGAAATTTGAGTCAGGTGAGGTTTAGGGAAATCTAGTAATAGATGGGGAATTTAATAATAAATTTGATCACATGAGTGTATAGCCAAGATGTTAAGGAGCATGTACGGCTCTACGAAATCGAATTTGGGCAAGTAAAACTTCCGAAACTGATCTTAGCGTGAAGGGGTAGTTTTAGATCATCCAGGTTTGAAGGTGTATTGCGAAATGGGAGCTTGGAACTCAAATTTTGAGTTTCTGTCTCCGTGCAAGCCGCTGGGGTGGGATTAACCCCGCTAGGGCGGGGTTGCTGTGGCGGGTTGAGGTCTGCCGTGGCGGGACAGTCGCGACTTAAATCGGGGAAAAACCCCAAAAACATTATTTTCTACAAAACTTCGTTCTTAAGAGCTAAGGGACGACCCATAGCAGTTTCTTGATAGATTCCCACGAATTCTAGCGCTAAAGGTAAGATAATTACTTCCCTAATTAGTATTTCGATCCTTAAAACTTAGAATCTTGGGTAATTATCGTCGGGGAAGGGTTTTGACTTGAAGTTAATGGTGGGAAAAGCCCTTATTGAACATTAGGATCTTGGGTTTGACCTTAGGTTGATAATTTGGTTATGATCCGGGTAAATTAGACCTTATATAGTGATCTTTGTATTAATTGCTTGTTTTAGATCAAGAACAAGTTGAAAGAATCCAGAAGGGGAAGGCTCAAGTGTCTTAGGAGGATTCAGGCTTGGTTTCGAGGTAGGTGATGGTTCAACTTCCTATTAGATGATATATGCATGCTAATTGCTTCATTGTATGCATACGTGTGTATGTGAATAGGGAAACATGAATTGAACCTAATGAAATGATTATGTGTGCAAGATTACATGCCATGAACCTGTTACTTGACTATGTGACTATGGGTACTGTTTATTATGGGTGTGATTGTGATTGTGATTGTGGTTGTGCTGACTGGATCGGGTGTCACGTTCCTACACATATATTGGATCGAGTGTCACGTTTCGGCATATATATTGGATCGGGTGTCACGTTTCGACACATATATTAGATTAGATGTCACGTTCTGGCACATATATTGGTCGGGTGCCACGTTCCGACACATGTATATTGGATCGGGTGTCACGTTCCGACACAGTAACAGTTTGGGTGTGGGTTCCATGAGATGACCATTTTTGATTATTGCATTCATATATGTCTGTCACTTATATTGGGAAATTTTATGTTGCTCCTAAAATGATAAATGAGTTATGCATTCTGTATATGTGTGTTTATTGTGTTGTAATTGGTTGCTTATGTTTCGTTTACTGGAGTAGCCACGTGATCCTACCATACAATGTGGTTTGTGTACTGCTACTGCACTTACTCGTTCTATGTTGAATACAGGGCATCTTCAGGCGGCTACAGATAGACCTCAATTAGGGGATCATTGATTGAGACCGAATTCGAGGGTGAGCCAGTTCTTTCGAGCTGCCATAGATCCTTCATTTGTTTAGTCCATTCTTTTCGGACTCAGACTACATAGTTAGACTTTTACTTATGTTTAGTTTCGAAATTGCACCCCCTTTCCTTAGACTTGTTGATTCGTAGAGTTTTGGTACAATGACTTTCAAATTCTAGGGGTTGAATTTCCGCAAAGAGTTATGTTAGTTGTTTTTATTAAACCTTCGGAGTTTATGTGAATTCCATATTAATTCGTCATTTAAACCTGCTTCCGTATCTTTAAATGTTTTAGTTTTGTTAAGTTGCTTAGTCTAGTTGTAGTTGTTCTCCCATCGGAGGGTTAGTATGGGTGTCAATCATGGCCGTCTGGGTCATGAAATTAATTTAAGATTATTTTAATAGATAATATTGGTTTTGCATTATTGAAAAAAATAACATATTTATTAATTAATTGCTTTTTTGAAAATGTAAAAATAAAATGTAGATGTGGGGAACTCGCGCAGATGTTATTTGCCTCAGCTTTGGCTAAGCACCAAAACCCAATGGGCTAAGAATGTTTGTTGTTTCAAGAATGTCCAAAACCTTTATTTAACCATTTAAAATATCATTTTACTTATATATACGATGCAATTTTTCGATAAAGGGTGTCCGCTTGGACACCCTGGGCATAGTGTAGCTACACCCCTGGCTTGAACTTTTTTCGTTTTTACTATATCTCCTTTATTTTAATTTGTTTGTCTGATTTTAACTTGACAGAGAGTTAAAGCAAATAAAGAAGATATTCTAATTTTGTAGTCCTTAAAAGTTGTTTGGTTGATAAGCATCTTCCACAGCCAACCCTAAGATTGTGGGTTCAAGTCACCCAGGATGAAAAAAAAAAAAAAAAAAAAAAAAAGGAGCTTCTTGATAGGAGTAAAACAAGAGGTCTTAAACTAAAAGTATATAGAATGTACCAAATATCCTTCAATCTTACAATCTTAAACATGTCATGTCAAAAGTTACAAGTAAAAAGTCGACAAAAACAAAGTCATAAAAAAATAAGACGAACAAATTGAAAACACAGGAAATAATATTTATGAAGACTTGTTTGTGGATATTCGATTAAGAAATTATATTACTCACTTCGCAATTTACGTGGCGCGTAGCCTTTTCAATAATATCATGCATAATTAGAAACAATTTAAATTTAGGGATGGCAATGGGGCGGCCCGAATGCGGGGCGGGTGGGTTTAAGGCTATGTGGGGCAAGGCGGGGCGGGGCAGGTGAGATGCGGGACTGGGCGGATTGCGGGTATATGTGATTTAATGTGGGTTCAAATTTAATTTTAACTTCTTACATGTTATAACAGTGACAGAGAATTATTTATTAAAATAATTTTACTAAACTACTAAAATATTCAAGATAGTAAATGAAAATTGTTCAATAAAAAAAATACAATTTCTTTCAAGTTTCCAATTGACCTCTAAAAAATAAAATTTTAAGTTGTTATCTAATTAAATTAATACAACTTAATGAAAAAATAAATTTCTTTTTATGAATTTTATTTTTATTATCAAACTTAACTAGAAAAACAAAATATTAAAAAAGTTATGCAGGGCGAGTTCATACAGGGCGGGTCTATGCGGGGTGGGTTGAAAATGAAAAAAGTTGTAATGCAGGGCAGGGCGGGGCAGATTAAAAATTATGCAGGTTAAGCTCAACTCACCCCACCCCCGCCCTACACCGCCCCATTGCCATCCCTACTTATAGTCACCCCATTACCTTTCATAAAATTATATATGACAAGTTAAAACTTATTTTAAATCACAAGTTTTAAAAGTTCTTTTTAATTTTCATAAACGGTGTCACATAAATTGAGATAAAGAAAACAAGATCTCTAAAAGGAAATAGAAAAAAAAAAATCAAATTAAAATGATTGGATTATGACACATAGTTTAGGCATCTTGACTCGGTTCATCTTAGCCCAAGCAAGCTTTGGGCAGGGTTGGTTCAACTCATGTTGACCCGCCCAACTTCAACACAACCAACCCATTTTTCACCCCTAAGCAAGACCATAAGCTTGACGCGGGAAAATCTGTGCATTTGTAGTTTGTACAAAAATCAAACCAAAAGAATTACAATGAAAGTGATTCCGGAAATATAGAAATAAGGAATAGTAATGCACAATAGGCTGCTTATTTGCCTATGGAACGAGCAAACTTCTCTGGTTACTTGTGGGGGACAAGATGCGGGTAGAGGTTAGATATATGCTCATGCATGAAGTCATGCCTTGTTAAGATTCCGACGATTGGAGCCCTCTGCAAATTTAGAATAGCTATATTTTCAGGACATTATTGTATAGTAGAATGCAGAATAAGTAATGTATTAGCACCTACAACTTGCGGATACAATTTAGTGACATTAAGATTATTTTCAATTGATTTCAAATCATTTTGATTTACATGTGTATTAGAGTATCACTAACCACAGATTGTTATGAAAATCTTTACTCCATCAAAGTTCACTAAATGAAGTTCCAATCCATCCAAATGGGCCTAAAGATCCTAGTCCCCAACAAACTTGTGATGCAGATCATTACATGTTATGTACTAAACCGATGTGCAAAGAGCGTTATCATAAAAGAAACTTTGAAAAAGGAATAAGAAATGGCAAAAGAAACAAGTGACAGGGAGAGGTGGAGAGGGGGGGAAGGGGAGAAGAGGACTTACCCCAGTTTTCTTTGGGACAACACACAAGTGTCTAAGACCAAGTTGTCGGAAAAGGATTGCAGCTTTGGCCAGAGACATGGTCTCCACTACTGTATATGGGGATGTATTTGTTATAGGATGGAGATCAACATACATTTCCATCTCCTCCTCCGTGATGATGAGATCCTCAAACTTAATCCCCTTACCTGATCCTGGCTTAGCAAAATCAAATGCATGAAACCTACTCAAAATATTGGAGGCACTCAATACACGTTGTTTCGTGAATTTCTTTCCATTGAGCAAAACAAGTAAATGTGACCGTAGAACAAGCCCACATAACTCTGGTGTCTCTGAGAAAGGTGGCTCATCAATCACAGGAAAGCCATTATGCCTAGTATACTTCAAAGCATGTGCTATGTTCCCCACCTTCTCCACACCTGAAAATGACAATAATGGCCCAGAACAGACATCTCCGGCAACCAAATTCCTCATAAATGGTTCAGCATGTGCTTCCAAGAAAGGCAAACCTTTCATTTTCACAATCTGGTCATAGACACCCTTGTTAAAAATATCAGCCACAGTTTTTGATATGAGGAGAACAAGCATCACCAATGGAAGCATTAGTAGATTGTTTGTAAGCTCAAGGAGTATGACACATATTGATACTGTCATTCTCATGGTACCACCAAGGAAAGAGGCAGCACCAAGTAGCGAAAACAGACCAACATTAAGATTGGACAACGAACCCAAAGCTCTACCAAAAATACGCCCATAGGAGGCTCCAGCAAGTATGACAGGAATGAAGAGTCCAGAAGGAATAGCAATTCCATATGTAATAATGCCAAGGCAATATACCCCAGCAAAGAAGATTAGAAGAGTAGAGATGTGAAATTCATTTGAATTATTTGAACTAAACAAATTGCGGATGGCATCATCATTGGTGTTCAGAAAGAGTGATGCAAGATCATTGTAATGCCCTGCTGGACACTGGAAATTCTTGTAGTTTCCAGAGCGACCTATAGTTGGGCACTTTTCCTCCAAGCCTACAGGACATGGAATGCACCCTGCAAACCATGGTAGGCCATAAGAGCAACAAGAAGTCAGGATAGAAACACTCATGACAAGCAAGATCTTGAAAGCAGGACCTCTCCTGTAATTCACTGCCAAAAATTAGTTGAAGGACAACCAGGCAAAAAGAATACCATAATTGTTACTTTTATTTCCAAGAATAAGTTGAAGAAAATAACTGGAGTACAACCACAGTTTACGCAGTCACAAAATAAATAAATAAAACCAACACATACACAGTCAATCTTTTACAAGTACCAAATAACTTGAAAGGGAAGAACATTGATCAAACAAATCTTGGTGCAATAGGTAAAAGACCCATTTAAGATGAATTTTTTGAAATATGTACGCATGCTTTGATGAAATATCCTGATGAATTTCACTGCTATCCACATAATCAGTATGGATCAGTTACATTCATCTACCTGGAAGTCCAATATGAAAATGCAAGAAAATAAAAACACAAATATAACATCAAAAGAAAAAGTGAGACATGCTCCAGGAAAACCTTGGCTACTTGTCAAAATTGTTACTCATCGGACTTGAGCATACACCTATGCCTCTAATAGCTAACAACTGAGAGAAAAGTAACTAAACATATATAATTGGCAAAAGGGGTTTAAATGACTAACTCATTAATGACGGCATAAGTCCGAAGGACCTTGTCGACAAGATAGTTATAAAGGCTTCCCAAAAGACCTCCAAGTACTCCAATTAAGATAAGTGCCAATACATCTATTGTGTTGTAATTAGATACTCCTGAATTGACATCAAACATTATCAAACCTCCTTGCCCAAATAGTCCACAGTTCCCACCGCGACAGAATTGTATGAGAGATCTGAGAACCATAGCAACGATAGCAGTTGTGAAGAAAGTCCTCCAAAGTAAAGCACTTCGCCACCTGCAACATGAAATAGAAAAATTGAACATTTTGAGATACAAGCTTTTTTATGAATGCAGGCAAGGATTTGGCATGTTTATTATGTGCATGAACTCTGTGTGTGTGTGTGTGAGAGAGAGAGAGAGAGAGAAAGAGAAAGAGACCATGATGCTATTTCCTCGAGAGCAAAAAGAACTCCTCCAACTGGGGCACGGAAAGCAGCTGCAACACCAGCAGCGGCACCACAAGTGATCAAATCCCTACGATCACGGTCATTTTTGAAGTATTTTAGCCATTTCCAAGTTAAATGATACTTTCGGGAACCCCCCTGTCCAAGTAAGTTTGCTATGCAAGCACCCGTATGGACCATGGGTCCTTCCTTGCCAACAACAAATCCAGCAGAAACGCCCAAAATGGATCCAAAGATCTGTGGAATGCAATATGCCAGAATAAGTGTTTTTGTGGAGGTGAGGTAAATCACAGCCCATAGAATTAGAAGAACAAACAAATATACCCTAGCAATCATTTAATGTGAACTAAGGTGCTAACTGCTTCAGTTTATAATTTATCGTTTCATGGTAAATGATGACTGTGACGGGAGCGCCAGACTGTTGATATACAGAAAAAAAAAATGATAAACTAGACCTCCAGAATTCAATGTAACATGGCAGTCTGAGAAACCAAACCAAAAAATGAACAAGTGAAATGGTAACATGCATGGATTACCATGTCAGATGTACCTAAAATAAGTATCTAAACCAATTCAAACAATGTTTTAAAGGTTTCTAAAGCACGCGAAACTATATGAATCAACATATTTTTTACTGTACAAGTTTTCTGTAAAGTAATTACTTCATTTGATGTCCATAGTAAGGGTAAAAACAATCAAGGATGAACTGGACTGAGTCCTCAAAAATAAGCATGGCTATCTGAACATTAATACAACAACAACATACAACATACCTAGTGTAATCCCACAAGTGAGGTCTGGGGAGGGTGGTGTGTATGCAGCCTTACCCCTTACCTTGTGAAGGTAGAGAGGTTGTCAAGTAAAGCATATGAAATCTGAGTGTTACTACATATTGAGTTATCCCTGAATGAAATATTTTTAATTGAAATCATAACTGTTATTGTTGTAAGTTTAATTCAATAGAATTGTGCTTCTTAGATATGGCCATGGGGCGAGCAACAAGGCGTACACGAGTTGAGAGACCAACCTTGACAAGTAATGTACTTGGAGCCAAAATGGAATGAGCATCGATACCATTTAGATATGCTTTTACTTCAGGTATACCAGAGCCTGCAGCTGCAGGTGCAATAAAAGCACAGAGGGCTGCGGCACAAGTTGCAAAAAACACATTGCAACCCGCAAAAGCAGCAAATGCCTGGAAATACCTGCTCTGGAATTAAAATAACTTAATAAATTGAACAAAGTGCGTACAGTATATTGATTGAAGTTGAAGTTGTACTTACTTTCCGTCAAGCATTAAGTTGCTAGTGAGAAGAAGCTTGAAACCAGCAATATTTTCTACTCCTATGTTATTAAAGAAACCAACAAGTCCAGTACTCAATCCAATTAGGAGCACAAGAGTCCATTTGAGAAATATATATTGAAATATCTCAACCTTTTTCCTAGATCTCCAGTCTTGCTTGAAAAGGTCATTTTCCACAATACTGCAAAAAGTAAAAAGTTCAATGGTTACAATATAATTTTATCAGTATATAGAACACATAGTACTAAAAGTTAGTACTGCTTGACTGCAAAATGACGGAATAGCAACTATAGCAGTACAGATCGACTTCAAGGTTGACTACATAGAATCGGGTAATCTAAGAAAGAGGAAAAAACATACTCATAGTCGAGGCTTTCAATGGGATAAACATTGGCTCCAACAATAGCGATTTGGGAGGTATTGTTGACTCTGCTCTTCGATTTGAGCAAAGGCTCTCTTATACTACCACTCTCTGAAATTGTTGAAAAATTTCTCTCCAAATCAAATTTCTCTTCTTCAATCATCCCTCCATCATTCTCTATGTCAACTTGATTCTCCATCAGATCAATGGATGAATGGTCTTTCTTACCTTCTTTCTTCTTTCTCTCTCTATGTATGTATATATATATATATATATACACACACACATAAAATAAAAGTTACTGTTATGAATGAATACGTGTATGGGTAGAAACGCACATCTATCTAGGAAAAATGGAAATCATCATTTTCTCAATCAGCTTCAATTAATGAAAGAGAGAAAAGCGGGAGAACCGTGACACTAATTTCGACAGGGCATCAAACTTGTGATAAAGTAATCACACATTATTTGGCGTTTCATTTTTTTAGATTATCTTCTCATTTTCCTTTCTCCCCACATTTTTTCTTAGTGCTCTTCAACTCTTCATTCATCTTTACCAACATATTTTTGAGGTTGCTCCTTTTCTTCCAAGTTTATATTTATGTTACATAAATGAAATTTGGGATTCGTTTGGCTTTAATAATACTTGCGAAAAACTTGTGGGAAAACTTGAGAAGTAATGGTTGGTTCTATAACTTGAGAAAAAAAAATTAGTATTTCGGCCAATTCTAATATTTGAGAATTTTAAAAATTTAAAGATTACCTCAAAGTTTTATATATTATAAAAAAAAATATATCAATTATTTATTAATTTCAACTAATATTTGTTATTATCGCCTTCAAAAAAATTTGAGTTCTAATTTGAGTGATAAAATTGAGAAAAAGGGAACAATTTTTGTTTAATGAGTTATAATTATAACTGAATCAGTGACAAGTTTGAATATGCGATAAATCATTGTTAACAATTGTTGATTGTCTTGCCTATATTGTTGATTGTTAACAATTATATTATAAGGTTACTTTTTAAAGGAACGTATTCATTATAAAATGATAATATAAGTTTATGGGTATTTTTAATAATTTTTAGAACTTATGTGAATAAATCATATTTTTTGAAATGGGTATAAATCATATTTTTTAAAATAGTAAAATATTTTTAAACAATTTGGGGCCGAATACAGGGTAAAACTTTACCAAAAACTTTATCCAAATATGATTTGCCGAGAATATTTGAGAACTTGAGGTCAAACGCTAGCTTGGAGAGTTGATTAATTTTCTTATATGTTGTTTTGAAAAAATATTTTAAATTGTTAATTATTGTGATTAATAGTATCTGTTACGTAATTTTCAAATAATATATCTTATTCCATTTGTTTCAATTTATGTTGTACCCATAGAATTTCAAGAATCAACCATTTTTTATATCTTCTTAAAAATATTTAAGTTATTAAATTTATAGTACTTTTTATGTAATTTTCAAATGTACACTATAATATTTTTAATTTTTTATTATTGTAATTTTGAAATATATATAATGCACTTTTAAGAGTTGTGTGCTTGTAGAATCTTATTAGATGTCAAAATATTTTAAGTTGTTAATTATTGTAATTTGTAGTATTTTTATGTAATTTTTAAATATACAATAGAATATTTTATGTTGTGAATTATTAATATTATAGTATTTTTTTTACATATTTTTTAAACATATAACAAATTTTTTAAAAAAATATAGCACAAATAAATTAAACCAGCAAGAATACTTAAATCTTTTAAAGTGGGAGTCCCACTTTTGGCTTAGAAGCACACAGCGCCTCTTGGCCTCTTATATATATATATTTGTGTGTGTGTGTTATTCTCATAATTACAACTATAAAAATTTCAGTAGACTTTTTTTTTTTTTTTTTATAAATAATTCTCTCGACAATCTTTTGTTTTTATTGGTATAGTTAGTTTCATATATTGTTATTTTACTATTAATAAGAGTCTAGGATGCAGGTGGTCGTCAACATGCTTGTTTTCTAGACATGGTCAATTTGGTCATTTAAAAATGGCTAGAAGTTTTGTACTTTTTTCATTTTAATTTATTTGTCTTACTTTTTTTTTAAAAATGTGGTATATATTTTAAAGTTATGTAAAAAGTACTATAAATAATAATAATTAGCAACTTAAAATATTTAAAAGACAATAAAAAAAAGTTGATTTACTTTCGAAATTCTATTGATGCTACGTAAATTGGGATAGAGGAAGGAACAAATATTATTTGAAATAACTTAAAAGTTCTATAAATCAAAAGAATTAACAACTTAAAAATTTAAAAGACATAAAAAAATCAATTGACTCTCGAAATTCTATTAATGTCACCTGATGAGACATATGGAGTAACATATCTTATTTGGAAATGACGTAAAAATTATTATAAATCACAATAATTATCAAATTAAAATATTGAAAAGACAAGAAAATTGGTTGACTCTCAAAATTCTATCAGTACCATATAAATTGGGATTGAAGGTGTAATATAAATTATATAAAAATTATATAAAAAGTATTATAAATCACAATAACTACTAATTTAAAATATTTACAAATTATTATAAAAATCACTTAAAATTTTATTGTGTCACATAAATAGAGACTAAGTGAGTAATATATGCCGCTGACACGGGCTTCCATGTCTAGTATCATCAACAATTATTTTGAAAAGTGAAACATTAAAATATATAATAGTTTGTAGGTGGTATGAACATTTTTCATAGAATATTAAAAATGAATGAGATATCATATTTTAATCCAATTATACATTCTATTATGACGTTGTTTCATTTTTTTTTAATAAAACAAGTGTATAGTGCATATTAGTTGATGATCATTTTGAAAAATAAGACATTAAAATAAATAGTAGTTTATGAGTGGTATGAACATAATTCATAGAATATTAAGAATGAATGAGATATTATATTTTAATCTAATTATACATTTTATTATGATGTTGTTCCATTTTTTTTTAATAATACAAGTGTATAGTGCATATTAGTCGATGAATATTTTTTCACCTTTTGAAATCCAACTTTTCTCTCTATTTGACGGTTGACTTTGCACTCAATAGGTCCTTTTATCTTATTCAAGAAGAGTTATATTTTTAAAATCTAAAAGCTAAAGCATTAAAGTGAAATTTGTTAATTATAATAAAATATTAAGACAATAAAAAAAATATAGCAAAAGAAATCAGGGAAGAGAAATAATTTTATTAAGATGTTGTAATCTAATTAACAGAGTTTGTTTTTTTATTTATAGAAGAAAAGAAGTTGATTTAAGACTATTCGAAAAGCAGTTGAAAGACTTTTCAGAAATAGATTGCCAGTAATTGTCTGTTTGATTGCAGGCTTTTTCAGAATTAAGCTACTTATGGTCTATCTGCTTGCAAGCTCATTTAGAAATTGTGTATGAACATCTACTGTACAATGTATTTACAAAACTTCCCCTTAAATGCTCTTAATAGATATTGTGTTTAATTAAAATTTTATTAGAAAAAAATTGAAGAATGAAAAAAGAGTACGCATTTCTTGTAATATGCATTACTAGCCGTGTCACTAAAATCTTATCAGAAAAATCTAATGGAAAAAAATCTTAATTAAGGAATACATAGTGCAATACATATTTTACTTTCCCTAATTAAAGTATCACATAACTCTTGAAGATGATGTACTCAAATCTTCTACATCAACTTATCATAGGTTGAAGTGGTTGTGTCTATATGATCAGATTTGTCAAATTATCATTCGACGAACTGATTGAGCATGTGCATTGACATTTTTTTATAATGTTGCATAATTGTTATATAATATTGTTGGGATCATGTCAAGTATAGTTCTTGGTTGCTTCATAAATTGATAATATCTTTGTAAGTAAAATAACATAGTATGATGATAACTCTTCATGAAAATATATAACATGTTTGAATCAAACCCTTAAGTCGATCAAATAATGTTCTATATATTAAAAAAAATTGACAATATTTATCTAGCTCTTATTTTCTTCATGTTTGTTAAATAGTAGAGGTTCGTTACCTCATTAAGATTAGTAAGGTAAGACCTAGCCCCCTTTGCTTGCACTTTTCTCTTTGAGATCCTTTTTCTCTTTATTAATAAAACTAGCCCTAGGCACACATTGCCTAGCGGAATTGATTAAAAAAATATATGAGGGATTTCATTCGGAATATGAAATTGATCCTATTTCAATACTTCCATGTATGAGTAAAATTATATCATGCTCATATTATAGAAAGATATATAAATACATCAATTGCACAAAGATAACTTTGGAATCAATTAAAATAACTTCTTTCAATAGATACTCTACTGCTTTTGGGAACACTTCAAGAGTTTTAATTCAAATCACCAACTTGCATAATAATATGAAGGCACAAGAGTAAACAATAACATGTTTGTACACTATATCAACAAATATTTTTTAAGATGATTATAATTGATGCATGCACACCAAACCAAGATAAGAAGTCCAAAAAATTTACATCAAGTTAATATTTTGAAGAATTGAAAGGAATGTGGAATGAAGGCTTTGAGCTCGAGAACATGTTAAAAGTGAAAGTACAAGGAAGAAAGAAGATGGGATATGAATGCAAATTGTTTATTCATGAAATGCAAACTTCCTGAGTAAGAAAATCCTTATTTCTTTAGGGATATTTATGTAATAGTTAGCTTAGACTATAAATAGTGCGGAATAGCTACTTTAGACTTAATTATTATGAGATGATTTTGATGATATAAATTTGATGAGAGACACTCTTGATAGAGTTGTGGCTGTGACGTTTGTTGCTTGACAATGTTGACGATATTACTTTTAGTGGTATTCATTAATCTTTACAACATATTTTCAATACTTACAAAAATACTACATACAAGAGCTCAATTAAAACAGAGTCAACCAAATTTCTTATATAATAATATTTAAATATTTTCTATTGTTAATTATTGTGACTAATAATACCTTTTGTGAAATTATCAAATAATATGTTATTTCATCTGTTTCAATTTATGTTGCATCGATAGAATTTTAAGAATCAACCAATATTTTTTGAGCTCTTAGAAATATTTTAAGTTGTTAATTATTATATTTACAGTACTTTTTACATAATTTTCAAATATATACTAAAATATTTTAAATTATTAATTATTGTGATTTATTGTAATTTTCATGTAATTTTTAAATATATAATGTACTGTTAAGCGTTGTGTGCTTATAGCATCTTATTAGATATCAAAATATTTTAAGTTGTTAATAATTTTAATTTATAATATTTTTTACGTAATTTTCAAATACCTAATAGAATATTTTAAAATAACATATATATATATATATATATATATATATATTGCGTGCTATTCTCATTATTACAATTATAAAATTTCAATAGACATTTTTTTGTAAATAATTCTCTTGGCATGGTCGTTGACATACTTGCTTCCTAGACAATCTTGACATTTTAAAAAAAGGGCTAGAAGTTTGTTAAGTTGTTTGTCTTACATTTCTTTTCAATATGTTATATATTTTATAATTACGTAAAAATACTATAAATAATAATTACTAGCAATTTATATCAAAAGATATAAAAAATTCGATTGAGTTTTTAAATTCTATTGATGCCATGTAAATTGGGACAGAGGAAGAAATATATATTATTTGAAATGACTAAAAAGCACTATAAATCACTATAATTAACAACTAAACAATTTGAAAGACATAAAATAAATCAATTGACTCTTGAAATTGTATTAATGTCACATAAATTGAGATACTAGAGTAACATATCTTATTTGAAAATGATGTAAAAGATATTTTAAATCACAATAATTGACAAATTAAAATATTTAAAAGACATAAATTAGATTAATTAAATCTCAAAATTCTATTGGTGTCATAAAAATTGGGACACAAGGAATAACAAATATTATTCGAAAATTATATTAAAATTACTATAAATTACAATAACTCATAACTTAAAATATTTATAAATGATTTAAAAAATGATTGACACTCGAAATTGTATTTGTCATGTATGTTTGAGACAAAGTGAGTAATATATATTGACACTGTCTTGGCACGGACTCTGATGTATAGTATCATCAATAATCATTTTTGAAAAGTAAGACATTAAAATATATAATAGTTTATGGGTCGTATGAACATAATTCATAGAATATTAAGAATGAATGGATATGATATTTAATCCAATTACACAAATGACGGTGTTTATTTTTTAATAAAAGAAGTCTACATTGCATATTAGTCTATGATGGTTGACTTTGAGTTGAAGAGGTCCTTTCGCCTTATTCAAGAAGAGTTATACTTTTAAAATCTAAAAGTTAAAGGCATTAAAGTAATTTTTTTATAAAATTATAATAAACTATTAAGACAATAAAAATATAGCGAAAGAAATTAGGGGAGATAGATAATTTTATTTTTTTATAAGTTGTTGTAAAATAGATTGAGTTTGTTTTTTTATTTATAGAAGAAAGACAGGAAGCAACCGGAAGTCTTCTCAAAAAATGATCAACCTATCTATTTGATGGCATGCTTATTCAGGCGATTGAGCTACTTGTGATATGTTTGCTTGCAAGCACGTCTAGAAAATTGTGTATGAACATCTACAATACGATATATTTACAACACTCACCCTTAGATGATCATTAATAGATTATTGAGAAAAAGGATAAATATACTCCCGAATTATCATAAATGGTGCGTCTATACCCTTCGTTATACTTTCGGGTTGTGTATACCCTTACCGTCAATATTTTGGAACGTATATACTCTTAAAATAAACGGAGAGACACGTTAAGGCTATACACAACCCGAAAGTATAACGAAGGATATAGACGCACCATTTATGATAATTCGAGGGTATATTTGTCCTTTTTCCCTAGATTATTAGGATAGATGTAATATAAAGGAAAAGTTCCCACATTGATGGGAGAAGCCATCTTTTAGGTCCTTTTAAGGCCTAACACATTAAGTCTATATATATATATATATATATATATATATATATATATATATATATATATATATGGAGCTTGGGTACGGATTGGATTCTTTAATTAAATTTAAAGATTTATCTTTTGTAATTTATTTTGAATTAATTGTTTATTTAAAATTTGAATTTAATATTGAAATTTATATGAAACAAAAGTTTTGTATGTTCAGATAGGGAGCATAAAAAATTGTCTTTTCAAAAAGGGAGCAACTAAATATTGTGATTTGTTCAAAAAAGGAGGGACTCTTTCATGAAAAGTCATTTGTTCATGAAAGAACATGACTGTTATAGAAAGTCAAATGTTCATGAAAGAACATAACTATTATGAAAAGTCATCTCTAGTTCTGTAAATATGAAGCATTCCCAGAAGTAGCACATTCAATTGCATATATGTTTCAGGCTTTGTTGTATCCTGATACGAGAATTGTTTGTCATCCCTTAAAGAATATACAAGCAATAACTCTTGAAAGGTAGTGATCTTTCACGCCTCAAAACTTTAATTTCTCTGTTATTTTTCTTCTAACAATGATAATTTTATTATAAAAATTTAAGAAGGAAAAAGAATAGATATATTGATGTGTCGTAAATTTATGACATTTGTGATACTTAAAACTTAGAATTTGTGTGAGTTCTCTGGCTCATGGCAGCGGATTTGATATATTTTTTGGTTGTTTTGCAGGAAAATAAGATTCGAAGGCTAAGTGTTGAGCAGTAGATGCAACACACATACAAATTTTGGCCATCTACGAGCCACTCTATGGATCGTGGTTTGATCCACGAGCCGCAGTAGATATGCAGAAACTTGAAAAAAAATCTTTTAGTTTTAAGAGTGAATCATTCGATCCGTAAAGACTTGTATGATCCGTAGAATAAATTTGTGGTTTAGATTCAGAGAAGGGGAACAAAGCCTAATTTATATGAGAGTTGAGTATATGTCGTAAATATTTCCATAGAATGTAGTTCCTGTCCATGGAAAAAGTTCAGAGATTATGAAATTATCTTTCATCCATGAAGGGTGTCTACAAGCCGTAACAAGGACTATGGTCCGTAATTTGGATCGTGCAAGATGACAAATTCGATTTTCCTAGATTATTTTGGATAGGATTTTTATGTTTGTAAATACTTTTCTTAGGGTTTCTTTTACATTGTTATGTGCCTTTTGGTTTAGGAAATAGAGGTAAACAACTCTTTTACTTTTATTCTTGAATTTTAGAATTTTATTACACATCAATCCTTAGTTTTTGAATTTGAACTTTATTTCAAGATTCCAAAGTTTTACTATTCATATTGTAAGTATGGTTATGCATAATTTATTTATCATTGATTGTTATCATACAAGCATGGGAAGCTAAATCCACAACTAGCATTGTGGAAATCATGAAGACTTAACGAAGTAGACCTAATACATAGTAATTTTTGAATAGTGTGCATGCATGTATTGCTCTTTCCGTCGCTTTGATTGGTTTTTAGTAGAATACTATACTAGAACTAACCTTATTCATACTTGCCTGACCAAGAGGGTAACGAATGAAAAAAAATTATACAAAAGAGTTGAGGTTATCAACCCTTATAATAGGTGGAGCTTACCTAGGAATAACTAATTTGGGATCAAAGATAAGGTTTAGTAAAGTACACATGTAGGCTAATAATGTTGTGGGGTGAAATTCGTCTACTTAGGGAACCATACACTAAGTCATAATCAACTTAACAATCTTGCATGTGTCGCACTAGACAAGGTTACTATTATCTAGTCTTACTAAGTTATGAATTTATGGGGAATACATAACCCTACTTCCATCTTTTATTGATTCAAAACATGTCAAAACTAATAATTGTCACTTGTGACAATTTTAAAACTACTTTTGATTGCACAACCACCCTCCCTTTTATGAAAATAATACGACCAAGAGCATGAATAATAGCAATTGAACTATGTACAAATCATATTGCTCGAGTAATCGATCCTGTCATGATCCGGACCGTCGTGATTGCACCCACACTAAGCCTCCGATGGGAGAACCATTACAACAACACAACTAAGTAACTCAATGATACACTAAACATTTAAAGATACAGAAGCATGTTTAAATGCAGAAATTATATAGAGTTCCCATAAACTCTAAAGGTTTTAAAAAATAACTAACCAAACTAACGCGGAAGTTTAACCCCTAGAACCTGAAAGTCATTGTACTAAATAAAAAGGGATACAACCCCAACTAACATAATAAATATCTAAATAGTCTAAGTCCGAAGGAAATGGAATAAACAATAGGAAGGACTCTATGGCAACCTGAAAGAACTGGCTCACCCTTGAAATCTGGTCTCGATCACTGATCTCCTAGCTGAGGTCTATCAATAGCTTCCTGAAGATCCTCTGTACTCAACAAAGAACGAGCAAGTGCAGTATTAGTACACAATCACAATGTATTGGTAGGATCACGCGGCTATTCCAGTAAGTGAAATATATATATAGGCAGTCACAACATAAAAGACATGACATGTACATAATATATCTACATCGGGTATCATTTCAAGAGCAATGTACAATTCCACATCCTCAAAAACAAGTAGTTATGAAAATTTAACGGTCCTCTCATGGAACCCATATCCAAATTGTTAGTGTGCCGGAACGTGACACCCGATCCCAATTAGTGTGTCGAAACGTGATACCCGATCCAATATATGTGTTGAACGTGACACCCGATCTAATATATGTGTCAGAACATGACACCCAATCCAATCAACACAATAACAATCACATTCACACTCATAATGTACATGCTCATACAATCAAGTGTCGAATCATGACATACATTTGTTCATTCATACTCATTTCATTAGGTTTGATCAATCGTGCTTCATTCACATACATACATGTATTACAATGAAGCAATTACCAACATACATCACACAAACATGAAATCAAACGATCACCTACCTCGAAACCAAGCTTGAATTCCCCTAAGGCACTTAAATCTTTCCTTTCGGATTTACTTCGCTTGTTCGTGGTCTAAAAACAACAGATTAATGCAAGGATTAATAAATGAGGCCTAATTACCTGGATTACAATCGAAATTATTAAACTTAGGCCAAACCCAAGATCCTAATACCTAACATTAGGGCTTTTTCCACCATTAGTTTCAGTTCAAAACCCTCCCCCAATGATAATCACCCAAGAATCTAAGTTCTACGAATCGAAAAATGGATTAGGGGAGTAAAACCTTACCTTTCACGCTAGAAGAGGTGGAAAACTATCAAGAACTTGCCCTGAGTCGTTTCTTAGCTCTCAAGAACAAAAATTGCAGAATAAGAATGTTTTTGAGGTTTAATTCCGACATAATTCGCGACTGGCTGCTACGACAAACCTTATCCCACTACAGTGGCCCCACCCTGCGAATTGCACTTTAGAGTTTCAAACCCCCATTTAACAACACAACTTCAATCCTTAAAGTTCAAAAACTACATGTTCACGCTAAGATCAAGTTTTGGGAGTTCTACTCATCCGAATTCAATTCCGTAAAGCTGTATGGGTTCCCTAATGTCTTGGCTTTCCACTCATGTAACACAATTCATTATTGAATCTCTCATTCATTACCAAATTTTCCTAGATCTCACATGACTCAGATTTTGTCCAAATCTGGACTAGTCTAGGATTTTTCAAGACACTATTCAAAAGTTTTCTGGCCCTAATTCTTTCCCCAATAGCTTTTCCCTAAGGACGAAAATAGGTCGTTACAATAGATATTAATTTACCCATCACTCATCCCCGAGTGATAAACTAGGAAAGACTGACTAAAGTAAGGGTAGAGTAGTACCTAAATTGTTGACAACTGAGGATACTTGTCTTGCATGTCCTTCTCGGTTTCCCAAGTAGCTTTCTTAACTGAACGATGCTTCCATTGAACTTTCACAAACTTTATCTCCTTGGTCCTCAGCTTTTGGTTATCACGATCAAGAATTGAAATCAGTTCCTCCTCATACTGAAGGTCTTTGTCTAACAAAATTGAGTCCATTTTATGATGTAATCCCCGTCCCTATGATACTTTTTCAACATACACACATGAAATACCGGATGAACTCTCGATAAACTAGAAGGTAAAGCCAACCTATAAGCCATTGGTCTTACACAGTCAAAAATTTCGAATGGTCCATGTATCGAGGACTAAGCTTGCCCTTCTTGCCAAATCTCATCACCCCTTTCATGGGTAACACTTTAAGAAGAACTTTCTCACTAGTCTAAAATGTCATGTCTCTTACATTATGGTCGGCATATTTTTTCTGTCGACTTTAGGCTGCTGGGAGTTTAGCTTGGATGCTTTTTACCTTATCCTGAGCATCCTTCACCAAGTCAACCTCCAAAGGTTTCACATCTCCAACCTCAAACCACCCTATGAGTGATCTACATCCCCTCCCATAAAGTGCCTCGAACGGTGCCATGTTAATGCTGGAGTGATAACTATTATTATAGGAGAACTCATACAATGGTAGGAACTTATCTCAATGCCCTCCAAAGTCAATCACATATGCCCTCAACATGCTCTCTAACACCTGAATAAGTCCTCTTTAACAGCCCAGCCGTGTGTGGATGGAAAGCTTTACTAAAAGTGAGTTGAGTGCCTAACTCATCATGCAATTTTCTCCAAAACTTGGATGTGAACTGCATACCATGGTCTGATATGATAGAAAGGGGCAGCCCGTGCAACCTCACTATCTCTTTCACATAAACCTTAGCCAACTGCTGAGCATTATAGTCTATTCTGATTGGAATAAAATGGCTGACTTATTCAATCTGTCAACCACTACCCAAATAGAATCAAACTTTTCCAAAGTCTTGGGAAGACCAACCACAAAATCCATAGCTATCCTTTCCCACTTCTATTTAGGAATTGACATCTCTAAAGCAAACCTAGAGGCCTTTGATGCTCATTCTTTACCTGCTAACTGTTTTGGCATTTAGCCACAAACTCAGTTATGTCCTTATTCATGCCAGGCCACCAATAAAGACGTTTCAAATTTTGGTACATCTTGGTCACACCCGGATGAATGGAATACCGCAAACCATGGGATTCTGTCAACAATTTCTGAATCAAGTCATCCACTTGAGGAATCCAAATCCTTCTTTTAAAACTGAGCACACCTATTGCATCAAGTGTCACATCTTGTGCCTTTCCAGACACTGTTTTCTTTATGAGCTCACTCAAACTGTCATCCTTAAACTGTTTGACCTTGATATCTTCAATGAATGTGGTCCTTACCTCAATGCTAGCTAACACCCCACCTTTTTCTGAGATGCCCAATTGCATGAACTTAGATTCTAAGATTTGAATTTCCTTACTCAGAGGTCGCTTAGATACACTCAAGCAAGCTAGACTACCTATACTCATCGCCTTTCGGCTTAATGCATCTGCCACCACGTTGGCCTTACCCAGATGATTTGAATGGTCATATCATAATCCTTAAGTAACTCCATCCACCTTCGTTGTCTCAGATTTAGGTCTTTTTAAGTGAGTACATGTTGTAGGCTATGGTGGTCAGTAAATACCTCACACGGGACACCATAAAGGTAATGCGGCCAGATCTTGAGAGCAAACACTATCACTGCCAACTCCAAATCATGTGTCGGGTAATTTCGCTCATGCACTTTCAACTGCCACGATGCATAAACTATGACACTCTTATCCTGTATTAACACAACACCCAAACTTAAATGTGAAGCGTCACAATAAATAATAAAATCTTTACCTTCCACCGGTAGTGCCAGAATAGGTACTGTGGTTAGAAGAGTCTTGAGCTTTGAAAGCTCTCTTCACACTTGTCAGCCCACTTAAAAGGTACCTCATTTTTTGTCAATCTTGTCAAATGTGTGGTGATAGATGCAAAATTATTCATAAACCGACAATAGTAGCTGGCGAGCCCCACAAAGCTTTTAATTTTAGTCACAGAGCTAGGTTGGACCCATTTCTTGATTGCTTCGATCTTTTGGAGATCTACCATTACACCTTCCCTTGAAACTACATGCCCCAAAAAGACAACTGAAGTAAACCAGAACTCACACTTGAAAAATTTGGCATATAACTTTTATCTTCCAAGAATACCCAGAACAATACAAAGATGGTTGGCATACTCTTCCTTACTATTTGAATAGACCAAAATATCATCAATGAAAACAATAACAAACGAATCCAGAAATGGTTTGAAAACACCATTGATCAAACTCATGAAATTTCCAGGCGCATTTGGCAACCCAAACGACATCACTAGAAACTCATAATGCCCATAACGGGTCCAGAATCCCGTCCTGGGTACATCCTCAGCCCTAATCTTTAACTGATGGTAACTAGACCTTAGATCAATCTTAGAAAAAACTGACCCACCTTGCAATTGGTCGAAAAGATCATCTATCTGAGGCAACAAATACTTATATCGAATGGTGACCCTATTCAACTGTTAATAGTCTATGCACATCCTCATACTACCATCCTTTTTCTTACCAAACAAGACAGGAGCACCCACAGAGAAGTACTAGGATGGATGAAACCTTTATTAAGAAGCTCCTGAATTTGAGTCTTAAGCTCTCTCAATTCTACTGGAGCCATGCGATACAGAGTGATGGAAATGGGGCGAGTACCGGGTTTCAAGTCAATAAAGAAATCTATATCTCTATTCGGAAGTATACCAGGCAAATCGGTCGGAAACACTTTCTTAAATTTAGACACTACAGGAATAGACTCAATAGAGGGACTTAACCTCAATGTCTCAAATCTGATCCAAATACGCCAAACATCCCTGCCCCACCAGTTTTATAGCTCGAATGGAGGATATGACCTTAGCTAGCTTAGTCTTGTACACCCCTTTCCACTTTAACTTTTACCTACTGGGGATCTATAGAGTCACAAATTTTGTATTACAATTTAACACAGCATAATGGGGCTACAACCAAGTCATGCCTACGATTATATCAAAGTCAGTCATATCCAAAATAACAAAAATTAGCCCAAGTATGAAAACCCATAAACAAGATAGGGCAAGCACGATATACATGGGTGACTATGGCGAACTCTCCAACTGGGGTAGAAACATGGATGGGGGCATCAAGTATATCACAAATCATATCAAAATCCAAGGCAAACTGAACTGAGATATATGAATAAGTATAACCCCGATCAAACAAAACAGTAGCAATCCGATTACAGACAAGAATAGTACATGTGATTACTGCATCAGACGCCTCAGCCTCGGTCTTACCCAAAAAGGCATAACACTGAGCCCTGTCATCTTGACGGACAACTTCTTTGCCTGGCTGCATTGCTCCTCTACCTGTATTACTATTTCCCCGGCCTCCACGGCCTCACTAATTTCCTCCTCACCCACCTTATGGACGCCCTCTACCATTATTACCATTGCCCATGGGTACCATTGATCTAGTCTGCTACTGCACAAAATCCAACATGTGTGGGAAGGGACAATCTCTCCTCATATTCCCAGGTTCCCCACAATTATAAAAAGTGCAGTCAAAAGATGGTCTGCTACCCGTGGAAGATGCGACTCCCTGACTATCCTGAATAAAATTCTATTGTGGAGTCCTCGAGTAACTACCTGTAGAAACGAGCAAGTTTGACTGAATTGGCCGGGCTGCAAACGTCGAACCTCTGGAGTAAGAACCTTAAAAGTTACCTATATTCTTGGCTTTCTTAGCCAAAGCCTTAGCCTACCTATCACGTCTACTCCTTCCATTTTCTTCACAAAATCTGTCACCTCATTAAAACTTTTCCCTACAAAGGTCATGTGAATAAACAATACATGTAGTTTGAAATTCAGTCCCTTGACGAATAAATGAATCCTCTCCTCCTCAGTAGTTACCAATTGTTTAGCATATCTAGACAATGCATGGAATTTAGCCTCATAAGTAGCTACAGACATACCATCCTACTCCAAAGCCATGAACTCATCCTTCTTGCGATCCCTCAAAGTCCGGGGCATACACTTTCCCAAAAATAGAGCATCAAATTGCGTCCAAGTGAGAGGGGGCAAAACTGACGATATACATTCCACATAGGCTCACCACCACTGCTTAGCCTCACTTTGAAGCTGGAAGGTCATGAACTATACCCCATGTTGATGTACATTATCCAACTTATGAAGTCTCTCATAACAATCCAAAATGAACTCATATGCGTCCTCGCTCTCAAAACCATGGAACACAAACGACTTCAATTTCAGAAAATTAGTCAACTTCTCATGTTCATTACCAGTCATCAAGGGACCTAATAAAGGACGAAAGAAGGAATCAGTGTCTAACGTTCCATCTACTATAGGGAAAGCAACAGTAACGGGGTAGTTGTTCAGAGGTTAAGTTGCTTGCATTATGGGAAGGGCTCTAGGGCCGACTAACCCCTTCAGGAAAGACATGATTTGCTGAGCTAACATTGGGTCTAATGGAGGAACGCCGGTAACATTAGCCGTTGCATCATCTTTCTGTCCAAAATCCCCCTCGTCCTTAATCTCCACATTCTCTTCTACCTCTTCTTAAGGTGCAGGAGGGGCCTTTTCCCTTGGAACGTTCTCAGCTGGGGCTCCACCCTTAGCGGGTGCCACTCTTTCTCTGCCTCTACCCTTTACTCTTCCCCTACCCCTGCTTGGACCATGACCTCTAGCTGCAGACTCCTCAGCTAGTTCATTGACAGAAGCTACGGGCCTAACACCGTTGAATCTAGTGTTAGCCATCTGTTGACAAAAAGATGAAGGAGATTAGATGCTAATTTGAATCACCAGATACCACTTGGAATCAAGTTATAGCACGAAAAGAGACAAGAGAAGATAGAGAGATTTCCTAAAGTCTTATAGCCTCTCGAAGAAAAATATAGACATCTCCGTACCATTCCGCTAGATTCTACTAGACTAGTTTTGGAACAATAGATCAATGAACCTAGGCCTCTAATACCAATTTTGTCACGACCTGCACCATCGTGATTGGCATTATACTAACCCTCCGATGGGAGAATCATTACTACAACCCAACTAAGCAACTCAACGATACACTAAATATTTAAAGATACGAAAGCAGGTTTAAATGCATAAATTATATAGAGTTCCCATAAAATCCAAAGGTTTAAACAAAAAACTAACCAAACTAACACGGAAGTTTAACCCTTAGAACCAGAAAGTCATTGTACCAAAATATTTATAGTGTAACAAATCTAAGGAAAAAAAAGGATACAACCCCAACTAACATAGGACATATCTATGTAGTCTAAGTCCAAAGAAAATGGACTAAACAATATGAAGGACTCCATGGCAGCCTGAAAGAACTGGCTCACCCTTGAAATCCAATCTCGTCCTAGTTGAGGTCTATCAATAACTGCCTGAAGATGCCCTGTACTCAACAAAGAACGTGCAAGTGTAGTATTAGTACACAACCACAATGTAGTGGTAGGATCACGCGGCTATTCCAATAAGTGAAATATATGTAGGCAGTCACAACATAGAATACATGACATGTACAAAATATATATATACATCGGGTATCATTTCAGGAGCAATGAACAATTCCATATTCTCAAAAACAAGCAGATATGATAATTCAAATGTCACGCCCCATACTCAAGGGGTGCAACTAGCTCCTAAATCTAGAACTTAAGCTTGAGCCGACCCTGATGAACTATTTTCTACTAGCTCATGTCAGCCACACACAATCAAGAAAACAAACAAGTATATCTCGGCTTAAATTTAAGCCCTCGGCCGGCAAGGCCCCTGTCAACAGATCTATAAAAGAAACAGCTACTCCCAAGAGTTCATATAAAGAAATAGCCGACTAGCACAGAAGTCCTAAGTAGGCCGTCGATGCTATCATGATCTCTATACTGAAACTGTAAGCAGATATATATCAAGACAATACATCAAACAACTAACAAGCTTCAGCAAACCAACAAACTAAGCCAGCATGGCTATAACGTAGCTATACAAGCCTCTAAGAGTAGTAAAGATTTGCGGGATAGGGACCTAACCTACCCATAAAAATATATATAACAAAAGCTAACGAACCTCCCAACTCTGATAGCTCCAGAGGAAAAGGGCTAGCCAACCTGATAGAAGTAAATCCTGCTGCTGAGAAGGTCTACTGGGTCATCTATCGGGACCTGTAGATATGAATGCAATATTCCCAGGCTATAGGGTATCAGTACAAAATAATGTACCGAGTATAAAAGGCAATAGACTATGAGTAGGTATCCTAATACACTGGAAGTAATTCAATAAATAAATCAAGGATAAGATTAGTGTACTGACCTGGTCCTAAATCTAAACTTATCAAAAATAATAAAACAACAACCAAACCAAGCATCCATAAGCTCAGCAGGTACAAACAACACACAAGACCACCTACCCAGGCCCTCATAAGCCAGAAGGTGCCAACTAGTCTATATACCCTTATCGGTAGTCCCCTTGCCCCGTAGGCAATCATATTGCCCTCTTAGGCATTAATATAACCCCATAGGCAGCATGTAGTTCTCTTAGGCATCAATATAAATTATAGACAACCTATAGCCCTGTTAGGCAACAACATGGCCCTGTAAGCAGCACATAGCTTTCTTAGGCGTCTATATAGCCCCGTAGGCAACTCATAGCCCTTTTAGGCATCAATATAACCCCGTATGCAATCCATAGCCCTTCTAGGAATCAATATACCCCCGTAGGCAAAACATAGCTCTTCTTGGCATAGATCACATTCCTGCAGCTAACCACAATAGCCCCAAGGGCAATAATAACAATCCAATATGCTAGAAACGAGAAATTTAGCTATAAGCAACCGATACGAATAGCTTCTAAGTCGTGTCCAACATAGGGACACTACTAACTGAATAAGAATCTTGACAAGGGAGAATTATATCCACTCGAGCAACCAACAATCAACCATAATGTCTACAAGTATAATAACGATAACAATCCAATTACATTGCTCATAAGCTTTAAGGAAACATGCTGTAAGAAGGGAATAGCCTTAACATACCTTTTTTGCCGAATTCATGTGGAGTAACAACTTTTACTCACAACCCCCCTCGATACTACAACAAGGCAGGACCATAATCAACATACAAGAATAGATGATACCACGATAATCTGATAAAACATATGTATTTCTATTGGAAATTGCTATTTGCGACTTATCAAAGCTAGAGTCAATGAAAGAATGGTCTTACCTTGATCTTAAGTTCGTAATGCACCTCAAAACCTTAAAATATGTCCAAACCCTTGCTGTCCCAACAACGAAGTGTGATATGCTACGAAATTGATAAAACAAATTATACCATGTTGACTAGCTCAACGCATAGAACAACTTTCGTCAAGGACTTAAGTCGAGAAAAATTATAATTTGGTTGATCCTAGAAATGGGTTTTATAAGGTTTTTTGTTCTTGACTAAAAAAATGGAGAAAACATCGAAGAAAAAGATATATAAAAGGACACCGACCTAGGGGCCTCACCTCACGTGCCTGCTTGCGCAGTCTCATGAAAATGCGAATATCTCTCTATTCTGAAGTCGTATGAACAAATGGTTTGATGCATTGGAAACTAGACTTATAGACCTTCGATTTGATAGATCGTAGGCCCCATAAATCTTTATAGATTGGGAGAAAACCTCCGAGACATTTGACCTAAATTTTATAGAAATCTTTAAGAAAGAACTTATGATAACTTTCACCTACTTTTATCTTGCCACTTACCTAACTTCAAAACTTGAGATACAACCCTTGAATGCTTAAAATATGACATACCACATCATTCTTAATTATTACTCACCCACTTTGTCTTTCCACGAAGGTATGAGTTAATTTAGATGTTTCAAAAATTCGCGGTGTTACATCCTTCCCTCCCTTAGAAGCATTTGTCCTCAAATAAAAAATCTGAGTCATGCAGTTAAGTCCTTAGGATTTGCCAAAGTTTAGGCAGAGTAAACCTAAAATGTAGAAATTCTAACCTAGGCGTCTCACATGATGACATAAATAGCTAAGCACTATAGCTCCGAGCAAAATTACAACGACAACAATCATAATAATAAGCAACAATATATAAAAAAAAAAGTCAGATAGGTATCTAACCTTACTGCTCTAATATAAACTGATATGCCATCACCTCGGGGTATGAAACGAGTGAGGATATTTGGACCTTTTTCCATCCTCAGCTTCCCAGGTCACCTCTTCTCTATTCTTATTTCTCCACAACACTTTGACCAAAGCCACATCTTTGGTCCTCAATTTATGAACTTGTCGATCTAATATGGAAATGGGAGTTTCCTCGTAGGACAACTCCTCTATGATCTGAACATCCTCAATTGGGACTGAGAAGGTCTCCTATGCACTTCTGTAGCATCGATACATGGAAAACTAGATGAATAGATTCTAGCCCCGAAGGGAATTCTAACTTATAATCCATTCATCCTACCCTCTGAAGGATCCGGTATGGCCCAATGAACCTTGGACTAAGCTTGACTTTCTTGCCAAATCTGATAACACCCTTTATAGGCGAGACTTTTAAGAATGCCCAGTCATCGACATAAAACTCTAATTCCCTTCGTCGCACATCTGAGTACGAATTTTGTCGGCTTTAAGCTATTAGCAACCTCTCTCGAATGAGCTTAACCTGCTTCACTGTTTGTTGTACTAAGTCGGGTCCAATCAAGCCTGACTCACCTACCTCGAACCATCCAATAGGGAATCTACATTTTCGCCCATACAAAGCCTCATAAGGTGCCATCCCGATGCTGGAATGATAACTATTATTGTATGTGAACTCAATAAGAGGCAAGTGGTCATCCCAAATTCCCTTAAAGTCTAGCACGCACGCCTGTAACATATCCTCGAGTGTAAAAATTGTGCGCTCAGCCTGGCCATCTATCTGAGGGTGAAAGGCTATACTAAGATTAACCTGTGTCGCCAGTCATTTTTGGAAGGACTTCCAGAATTTAGCATTAAATTGTGTTCCCCTATCAGAGATAATAGATACTAGGACACCATGTAGCCTAACAATCTCTCTAATATAGAACCCTGCATAGTATTCAGCTATAAAAGTAGCCCTGGCTGGTAAGAAGTAGGGTGATTTTGTTATTCTATCAATAATTACCCAAATAGAGTCAAATTTACGATGTGATTGAGGTAACCCTGTAGTAAAATCCATATTAATTGCTTCACACTTCCACAAAGGAATGGCTATCTCTTGGACTAGCCCAACGGGCTTTTGGTGCGTAACCTTCACATATTGGCAGTTAGGACACTGTGCCACAAACTTAGCAACGTCCTTCTTCATCCCATGCCACCAATAGATCTTCTTAATATCATGGTACATCTTCGTCGACCTAGGGTGAATATAATAACGGGAATGATGTGCCTTTTCCATAATCTAATGTCGAAGCCCTACAACATTCGGAGCACACAATCGATCGATATATGTGAGGACTCCATCTCCTGCTATATCAAATGCTAAAAACTACTAATTTTGAGTCTTGGCTCTGAGCTGTTCTAAGCTAGGATCCTCCTATTGTCGTGCTTTTACCTCCACAACTAGAGATGATACGGCTGTGTCTTGAATTGTGACCACACTATCATCTACCTCTAACAATATGAATCCTAAGCTAGCTAACAGATGAAGCTTTCGCGCTAGCTCATGCTTCTCAACACCTAAATGGGATAAACTACACATAGATTTTCGATTGAGGGCATCGACTACCATATTCGCTTTTCCTGGATGATATAAAATATCCATGTCGTAGTCTTTCAGTAACTCAAGCCATCAATGCTGTCGCAGATTTCTTTTATCTAAAGATATATTGAAGGCTTTTATGATCTGTGAAGATGTCAACATGAACACCATACAAATAGCGTCTCCAAATCTTTAACGCATGCACAAATACAACCAACTCTAAATCGTGGGTCAGATAGTTCTTTTGATGCTTTCTTAACTACCTTGAAGCACATGCGATAACCTTGCCACGTTGCATTAGAATACATCCCAACCCAACATTAGAAGCAACACAGTACACCGTATAACCCTCTGAACCCTGTGGCAATGCTAGAACTGGTGTTGATGTCAACCTGTCCTTCAATTCCTAGAAACTATGTTCGCAAGCCTGAGTCCACTAAACTTAGCTGCTTTTGAGTCAACTTTGTTAATGGTGCTGAAAGTGAAGAAAACCCCTCAATCTTAGTCAAATTCATGGGTTTGGGCCAAGTCTTTACAACCATAATATTTTGTGTATCAACCGTAATGCATGCATATGATACAATATGGCCTAGCAAAGATACAGAATCCAACCAGGACTCACACTTTGAAAACTTTGTATGAAGTTCTCAGTCTCGAAGAACCTGAAGGATTGCTCGCAGATGATCTGCATGCTCAACTTTTGAATGCGAATACACTGAAATATCATCAATAAATACAATCACAAACAAGTCTAGATACTACCTGAATATCCTATTCATCAGATCCATGAACACTGCTGGGGCATTAGTTAATCCAAAAGACATTACCAAGAACTAAAAGTGTCCATATCGTACCGGTGGCACCATGATCTTAAATCAATCTTTGAGAAGCACTTAGTACTTTGTGACTAATCAAACAAGTCATCGATCCTCGGAAGGGGATACTTATTCTTTATAGTCGCCTTATTCAGCTGTCGGTAATCGATACACATTCATAGTGAGTCATCTTTCTTCCTCAAGAATAACACTGGCGCACTCCACGGTGAAGCGCTAGGCCTGATAAAACCTTTATCTAGCAAGTCTTTTAGCTGATACTTCAACTCTTTTAGCTCAGTAGAATTGATTATATAAGAAGGGATAGATATAGGTTGTGTACCTGGTAGCATATCGATAGGAAATTCAATTTCCCATTCTGGAGGCATACCAGGAAGCTTGTCTAGAAATACATCTAGAAACTCATTAACTATTGAAATAGGCTGAAGAGTCGGTGGTTCTGCATCTATATCATGAATGCAAAAAATATGATAAATACAACCCTTAGTAATCATCCTTCTCGCCTTAAGATAGGAAATAAACCTGCCTTTCAGCATTGCTGTATCATCTTTCCATACCCGAACTGCCTCTCCTGGAAAGTGAAATCTAACAATCTTTGTCTGGCACTCAACATTAGCATAACAAGACGCTAACTAGTCCATACCCATAATGACGTCAAAATCGACCATTTCTAACTCTACTAGGTCTGACGGTCGATAATTTCTACTGTGCAACCTCAATAGATTCTCCTAGCAATAATAGAATCACCAACTAGTGAAAATACAATAAAGGGTTGATCTAATGACTATGCTACTATACATAACTTCCCCACAAAAATGGAGTAACATAGGAAAGAGTAGATCCAGGATATATCAAAGCATAAACATAATGGGAGAAAACAATCAATGTACCTGTCACAATATCTGGTGATGACTCTTAGTCCTGTCGTCCGGCTAGTGAATATGTACGGTTCTGGCCACTACCAGAACTAGATGCTCCCTTTCTGCCTCCACCTCTGCCTCTACTTACTAAAGTCTAGGGTCCACATATTGTATACTATGCTGAGGAGAAGGAACCTACTATTGACCCGATCGACTGACCTATACCATCATAACTGTCCCTGACGATCAAATCTATTACCTTGGAACTGTTGTGATGGAGGTCTAGGTGGCCTACTAGAATATCGGGGTCAGGGACCACCCTAAAAATCTCCCTGTGAGCCAGCGGGCCTAGCCCTCTTCTGTCTCTCTCTCTTGAGCCTCTCACTCATATACTGCAGATGTCGACCATCCTCTATGCCTTGTGCAAAGGACTAAATTTGCAAGATATCTATATTATCATTTAGTGCAGCAGTAGAAAAAATATTGATATTGTTTGAGTCAAACCCTCCCAAAAATCTACACACCCTCTCATGCATCGTATCAACAAATGCTGGTGCATATCTAGCCAATAAATCAAATCTTAGCTCGTACTCTCAGACACTCATGCTGCCCTGTTGGAGGTTCAAAAACTGGTCCACTCGGTCATTTCTAATCTCTCGAGGGAAATAGTGATGTATGAAAGCTTTTGTAAAGCTATCCCAAGTGGGTAAAGATGCATATTTTCTCCTTGATCTCTTCCAACTTTCGTACCACAATACTGCAACATCACGCAATTGAAATACTGTTAACTCAGCTCACTAAGTCGTTGAGGCATGTATGACTCTGAAGATCCTATGAAGCTGATCAACAAAGTGTTGAGGGTTCTCTCTGCGATCTATCCCTATAAGCTATGGAAAATTAAAGGCAAGAAATTCACAAACTCTCAAACTTTCGAGCCCTTCAGAAGGCTCGACAATATCTGGTGCAACTGGTTGGCCCGCGCAACTACTAACTGTGCTAACATACATACTGCACTCTTGAAATTCTAATTAGATGGAATAGGAGGAACTAGAGGTGGTACTGTTGGTGGAACCGGGGATCATGTAGCCCTCGGAGGCTCTTAAAGCGGTGGAGAAGCTATAGTGGGCTAAGAAGATGTCTGCCCTTAGGTCTCACAATGGGCTACCTCCACCTGTGGTACCTTGCCGGTACCCTCACCTGCAGCTGTATCTAGCCCTTGGCTAGTTGTGGTCTATCTGGTGTCAGTCATCTCTATCTGTATATAAATATCAATTATAAGCTAGAAACCTCAACCCTTAAGAGATTGCTCTATAGCACGAGGTGAGCAAAAGAAGGATAGTCATTCTAACATACCCGGTAGCTTCTTGCTTATTGAATGTGGTGCACAACACATTTATAAACAAGAGTCTACTAGACATGGCTTGCAGACTTCCTAAGATACGACGTTGCTTTGATACCAAGTTTGTCACACCCCAAACTCAAGGGGCGCAACATGCTCCTAATGCTAGAACTCAGGCCCGAGCCGACCCTGCTGAACTATTTGTTACTAGCGCATGGCGGCCACATGCAATCAAGAAAATAAACAAGTATATCTCGATTTAAAATTAAGCCCTGAGCCTGCAAGGCCCCGTCAACAGATCTATAAAAGAAACACCTAATCCCAAGAGTTCATATTAAAAATTTGCCAACTAGCACAAAAGTCCTGATTGGGCCCTCGAGGCCACCATAATCTCTATACCAAAACTATAAGAAGGTATATATCAAGACAATACATCAAACAGCTAACAAGTTTTAGCAAACCAACAAACTAGGCCAGCATGGTAATAACGTAGCTATACACCCTACACACTAGTCTGCAAGCCTCCAAGAGTAGTAAAGATTGGCAGGACAGGCCCCAGACTACCCATAAAAATATATACAACAAAAGCTAACAAACCTCTAAACTCTGGCAGCTCCTGAGGAAAGGGGCTAGACAACCAGATAGAAGTCAATACTATTGCTGAGGAGGTCTACTGGGTCATCTATCGGGACCTGCAGGCATGAATGCAGTAACCCCAGGTAATGGGGCATCAGTAAAAAATAATGTACCGAGTATGAAAGGCAATAGAGTATGAGCAGGTATCCTAATACAGTGGGAGTAATTCGATAAATAAATTAAGGATAGGATAAGTGTAATGACCTGCTCCTAAATCTAAACTTATCAAAAATAATAAAACAACAACCTAACCAAGCCCCTATAAGCTCGGCAGGTACAAACAACACACAAGACCACTTATCCAGGCCCCCATAAGCCCAGAAGGTGCCAATCAATCTATATACCCCTATCAGTAGTCCCCTAGCCCTGTAGGCAGTCACATAGCCCTCTTAGGCATTAATATAGCCCCGTACGGAGCTCATTGCTCTCTTAGTCATCAATATAGCTTCTAGACAACTCATAGACATGTAGGTAGCACATAGCCTTCTTAGGTGTCAACATAGCCCCGTAGGAAACTCATAGTCCTTCTAGGCATCAATATAGGCTCGTAGGAAACTCATAGCCCTTCTAGGAATCAATATAGACCCGTAGGCAGAACATAGCCCTTTTTTGGCATAGATCACATTCCAGCAGCTAACCACAATAGCCCCAAGGGCAACAATAACAATCCAGTAGGCTAGAAGCGAGCAATTTAGCTATAAACAACCTATACGAATAGCCTCTAAGTCGTGTCCAACATAGGGACGCTACTAACTGAATAAGAATCCTAACAAGGGAGGATTATATCCACTCGAGCAGCCAACAATCAACAATAATATCTACAAGTATAACAACGATAACAACCCAATTACATTGCTCCTCAGCTTTAAGGAAATATGATGTAAGAAGGGAATAGCCTTAACATACTTTTTTTTATGAATTCACGTGGCCTAACGAATTTTACTCACAACCCCCATCGATACAAGAACAAGGCAGGACAACAATCAACACACAAGAATAGAAGATACCACGATAATTCGATAAAAGATATGTATTTTGTTGCAAATTGCTATTTGCGACTTATCAAAGCTAGAGTCGATAAAAGATGGGTCTTACCTTGATCTTAAATTCGTAATACACCTCAATACCTTAAAATATGTCCAAACCCTTTCTGTCCCAAAGTATGATATGTTGCGAAATTGATAAAACAAATTATACCATATTGATAAGCTCAACGCGTAGAACAATTTTCGCCCAGGACTTAAGTCGAGAAAATCTATAATTTGGTTGATCCTAGAAATGGGTTTTATAAGGTTTTTTGCTCTTGACTAAGAAAATGGAGAAAAAGTCGAAGAAGAAGATATATAAAAGGATCCACCGACCTAGGGGGCTCACCTCACGTGTCTACTTGCTAGTCTCGTGAAAACACAAATATCTCTCTATTCTGAAGTCATATGAACAAATGGTTTGATGGATTGGAAACTACACCCATAGACCTTTGATTTGATATATCGTGGGCCCCATAAATCTTTATAGATTGGGAGAAAACCTCTGAGACATTTGACCCAAATTTTAGAGAAATCTTTAAGAAAGAACTTACCTAACTTCAAAACTTGAGATACAACCCTTGAACACTTAAAATATGTCATACCACACCATTCTTAATTATTACTCACCCTCTTTGTCTTTCCACGAAAGTACTAGTTAATTTAGATGCTTCGAAAAGTCGGGGTGTTACATCAACGGTCCTCTCATGGAATCCATACCCAAACTGTTAGTGTGCTGGAACTTGACACCCACTCCAATCAACACAACCACAATCACATTCAATCTCATAATGCACATACTCATAATCATAAAATTAAGTGTCAAATCATGGCATACATTTGCTCGTTCATACTCATTGCATTAAGTTTGATCAATAGTGCTTCATTCACATACATACATGCATTACAATGAAGCAATTACCAACATACATCACACAAACATGAAATCAAACCATCACCTACCTCAAAACCAAGCTTGAATTCCCCTAAGGCACTTGAATCTTTTATTTTCGGATTTATTCCACTTGTTTGTGGTCTAAAAACAACAAATTAATGCAAGGATTAATAAACATGGCCTAATTACCTAGATCACAATCGAAATTATTAAACCTAGGGCAAATCCAAGATCCCAATACCCAACTTAGGGCTTTTTCCACCATTAGTTTCAGTTCAAAACCTTCCCCCAATGATAATCACCCAAGAATCTAAGTTCTACGAATCAAAAAATGGATTAGGGGAGTAAAACCTTACATTTCACACTAGAAGAGGTGGAAAACTGTCAAGAACTTGCCCTTGGTCGTTTCTTAGCTCTCAAGAACGAAAATTGTAGAATAAAAATGTTTTTAGGGTTTAATCCCGACTTAATTCGTGACTGGGCTACAACAACGGACCCTATCCCGCCATAGCGGCCCCGCCCTATGGCTTGCGTAGAGATAGAAGATCGGATTTAGAGTTTCAAACCATTTCACAACACACCTTTAACCCTTGAGGTTCAAAAACTATTCGTACATGCTTAGATCAGTTTTGAGAGTTCTACTCACCCGAATTCGATTGCGTAAAGTCATACAAGTTCCCTAATGTCTTGGCTATCCACTCATGTAATCAAATTCATTATTGAATTTCTCATTCATTACCAGATTTCCTTAGACCTCGCATGACTCAATTTTCATTGAAATCTAGACTAGACTAGGAATTTTCAAGTCACTACTCAAAAGTTTTTTGGCTCCAATTCTTTCCCCATGTATTTTACCTAGCAAAGAAAATAGGTCGTTACAGATCCTAACCTTCACTAGGTTCTATGCTTGAGTAACAAATTTCTACTTCTTTTTGAAGAGTGTAATTTATGCGTATCAAATTTTGACGTTGTTGTCGATGAATAAGGCTTTTGGTTTAGATTAATTGTGTTATTTGACTATTAGTCATTATTTCCTTATTTATATATTTTTTTTTATTATTATTATTGTTTTAATAGGTTGCGGATTAGTGTTTGACAAATATGCGGAGTCAAGGTAGACCTTTAATTCCATTTGATCCCAAAATTCAAAGAATTATATGGATAATGAACAATAATGATGGTCATGAAACATAAGGACAAGTTGCAGAATGGCTTAGAATCGAAAAAGAAATCGTCTGCAAAAATGCTTCGAATCATCAACCTATGTGGAGAGCACAATTGCCACCCAGATAGAGACCACAATTAGACATTTAGAACAATTATTTTGTGGATCAAAATGATGCTGAAAATACTGGTGTTGTTGTGCTACCTCTGTTTCCTGCCAGAACAAAGTTTGATATCATTATTAGCATGATGCATATATTATTATGAGATGATTGTTCGCAGGTAACCTAACTAAAGATGCTCACGCATATTTTAAAAACTTTGTGAGTGTTTTCAAGAGCAATGGAGGCATACCAAAATTGGGCCAAGATGTCGTAGCATAGAGGTTATTTCCATCATCAATGACAGGAGAAACAACTATGTGGCTGTCTGAACTTAAGACCATCTTTGGTAAAAAAAAACTATGATTGTGCATTGACGTTGCACCAATGTTGCCGTATTTTTTTGAAAAATTTCATTGACTTAGATTGGCATTTCATTTGTGAGCAATAGGTCTTTGTCAGTGAAGCATTGACGTAATGCCTATTGGCCCAAAATATTTCCAGGCAACTATTTGTAACTGGTGTTGGCATCGGCAACATACAATTTCACATTTATGAACCATCGATATTCTTGTGCACTGCTCATCTAGAATATTTTTTGTATTCCATTTATTTTTATTTTGTTAACTTCTTTTAGTCTTTTCTTTAACATTTTATTGAGAATTACTAAAAATATAGGTTTGTAGTATGTGGCTCACAGTTTCTTTACATAACATGGCTCAACTAATAAATGTAGCCCCCAAGCCTTCCCGAAAAGCGTTAGGCTCTAGAAATATGAGAGAATATAGAACCACACAAGAAAAGAGGAGATCGTCATATTCTGTGTGTGGAAAATGAAAGAGTATTGCATCATGTACAAAGACAACAAACCGTTCACACTAGAAAGACAATTGAGTTTGGAGAGGTTAGCAGATGTTGTTCCTGGGGTAGTGCAATAAATCATTGATCGAATGTGGTTTTGAATGGTAAAGGTATCCGGGGACTATTATCTTGAGGTAGTATTGGAGTTCTATGCATCTTATCAGGAGAGACATGGTGCTTAGAATCATAAAGAGAGTGTGAATATCTTTCCATGCTTATCACTTGTGAGAGTTCGAGAAGTAGAGATGGACATCACACCTGCTGTAATTAATTCATTATTTTGGAATGCGCCAATTGAATGAGGAATTATTTTTGCTCAAAAAGTTATTTCCAAAAGCAGGGTGACAAATGTGATTGGTGGAGATCAGTTCTTTAGAGTCCATGGGCATGAAATATCCCGTCAAGATTTGTCTTTTGAAGCCAAGATATGGCCTCAACTTGATCTGTATTTAAATCATGCTATCAAAGAATTATCAAAGAGTCTCATACTAGGGGGATATTCTTAATGCATGCTTAATGACAAGTGTTCAAATCAACTATGGGTGGGGGGAATAATGGCGATTCAAACTAGAAGAAAATCTCACCAACATAATTTTTTTAATGCCCTTCCTGATGCTCATAAGCCAATTATGGGATCAGGTAGGGATATAATACTTATAAGTCTACTTATGCTAGAAATGATAATTATTGAAAAGAAAATGAATGTTGAGGCCCTAAAAGTAAAAATAGAAATGCAAGAATTTGGTGTGAGTGAAGAAGGAACTTCCCAAATTGAACATACTTCCCTGGAGATGGGAGGAGGAAGAAAGAGAACCAACTCATCAACCTCCTACTTATATACTCATCAACCTCCTACTTATACCTCTAAAAAAGTGTTTATCTACAGTTGGTGAAAACTACCTATAAAAATAAATGCCAACTCACTCAATTAGTCGTTGCATTGTCCAAAATGATAAATAATGCGGCGAAAGTGCTAAGAAAGGGTTAATGAACAATGTAAACAACTTATATAGACGAGTTGATGTGTTGGAAGGTGCATTAAAATTATGCATGTTGAAGTGAACAAACACAAGTGAAAGATACCCATGACTTCTAAAGTTGAGCCTACTGAATAGGACATGAGTAATGCTCCAAGGACATAACCTAATGTCATTGAAGAGTTGATTGCAAGGATAGATGGAAATGTGGCGGATGAGTAGGATGGAGATGAAGATGTGCATGATGAGGAGCTCCAAAGGACTTTATTTGAGTCTTGATTTACAACTAGCTGACATTATGGTAGGGCGGACCCGAGTGCGCCAAGAGAGGTATGAGCAACTCCATAAATTATTTTCCCCTTTTGACTTATTAATTGTAACTATTATACATTCAAAGAAAATTAGCACATTTTAAAGATATGCGAATTAAAGTAATGAGCCTATAAGCACTTCTTAATAAACAATATTATGATATAACAAAATTGTTCACGATCTTTAAGACTAAGTAATTCATTATTTTGGTTCAACAAATTAATGATTAGGACTGTATAATAGATGAAATAGAAGAACATTGTGCGAATAACTTAATTTTATCACACACACAAACATTTTATGTAAAAAATCAACAATAAATAATTTTTACTTTTAACTGTATCTTTTATTTTGAATAGAATTTTAATTAGTTGTGATTGAGTCACTCTTTTCATACCACCCTTAATTACATAAACTTGCCTGCTTTCTCTGTCTTGCCTATAGACAAAGCGTCACAGTCCATCATTTTTCTAGATTTACATTTTTTAAAAATGTAAAAAAGCAACGGCCGAAAGGATCTTGTTTTTCACTTTTTTGAGTTTTTTTCTTAAAAAAAATGCATAAAAGCGACGACGAAAATCACCTAGTCCAGCGCTTCTTTTGCACTATATTTGACAACAAAAATTGAGAGTTTTTGTTGCCCATCTGCGAATAAAATAAAATTTAATTCAGCCCGTTCATATATTTCAATCATGAAATATAATATACAAAATTAATAATAACAAAATTAACTGAACATTCAAAAATACTTAAATTACAATTTAAAGGCTATAAAGTCCTTCAAAATTATTTTAAAATGTTCATAAATTATAGGGAAGTAAGCTAAGGTGTGCTCTATGTATTCATCCTCATCACTGTCGTTGGTGTCCTCAGTAGGAGATAATGCGGTAGACCCAAAAACGAGGTCTTGCACTTTGATTTATTCAACAGTGTCATTTATGTTTTTTTTCCAGAAATTCTTCTTTACTAAGATGCTGTCAATTCTTGTGTAAGTTTTGTTATTTAGTCCGACATAGCAACTATCTGAACACCGTTAAGTGCCTCTGTTTGACTGATGATTCAATACCTTCTAGACCTGACTAGAGTTATTGCACATCATTCTGAGAGTCTTGACCATAGATTTTTTCCTTGTATGTCTCCCCTACCACTTTTTCAATCCAAATTTGAGTGGACTCTTCATGAGTAAATATGGACTGAATCACTTGTATTCTCATACATGTACCATTGTTATTCTCACTGCATATTAAAAATAAAAATTATCATCAATATATATATATATATATATTCATTATTATCTTAAATAACTTACATAAGATCGTTTGACCCTTTTGTCCACCTACACATTCAAATTTGATTCATTATGTTTTTTTCTCACATGCTTGAAAACCTCAGGTTCAAGGAGAGTACGTCCCAAATCTTTTTCCTATAAATAGAATAAAATTTTAGATGATATTAACGAAATAATATCTAATAAAATAATTATTTATCTAAAGTTTGAATTAGAACTTACCATCTCTTATGATTATTCCAATGCTCTTTGCACCTTCGGTGTGCGATGAGACACTCTTAAGACTACTTTTAGCATTTTAGGCTTGTTCGGAGAACCTCTTGAATTCATCTGTGTTCCAATAACGGCGCAATCCCTCAAAATCATGAGACAACATCGAACTTCAAGCTTTATCATCAGCTCAGGCTTTCTTTAGCCAGTGACAGTCTTGCGGATGCCTTCCTCTCAAATGTGATCGCAATGGTCATATTGCACTTCAGCTTTCAAGTGCACATAGTTTGAAAAAAATGAGTAGAGTTAGATAATTAATAAAGTAAAGTATACTAAAAATGTTAAACTTATATATACACACACACACACACACACACCCCTTAAATTCATTAAACATCGCCTAAGGTATCCTGTTTGGGATCGCTCTCCAAGAGCGATAGGCCTCTGTAAAAACCCTACTAACACTATCCTATGGAGCCCTGACAACATCCTTCGAAGGATGTCACCTGCAAGACACATAATAAATATGTTTTTTCATGAATAAAATATTAATGTACAAGAAATAAAAAGTATAAAAAAATTAATAAATAACAAAACAAACTTACAAGGATCAATTCAACTCAACCATGACTCTATTAATCTCGTCCCTCTGTCTAGGTGCTAGCTCAAGCACCTCATCGAGTGCAGAAATAGACGAAGGTGGATGTGATACTCCATGATGCACATAATGATGAGTAAATGAAGTAGCAGCAACCATAGAATCTAACTCACTAGTGGAATCTCTAATCCTCATGGCAGATAAGTGAGGAGATGTACTTATTGGGTTTGAAAGTGTGAATAGAAAATGAAGCGTTGTGACTCTCCTGATGGGTAGTGACTTTGCCTAAGGGTTGTGAACTTTATGAAAGGTTGTGTCTTTTCTAAAGGGTTGTGACCATTTGAAAGGTTGTGCCTTTTCAAAGGGTTGTGACATTTTTGAAAGGTTGTCTTTATTCCAAAGAGTTGTGACCTTTACCTTTTGTTGGATATAAATAGAGAGACTTTCTCTCATTTTTCTGCATTAAATTCTTCCCTTCTTATGCATACATTTCTTACAAAACAAAATCGATCGACCGTGTCTGTGTGTGTGATTTGTTGCTGTAATTTTGATTTCATTGAAATTATTGAAGTTTGAGGTACCGCTACTTTTTTAATGGTGAATTCATTTTATCTTGAGAGGAATTAATCTACAACCTTGGGTACTTAAGGGAATTAAATTTCTTAAGGACACACAATGGGTTCTGTGGACTCGGATTGTTTTTTTCTCTTTCTTTTCATCTTTTATTATTTCTGGTATGCTAATTTGAATACAGGAGACAACAACCTTAAGAAATTTAATATTGATGGTATTTTCTGTGGTAAGGAAATTACTTTTATTTTCCGTGTTCTATTTTTTGGAAAAAAAAAAGAGAATTATTTTATAATATGATAAAAGAGATTTGCAATGAATTAGTACTACTTTAATATGTTTGAGTATATTTTTTGTAGTAAGTTTTCCTTAGATGGGTAATATTAATTTTATTTTATTCTCAAGTGCATTGAAGCATTGCATCCCTTCAGTTTTCTTTTCAATGAGAAAGTTATTTTGTGTATAAAGGTTAAGATATACACTCCTAGTGATTTTTTCTATATTCTTGGTTTTATATAACTATAAGAAGAAATAAATAAACAGATGTTGTCTCCTAACAATATTTGAACATGAATTTAGTTTCTCGTTGAAATTCAATGTCTTTGAGGAAAATTAGAATATGATGGAAACTGGGAAAGAAAGAAAAAAAATTAGCTAGAAAAGTGACTTGCATGGAATCATTGTTGACAGATAGAATATGATTCCATGGGAGTAAAAATCAGGTTCTATCTTTATTTCCCTTGATTATGTTTTTTCTCTATCTTTTATAAGTTATGAGATTTATTTCATAAATGTTAGGATAAATGGTCATTATGTGATGATCTCAGAATATATCTTTATTATTATTAATATGTATTATGTTTAGAGGAGAAAAAAAACTTTTGTAATTTTCTACTCCATGTGATTGTGTCTGACTTTTGGAGACAAATCTTCTGATTGTGCATTGGTTTGAAGAATATAGAAACTACACTAATTTGTTAAATTCTCCATTTGAATGAATATTCTGGCTTGAAGAGTACAAAACTTTTGTCAAAAATATTAAGGGTAAATGATGTGAAAAAAGATAAAATCTTCATCATTAGCTAGAAACAGTGTTGTATTTGAGGTTTCTGGAGATTAAAATCTTTTTGATTTACTACTCTTTTGAATGTGAAACTGATTCGAATAATATAAAAGCTTAATTAGAATTCAAGGTTCATTCGGTTAACGATCAGAAGAATATAAAAACATCATTGTTAAACGAGAAACAAGTTGCAGAAAGATTGAATCTTTATTGTTAGTATTCTAAATACTAAGTGGACTGTCTAATTGTGAAAGAAAGGGAAAAAACACTTATGACATAAAATTAGTGATTTTTGTGCCTGCAATGGAAATCTCCAAAAGAAGGATTCGTGTTGCCGATATGTATTTTGATGGTATACAATTTGAAAGTATGAGAAAAAAATATGTGGAAAATAATTTCAAATACTTGAAAAATATTTTTGAGAACATATTTAAAATGTGGGGGTTCTTTACTTGTGATAAAGACAAAATTAGACTTACTATCTAATTTAAATTTAAAAGTACAAGATATGAAATTTAATGACATTCTTGTTTTATGTTTGACCCAAAAAAATTCTTGGAGTACATTTGATATTGTGGTCGTTGAGTCTCTCTTTACTAGTATATGATATGACTAGTATAAAACCACAAAATTATATTACTCATTCAAAAGAATTGTATTCTTTGATGAAAAAGTGTCACTTAAAATATTGTGATTTTTCATGAAAAATGTGTCTATTAAAATAAATTTATTTGTATAGACATGAACATTGACGAAAAGTGATATGTTATGTTTGTGTTGTAAAACAAACATTTGGGTCATATTGCTCTTATTGGACCGAAGAGACTATGGTCATGGGTAATTCTATAACAAATTGAATGTTATGGAAAGGTCCTTCTGCAAAGGACATCTGGCAAGGTGTTGACTCTAAAACAATGTTTGTATTGGACAAAGTTATAAAAAGTAAAGAATAAAATATTTGTAAAAAAAAAAAAAGCTACCTCACGGAAGGTCTTTTCAAACTCATTACTTTTGTTGTTCTTACGTACTTGAATCAAATTGTTTGTGACATGAATGCATATGACATGTCAATTACAAAACCTTGCAAAAACTGATCAACTTAAAATTTTTCCTAACTTATAGTGCAATAAATCAAAATGTCAAGTATGTATTGTATTTAAGTATGTCAAGCATACTTATTAATTTGATGAAAGAAATTTTAATCTCTTAGAATTGATTTACACTGACATTTGTGATATGAAGTCAACACCATCTCGTGGTGGGAAAAAGTGTTTCATAAATATTATTGACAATTGCACTAGTCTACTGTTATGTCTATTTGTTGAATGGGAAGGATGAAGTGATAGAAACAATTAGGCAAAATAAAACTGAAGTTGAAAATCATTGTCATGATTAGAAGTGGTAGATGTGAAGAATATGAATCTTCTTTTGCATAAACATATTTAGAAAATGAAATCATCCATCAAATTATTACACATACTCACCTCAATCTAATGAAATTGTTGACAAAAAAAAACTTAACTTTGAAGAAAATGTTGAACGTCGTACTTATAAGTTTAGGTTTAGGATGCTATCATTATAGCAAAAGAGAACAACAAAAAGTTTGTATGTTCAGAAAGAGTAAAACAAAAGGTTTTGTTTGTTAGTAAAGGGAGCAACAAATAAAAAACTTTTGTTTGTTAAGAAAGGGAGCAATAAAAAGTTTTGTTTGTTCGGCTTTGTTGTATTGTGATAGAGAATTTATCACCCCTTAAAGTATATACAAACAATAACTCTTGAAAGATAATGATCTAACAATTTCTAATACAGTCTTATTCCACATGAGAAATGGAAATAAGGGAAATATTTCCAAAAGGGACAAGTGGGGAATGTTGGGGTGAACCAGAAAAGTTTGGGTAGAGCCGGATCTAAGCGCTAAAATAGGGCCTAAGACTGTGGATTGTATGTTCATTGAATATGCTACAAATAGTAAAGCATGTTGATTTATGGTTCATAAGTCAGAATTGTTGGATAGTCAAGTAACGGGTCTAAACGACCTTTAAATGAACCAAAGGAAAATGTACATAATAAAGAGATTCAGAGGCGTAGTAAATGTCAAAGGACATTTACTTCCTTTGGGTTTGATTATGTAACATTTCTTCTTGAAAAATGAGTCTCATATATTCGAAGAAGCTATGTCTTCTATGGACTCATCCCTTTTTGGAAAGAGGTTGTCAATACTAAGATAGATTCAATCTTGAGCAACTATACTTGAGAGTTGGTTGATCTTCCTCCAGGAATAAACCTTTGGATTCAAAGTGGATCTACAAAAAGAAAGGAAAGTTGGTGAAACTATTGACAAATACAAAGCAAAACTTGTTGTCATAGGCTTTAGACAATAAGAAGGCATTGATTATTTTGACATACAATAGCCACTAACTAGGATTACATCAATTTAGATGTTAATTACGCTAGTTACAATATATGGCCTTCAAATTTGTCAAATGGATGTGAAAATAACTTTCTTAAATGAAGAATTGGAGGAAGGAATTTACATGGAACAACCTAAGGGCGTTGTGGTTCCTAGTAAAGAAAAGAAAGTGTGTAAACTTGTTAAGTCACTTTATGGACTAAAAACAAGCGCCCAAATAATGACATGTGAAGTTTGACCAAACTATGTTGGCAAATGAGTTCAAAATTAATGAATGTGATAAATGTTTTTACATTAAAGACACTCCAAATCACAAGGTTAATGTTTGTTTTTATGTAGATGACATATTGATCATAAAAAGAGACATTTCAGACATAAATGCTACTAAGCATATGCTAGAAAGCAACTTCGATGTGAAAGACATTGAAGTTGTTGATGTGATTGAAAAGGTACTTGACAAGTTCAAGTATTTGGATTTCAATATTGTCAAGACTCCAATAAATGGAGCTTTGTACTTCAAAAGAATGAAAGAGAAAGTGACTCACAATTAAATTATTCTAGAGTATTGAGAAGAATGATATATATATCATGAAGTGTATACGATTAGATATAGTATGTGCTATTAGTAAACTGAGTCGGTTCACGAGTAATCTCAATCAAATTTATTGTATGACAATGAAAAGATTTTTAGAGTATTTAAAATATACTTAAAAAATTATGCTTTGCATTATGACTAATATTCAATTGTATTGGAAGAATATAGTGATGCAAATTGAATCACCAAGTCAGTTGAAGTAAAATCCATGAGTGGATATGTATTTACTCTTATTGGAGGAGCAGTCTTTTGGAAATCTTCCAAACAAAAATGTATTGTTTGCTCTATTATGAATTCTGAGTTTATCACTCTAGATAAGGCCGGTGAAGAAGTTGAATGACTCTAAAATTTCTTGAAAGATTTTTGGCCCATACCTTTAGCTCCAGTATGCATATACTGTGAGAGCTAATTTTCAATAGGTAGGGCATGGAACATGATTTATAACAGAAAGTCTCGTCATATATGACGTAGACATAATATTGTTAGAGAACTACTCTCTAGTAGAATTATCATAATTGACTATGTAAAGTCAAATGATAATGCGTTGGATCCACTTACAAAAGGCCTAACTAGAGAGGGAGTTGATAGATTATCAGAGGGAATGGGACTATGGCCGAGGATAAGTCATTGTGGTAGTAACTCTACCTAGAAGACTGGAGATCTCAAGATCCAGGTTCAAGGAGATCAAACAAAGTCATTGATGACTGTTCAACATTGTCAAAATATTTTTTATGGTCCATTCTCATGATAAGACAATGTTTAGTAACAAGAATAAAGGCATTAGGACTTTCTAATGGTTTCTAAGTTTGATACATGGTATATCAAATGGTGTATCTACGAGATAACACATTTAGAAATCACCTATGTAAGTGTGAAGTGTAAGCCACTTCGAGGAGAATTCAGTAAGGCTAGTTCTCTACACACTTATAAATCAAAACATGTTCATGGTTAAAATGAACAAAACAATGAGAACCAAAAATAGTTCAAGAGTTGATTGTGTAACTTATGTTGTCTAGGTATACACCAAAGCTCGACGGTTCAAATATATCAAATCTACCGATTGACCGAGTATATCCAATATGTGTTCACTATGGAATGTTCAAAGGAAAACTCACTCATCCATATGCAATCAATCCTTACGAATCACACAATTTTTCATGTATATGTTTTAACAATAGTCATTCCCTATTCATGTGGGGGATAGTTGGGTTTAAAGGTGTGAATAGGAAATGAAGCGTTGTGACTCCCCTGAAGGGTTGTGACTTTTCCAAAGGGTTGTGACTTTTGAAAAAAGTTGTGTCTTTTCTAAAGGGTTGTGACTGTTTGAAAGGTTGTGCCTTTTCAAGGGGTTGTGACCTTTCTGAAAGGTTGTCTTTTTTCCAAAGAGTTGTGACCTTTACCCTTTGTTGGCTATAAATAGAGAGATTTTCTCTCATTTTTCTGCATTAAATGCTTCCCTTCTTATGCATACATTTCTTACAAAACAAAATCGATTGATCGTGTCTCTGTGTGTGATTCGTTGTTGTCATTTGAATTCATCGAAATTATCGAAGTTTGAGGTACCGATACTTCTTTAATAGTTAATTCATTTTATCTTGGGAGGAATTAATCTACCACCTCAGGTACTTGAGGGGATTAAATTTCTTAAGGACACACAATGAGTTCTGTGTACTCAAATAGTTCTTTTCTCTTTCTTTTCATCTTTTATTATTTTCGATTTCCTAATCTGAATACAGGAGACAACAGTACTTATGGGAGATGGAAATAGAGATGGAGCTTATACGCTATTTATCGATAAGAATCGTGCTCTACGAATAGCCTATTTAGGTAGGACATCATAGCGACGTGGATGCAATGACTGTGAAGTAGAGGAAGAACCATAGGGTCGATGGTACTAAGTATGATATGCTTGGGGATCCACAGTCTCAAATGGAACAACATACATTGTATCAGTATTACCTGGCTCCGACGCAGAAGAAAGAAATTTTGGGATATACTCAACATCTATAGGCCTCATAGACTTCTTTGTTTTAGCCTTATTAGGCTAGCTAACCTCAAGATGATCACGAGATTTATCACCATCACCACCCGATGACATCTATATGCAATTTATATACCTACGTTCATAATTACTTATATATATTTAGCTAATTTATACACGTAACTTGATAAATACTACATTTCAAGATCTCCAAATTAAAGTTCAAGCATAATTAGTTCATAAAGACTACATTTTATCAAGATTTCTAAAGTTCACAACCTAAATTTATAAATTCTACAATTCAATATTTCAAAAGTTCACAACCTAAAGTTCATATATAAATCCTACAATAATTCAAGATTTTTAAAGTTTGAGATTAATTAGTTCATAAAGACTACAATGTATCTACATTACTAAAGTTCACAATCTAATAAGTTCATAATTAATTCTATTATTCAAAATTTCTAAAGTTCACAACCTAAATATTAGTTCATAAATTTTACAATTCAATAAACCGAGATATGTAAATCTTACAATAATTCAATATTCTAAAGTTTAACCGTAATTAGTTCATAAAAACTACAACTCATCTACATTACTGAAGTTCACAACCTAATAAGTTCATAATTAATTTTACAATTCAAGATTTCTAAGGTTCACAACCTTATTATTTGTTTATAAATTCTATAATTCAATATTTTTAAAGTTCATAATCTAAAGTTCATATATAAATCCTACAATAATTCAATATTTCTAAAGTTTAAGCTTAATTAGTTCATAAAGACTACAATTCATCAAGATTTCTAAAGTTCACAATCAAAGTTTGTAAATTCTACAATTTAGAATTTCTAAAGTTCAACACCTAAAGCTCATAAATCCTAAAATAATTCAAGATTTCTAAAGTTTAAGCTTAATTAGTTCATTAAGACTACAATTCATCAAAAATTCTAACGTTCAAACCTAAGTTCATAAATTCATGAATAATTCAAAATTTCTAAATTAAGTTCACAACCTAAGTTCAAATAAATCCTACAATTCAAGATTTCTAAACTCTAACTAGCTTAATTAGTTCATAAGGACTACAATTCAACAAGATTTCAAGTTCAAAGTTCTAAATTTAAGTTACAATTAAGTTATAAGTTGTAATTACAAGTTCTAATTTAGTTCTAAGTTCATGACATTCAAGTTGAATTTTTCTAAGTTAAAGTACAAAAATTCCAAATTTTGAGTATAATTAAAGTTCAAAAATCCTAAAATTCAAATATCTAAAGTTCAAGTTCATGACAATAAGAAATTCTACGTTCTAATTAATTAGTTCTAAAGTTTAAACTTCAACATGTATACAAACCAAAAACCTTCTAAGTTCAACTTCAAAAATCCTAAAATTCATGTTAATTTTCAATTAGTTTTAAGTTCTAATTCGTTAAAAATCATACCATCCAATATTTTTTTTAAGTTCAACTTTCAAGTATTTCTTACTTCTAATTACTTTTTAGTTCTAACTTATAACCTCAAAAACACTTCAATTCCAACTCAATTAATACCCAATTCACAATCTAATTTAAAAAAAAATGTCAATTCAAACTAAAGTCCTAAAATCAAATTTATAACTTCATTTACTTATTCACAATCAAATATACAAACTAACTATGTTAATAATAAAGATTCAACAAACTAAATAGAATAAACTAACAAATATAAAAATTACTCAAATTGCAAAAAAAAACAAAAAAACTAACCATAACCTTAATTTAATTAGAAGAGAGAGGCTACAAGGGTGGCAAGGTCAGGTGCAGTAGGGAGGTCGGCGGCGGAGGGGCGACGGCAACTGCAAGATCAGCGATGGTGACGCGTCCTGTGGTGGAAGTTTAGAGAGAAAAAGAGAGGAGAAGAGAGAAAGTGGGAAAAGGGGACAAATGAAAAAAAAAAAAAAAACTCGATCTATCTTTCTAGATATTTTAATAAAAGCGACGGACGATGTCTCTTAGTCCGTCGCTTTTGTGGTCAAAATGTTAATTTAACATTTTTTTAAAAAACGACGAACTAATCGACGATGTCTATCGCTTTGTTAAAATATTTGATCAACATTTTGACAAAAATTAAGATAGACCAAGTGATATCGTCCGTCGCTTATATTAAAATTTTTGAAAAAATGGAATTACATATAATGGCGCAAAAATCTGCCAGAAGAAATGACGAACTTAGAGTGATCTATCGTTTTAACAATAAAAAATTAATAAGGAAAACGATAGACAATGCGCAAATGGCATCGTTTTTTCAAAGCGGTGCCGTCTGTCATTTTCCTTTCTGTCATTTTCACCAATTTTTTAGTAGTGTATATCACGGAAAAAATGATTGTCCGCATCATGTGCAACAACAAACAATAATACTCAGGCATATTTAATCTTTAAAAATATCTCATCGACAACTATGACTTTTTTATTCGTACAAATAAAAAATATAGGCATGATAGGTCACTTGAGCCTAACATATCTCTACCATTTCAATGCAAAATATAACCATCATGATCCAAAGTATAGTCTAGAAGTGACATGATGTATAAGACACCGAGAGGCCCTATACAAGTCACTTGACATACGTATACACAATATAATAGACAAAAGTAAAAAATCTCATATAAAGAAAGAGTTTAACATAAGAGCGGAAGTCTACTCATAGTCTTCACAAGCCAATCTAATACATCAAAGAAGTGGTCGGGACGTAACTCATACACCACGTACAACAACTGGAAAACTAAAGACATATGAAAACAAAGTGAATAATGGCATGGTCCTTGAAACATGATGACTCACCATGTCTTCAACCTCGAATGATCAACTAGCTACGAGCGGGAGAAGAGGAAGCGTCACACCCTAAATTATTAAACAATGTAGGCTCAAGTATGCATTAGTACATGAAATGTACTTTGTATGAGGGATATGCATAAAAACGTAAAACATGATCCTAAGAGGACATAGGGCGAAAATATGATATGCATGACCGAGCTAAAGCATATTAAAACTTTTAAAGAAGAATCATAAATCATGAACATGGTCAATGCATCTTAAAATCATAATGACAGCTTTATAAGTCTTAGTTCATTTTGTGAGATATATACAATGGCGGATCCAAGATTTTGTGATGGTGGGTGCTTAATTTTGTTTACCGTAAAGTTATTACTAGTTACAAAGTATAAACTTGATGTGATATTATTATAAAATTCATTTTCAATATAGTTCATAAATGAAAACATTATTCATAAGTATATTTTGCTTTTTAAAAAAATAAAATAGAACTACTGAGAACTAAGAAGAAGTAAGAATAAGAAAGAAAACCATCTGCTTTAAGAAGGATTTTATCCCTCGCCCGCTAAAACTGAAGGCCTTTAGCATCTAACTCATAACCAACACACCACATCAAACTAATATGTTATGGGTGCTCACTAGTAATTAATACTCATTTCTTAATATTTCTGTATATCTATATATATTTTACGTCTCGGTTAATGGGTGCTCGAGCACCTACAATCTAATATGTAGGTCCGCCCTAGATATATACTATTAACCGAAATAGACCACGTGAACTATAACATGGGATTCAATATCTTGCTCCCACACGAAAAAGAGGCATCCTTGCTTGTCAAGACAAAGACCTTAAACTTCTAGCTTAGGTGGATCCACTAGCTATGTCACTTAAGACAATCCTATGTGGCATGTAGTTAAAGACAAGGATATTGTTACTAGAGGCCCGACTTCTACTAATAAGAGAGACTCAATCTCAAGTGTCATGCCTCGAGCCTATACCCTGGAGTGGCCGACACTCGAGAACCATTGGTGGTCCCCAATCGAACCCTTGGCCTAGCTCAATACTCAGTGTAAGACTTGCTCAACAATATATGAGAGTTCAATAACAAAGATTAACTCATAAAACCTCATAAGTAAAGTAGTTTAACTCAAACGTGTGAAATACTCAAATGAAAATAAGTGTTCAACTCAAAGTCTTTAAAACATCAACGATGGAAATGAGAAAAAGACTACTCGACTACTACTATCTATGAAGCCTCTAATAACTATGATGGAAGTCAGGACAAGATCCATGACCTCCTAACAAAACAATCTCCATAATGTGAAATCCTCCGGAAAGCAAGGGGGCTCACCAAACTAGGTGGGACTCAATAGGATCAATGAAGCGCCGATTGATGATCCTGAATATCTATATTTGTATTATGAAACAATGCAGGTCAAATGGTGTCAGTACATGAAATGTATGAGCATGCAAGGGGAATTCCAAAGCATAGACATAAACTTGAACTGATAAAAAAGAAGAACATACTCAACCTCATCTCAACTCAACTCAACTCAATTCAATATAAAAGCAACAATAAAAATGCAGTATAAAGAAAGCTTTTAAAACAGTAAATAACAACTCAATGTATTTAAAAATAAAATAATAACTCTTTCCTCTTATTTGGAGATTCTCTAACCGACAACCATTACTATGAGCTACATAATGATACAACGTCTCGCCCACGTTGCCAGAAGTGTCCTATACCTTGATGGAGTATAGGAAATCCTCAACTAAGTGGATCCACTAAGCTATGCTTAAAAGCAATAAGGAATCATTTAAAAAGTATGACCCTTTACCCATGTTGTCATACATAGTTTATGAGGACTTTGAGTTGTCTGAACTCATCCCCATATCGGTGCTCAATACTATTCCCAATAATATAGATCATGTTCATATGTTTAAAAACATTTCCTCATCCTCAAACTTTGAGATTATTACTCAAAAAGTTCTCTTAAAAGAGATAATGCTCAAAACTCCTCATGAACTCATTTGGAAAACAAGGTTTCCTCTCGTTTTAAATGTAAAAGCATTAACACTTGAAAATACTTAGTTCCCTTGTATTCATTTTGAAAACATAAACTCAAATCTCCTCATCCTCATACTCAAGTACTCAAGTCTTAAAACAAATTTTTAAAAAGATTGCAAAAGACTGGTCAAAATGACTCAAAGAACTCCCTTGAACACTTACTTTTAACTCTATCTTGAATTTGCAATGCAAATTCAAGAATTATGATTAGGATATATAGGATTTCTCAATGATTAGATGTAGTTTGGATAGTTAAAATCAAGAAGAGAGCGAAGATATGTTTTAAAAGAACTCAGACGGAACGAACGACGGAAAAGGAACAGAGGCAGGCGAGCATGGTGCCAGCCCCAAACTTTAGAGAACCATTTTTGGCGCATTGCAGGGGCAGCGCGCCAGCACCCGTGGCATATCTATGGTGCATTGCGCCACCCCCTGCCCAGAAGACCCGACGAATTTTTCCTCTTTGTTTTTTATCATAATTCATCTAGAATCATAATGGAGTTTGATGAGTTCTTGAGGTGAGAGTTTTGAGTTTGAGGGTTGTTCCTGAGGAAATTTGAATATATTTTCGATTGCTTTAAAGCATAGCTTAGTGGATCCACTTAAAAATAGCTGTCGGATGGTTTCTACAATTGGGACCTGCGGTCTATAGAAGTTTCTATGGCCCATATTGGTCAACCATAGAACCAATTTCATAAACCCAAATTCACCTTACTTTCCATGAGCCCTTCCTACGGTCCGTCTAAATTCCTACGATCCATAGATCTCATCCATAGAACCCAAGTTCAAGTCTAAATTTCACAAGTCTAGAACCTTTCAACGAGACCCCTTCTACAATCCGTAGAATCAACTACGACCCGTCAACTCCATTCATACAACTGGGTTCTGTAAACCAAATCTCTGAATTAAGTCTACGACTTAGTCGTATGACCTGTCAATCTTCCTACGACTCGTCCTGTCAATTCGTAGGTCCAATCTTTAGAACTTGAAATTTTTAAACTCAACTCAAGTTTTATGACTCACCTTCTACAGCCCGTAGAACCTTCTACATCCATAGATGAAACTCTTAGATAACTGCATTAGCAAAAATTTCTGTAGATTTCCTTTTCGACTTGACTTTTTATATTTCGAGGTGTTACAATAACAATTGTTGAACTCGATTCATTCACCATGGCAATCAATTTGTATTGTTATTTTGTCACCCATTAGTGAAGTTTGGTGTATCTATAGAAATTTTTATTTAAGAAATTAGTAACTGATCGTGACACATGAAAAAAAATTGTGAGTAGTTGTTCAACAACTACCACTACTATTTCAGTATGTGAGCTATCTATTTCAACAATTATTTCGCTTGTTGTAACTACTTAATTAGTTATTGTAAAAAAACAAAAAATAAATGAACAACGACTTAATTGTTGCAACAACTAATAAGAAGTTGTAACAGTTGCTACAACTTCTTTATTAATCGTTGCGAAAAAACTTACATTATAAATCTTACGCATTAGTTGTAAATTCTGGAGTAATTATAGCCTTTGGCTGCGACCTCTTTATATTACAAATGCACTAATTGTTGCAATTACTACTAAATTTATTTGGAAAAATAGAGTTTTATTCATATGAGCAATACACAGAAAATAACATTATCCACTTACCAAAATGATTTAAAATCACTTCTCAAGCAATTTTCAGTGCTACATGAACGAAATTCAATCCAAAAATTATGTAAATTAGGCGAATATTTTTTTAGTTTCTAAGAAGAAAAGCAGCAGCAACAACAATAGAAGAAGAACGTGTGAAGGAGTCGTTGACAATGGCAGGTTCTTTTTCCTTTTACGTAATTAAAATTTTATATAAGTTGAGTCAAAGAGTAAAAAGAAAAATTTGGAGGCTTATTCGAAAATGGTCAAATATAATTGAACACTAACCATAAACTTGTCTATTATACTCTACTTAAGACTTGTGTCACTTTTTTTAAAATTTAGAGACTTCTTAGTTGTCTTTAATTCATTTAGTCATGTCAATTTGATGTATCTATACACATGGACTCATTTGATTATAGATATTGAAAGCGTTTTTTGAAAGAAAAAATTTGGCAAAACCTGCTTAACATAGAATTTTTCTAGATTTGGAAAATCAAATCCAAAAATTTGCAAAAAAAAAAAAAAAAATCTTATTTTTAGACCAAAATATAGCTATTGATTTCTTTTTAAATTTAAAATCCAATTTTTTTTTTATATATTTTATATTTAAAGAAAATGTCATTTATTTATGAACCCAATTATTTGTTATCTACCCTTTCTGATCATTTGATCTGAAAATGCATGTTTGTGGTGAAGAGATTGTTCTTAGAATGTAGGAAGATTAATTTAAAGAATAACTAGTTCTAACCATTGTTATTAGTTAATTTTTCACTAATGGATCTTCATAATTAATTGTAATTTGATGAATTATAGTTGCTAGTAATTGTGTTTTTAGTAGTTTTTATTTTTTTAAAATCTGTGTTATGATTTTAGAATAATATATTATTTAGTTTATTATAAAAAGAGAAAATACATAAATCACTCTCATACTTAGCGGGTCAAACTTACTTTAACACTTAAATTTGAGTTTTTGGCCAAAAACATCTTTAAATTATACCTCAAACTTAAATTACATCCTTAAAATATCATTTTTTTTGGGGCAGAAAACATCCTTCAAGTATTTTAAAGTTAACAATTTTCATCCTTCTGTCAGATATCTTCAAAAAACTAAGGGGTCCTACAAAAACATGAGTTGTTCACGTTGTCACACCCCTTTTTGGGCCACCGAAAGGGTTTTTCCAATTAAAGTGACGTTATCGATTAATGATTATTTTAAATTTTCAGAGTCGCCACTTGAAATTGAGTTATGGTGTTCCAAGTCACCTTTTTGTTTATTCCCTAGTCAAAAGGAAATGACCCTTTATTATGGTCTGCGAGCTAGATATTCAGGTAAGGAATTCTATTGACCGAGGGGAAGGTATTAGGCATCTCTTGAGTTCCGTGGTTCTAGCACGGTCGTTTTTATTGACTTATACTTGTTTTAATTATTTTTGGATATATTTTATAGGCCATGATTTGCTCGCAATTTCTATTTGTTGAACTTTTATTTGGCCTTGACCTAGATGCGTATGTAACATCCGACAATTTGAAATAGCTATGAAGAAGCTTGAAATTTGAAAGTAGCTATTTTTGGAAAAAATTACAGAATCTGGAAAATTTGGCTGTGGAAATCAGTGATTTTTGGCCAACTTTGAACAGTCGTAACTCCTAGATCAGGATGAGTTAGGAGTAGTTCCAGATATGGTTGCGAAGCTTGTGGAATGATCTTTCCAACGCCACTGATATTGCTCGATTTTGAGTTCGTATGAGCGAGTTATGGCCATTGAAAGTTGGGCAGTTGGCAGGGAATCCGTCCGGAAATTTTAAGGGCATTTTGGTCTTTTCCCTAGCCATTTCTTTTGAGGTTATATTGTGTGTTAGGCTGTTTTTGGATCATTTTATCCTAGTTTTAAAAGAGAAAGAGTTAGGGTTCTTGAGAGTGAAGAAGAGAAGAAGAGGAGAAGAAGAGGAGAAAGGAGATCAACAAGTTCCCGTCGTGGATTTTCGTCGGGGGTGATCCCTATCAAGGTATGTGAGTTCTTTGTGTGGTCTGATCCTTTCCCCCACACACCAAGCTCTTTTTTTTATGATTTGAGAAAAGATTGGATTGTTGTTGAAGTTGTTGAAGTTGTTAGTTGTTGTTGATGTTGTTAGTTGTTGTTGAAGTTATTGTTGGTTGTGGGACATGATTGGGTTGTGTATTTGAGTTGTAATTTATTGTATGTTGAGAGATTGATGATCCCTAGTGTTTGGGGTTAAATCCATTGAAGTAAGGGTGGTTTAGAGTTGAAGAAAAGAGGGAGAAAGTCGGTTTTTTTGTTGGGAAAAGGGCTGGCACCAGAGGGTCCAGCAGTCCCCTTTTTGAAGCTGAGGACTGGTGCCTGGCAGTGTGGCCAGCAGTCCCGTTTGAAGTTGAGGGCTGACGCCCCGCGCCTCTTAGAACGCCAATCCTTCCCGTTACCTTAATTCCCCATTTGTATTTTATTTTGTTCCTAGGTATTATACCTATGTTTCCTAGTTGTTTCCAACACTCCAAGGTACTTCTAAAAGTCAAGAACTCATTCGTAACATGTGAGCAAACACCTTGAATCCAAATTCCATTTTAAGGAGAGTTAGTTAGAAGTCAAGTGAAGTTAGAAATTAAGAGTTAAGCTTAGAAGTTAAGCAAGTCAAGCTAGTTGTAAAGTTGTTCAAGAGTCTTTATTAAACGTTTTAACTTTATTTTTAGACTCAAGTGTCAAGTTAAGAAAAGAGTTTAGAGTTTCAAGCTAAGTAAAGAATCTCAAGTTTCAAGTTGAGTTCATTTTTTTTCAAAGTTATTAGGGAACTATGTATTCCCAAAGAAGTTTTAAAGAATTGTCTTTACATTTAAGCAAGGTTGGAAACTGAAATTTCCAAAGAGCCTTCGGGATAGTTTTTCTTTTTTTTGAGTAATTATCTCATGTCAGCAGGAAGAAATGTGTTTTAAAAACATAAGAGCCAGTACATTTTTTTGGGAGTAGTATCGAGCACCGAGTTGGGGGAGCGTTCAAAGAACCCACAGCCCCCATAGAACCATGTTAGCCACCATGGGTAGAAAAGGATCATACTCTTTAGATGAATCCTTTTCATATTAGACTAGTGGATCCATTAGGCAGTTCAGGTCTTATACCTTTGGCCGAGTATAGGATGCTCTGGCAGCGTGAGGTTGATCGCTGTATCATCACTTTAGCTCTTATGTGATGGTTGTCGGTTAGAGAAACTCCCACAGCAGTTATTGTATTTTTATACACGGAAATTATTGTATTTTATATACATCAATTCAATTGTATTTCTATATACATCTCAGGCTTATTGTATCCTTGTATACATACAGAGTTTTATAGCATGTTTTAAACAGTCTTTCTTTATATCACACTTGTTTTAAATTGCCTTATATTGAAAGAAGTCAGTCAGGTTGAGTTGAGTTGAACAAGGTAAACTTTTCAGTTTCTTTCAAATTTCCTTCTAGCCTTTGTTGCTTAGTTTTCCAGCTCGCATACTAGTACTTTCCATGTACTGAGGCCAGTTGGCCTGCATCGTCTTATGATGCAGATACAGGTACCCCGGATCAGCATCCTGCACGTCGTTGATCCAGCTGAGCACTCCAGAGTCAGTGGTGAGCCTCCTTGCATTCCGGAGGACTCAATTATTTTGTGTTCTTAGTTTTTGTTTTATTAGGATGTTGCGGGGTCTGTCCCAACATCCATCTCAGTATTTAGAGGCTTCATAGACAGTCAGACAGTCAGTCAGTTAATTTGGAGTCTCTCATGCATGTATATATTTAAATATCCTATTTTGAGACTCGAGATGCCTTGTTGGCAAATTACTTTCAGTTGAGTTGTTTTACAACTTTTCATTGCATTGAGTTATTCTGTTGAGTTAAGTTTCCGCTGAGTTAAGAAAGCCAGGCCAAGGGTTCGCTTGGGGGCCAGCGATGGTCTTCAAGTGCCAGTCACGTCTGGGGTGTAGGCTCGGGGCGTGACAGCGTAACCGCATTCTTGATCTTGACATTTAATAACCCAGAAGCATAACTGCTTTCTTCTCTCGAGTGCATCACCTAGTATTCTCTATCTACGAATTTTAGTTTAAATTTAATGGAAGTTAACTGTTAAAAATATTTGACCAAGGTATGCCACCACATCCTTGAATTTCTTTTAGTGTCTCAAAAACTGTTATTTGGTTCTAACATAGATGCGTAACCGCATTCTTGGTCTTGACATTTAGAGACATAATTGTCTTCTATTGTCGCACCTAATAAATTTCTTACCTACACATTTGATTTGAATTAATAAAAGTTAATTCTTAAAAGGATTTGAGACAAGGTGCGTCATTGCATCCTTAAATTTCTTCTAAGCATCTCAAAAAAAAGATGTGTAACCACATTCTTAATTGAGAAAAATGTAATTACGTTTATACTTGTCCAATGTATAATATATCCTAAGATATACCTATTATTATGTTAAAACAGGCTAAAAGTAAATGGCAACGTCAAAATGTTAAAGTAACCTAAAAACCATTTCTATATTTCACTTATCACCTTCCCCCCCATAAAATATTACATTTAATTAATTAAATCTCATCTTATTAACATAATAATATTTCCAGTCGTTAACAAAACAGAGCATTGTTATTCGAGATATGTTTTTTACTATTCTAATTATAAATAATAATTTTTAATGAAGGATAGAAAAAATAATAAACAAATTAAGGTCACCCTTTAATTAATTATTAATGATACGCGTTGACATATCTTAATAGCAAAAGAAAATATCTTAAAATAACACTTTTTATTTCTGAAAGTTAGTAGACCCAAATCTAATATCCTAATTAATGAACCCATCAAATTGCCTTTTTAGAGAAAAAGAAAAAAAATATCTTTAGTATTTATGCTAAATTAAACTAGCATTAGATCTATGACCTATAGAATACCAAGATTCTAAAACACTTTAAATGATAAGATTAAATTGTATAAAAAAATGCATTTTTGGCTAACAAACAATGATTTACTTAGTCTGTTTTTTAAATTATGCTATCAATCAATAACTCAAAACTATGTGAATTGATCAAATTAATTAACAACAATCTACAAGTCACGTTTCGACTTGATAAAATAGAGCGAATAAAGAAAAATATTGATTCCTTAGTGAGGAAGAAGCAATTATACGTTATATCATATTTTAATCTAAATTCAACACTACAAATATTTACATGTATTTCAATATTATAATGGCAAAGCTAAACACACATGAAATTTGAATAAATTCACGACACCGGAATAAGTACTATATAATCATGAAAATCAAATTATAAAATAAATGTTAAATAGTACCTCTTGCAAAAATTAACTCACAGGGAACCATGAACTCGAAACCACGAATGCAAATCTCGAACTCAATCTTTGAATAAAAAAAAATGTCTATTGCTGAAAGTTTTTTCTCCCTTTTTCTAATGGTGTGCGTGTGTTATATATAGGATAGATGTTTCCAGGTGGGTTCTCTTTTTTGTTGTTGTAGTGTGCATGTAAATAGGAGTGGGATAGTGTCGTGTGGAGCGTTGATGAAGACGTGAGGGAGTGGGAGTGTGGGGTGGTTTTGTTAGATTATTTAGGTTATTTTTTATTTTAGTTTTAGTTTTATTTTACTTTTAAAAGAATAATAATTAACTATAGATATAAATAATAAATTATAATGAAATATCAACTAATTAAAGAAATATTATAAATTATTTTATTATTGGTACAAAATAATAGTAAAACTAACAGCAAAAATAGCCCGCAAAAGCACATAACTGAAATTTAAAACTCTATCTCTTCATATAATTCTTAGGCACAAAAATAGAAACTGATTTTTATATATTTATTTATTTATTTTTCTAACAATCTTTGACTCATTCCTGCACGTTTTATGATATTAAAGCAAAGCAAAATCACATGCTACTTTGTTTTAATCAGAATTATTAATAATGTAAAACATTTTTAAAAGATTATTAGTGTGTGTTTAGGATGTAGTATATGTTTTTCTTTTTCTTGCGTTTTGGGTGTATTTTTGGTAGCTGAGTTTTTCTTTCTTTTTTTCTGTTCCTGTCCGTCCGTGTATCTGTGGGAAGTGTAGGTATATGCTCTGTGTGTGTCGTCTATATATGTAGTGTTGTTGTGCAGTATATATGGGTGTGTTTGTACATGCAGAATAGGGGGAAGTGGGGTGTAGTGGTGTGAGGGAGGAAGTGGGGGTTAAGGTGAGTGAAGTGGGTAGAGATTTAGGGGGTAATGGGTAGTTTAGGTTATTTTTTATTTTTTTAAATTAAATATATATAAAAAATTAAATTAATTAGTTTGATCTAAAAAGTTAAATAGCCAATCTAAAAAGTGAAAAATAAAACTTACCTTAAAAAGTGATTATATTGTTGCTGTTTTCAAATCTTTTGAAATAAACTTGATAAAATAAGATAAAAGTAAAAATATTTAATTTAGATTTATAAAATATTTTAAGCTCTAAAAATGGTGTTAAACTTATGTTCGGTCAAAACTTACGTGTCTACACACGTGATTATCAACAAAAGTTTTCCTGCATAATTCCATTACCTACTATAAGATCTTGAAAAAAGATTATTAAAAATCTTAGACACCATTTGGAAGGTGTGAGGATACAAAAAATGTTTGGAAGGTGTGAGAACACATGGTATGCTTTTTTTTCTTATTTAGTAACAGAAAAAAGTTAGAGCTTAATTATTTTTACTATTTTCAAAGTTAAACTGTATTTAGATCAATAAATTGTTGGGCCAATCTGATATTGAAGTGATAAAAATATTGATTATGTCTCACATTTGAGTTTCATTCTACATTATTAGAAGCAGAAGTCTCCAACAAATGCCACTTCTAGCATATTAAATTGAGAAGAAACATATTTCAACTAATAATATTTTTAACATCAAATTACATTCAAAATAACTGAAAAAATGTGTCAAATTAAATTTTTTTGCATTATGCTAAACTCAATTAACGAAAAAGTTTGCACTAAAGGATCAAAATTAGGGTCATTTTGTAAAAAAAAAAAAATTAAAAAGAAAACAAGAAAACACCAAAATAAATAAATAAATATAAAGTCCAAAGAAAAGTTTTAAAGTTTCCCAGTTTTAAATAAATCAATAATTAGGACATTTTTTTCTAGAAATTCATTTTGAAAAAAACAAAAAAAGCACAAAGAAAAAACAACAATTCCAAATTTCCTTATTTTCAAATACTGGGGCATTTTTTAAATTTTTTTATTTATAAAAAGAATAATCATTTTTCATGTCTTCATAGGGCACAAAAACCCTGGTTGAATATAGCGCATGATAACCCCTATCCTATTTCATTTTCATGTCTTCACAGGGTACAAAAACCCCTACTTGCATATAGGGAACGATAACTCCTATTTTATTTTCATTTCTTCATAGGGCACAATAACCTCTGGTTGCATGTAGGGAATGATAACACCTATTTTATTTTCGCGTCTTCACAAGGTACAACAACCCCTGGTTGCATATAGGGCATGATAACCCCTATTTCATTTTTATGTCTTCACAAGGCACAATAACCCCTGGTTGCATATAAGGCATGATAACCCCTATTATATTTTCATGTCTTCACAGGGCACAATAACCCTGGTTGCATATAGGGTACGATAACCCCTATTTTATTTTCATGTCTTCACAGGGAACAATAACCCCGGGTTGCATGTAGGCATGATAACCCCTACTTTATTTTCATGTCTTCCAAGGGTACAACAACCCCTAGTTACATATAGGGCACGATAACCCTTATTTTATTTTCGTGTCTTCAGATGGAACAATAACCCCTGATTGCATGTAGGGCACAATAACCCCTACTTTATTTTCATGTCTTCACAGGGTACAACAACCCCTGGTCGCATATAGGGCATGATAAACCCTAATCTATTTTTATGTCTTCACAAGGTACGACAACCCCTAGTTGAATAGGGCATGATAACCCCTATTTTATTTTCATGTCTTCACAGGCATATAGGGCACGATAACCCCTCTTTTATTTCTTTTCATGCTTCACTGGGTACAACACCCAGATTGCATATAGGGCACGATAACCCCATGTAACACCCCAAGAAAATTTTCAAACTAAGACTCGAACCATCCTTCGCTGTGAGTAGTATTTTACCAAGGAATTTAAATTTTTTTAAGTATTAAGGTCAGGTCACTAGATGTAGCACCCTAAGTTCCAAAGAGAGCTACATTGGAAATAGGTAAATCTAAAAATTTGCAAGTTAATATTAAGTTATGAGTTTTGGGTCAAATTCAAACAACCATAACTCTTAGAACATGATGATTTAGGTGGGCTACGAGATAACTAATGAAAGGACTTTGAATTATATTTCCAACGCCACCGAGTTTGCTAAATTTTGAGCTAGTATGAGTGAGATATGCCCGTTTAAAGTCAGGTTGTCCAGTTAAGGAAAGTTACCCAAAAATAGTGAGGGGTATTTCGGTCTTTTCCTTACCCAATCAGATTTAAGTCATTTTTAGTAAGGTTTTAAGGGTCTAACCTGATTAGGTCAGTTTTATAATCTTAATATACGCCTAGGGTTTTAGTTGAGAGTTCAAGAAGAGAAAAAAATAGAAAAGAGGAGAAAAAGTTCAAAGTTTCAAGCATTCGTTCAAGAAATTCAAGATTTCACCAAGAGCCTAGTTCTTTGAGGTATATAAGCTTCCATAGTGTTGGGTTTGTTCACCCACACTCCAATCATGAGTTTCTTTTGCGAATATATTCATAAATATTGAGCAATTTAATTTCTTGATGAGTTCTTGATAAGTGTTCTTGAAGTTTCCTTATCGATAAGTTGGGTCAACTTCAAACGACCATATCTCTTATAATCAGGTGAATCATTTATGATTTTGATTACATGAGTAGTTACTTAACTCGTTAAGGAATCTGTACGACTTTACGGAATTAAATTCGGGAAAGTAGAACTCCCGAAATCGATCTTAGCGTAAAGGGTATTTTTTATGCGTCGTAGGTTAGAGGTGTGCTATGAAATGGGGATTTTGTAATTATTTAAATAGTTCACTAGTTCATGCAAGCCGCCTTTGTGGGTGTTTTGGCCACTCTGGCGGGGCCGCTACAGTGGGATTAGGGCCGCTATGGCGGGCTCGACGAGACTTAAGGTCATTAATAAACCCCTAAACGACCTTATTATGCACTTTTCAATTTTTAGTGGTAAAGAACAAACCCCAGGCGACTCCTAATTATTTTTTATCATTCTTGAGGCTAAAGGTAAGGTTTTCACTCCCCGAATCCCTTTTTCGATCCGCAGAATGTAATAGAATGGGTGAATATTGATGGGTGAAGGTTTTGTTATAGATTCTATGGTGGAAAGAACCCTAATTTGGATAATTGGGATCATGGGTTTGATCTAGGGTTCATAGAATTGTTAGTAATTTGGATAATTAGTGATTGTTTATTGATTCTCATATTATATAGATTGTTTGTAGATCAAGAACAAGCGGAACGAATTCAGAAGGGAAGGATCAAGTTTCTTAGGGTTTCACGCTTGTTTTGAGGTAGATGATGGTTGTGATTCTATGATTGTGTGATGTATGTTTGTTCTTGCTTCATTATGATACTTTATATGTATAAATGTTGCAATGTTGATCACACTTGTTGTAAATGAGATAGATGAATAATGATTACCATGAAATGATGACTTAAATATATGATCTTGAGGATATACTTGTGATTGTGGTTATGGTGTGTTGAATTGATTGGTTGCCACGTTCTGGCATAACTAACTTAGATCGGTTGCTACGTTCCGGCATAACTATGGGATCGGTTGCCATGTTCCGACATAATTATGGGATCGTATACCACATTTCAGTATGCTAACTGTTTGGGTTTGGGTTTCATGAGAGGACCAATGATTTGATTTAAAATGTGAAGTTGTTCATTGTTCGTAAATGTTGATAATATTGTATATGTTGATATATATGCATATGATTATATTGTTTTCTTGACTTGCTTATGTTGCACTTAGTAGTATAGTCGCGTGATCCTACCAGTACACTGTAGTTGTGTATTGATACTACACTTGCTCTTTTTTTTTGTTAAGTACAGGGCATCTTCTAGCAGCTATTGACAGACCTTGCTTAGGAGATCAGTGATCATTCGAATACAAGGGTGAGTCAAATTCTTCTGGGCTGCCATGGATTCTCTTTCATCTAAGTCCACTATTTTAGACTATGTTCTCTTTTGCTTAGACTAATCAACTAAGATAGGGCTGCCATGTGTTCTCTTTCGCTTAAACTATGTTTTAGTTAGTTAATTAGTTCATTAGATTGGGGTTGCATCCCTCCTTGTTTAGACTTGGTTCATTGTTAAATGTTTTGGTACATTAACTTTTAGGTTCTAGGTTATTTCTTTCGCATTGTCTAGTTCGTTGTTAGACTTTTGTTGGAGTTTATGGGGACTCCCTATTTATTTCCTTAGTATTTAACTTGCTTCGGTAAATTAAATGCCTTAGTTTTGTTTTAGTTGCTTGGTTTGGGTTGTAGTAGTGGTTCTCCCACTGGAGAGTTAGTATGGGTGCTAATCACGACGGTCTCGGTAATGACAGATCGCAATCTGCAAACAATGCGAAGTTGGAAACATCTTCATTAACATGAATTCATGTTACCTTATGATTTCCATCATCCACACGGACCTACTGCGAGCACGACGAAGAGGCTGATTAGGTGCATCAATCTCTTCCTAAAGTGGTGTTGAAATTTCATCAATTGCTTTAGTAGAAATTTTGGGTATTGCAACTGCTTGTTCGACTTCATTATTAATTAAGATTAGAGTAGATTTATGTATATTCCAATCCCAAGTGTTCTCATCAAAAACTACATCTCTTCTAGTCACAACCTTCTTTGTCAATGGATTAAATAGCTTGTATGCCTTGGATACCTCGCTAACACCAAGAAAAACACATTTCTCACCTGTATCATCAAACTTCTTTCTTTCTGCTGCTGCAACATGTGCATAAGCAATGGACCCAAAAATTTTGTAATGGTCTACTGCCCGTTTCCTTCCACTTCAAGCTTCCTCTAGTGTTACATCTCGAAGAGCAAAAGTGGGACTTCTGTTCAAGATGTGAATGCTCCAATTCACTACCTCTGGCCAAAATTCCTTTGGAACTCTTCCCCAAGCCAACAAGCTACGAACCATGTTGAGAATGGTTCTATTCTTCCTCTCTGCCACACCATTTTGTTGCATTGTATATGTTGTTGTAAGTTGTTTTCGAATGCCATGAGTCTCACAAAATTCATCAAATACCTTAGAGTAATATTCTCCTCCACGATCTGTCCGAAGGTTCTTAATGGTCCTTCCAATCCTATTCTCCACGCGTGCTTTGAAGCTTTTAAATACATTAAAAGCCTCTTATTTTTTTTTTGTTGAATGTACACCCAAGTCTTCCTAGAATAATCATCAATAAATGTAATAAAATACCTTTTTCCCCATCAGACATTGGTGTTAATGGCCAACAAATATCTAAGTGTACCAGCCCTAGTACCTCCTTGGCTCTCCATGACTTATTTTAGGGAAATTGAGAACGATGTTGTTTTCCAACAACACATTCTTCACAAACTTGAGATGGAACAACAATTTTAGGAAGCCCCGTCACCATACTCTTCCTTTGAAGGATCTTCAAGCCACCAAAGTTCAAGTGACCATATCGAAAATGCAATAACCATGAAGGATTTTTCATTTCCGCCATATAGCAAGATTGGACATTTTCAATCTTCAAATGAAACAACTTGTTCTGAATCATTTTCACAAAAGCAATAACTCATATGGAGGGATCATAAATTTCATATGTATCATTCCTTAACGTGATAACGTACCCTTTTTCTAACAGCTGACCAACACTCAATAAATTGCTTTTCAATGCAGGAACATAAAACACATTAGATATGATTCAACACACCCATTTTTATTCTAAAATTGATATTACCCTTTCCCATCACATTCACTGTTGAGAGATCACCAAAACTAACTATCGATCGAAAGTTTTCATTTAGATTAGTAAAAGAAGACTTATTTCCAGTCATGTGGTTACTACAACCGGTATCCACATACCAAATAACTTGCTCCTCGGGCTCGTTTTCAATATGAACTGCCATTAAGAAGGTTTCTCCTTCCTTATTCTCAGCGAAAAATGACTTTTCTTCCTTCTCATTAGGCAGCCTTGTACGACATTTAGAACAATAATGACCAAATTTATGGCAACAATAACATTCTATCTTGGATTTGTCAAAAGCTCTCCCTTTATTTTTGTCATAGTCATCATTGGCTCTAAAATTTCCATAGCCATATTTGCTGCCTCCATCTCTATTTCCTCGATCTCCTCTCCCTCTCCCTTTACCTCTACCCCTTCCTCTACAATTGGAAGAAATAAAAGTAGACGCTTTCAAGATTTTCTCGTCAAAAGTTTAAAGTCAATTCATCTTCTGCTCGTGTGCCAATAAGGAGCTTTGCAATTCGTCAAGTGATAACTCATCTATATCTTTTGACTCCTCAATGAAGCAAACGACATAATCATACTTCGGCATCAAAGAGCATAATATCTTCTCAACAATTGTGATATAGTTCATCTTCTCACCATGGAATCATATTTTGTTGTTAATCTCCATTGTTCCAGCGCAGTAACTCATTACAGACTCTCCTTCCTTCATCAGCAAGGTCTCGAAATCCCTTCTTAAGGCTTGAAGCTAGGCGAGCTTCACTCTAGCAATGCCTTGATATTTCTTTTTCATGGAGTCCCATATATCTTTAGAAGATTCTTTCCAAATAATAGTTTCTAATATAGGATGTTCAATAGACTGAAAAAGGTAATTTTTTGCCTTCAAAACTTTCAGCTTTCTTGCTTCAAACTTTGTCGTTTGAGCATTCATCAAGGTTTCGCCTTCCGCCGGAGCGCTGATACTAACCTCCACAATTGGCCAATATTCCTTTGACCTTAAAATATTTTTCATCAGCATGCTCCAATGGTAATAGTGACCATCAAAATGCAGAATAACTTCTGGCGCGTAATTGCTCTCTGAAGCCATAACTTGAGGTTTATTTCTTTGTTTTTCTTTTTTATAATCTAGTTTGGCGGTGTTGATACCACTAATAGAAAAAAAGAACAGAAAATAGATGGAGTAGAGTAGAGGCAGTATGTGAAAAAGAAATTTCCTGACTGTTTTATTACGCTGCCTGCAGCAGTCCTTTTATAAAACAAATACATTGCAGAAAAACTAAAGCTAAAAGTTAGGAACTACTACACCAAGATTTTCTCCTAAAATCTTGACAACAACACACATTTAAACTTCTTCCTAAAGGCTAGGATAAACATAACAATAGATATTTCATTCCTAACACAACTTATTAAAACTAACAGAAATAACTACCAGGCTCTGGAAATTGAACCAATCTTTGGCTATTCACTACTAAAAAACTGCCAAAAAGAGAAGGAAAAAAGCGACAGACTACATCGCTTTTTTAGCCAAAAGCGACACAGTCAATCTCGTCGCTTTTTGGCTCGACGCTTTTCCAAAAGCGATGGACTGCGTCGCCAAAAAGTGATGAACTGTGTCGCTTTTGTTTTATAAAATTTTTTTTTTTGAAGAATGAGACGTCGTCCGTCGTTTTTTCTTTTTTTTCTAATTTTAAAAAAGAGACGAAGTCCGTCGCTTAATTAATTTTTAATTTTTTTAGAATCTTGAAAAGCAACAGACAATCAGACGCCGTTCGTCGCTTTTTTGGAAATAAAAATTTGAAAAATCCAGAAAAGCGACGAACTAAAGGACCCTATCCATCACTTTTCTGGGTTTTTTTAAAAATAAAATAAAAAAAATCGACGGACTAAAGGACCCTGTCTGTCACTTTTTTGGGTTTTTTAAAAAATAAAATCCAAAAAAGCGATGGACAAAACCACCCTGTCCATCGCTTTTTCTATAATTTTTTTGACAGCAAAAACTGCTGCCCACCTGCACAAGCAATTCAATTCAATTCAGCCCCAATAAAACACAAAACATTATAAAGAAGTTACACAAAATATAAAACAATAAACTTAAATTAACATTCAAAAATATCTAAATTACAACTTAAAGACTTAAAAAGTCTTTCAAAATTCATTTCAAAATTACAAAAAAATTCGTTTCAAAATTACAAATAGTTCATAAAGACTATATTTTGTCAAGATTTCTTACATTCAGCCTAATAATTAGTTCATAAATTCTATAAATCAAGATTTCTAAAGTACACAACCTAAAGTTTAAAATCCTACAATAATTCAAGATATCTAAAGTTTACAACTTAAAATTATAAAATCCCACAATAATTCAAAATTTCTAAACCTCACAACCTAAAGTTCTAAAATTCTAAAATAATTCAAGATTTCTAAAGTTTACAATTTAAAGTTATAAAATCCCACAATAATTCAAGTTCTCTAAAATTCACAACTTAAAGTTCTAAAATCCTACAAAAATTCAACTTTTCTAAAATTCATAACTTAATGTTCTAAAATTCTACAATAATTCAAGATTTCTAACGTTTCACAACCTAAAGTTCTAAAATCCTACAAAAATTCAAGTTCTCTAAATTTCACAATTTAAAGTTCTAAAATCCTACAATAATTCAAGATTTCTAACGTTCACAATCATATAAATTTTTAAAATCCTACAAAAATTCAAGTTCTCTAAAGTTCGCAACTTTAAGTTCTAAAATCCTACTATAATTCAAGATTTCTAAAATTCACAATCTAAAGTTATAAAATCCTACAATAATTCAAGATTGTTAATGCTTGCAATCTTATAAAGTTCTAAAATCCTACAATAATTCACGATTTCTAAAGTGAATAACCTAAAGTTTAAAATCCTACAATAATTCAAGATTTCTAAAGTTCACAACTTAAAGTTCTAAAATCCCACAATAATTTCAAGATTTCTAAAGTTCACAACCTAAATTTCTAAAATCCTACAATTAGTCAAGATTTCTAAACTTCACAACTTAAAGTTCTAAAACCCTACAAAAATTCAAGTTCTCTAAAGTTCACAACCTAAAGTACTAAATTCCTGCAAAAATTGAAGTTCTCTAAAATTCACAATTTAAAGTTTTAAAATCCTACAAAAATTCAAGTTCTCTAAAATTCACAACTTAAAGTTCTAAAATTCTATAATAATTCAAGATTTCTAACATTTCACAACCTAAAGTTCTAAAATCCCACACAAATCAAGTTCTCTAAGGTTCAAAACTTAAAGTTCTAAAATCCTACAATAATTCAAGATTCCTAACGTTCACAACCTTCTAAAGTTCTAAAATCCTACAAAAATTCAAGTTCTCTAATGTTCACACCTTTAAGTTCTAAAATCCTACAATAATTCAAGATTTCTAAAGTTCACAACCTAAAATTTAAAATCCTACAATAATTTAAGACTTCTAAAGTTCACAACTTAAAGTTCTAAAAGCCCCCAATAATTCAAGATTTCTAACGTTCCCAACCTAAAGTTCTAAAATCCTACAATAATTCAAGATTTCTAAAGTTCACAACCTAATTAAAGTTCTAAAATCCTACAAAAATTCAAGTTCATATCTCATTTCTAGAATTTCTAAGTTCAAGAATTTCCAAGTTCAAGAATATAATTCAAGTAACCCAATTTTCAACAACAATATAATACATATAAGCACAAATACAATGGCAAATTAAAAAATTCAACCAATCTCTAACTTCTAGCTTCTAATTATTTGTTAGTTCTAACATCCAATACTTAATTTACAATCATATTTAAAAATCCTCAATTTTTCTCACTTCAACTTTCAAACTTACTAAATTCAAGAACTTCTAAGTTGGAAAATTCAACTAATCTAATTTCAACTTTCATATACTATCCAATATCTTAATAACTTCAAAGTAATATAACTTTCATATACAAATGAATGTTTTTCTAACTTCAACCGTAAAACATACGAAATTCAAGAATTTCAAAGTTGGCAAATGCAACTAATCTAACTTCTAACTTCATAGCTTCTAACTTCTAATTATTTGTTAGTTATATCTTCTAATACTCAATTCACAATCATATTTTTAAAAAAACCCAATTTAGAAGAAAACCCTAAAATGAAAACTCCCCAATTCTCTACCTAACTAACAATAATCAAATATACAAATTAACAATTGAATAACACAATTCATCAAACTAAAACAATATATTAATTTACAACAAATCAACTATTACTAGAATTGAAAAAAAAAAAAAAAAACTAAAATTAAACCCTAACCTTAACAAGCTAAGGAGAAGAGGCAGTGGGGACGACGGGTGGCGGTGCCAATGGGGCAAGGCAGCAACGGGACTAATGCTCAAGGAGAGAAGGGCAACGACGGCTTGGGGTGGCGCAATAGTTTGGTTTTAGAGAGAAGGGAGAGAAGAGAGAAGAGAGAGAAAGAGAGATGGGAAAATGGGGGAAACCCCGTTTTTTGGTTCAACATAATTTAAAAAAAAGCGACGGACATCATCTCTTTGTCCGTTGCTTTTTTAAAAATATTTGACCAAAATTTTGATTAAAAAGCGACAGACTTAGAGACGTTGTCCGTCGCTTTTTCAAAATGTTTGACTAGATATTTTGACCAAAAAGTGACGGACTAAGAGATGTCGTCCATCACTTTTTAAAAAACTAATTAATAAAATAAAATAAATTAAAAATGACGGACAACGTGGTTATTGTTTAATTTATAAATAATTATTTTTATTAAAAATTGATGGACGGCGTCTCTCTATATATTAAATAAATAATTATATATATATAGCGCAAAAATCCACGAAAAAAAGCGACGGACTAAGAGATGCCGTCCGTCGCTTTTTGTAAAATAATTTTAAAAATAGTTATTTTTATTAAAAAGCGACGGACAGTGTGGTAAATGACGTCGCTTTTTGGAGGGATGTAATCCATTGCTTTTCTATCCGTCGTTTTTTGGCAGTTTTTTAGTAGGGATTTACACCCCAAAAAAATTAATGACTTAATAAAGTAGTCAATATTGAATGACATTCCAATATTTCATAATTTTCAGTAAGATGCACCCTACAGGTTAATTAATACTAATTGAAAAATGAGAGTCGGGGTGTAAAGACTTCATTCCATAATAAACCTTCACATAGTCCATTTCATCCTAGAAATCCGTCTTACCCCAATGCAAAAACAAACATATATTAAGCATGTATATACCGTTTTATACCCGTACGTGCAAAGGAGATGCACCAATTGTTATGTATGTACCAAATCAAGAAATAGGTGCAAATAAAGGATGAAGAAAACTCACCAGATCTCAAAAATACAGCGGGCACCATGGTCAAAGACCAAACAAACACAGTAGGCACGAAACAAAATGTTGGGTGGAAAGAGAGATTTGTGTGGACTCTTAGACACGATGAATCATACATAAACAACGTAATTTGTTTTTCAATAATATAATTGAGACTGCGCAGGGGCGGCTCTAATAAATTGGTGGCCTAAAGCGAAATCCGAATGAAGGCCTTAAATTCGAATATATATTTTTTATGAAGTTTATTATAGCCAATTATTTAATCTTTCTTGAGACATGATATTCATAATTTGTCGGACTTCTATTACTTCTTTGCTCTTTTATAACAAGTTTTTATTTTCTATAAGTAATACTCGATATTTTTTTAAAAAAATACTTATAACCTATTATTTTTTTAAAAAATGAGGCCCCTCAAATTTTGGAGCCTAAGGCAATTGCTTTTTTTTAAAAGCTGTAGAGCCACCCCTGAGACTGCGGGACTGAAAATTGTGAACTTCCCCTATGAAGAATAGTCTTTTACTCAATACAAACCTGATGAATGCTCTTGTAAGCTTAGTGTTATCTTAATTATCTTTCATGTAGATTGCTCCTACATTAGATGGCAAATGTCGATCTGCTAGATTATGATGATACCAGACAAAAAATTAATTTTCACATCCAAAATCTTATGAAACAATCAATGAAAAATCAAGAAGTAGAAGCATGTATACCAAGAAAATTTATGCTTTGAAAAGAGGTAGAAATTGAGCGAGCGAAAAGTTACCTTCTTTCAACATCACTCTTTTATTGCTTTACTCGCCAAATTCTTCTTTGTGCTCTTTTTTGAGTAAATATTCGTATTATATTTGTCATCGATTGTCATACAAATGATGGACAACCATTACAATTTTCCATGTTCAAAGTAGAGCTTTTGTTTCCCTATTTTCTTCCAACACATAACACCAAGGAAAAGGAAGTTGCATAGCATATGGATGTAGTAATAATTATTTTTGTGTTGTTATTTTATTAGGGTTCTACCTTGAAAGATTTCAATAGAAATACTAATATACATGCATAGCTCAAAGCTAGCACATTTGTTTCCCCTATCTTTCTCACCTGCTCACATGCATCGATAACAATAGGTTAGATCAGGGGTAGGGCAATCCTTGCGCAAGGAATGCCAAGCTTTAAGGATGAACATGTACTGCTTTCTGTAAAACAACGTGTATCACTATTTTTTATGTTAAAAATGGAACATCCAATTCATATCGACTCTCATCTTTGCTTTACTCTTCCTTCTCTGCAGCGCAATTTTCATGACAGCCATTTCTAACCTTCAACAGAACTTGAACTTTACTTCAAAGTCTCACTCAGGCTTCTCAAGCTCTTTTGGTTGTTACCCGTCAGTATTTTGTGTTGGTAATTGTCCCTCTTCCCTATCGAATTTTCACTCCCCTTTATCAATTATTTATCATCTTTATACACATCCGACTTTTTTCTTGGAAGATTAGAAGGCAATTATTTTATTTGATTGATTATTCTGCTGATTTTTATTATTTCAATGTTGACACCTCTTGACAGAAGTTGTTGAAGATTTAGTGCATCGATTAGGGTGTTGTAAAATCTTCCTTAGCTCGTATGTTTAATCCTTGCTAGTGACATAATTATAATTATTTGACACCCCTAAATAAAAATTCTAGCTCCGCCACCTAATTAAATGCAATCAGATCTAATCAAAACTTGTGGAGGACATATGAACAACTTAACCAAACAAATAAAGAAAGCTTACCCCAAAGGTATATTCGTCCATAATTAGCCAAGAAAAACTTCCATAAACAGCCACGCCATGCTCCCAGTTTGAACAAAAGAGAGCTTGTTAGCTAAAAATTGTGGCTACTCTTGCTGTACGTTGGAATTCTAACAAATAGATATCAAAATCTGGAAACAGTGGCACCACTGGCTGGAGTAGCCTTGAGCCTCAATCAGGAGGGAAATAAGTGAAAATGTGGAAAGTGTTATATGACATACCTCAGTTTTAAAATTTTGCAATAAGTTATCCACAATCAATGTAATAGATTATGTTTCTAGCACAATCTCACTCAAGTGTGTGACATTTGTCGTTCTTCAGACCTTTCTTCCTTTATTTAATGGAAGAGTCCACTGCCTCCTCATTAGTCTCAAACATGCCATCCACTGGAAATTTTTTCTTTACCTATAGAATATGCATTGAATAAAGGCCATCAGAAAGATAAAACAACAATTAATACTGAAATATGATGACATAAATAAACAAAAATTGAAATGGTATTATTTTAAAAAACTTCACAATGCATCATTGCGGAGCGAAAATACAAAAGTTTTTGCACAAATAATACCACATGTAATAAAGCAATAATCTAAAACATAAGTTAAGATTATTATCATATATGTTATTATAAGTGGGAAGCTCCAAAGTGAAAAGTTAAATTACCATTTTGCTCCTCCACTAAATTAAAATTTGATTAAATATAAATATTTTAATTACATAATGGTAAAATTTAAAGTCCTTAAGCCCTTTAATAATTAAATTATCATTTTCTTGATAAATGAGTACATTGATGTTGCTTTTAATCGTAATCATAAATCTCATAATGGAAGAATTTGAAAAGTTATGATATGGAAAGTCACTCATCACTTTAATGTAGAAATCAATTTTCAGAATTAAAATTTGAATTTATATGGTCATTTCCTAATGTTATTTAAGAACCAACTTACAAAGATGGAAGCTCACAATAGGAAATCGAATTAAGGAAATTGCACAATTCAACATGAGAAGATAAGAGAGTTAGAACTTGCAAGTGAGGATAACCGAAAAAATGTTGAAAATTGGTAATCAAGAAGAAAAAATGGTAGCGGAAAAAAGAGAGTAAATTTAATACATGTGTAGCATTAAACATTGAACAGTCTTATGTTGATATGTTAATATGTTGTCTCTAACAATAACAAAGTTTTCTTTTCAGGGCATGAGGACTTTAATTTCTTTGCAATATCCTCAACTTTTCATTCTTTCTTTCTTTCTCCATTATAGATTTTTTTTTTTCCATGAAGCATTTAGAATTGTATGGGTGTTGGACTTGAAGTATAGATATCAATTTAAGATATATGTAGAAATTTTCTTATTGTGCATTTAAATGAGAACCATTAATCATTTTTGTTATTCGTTTTTGCACATACTAATATATCATATGTTTGGACCTAATAACAAAAAAATGTAACTCATTATTTTAGTTACCAAACTAAATTTTGCAGGTTCATCAAATGTCTAATCATTTGACATACAATAAAGAAGTTATTTGAATACATTGATTTTTCATCTATTTTAAATTATATTTTTTTAATAGCTTGTGATACTAATTAAAATGTAAATTTAACAGTAATTCATATATTTCACATGACTCACGTGCTTGTGCAAAGCACGTGTCCAGGACTAGTTTTTAATAAATGTAAAACTATGTTCAGGATTTTACCTTTGGAAAACCAAAATGAGATTGGGTAAATCTACTTTCCTTTTAAAAAAAATAAAGGGAGAGTCAACTAAAATTGCAATCTTTAGAAATAACTAGTTTTTCTGCTAAACTCCCACTGTATCTCTAAGAAATCAGGTCATCCATAGTTGGTTCAAGATTGCACACATTGAGCACCCAATGATTCAATGTGGTATTGGTAGAAATGGCTACCATTAAATGGTTTATTTATTTTGAATTATTCATAATTATTAATATTTTATGTATGTGAGATTACAAAGTATGAATTGAGAATTATGATTAATAAATAGGATTTATAAAAGTGATCTATTTATCTGAGTCATTAGAATATACTCAATGTATCATATATAAATTGTCGTTCATAAATATATATTAGTAAAAGTTTGTTTACCCGAAAGGAAATTTACCTTTAGATACTAGTATTACTTGATTAAGTCATGAGAATATATATTACATGTTTTCATTGGTCTAAAAGAGAGAAACGTCATATCTTGAATTTTCAGATGTATTAACAGAAAGGACAATTTGATATGAGAAGGTGTTGTAAGTCTTAGACAAAGGGAAGACACACAATATGCCTTATGCTCATGAGATAATTATTAGAAGAGAATGGAAATGTGAATCAAGTTATTTTAATCTTTAGGGAGAAGGCACAAGTACCCCCTAGACTATGACTGAAATTCCAGAGACACACCTTAACTAAACTAAGATCCCATTAGTCTCCCGCCCACCCCGAAGTCATTTTATATATAATATTGTACACCTTTTGGCATATGTGGCACACCCCGTGACTCCACGCAGTTGAGGCACGTGGGATATATTTGGATACCACATAAGCCAAAAAAGTGTATAAAATTACAAAAAAAAAAAAAAAAAAAAAAAAAAAAGAGTTCAGGGGGTACTAGGACCTTAGTTTAGTTAATGTGTGTCTCTGAGATTTTGGTCATAGTCTAGGGAGGTACTTCTACCTTTTCCCATTAAAGAATGTTGAAGTTTTGAAACTTTGAAGAAATTTCAAAAGGGTCTTGTTGAGTTAGGTTGAATTCACACTCAAAAGTTATTGAGTTTTGGTATCTAGTTTGGAGGGAAACTACTCTTGAAATTTGAGGTAATTTCGGGAAGAATTAAAGAAGTTTGAAATTTGGGGATTTGTTAATGTTCTTTATGCGTTCTTGGTGTTCTTAAGAAAGAAGAGGCAAAAAGAGTACATTTGATCCAAAAACTCCAATTGAAAAGTGTTAAAAAGTTGTTTGAGATGTAAAAAAAGGTTCTACAAAACCTGAGTTAAATGACATGGATGAACCTTTTTTTTAAGAGCAATGGCATATATGAGCCAAACTTTTAAGAGATGACATAGATGAATCTTTTTTGAAAGTTCAATGGCATATTTAAGCCTTTTCCCTTTAAATAATAACACAATTTGAGGATTTTCACTCATTATATATACAAAGACTACTGGTATTAATACAAAACTCTCAAAACTTTTTGCAATATTCTTATCAACTTTTCAAAGTCGTCGCGTACTTCTTCTACCATTCAGCTACATTGTTAGATGGTCAGATTTGCTATAACATTATTTGTCTAGGTAAGATTTTTCTTCTTTTTTGATTGTTCTTGATTTCTCGATCCTTCACTTATTTCATTGGGATCACCACATCAGGTACTAATGCATTTTGAAGAGAGGTCGCTTCCAGAGTTGAAATGCAAATGTCTAACTCTGAATTTGTATATCACAGAGTTTTATTTCTATGGAGCAGCGATCCTGTTGGGAGTCTCGTCTCATGTGGAGATACTCAACATAAATATGGAAACTACATCGGTAACTCCCTCCAACTTTTACTCTTTTATTTGCACATTCATTTTAGGAAGTTTTAACATTGCTCCCATCCCAAAATGAACAGTTTTTCAAAGGGATGCAAATAATATTGTACACGGGATTTTTTTAAAGCAGTGTCGACAAATGAACAAAGCACTATAACATCATAATAAGAAAAGTAAAAAAGCAAAATTCAAACTACATGGTTGAAACATATTCAAGTACTCCGTCCATTCCTTTTTACCAGTCCAATGTTCAAAAATATGTTTTTCCTTTTATTTGTTTATTTTAACAAATTAACGGTTTTTTTTTCAATTTTAAACCCTTATAATTTAATTATTTCCTAAAATTTATTTGAAATACATTACTAGTAATCTAAGTTAGATTTCAAATCCAAATTAATATATGCAACTGTGTAAAAATAAGTACTTCATAAATTATTTTTCAAAAGGAGTACATAATTTATGCTAGACTAGTAAAAGGAAAGAGAGAATACATTATCACAACTCCACTATTTTTGATGTAATCTCAATAGCCTAATTAAAAATGTTAATAAATATTTTTTCCTTTATATACGGCATCATACAATAACTCGAAAACTCAAAATTAATTTTAGTGCCAAGAAATAAGATGTAAGAATAAAATAGCAGAAAACATAAAATTTAAACAACATACAATATGTCAATCCCCAAAATAGTGCAAATTGCAGAGAATGTAATTTCAGTACAAGTAAATCATTGTTTTGTAACTTTTGTACATATGATTTTCATTTGACTGTATTCTCTCTCCAGTTGGATCTTGATCAATGCGCATTTGAGTTAAGATATTTGGCCAAACAACACGATATTCATTTCCTGTCAAGCGTCAGGTTTCCCAATCTCAAGAATGTTAAGATTGTCAGTTCTTCCAATATGCGTTTGAAAGAGCATCTTGAATGGGATTATGATGAACTATTCAAACTTTCATAGTTTCTACTAAAGAATGCAATGATTTTGGAGTCGTTTCTAATTATATCAAGGAGTGAAACATGTAAGAGTTGTTCAATGAACTGTGTTGCTCAATATCTTATTCGATTGTTTCATAAATTGGTAGGTTGCCCAAAATCCTCAACCAGTTGTGCGATCAGTTTGAAGGATAAAGTTTTCCGTGACAAAATCACAGGTATTTTGTTTCCGTGTACCTGAAATGTTGTCTTTGCCCTTATGACATCCCAACTTTTATGGTTGCTTGGTTTCTGATGAAACATTTTTATATGTTGTACTTTTGTTTCTGAATTTGTAGCTAGGCTTGTTTCCCTAGATCAACAAGCCACACTTTTCGTCTGATTATTAGGCTCATTAAATTCTGTGTTTTCTAAACTTTGTCTATAACAGCAAGGTATTATTACTGGGAGGTGGTACCTTATAGGCATTTTTAGGGAAGAAAGAGGTTTGTACTATTTGTTTATCTCAAAGAGGTGGTAGCTGCTATCTGTATTAGAACCCGACTATTATGGATTCGCGCCAGGTAGGGCCCATTCAGGTGTAGCGCAACGGCGTATCCAGGATTTCGAGATGATGAGTGCACTATTACGAAAAATGTGGATCTAAGATATAAATTTAATCGATTCGACATTTAGGTTTTTATCACTAAAATCAATTGACTGAACCCATTGATCGTATGTTATATCATCCAGTACTACTAGTTTTAATATACACATTTGGTTTAATTATATAAAAATTTCAGTGCTAAAAAAATTAGGAATTTCCAATGCGACAACCTTGAAAATTTTGAATATATTAAAGCTATATAAAATGCTACCAATAACCATTTACAGAGGTGTTATCCAATTTTAGAAACAAAAATTATCAAGATAGATATAAGATTTAAATTTCCTATCATTATTGCATTATATGATACTTTGAGTGTAGGTTCATACATCTATATTTAAATATTTAAAAAAATATAACACTACTATATACAATTTCGAGAGGGAAGCATGGGCTTCACGTGAACCTGGGGACCTCCTCCTGCATACTCCCCTGATGCTACATACAAAAGATTTTTCCATACGTAGGGCTTAGAATTGAGACTTCTAGTTAAGCTAGGAACAATCTCATCCACTCCACTACATTCGTTGGTGGTAACTCATCGGCTATTTGAGCATCAGCTTTTCAAGCTTATTAAACTACTGCTGAAGTTTTTGATTGTGTGTATGGCTAATAAGAACAAAAAGATGAATGAAATATTACAAAGCCAAATTACATATTGATCATTTAATTAATCAAATTCCACATAAATGAGAGGAAAAAAATAAAAGTAAAAAGGAATTTTAATTTTGGATCAGACTCTACTACAATAATTAACTCACTGAGTGAGGATTGTCCGAGACGAAAAAACAATCTGTTTCATCAGCTAATATATGGAAGGGAGAAATGAGGAGATTAATGTTGATAATAATCATACAAAAATTCAATTTTTACTTGAGCATAGTGATCCGAGAGTCCCGTATGGAAGGGCTCTCGCTCAACGGTTCAAAGGTACGTCGGCGAGGCGAAAGAGAAATTTTCGAGCCTGCAAGCAACAAGCAACAATGACTTTTTTGCCCGGTAGCAAAGGTGCGATGTAGACTCGGCTTAACTTCACTTGAGTTCAGTTTCCCTGGAAATGATGGAATAAGCTTTTCTTCCTCTTAGAGACTATGAGCTCGTAAGGAGTTGGAATGAACTTGGTTAGCTAGGACTAAGAAGGGATAGGATTCAAAGTGACTCTCGACGGGAGAATCCAGGCTATTTAGGAAGAATCGTAGAATTACTCAATCTTCAATTAATGAGACATGGCCAGAAAGTGTTCTTGCCTCTATCATTAGCTCAGGTAGTCTCCATTTCTGGTGTTTTAGTCACCTTTCAATGGCTCCCTTAATTATGTGGTCGCGGATTAGTTTGCTTTGCGCCGCCAGCGGCTTTACTTGTCTTGTCATAAAAAAATACAAGTCGTTGCTAAATGCACGACAAGTTGATAAAGTAAATGGTGCCTTATGTATCGGTCGTCACTACATAAAAAATGATCATTAGCAGTAATTAATTCATAATTGTCGTTAACTATGTATTTTTAGCGGCAATTAGCACTCTTTGTATATGTCCCTAAAGCCTTTAGCGACATTGATTCTAATGACACTTAACTAATGCTGGTAAAGACTTTAGCACTCTTTATTAATGTCATTATTTATTGCTGCTAAAAGTTGTTTTTATTGTAGTGCGTCAAGAAAAAAAGGTTCTTGTTAGCTACAGTTTCTTGCCGGACAGTACATTAGCCTACCATTCTATGACATATAATGGCCCCATTGCATTTCTCTTTCTTAAAGCGACATTGGATGTGAGTTTTGGTGTTATATGTTTCCGGTGACTAATGAGCACTAAGGAACAAGACGATGTTCAGAAGAGGAAAGAAGAAAAAGGGACCTAATCTGGATTGAAGTAATGCTTGATTGGACTCAGTTGAAATCTGCGTCATTCAACAAATTTAATTTAGGCCTAGTTCTTTTAAGTTCTCCAATTTTGCTGCAAAAATACACATGTAGAGATATTTCTTGTTATCCAGCTGTAGTTAGTTACATACTTTTTTTTCTTTACATTTCAGTTCTGCTCTTACTGATATATAACACACAATAGCTTTGTAATAGATACATAAGGAATAATACAATTCAGAAAATTTCTCATACGATCTTATCTACTAAATTTTCTCTATATTGTTTCAGTTTTTAACAAACTAGGAGGCAAAAATGTACATTTTACCAGTTATTGCTTTGTAGAAAGATCTACTAAGCTATCTCACATAGTTGGTCTCCTATTCAAAATAAAAGAGTCAACTGTGGTGGGCTAAGAAAATCAATATAAAAACTTAGCAGTTAATTGTCATTTAGACTTTGTCATATTTGGCCCTTTTGTTGGCTTGAGAGCAGAGTGGGTGAATATAGGCTCTTGAGAATTTGCACGTTAACTAATGGTAATTTATGGTTAAGTTTGGATTCATCAATAGCGTCGGCAAGTAAAAGAGTTTAAACTTTATACACTGCCAATTATGTGTACATCTCTTCTTAGCCAACAAATGGTATCTCTCAGATATTTCACACTTTCCCTTAAAATATGTTTTAGTCAATTATTGTTCCATTAATGCCTTTTTTAATTGTATGATAGTATTCAATTCCCTCCTTTTAAATCATGGCTTAACACCATTCCACCAGGTTAAAGAATGAAGTTGAAGAAACCCTAGACCATATCAATCTGTTGGCCGACGCATTCTTGGTACAAATTCTCTCTCTTTTGTTGACTAAAGATGTAATCACATCATGTCTTCTCTCTAAAAAGAGGATTTATCTTTGGATGTCAATTGATAATTTCCTTTTCCGTAATAGAAGTTATTCATAATATTAAAGTTATTTCCCATCTTCTTTGATATTAGTCATATGATATGTTGTGTACGTTTTGCCACCTTGCATTGTTAATAGCTTCGAGGTCTATGATTGTGTAATGGTTTCGATTTTGGAATCTTTTTATGGAAGGAAGTCTACATTGTTTGTTTACTTTTAAGTCATATAAGAATGTATGATTAGATCTTTTTGTTTGATTAGCCTGAAATATCTATTCTTCAGGAACTTTAGATGGTTGAGACAATGACGAACGATGAAGAGTTTCAAAAATTAGTGTAACTTGTCGTGAGAAAAGGTTTCTATTTTTCCTTAGTTTCAATAGAGCTTCCAAACTGGATTTTGTTGAACTGGAATAAAAGGAGAAATTGTCTTCCAAAACCTGGAATAGAAACAATTTTCTATCCAAAACCTACTTGATCAATGTTTACATCATTATAACTTATCCCTGCATTGGTGTTTTCTTTTGCATGCCCGTTTCTGGAGAGCATTCACGATCAAGAGCTATTTCTTTAAGTTTCATGTATGTAAAATTTTCCTCAACCGATACAAGTTGAGAATCAATGGAACTGGATGGCTTATTTTCCAAGTCTTGTGGTTCAAAAGATCTATTTTCTGCTATCTCGTTATTTGCAGGTGAGCTTTGGATTATAATGGAATTGGATGGTTTATTTTTCAAGTCTTGTGGTTCAAAAAATCTATTTTATTTTATCTTGTTATTTGCAGGTGAATTTTGGATTATACTTCTCTGGAGTGCTGGATAATGTGGTGTGTTGCTTGGAGAATATACAAGAGATGAGAGTTGTGATATCAATTTACTAGATTGAGTATGATCTTGCTCAAACCAGAAATGATACTGCTTAAAATAATTATCCTTAATTATTGGTCTAAACATATCTTCTGGCAGTGGTACACAGTGTAGACAGATACGTGTCTGTCTGCATTGTGTACCATTGCCAGAAGATATGTTTTGACCAATAATTAAGGATAATTATTTTAAGCAGTATCATTTCTGGTTTGAGCAAGATCATACTCAATCTAGTAAATTGATATCACAACTCTCATCTCTTGTATATTCTCCAAGCAACACACCACATTATCCAGCACTCCAGAGAAGTATAATCCAAAATTCACCTGCAAATAACAAGATAAAATAAAATAGATTTTTTGAACCACAAGACTTGAAAAATATGCCATCCAATTGCATTATAATCCAAAGCTCACTTGCAAATTAATGAGATAGTAGAAAATAGATCTTTTGAACCACAAGCCTTGAAAAATAAGCCATTCAGTTCTATTGTAATCCAAAGCTCACCTACAAAATAACGAGATAGTAGAAAATAGATCTTTTGAACCACAATACTTGGAAAATAAGCCATCCAGTTCCATTGATTCTCAAGCTACATTGGATGGGAAATTTTTATATACATGAAACTTAAAGATATAACTCTTGATCGCGAACAGCCAGCGCTCTCCAGAAACGGGCATGCAGAAGAAAAACCAATGCACAACTTGTTCGTTCTAATTTGATCTTCTGTGATTGTTTACCAAACATTCTTCTTTTCATAATAGTCCTGTTATTTCATAAACAAATGTGCTCATTCAATTTAAAACGCTAACGAAACCCAAAGAGGAAAGTGTGTTGGATAGAAAAGGAAAAATCATCAAAACCACAAGGTGTGTTGGCTAGAAAAGGAAAAATCATCAAAATCAAAAGGTGCGTTGGATAGAGAAAGAAAAATCATCAAAACCTTAGCAAGCCTTTCTGCAACCAAAAGAGAATATATAGCTGAACACTAACAATAGAGATTCAATTAAAACCCTAGCCCCCAAAAGATGGATCTATGGTCTCTATTCCCAAATCCCAAATAAACGAAGAAGAAAAATGAGAAGAGTTGATCGAATCAGTAAGTTGCCCAACACTCTTATTATTCAGATTCTCTCCCTTTTGCCTACGAAAGATGCCTTCACAACCTCTATTCTCTCCATATGGTGGTTGTAGAGAATAGCAGAAGAAAAGTATAATCGGGGAACCTTCTGCTAGCCCAAGATCGTTAACTAAGATCGGAAGATTCAATTAAAGAAGAGGAAGCTAGAAAGGAGAACTAGTTTATGGAAGAAGACTCTTTTATTTGGGTTGTTCTTAGGTTATTTACAAAATGTATAATATCATCCCCTATTTATACTTACCAATGGATGGTTCTAGATACTACAAAATCTAGACTATTTCATAATTCTTTACAAATATCTAATTTTTCTAGAACATCTACAAGAAAAATCTAGTAATATTATCTTCTACTCTTGAATATTTAGATATTTCTACAAGATACTTTACAAAATTGAGGGGAAGGTGACCAAACAGAGGTCAAATTAAAAACTGGTGACAAGTTTGACCAATTCAAAGTCAATTTTTGAAATTTGAGGGGAAGGTGACAAATAAGAGGTCAAATTAAAATTGGTGACAAGTTTGACTGATTCAAAGTCAATTTATTTTTAATTAGTAATTAAGATAATTGGGGTCTAAATTGTAATTCTCTAAACTTCTAAACTTTTAAAAGATATCAAATAAACCTAATTCTCAATTTTCTTCCCCTTTCTCTCAAAAACGTGTATCTTTGCGACTACGGCCCTTTGGTGTGTCTCCATTGACCATTGCTGCGACTTCCCAGCCTTCCTCTCAAGTTGCAACAACTTTAATTTGTCGACTTGATCTTCATCTTCTTCGCCGTCGTCTTCATATACTACTCAAGTAACACTCTTTTCATTTCTTTCATAGTTAGGGTTTTGAGATTGTAAAAGTTCAAGATCGATTGGGTTGTTTTTGCATATAATTTTTTGTGTTATTTTTGAATTATAATCATAAATTCCTCTTATCAATCAATCATCAAAACTCAAGCTAACAGATGAAGCAAAGAATAATAAATGTTTCATATCATCCATGATAATCTTCTTGAAAAAGTATATTACTGATCGATAAAGCAAAGTCTATCATCAACATATAATGATAGGATACCATTCCACATAGCTCTTCATCTTATAAGTGAATTTACTTTGTGTTTCTAAGATGAAAACGGGGCAAATGACAGATATTTGAAGTCTGTTTTTAGGACTAAAAAGGAGTGTGAAGAGAAGACAGATGAAATTTTGGTAATCACCTCAATTTAGCAACTTTAATAGGTTTTGACATTTATTTAACATAAGTATACTCTTTATTTTTTACTTGAAAGATTTCACTATTTTCCCTTTTTCCTTACTTTGTTTGATACTTTACTGTAGATGTTAACTCTATTAGAATAGTCTAAGCACATGAAAATGTTCATCAACATCTATGTTGTTCCAGCTCTTTAAAAAAGTTATCTGGTTGCATGTCTGTTCATCAACATATATGTTTGCACTGAAAATTTGTATTGTTTACATTTTCTGTTTATATTTTTTTTTTACCTAATAAGATCATAGAAAGAGTTCATAGAAAGATGATGCCTGTATTTACAACAAATGATGTGATTATTACAACAAGTGATCTGATTATTATAGCAAGTGTTGTGATTATTACAACAAGTACTGTGATTATTACAACAACTTCTATAATATAACTTTCAAAAGGTACAGTTGTTACATTTATTATCGTTTGTGGTTTTGAATTAACTTCCAAAATTATCTAAATGGATAATGAATGTATTTTTGTATTATTACATTTTGATTTTATTATTTTTAAATCATGACTTCAAGGAAAAAACGAACAACTCCTACTAAAAAGTATAAAAGGAGAATCAATACACAAAGACAAAGAGAAGAAGAAGAAGTAGAAAACACAAGTTTGAAAAAGTTTGTAGAAGATGAAGAATGAGAATATGAAATAGATGTTTCTTCTACAAAAGTAGAAAGAGATGATAGACCAGTTTAGGAGGAACAAGATGATATACTCATTTCAAAATAGGATAATTGGTGTTCGAAGATAATGCATAGCAAAGGTAAAATTATATTCTAATCATCTTTCGAACATTTTTCTTGTGTTATATATTTCATTTTTACACGTGAAATTCATTTTTTTTAAAATATTACAAATGAAGTGGGTTGATTCGAATTCAAAAAGGAGTTGCAAGCGTGATGAAGAAGGACTGCTTGTGAATATGCATTTTGTTGCTATTTTGCTACATTTTTAATGCACTTTTGTTGTACTTTTGTGAATATGGTATTTTGAAATTGATCAATTGATATTTTGTTTTCTTTTAGTTGACTTTGACATTCATTGGTTTTGAATAGTAGTTGAATTGATTGAGTTGTTGAGATTGTCGAAAAAGAATAGTGATTTTGTTAGTGAACTAGTTGAAGGAGAGGATTTGACCCATTTTTTGCTTTCTTTTAAAGTAATTACTAAAATTCAGTACAACAAGTATGAAAATTACAGAATTTTTCATAGTAATTACTAAAAAGTAGTTGTACTTTTTATAGCAGTTACTGAAATTTTCTACAGCAAGTAAGAAAGTTGTACTTTATATAGCAATAGCTGACATTTTCTTTGACAAGTAAGCAAATTAATTGATAAATTGACTGTTAATTGGCTGTAACACTCATATTTAATGATAAATAGAGTAGTGTTGACCTAATTTAAAAATAAAATTTACATTAGATAGTAATCTTGTATAGTGATATAGTTCTTTGAGATACCAGACAATCAATTTCATAACAATTTCACATGTAATCAACTTATAATGAGTAAATGATCATTTATTGGTTATAACACTCATATGTAATGAGAAATAGAATAGTCATGGTCCAACTTATAAATAAAAGGTAGGTTTGATAATAATCTTACACAAAATGATAGTAATTTGAGATATCAAAATATCAATTAAGTAATTTCACATGTAATCAACTTAAATTGATAAATTAATCAATAATTTGTTATATCAATCATATTTAATAATAAATATGATGATTTTGGTTAATTTAAAAAGAAAATCTTGAATGGATTGTAATTTTATTTTAATTTGCTACAATAAATAAGCAAATTGTCATACTTTTCATAGCAATTGTTGAAATTCTCTATAACAACTGAAAGAGTTGTTGTATTTTTTACGGCAATTACTAAAATTCTCTACAACAAGTACAAAAATTGTTGTACTTTTCTTAGTAATTGCTGACATTTTCTACAAGTAAGAAAGTTGTTGCACTTTATGTAGCAATTGCTGAAACTTTCTTTAACAAGTAAGCAAGTTGATTGAGTAATTGACCGTTAATTGATTTTAACACTCATATTTAATGATAAATAGAATAGTGTCGATCTAATTTAAAAATAAAATTTACATTTGATAGTGATCTTGTATAATGAGAAAGTTCTTTGAGATACCAGGCGATCAATTCCATAACAATTTCACGTATGATCAACTTATAATGAGTAAATGATCGTTTATTGGTTATAACACTCATATGGAATGATAAATAGAGTAGTCTTGGTCCAACTTATAAATAAAAGGTAGATTTGATAGTAATTTGAGAATTAAAATATCAATTAACTTCACATGTAATCAACTTAAATTGATAAATTGATCGTTAATTAGTTATATCAATCATATTTAATAATAAATATGATGATTTTGGCTAATTTAACAAGAAAATCTAGAATGGATTGTAATTTTAATTGAATTTGTTACGACAAATAGGCAAATTGTTGTACTTTTCATAGAAATTGCTGAAATTCTTTACAACAATTAAATGAGTTGTTATATCTTTTATAGCAATTACTGAAATTCTCTATAACAAGTACGAAAATTGTTGTACTTTTCATAGCAATTGCTGACATTTTCTATAGCAAGTAATTAAGTTATTGTACTTTATATAAAAATTGTTGAAATTATCTTTAACAAGTACACAAGTTAATTGATTAATTGACCGGTAATTGGTTGTGACACTCATATTTAATGATAAATAGAGTAGTGTTGATCGAATTTTAAAATAAAATTTACATTAGATAGTGATCTTGTATAATGAGATAGTTATTCGAGATACCAGTCGATCAATTCTATAACAATTTTACATGTAATCAATTTATAGTGAGTAAATGATCGTTTATTGGTTATGACATTCATATGTAATGATAAATAGAGTAGTATTGGTCCAACTTGTAAATAAAATGTAGATTTGATAGTAATCTTACACAAAAAGATAGTAATTTGAGATATTAAACGATCAATTAAATAACTCACATGTAATCAACTTATATTGAAAAATTGATCGTTAATTAGTTATATCAATCATATTTAATAATAAATATGATTATTTTTGTTAACAAAAAAAGAAAATCTAGAATTAATTGTAATTTTATTTGAATTTGCTACAACAAATAAGCAAATTGTTGTACTTTTTATAGCAATTGCTGAAATTTCCTACAACAATTATACAAGTTGTGTTTTTCTTTATAGCAACGCTGAAATTCTCTACGCAAGTACAAAAGTTGTTGTACTTCTCACCACAACTCTGCATTTAAGTGATGACAATGTCTTCCAACTCACAATTTAATTTACAACAAATAATGATTTTATTCGTAAAATCATCATATTTGATATCTCGATGCACAATCACCGCAATTATCGAGGCCGATTATTTACTCTTCCAATGCCAAATATAACGATTGTTGGACTCAACCCATTCACCATGACAATCAACCCCTACTGATCTTCTATCTCCTGAAAATATTATAACTTAGAACAAAACAATTGATCATAAAAAATATTATATTAAAACATCACAATTGTGGTAAGTTATTTAGCAGCTGCTAAAATAGATATAACAGTTGCTGGAATATATTCAACAACAATATCTATTTCAACAAATTATTCAGCAATTGTTGTAAATTGCTGAAAATTATTATACATTAGTGGCAAGAACAATAATACAAAATTCAAAATTTTAAATGAATAATACACACAAAACAATATTATTCACTTATTAAAATGATTGAAAATTACCCGTTAAGTAATTTCTAAAGCTTAAACCTTTTCAAATCACATGTTAATCTAAAATTTGAGATTTTTCCTTCTCAAATTCTTCAAATAAGAAATCTACAATAAGTTGCAATACCAACAAAAGAACAACAAGAAGAAGAAGAAGAAGAAAAAACGCTAGAGAAATATGAGAGCTTTGAGTGGGAGGTTAAAAGAAGAAGAAAAAGTCTTATTTGGGCTTTCCTTTTTTAGAAATTAGGGTTTTAGTTAAAAGTTGGGTGAAAGTGTTAGAATTAAAATTTGAGGACTTATTAAGAAAAAGTCAATTATTTTTAAAAGTTGATTACAAGTTTGTCACCTTCACTTAATAATTAAAACTTGAGTCACTCTTTTTACATTTCAACTCTTTTTTGTTGCCTATAATTCGTTGCCCCATTTTTGAAATAATAGAAATTGTTTCTATTCTTCCTTTGTTTCAATAGAGCTTCTGCCTGGGTGTTGTTGGACAGGATATGGACCAACGTAGAGGAATTTACAAAAGTGTCAGGTACTATGAGAGTCGAAGTATATTTATGTTGATTTTTAAGTTACGACTTTCAAGATGTTAATCTTTGATAGACAATTTGAAAATTTTTCACTACGCTTGATCATATCATATATCATCATATATAGTGGCGGAGCCACATGTAGTTTAGGGGTGTCGACCAATACCCCTTCGTTGGAAATTTACACTGTGTAGCTAGAGTAATTTTTTTTATGTATATATATTACATATTGACAGTCCTTGACTTCTATGCGATTTTACTTCTTTATATTTTGACACCCCTTAGTCTATTGTTTACATATTGTTTACTCTTCCGGATTTTAATGAAGGTTTAATTGCATATATTTAATATTTTGGCCTTTTGAAATTCCATTGTTAGTGGTGTTTCACTTAAATATTATTTACAATTATCTTTTTCTTATCTACATTTTTTAAAATTATTTTTCTTCTTTATTTGTTTTAAATAAATATATTTTTTCATAACTTATTTCCAATTACCTATTCAGTTGTCATTCTTCATATCCATAACCTTCATGCTTTTCCTATTCATAACCTTCAAATGTTTAATCTAAAACTTTAAAATGTCTTTTGGTATTCCTTTATTTTAATCTACATAAATTCATATTTTTTGTTTCATGAAACTCACACCCAATATTATCCTTTTCATTTTGAGGTTAAAGTAGTGAAAACAATCAACATTTGAAGTATATGATATTTCTACCTTAGTCTGATTTTATATATATATATATTACCTTAAAAACATGAACTCCTAACGTGAATGTTAAATTACTATAATATCCCTAACTTGGGTTGTGACTTAATTGATGATTGTGGCTTTTCCGATAAGTTGTGTCTTTTTTCAATGGGTTGTGATTTTTCAATGAGTTGTAATGTTTGTGTAATCAAGACACAACTTTCAATGCAAGTGTCTACGATCGTACAATAGTAAAGTAACCCAACCAAGGGTTGGGGTTGAGTCCAAAGGGAGCATTTTCTGAAAATTAGTGGTTAAGGGTGAAAGTGCTTAAGCTAACCGTAGCTAAAGACTCTATCGAATGAAGACATGACAAATTAAAGGCTTTGACACGAGTGTCAAATATCAATGGGGGGGGGGGGGGTTGTAAACAAGTAAAGAGCAAAACCAACAAAAATAAAGAGAGATACGAATATGGAGACAAGATTCTTGGGATTTGATAGGAATACGGGCTAAACTAGATTATTGGGTACATGCCTTTGATAGTAAATTCATTGAATGTTTGTGACTAGGCTAGACTATATTGGGGGTAAATTCTCTCTTGAACAACTTACCCCAAATCAACTCGATTTCTCTCGAACACTGAGTTGTCGTTTTAAGCACAACCTCCGCCTTAGCCCAATCACTCTCTCAAGTTGAGTGTGTGAGAGAAGGACTAGGGTTCACTCTCTCGAGCTGAACCTCATGTCGACCCAATCCCACCAGTGATCAATTTAGTAATCTTAGTTTTACGACCTTTCTCTCGAGCAAGCCGAAAACACAAAGGTGAAATCGTATTTGCCAACTACAATTTCATTAAGTTCCACCACAATTGCTAAAAGAAATCACATTTACACAACAAATAAATCATCAACAAGCAAGACCCAATAGAAAATCTAACCCATATTCACAAAATCACACCCTAAGAATTGGGGTTTTAGCTAGACATGTAAAAGAGATAAAAAGTTATACCAGTCTCAGTTTCCATCAATGGGTATGCAAGATTAAGTCTTAAAACAAGCCAAGAGTGAAAAATCCACAAGACCCAAGTCCAAAATCATGGAGTTGAAACCTTTTGAATCTTCAAGTTCTTCAAAAAAAACCCTTTCCAAACTTAGAGAGAATATTGTCTCTCGAAATTGTATTCTAAACTTAATACAACTAAAAGTGACTGCTAAGAATAAAAATTGAACTAGTATTTATATTTTTTCAGAAAAAGTTATGCGAAGGAGCCATTCGGCATCATCGATACACTCAGTGATCCGCCCTTTGGCCTTCTTCATTGCCTTTCAGCTATTGCCTTAGCATCTTCGCGTCCTGGATCATTGGGCGATATAGTACTTCTTCGCAGAACTGCTCGGCGACACGCTGACTATTCCATTTCACTGTCGATTTGATCTTTTCCTTCAGAGCTCAGCACACTGGAACAAAAGGCGAGGATAAGACCTTTTGGCCACTCACCGAACGGGTTTGGCAATTCTTAGATCTTCATTTCTTCGTTCTTTTAGCTACCTTTGTTCCTTTTTACCAAGTAGTGTCCATGCTTTCCCTCAAACTCCAAATACTTGAAACTTAAGGGTTTTCATAAGATATTTAGACAAAATATGCATTTGTGGACACTAATTCTATCAAAACATAGCCCTAAATGAGTCCAATTTGTCGACTCATCAACACCCCCAACTTAAACTTTTGCTTGTCCTCAAGCAAACTCAAGTTTAGTCGTTAAAAAAAGGTGTCTCGAACAGTGCTACACAAGACTTAATCATGAATACACACAACAATACTCAAGTTACTTATTCAAAGATTAAATGTGCACTCAAAGATTCAAGTTGTAACTCACCAATATCAAAGAATCTCATGCTCACAATACTTGCTTCAAATGCAAGTTCAAGCTCAACCAAAGTGTTCAAATGCCCTCACAGAAGGAATGATTCCATATTCACACAAAATGGTTTACAATTTAAAGATTCAGAATCAAATGTAATGCTCACATTCACAAAGATGAACACGATGCATACTTTCACCCATAGGTTTGCCCGTATTTTTCAATCAACATTTGTTTCAGCTCACTCAAGATCAAAAAGGTCTTTTCAAGGCTTGTAATGGGACTTAGTGCATAGGTATGGTCATTTAGGCTTAGTGACTTTTATCCTCATGAGATGTGGTATTCACAACACTTCTTTTCCTCTTCCTTCATCATTTTTTCAAGTGCTCATAAGTCATCCCATTATTCACTTCTCATGGATTTTTGGAAACCCCATTTTCTTTATATCTTCACACTTTATTCCTCAACTTTTTTCATTCTTTTTCTTTTCCTTTTTATTTTTATTTTTTTATTTTTTATTTTTTATGGAGGTGTTCCATTTTTCTCAAAATCATGGGTAAGAAGGACTTTCTTGCACTTCTTGATTTACCTTTTCTTTACACCACACCCCCAACTTAGGCTTTTGGCTATTCAAACTAACCACAATTTTATGAGGATTATGGGTAATGGATAAAGAAAGATTATGATTTCATTAAGTTTCTTTCAAAAAAAGATAACACTCAAGGGGTGTTACAAAGAGGTTCATACATGCTCACAAGGTAGGCCACAAAGAGGTATATGTCAAATTGACTCACACTCTTTAAAGTTGCCTAATATCATATCAAGAGATTGCCTGCAAATTCTAGGATATATCATGCATGTTTCAAAGTAAGCTCATCACACTAGGTATTGACACTACAATCAAACAAGACTCCACACTTTCGCTAGTGTGCAATGATCATCACAAGAGACTCAATTCGATAGTAAGAGGCTAGTCATAACGAGATGCAAAGAGTTCGGATATTGCTATGCAACTTCATTTGGCCTCATTGTAGCCGCACAATCATGTTTGTTCGATTGAGAGCACTATTCAAGTCGTCAGTATTGATTAGAACTGAGACTTAAATTTTGCAAAAGAACAGCCACCTTTAATCACACAAGGGGTGGAAAAAAAATTTCGAAAGGGTCAAAATCATTTTCAATTTAAAATGCAGAGCCACAAGCTCAAAAATCCACAAAAAAAAAAAAAAAAAGTGTAATATCACAATAATAGCTCACAACCCAAAATATATAATCAAAATAAATATGCACAAAGGTTGGTCTCACCCCACCACAAACAAAAATCATTTTTCCTGAAATTCGAATGAAAGTATCCAAAAGTAAAAGTAAGTAAGACAGAGAGGGAGGTAAAGAAAGGTCCTGTCTATACAGTCGCTCAATCTGTTGGGGCCTTAGTGCCCGGTGTAGTGCTCTGAATATGGACATCAGTGCCCGGAGTAACCTTAGAAGGAATAGCAGTGACAGATCCACCAGGAGCTGCTTTAGATGTCTCAGTTGGCGATGTCTAGGACATCGGCTGCACAACCGTCTCCACAAGATCTGGAAAATCTCTGAATATTATCTCATCTCGGCTCTCTCTCATCTCCTCCTCATGTACTGCTATCAGCTCCTCATCGGTTTTTGCATCTGACTTCTCATTTGTTGTGCCACCTCTCTACACATCTCCGGTGGTAGCCGGAGGAATCCTTAAGGTCTCAAGAGCATCCTTGTTGTCTGCACCCCGCATCAATGAAGTGAATTTAGTAGATTTCAAATAGTCTACTTCCTTCATCAAATGCTACTTCGACTTTTATAGCCGAAACCTCGAATGTCTCTCCCTACCTGCTCTCACAAAAAGCGACTCTAGTAGCAAGATCATCAATAGAGGCCCTAAGGGGGGGGGGGGGCGGGGGTGGTCAATACAGCCAAGATAGCACTATCAATTATCCCTGGGATGGATCTCTCCAATTGAGTCACCCTCATATCAACTAAATAGGCTAGATTCCCCATTTTTAGGATCATCGCTTGAGTCACTTGGTGGGCTGGGAGGATGATAATGGGACCTGTGAAGAAGAGGAAGGGGCAGGTGTACCTGAAGGCTCAGAGGCTGGAGTCGGCGAAGATGCCTCTGCTTGTAACGTGTCAACATCGACCTCTGGGAAGTATCTGCCGGAGCTGCTCTCTTTCTATTAACCTCCTCTTGTGTGTACTCGGCCTCAATACTTTGGATGTCAGTGGAGGAAGACAGGGTGATCTCAATACCCCTCGTAGTGTCCCGAGGTACTCCAGCACGCTGGCACAGCTAGGTGATCAAGACTGGAAATGGCAGAGAAGTCAACTTCTCTTTGGCTTTCATGGCCATCTCCTGTGAAATCAATTGTCCTAGGTCAATGCATCTCCAAAACATGATAGAACCAAGGCAAATTGCCTTAGGATGGCTCAAAATGGATTCATTCTGGGATGGCATTATGGTGCTGCTGATGAATCGAAACCAGAACCTGGCAACACTGTTCAAGTCCCTCTTCTCAATAAGGGCTCCTACCCCGATCCACCTCGGAGTGGTGTTAGAAATCAAAGGAGCCAACCAACCCTTCAAATCATCTAGGGATTGAACAATAGGCAATCCCCCGTAAGGAAGTATATAATGTAGAGGTCTACCCAATATAGTGTTAATATACTCGCTGTGGCACTCAACTTCCTTCCCTTTGACCATGACTGACTTTACTGGTCTAAACTCTCTTGCCTTCTTCTTGTTCTTGGGCACCAACTCCCCATAAGTTGTGTAAAATTCCCTAACCCAAGAAGGAATGTAAGGGCCTAGAAGCCTTGTGAATTGCTCAAGCTCATGGTATCGGAGGATGTTGATCACATCGAAATACTTGCCTTCCAGGCCCTCTGTAGATAATAGTTTCTCCTCTAGGATGGTCCGTACCCCATTACCTTTCAATCTGTTCAGCAGTCTAGGTGGAGGAATGATAGGGGGTGCAGGGGCCACTGGAGGTGCTTGAGCTGGCACTGAATCTATTTCAGGAGGGGTGGCAGCTACGGAAACTTTGGTGGGCGAGGATTGAGATCCAGCCTCGCGTCTACTCCTTCGATGAGTCAAAGGCTCCTCGTCTTCTAGTTCAAAAAATTTCACCTAGGTTTTAATAGCTACTCCTTTCCTAGATATGTGCTTCTTCCTTTTGCCTTTATCTCCCAGTGGGAGTTCTTCTCCTTTCATCTTTGGAGGATTTGACCCCCCCCCCTCTCGTTTATGGTTAGGCCCTTTGCTTTCTTCTGAGGTTGCATGGTTAGATTTGTAAGTACCATATCTGCAAAAGATCGAAACAAATTAGGAGAAAATCAAACATAAGCACAGAAAATCTATTGCAGACAGACTCGCCGATCCATTCGGCCTCTTTGGCGAGCTAAGTCGGGCTTGCCGAAGGGATTGGCTAAAAAATTATGGCAAGTCGGCGATAGGAAGGCCCTTTGGTGAATCACTGACTACTTTCGACGAGCAAAAGTTTGTCCTCCAAAAGTTACAGTGCAACAAGGGTTTCAGGGGTGCAAATAAAGAGCAATCAAGAGTACTTTCGGCAAGTCGCCGAGTGCTTTCGGCAGCCTCAAGCTTCTCGCCGAAAGTTATAGACTCTAACATTTAACACGAAATTAAAAGCAATATGAAGACATTAGGCGAAACGCCGAGTAATTCTATGTGCTCGACCCAGCTTGCCGAACGACTCAACATGCCCATTTTCAACCCACCTTCTCGAATTCAACCCCACAACCCCAAAAAACAAAATAAAAGCATGCACTAATAGAATTCAAACAAGACCCGTACTACCCATCCACCCCGGGATACTCAGAGTTTTCTCGATTTTGCCAAATTTGGTCATTTGAAGATATTTGCTCTTAAGAGTGGTGTTACCCGCTCTATCGTTAAATAGTTTTCATTATTTTGCACAAACATGGGCTACTCAGACTTTACTCAATCAATCTAAACAACATGCAACCATAACCCAATATAATTTCCTTTATTTAAAAGCACAAAAATTATGAGCATTTGACCATCAAAATAATACGGGCAAGATTTTCAAATTAAAACTGGCATTTAAACATTCTAATTCTATCAGAGAGGCCTAGCACACAACAACACGATATGATCAGTGCAAATGAGTACAAAATTATTGAATATAAACTCGAGATTCAAAAACCAACCTTATATGCCGATTAAAATGCAATTGAAAAGCTATGTGGCAAAGAAATCCTAGTTTCAAGCACCTATCAACAACTAAAATACTAATGGAACATAAAAATATTGAAGATAATGCCTTGTTGTGAGTTTGTGAAGTTTGAAAGCGAGGGAAAGTGAAGGATTTCAAATTCTAAGAATTTTGGACATTATAAACCATCCAGTTTGTGCCCATTTGACTACATTAGTCACACTGGCCAGTCCACTCGGCGACACGCTGCGTGGTCACTTGGCTCGTCAGGTTTTATAGGACCACCAATCAAAGTGAGGGTCCAAATGACGATTTTCATTGGGATTGCCAAACAGGTCAGCAAGTTTCCAAATTGCTCTAGGCCTCACTGAGTTTTCAGACTCCAAGTTAGTCATTTGTGGGGTCAAACTACGGGTCAAATCGAGCACACTAACCATTTCGGTGATTCGCCAACTGACCTATGCATTTTCCAAACACGTTGAGCATTTAAACCTACACCACTAACACACCATTATTTATAAGAGCAAACAAAAACATTTAAAACCTTGGGTTGCCTCCCAAGAACCGCCTTAGTTAACGTTGTGGCACGACGTGAGTCCTTTCTCACTCTCCATTGGAAGGGTTGGTGCTAGTGTTACTAGGTCACCCCAATAGTTCATTTGATTGAAGAGGAGGCACTACATAACTCATGAGTGTCCTGATCAGCTGGATCGATCTAGAATGGGAGCCAATCATTTGATTCATCACTTCAATTTTCTCTTTCATCTCTTCCAACATTCGATAACATCTCGCAATTTGAAATAAATAGGAAGAAGCCAATAATTGGGAATAGTCATTTTTGGTCAACTTCAAACGGCTATGAGTTAGGTGGATTTCCAGATATGGTTGGAAAGATCCTAGAATGATCTTTCCAACGCCGACGAGTTTGCGCGATTCTAAGTTCGTATGAGTAAGTTATGCCCTTTGGAAGTTGGGTTGTTGGATTAAGGAAAGTCTAATCTGGATTTTGGAAGGGTAATTTAGTCTTTTCCTTATCTAATTATTCTAATTCATTTTTAGGAGTTTAATTGGGGGTAAATTCAGATTTTAGTTAGTTTTAGAAAAGTGAATTTCACGCTAGGGCTTGGAGAAGAGGAGAAAGGAGAAGAATGTTCAAGATTCGTCGATTTCATCAATGATAGCTTGTGTATTTCATTGGGGGTGATCCCTAAAAGGTAAGTGAGATCAAATAGTGTTGGGTTAGTTCACCCATATGCCAATCATGATTCAATTAAGTGAATTTAAGTCTTTGAAAGTTTAGAAGTTGAGTTCTTAATGAACATTGTTGAAGGTTTCGTTTGAATTCTTATGGGTTGTGTTGTTGAATTTTCTTGCGCTTTGATTCATATTTTCCGGCTGTAGTTTGGGTTTGAATCTATCATATATTGAGAGTATAAATGAGTCTAAGTGTTTGGGGAAAGCACTAAGTGAAATTAGAGGGTTTAGAGTTGAAAAATGAAGAAGAAAATTAGAGATTTTCTGGGAAAGGGGCTGGGGTGCCGCGCTTCTCAGCGTGCCCCAAAATAGTCTCTGAATGTGGGGATCTGGGTCGATGCGCCAGCCAAAGCTCCCCAACTTCTTCTCTGAGTATTGAGGACTGGCGCCCCATGCCTCTTAGATCGCCAGGGACGCTAGTTCTCCCTATTTGTTCCCTATATGTTCGTATATGTTCCTTAGCAATGTACCTATGTTTTCTAGTTAATTCCAACACTCTAAGGTACATCTAAACATCATGACATCATCCATAAACATGAGATCATGAACCTTGAGTCCATAATCCAATTCAAGGAAAGTTAGGATCAAAGTCAAGAGAAGTTAAGAGTCTATCCTAGAAGCTAAAAAGCAAGTCAAGGAAAGTTTTTAAAGTTTTCAAAAGTCTTTAACAAACGTTTTAACTTTGTTTTAAGACTTATGTTTCAAGTTAAGGAAAGAGTAAGGAGTTGAGTTCATTTCTCAAAAAGCTATAAATGATCTAAGTATTCCTTAAGAGTTTATAAATGTTTTAACATTTGAGCAAGAAAAGAGAACATCGATTCCAATAGAGCTTTTAAGCTAAGTTTTGAGTAATTATCTCAAACCAAAGAAAGAAGTTTGTTTTTAAAACATATGAGCTAAATATATTTTGGGAGTAATATTGATTACCGATATGGGTATGCGAGTTTATATTAACTGAAGTTTCCATAAACCATGTAGCCATCATGGGTTGTAAATGATCATACCTTTTAGATGACTCCTTAAGATGCTTTTAGCATAAGCTAGTGGATCTACCAAGTTGAGCGTTCTATATGACGGCAAAGTATAGGACAGTTCTGGCAGCGTGAGCAGGACGTTGTATCACCACTTAGGCTCATAGTGGTGGTTATTGGTTAGAAAATCTACCACAGAAACTATATTACTTTGTTATATGAGTAAGGTTGAGTTTGTTATTGTATTTTCTTTGACAAACTAACTTGATTTTACTGTTTTATAAAGCTTTTCATATATTGCATGTGTCTTATTGCTTTATTATGAGTTGAGAAGAGCCAAGGTAAGTATTTCTTTCAGAATCTTTTCAAGCCTATGTATTGCTTAGCTTTCCAACAGGCATACTCATACATTCAATGTACTGATGCCAGTTGACCTGCATCTTATTATAATGCAGACGCAGGTAACCAGGATCAACATCCAGTGCCTCATTGATCAAGTTTGAGCACTCAGAGTCTTATGATGAGCCTCCTTGCTTCCGGAGGGTCCCTTTTATTGCTTTCAGTTTTATTAATTGTTCATTAGGATGTTGTGGGCCTGTCCCGACATCCATCTCAGTTGTTTAGAGTATTCTTAAACAGACATCCAGTTAGTTAAATTCATTTGTCACTACTTTATTATTGGCTATGTTTTTGAGACTTGAGGTTGCCATTGTGGCTAATTTTGAATGTAGATTTAAAGACATTCTAAGTTATTTCAAAAGTCCCTTTTCATACTATTTCTTGTGTTTAACTTTTGCTGAGTAAGTAAGCCAGGCCAAGGGATCGCATGGGGTCAACAATGGTTCTTGAGTGTGAGCCACGTTAGGGTGTAGGCTTGGGGCATGAAAAACTTGGTATCAGAGTACAGAGTTCAAGAGTCTTAGGGAGTCTATGAAGTCGTGTCTGTAGAGTCCTAGTTATCGGTGTGAAGAGCGCCACATCTATAATTAGGAGGCCGCAACACTTGGAAAAATTTCTCACTTCTTTAACTCTCATTTTGTGTGTTAGAGTTTGATCTCTAAAGAGTTTTCTTCAAATCCGTGCTTGCGCATGTTTTGAGATAATCATGCCTCCATGAAGAGATGTCGGAGGTCAGCCTGCTAGGCTTAATATTGAGGAGCAAGAGATATCGAAGGCACCTGAAGTGTAACCCCAGGGGGAAGTTACCAATGCTGAGTTCAGAAAAGCAATAAGGATGTTAAGACAAGATGTGATTAACCAGGTTGGGCAACGAAGAGGAGCTCGAGAAGAAGAGGCTGACACTTCAAGGATTCATGAGTTCTTAAGGATGAATGCTCCAAGTTTCAACGGTTCAAGCACTTCTGACGATTCAGAGAGCTTTGTTAATGAATTGAAAAAAGTGTTTGATGTGATGCCTATTGTTGATACTGAGAGAGTTGAGCTAGCTGCATATTAACTAAAGAATGTTACTAGGACTTGGTTCAACTAGTGGAAAGGGGGTAGAGCTAATGATGCACCACCTGCGAGTTGGGCCTATTTTGATGAGGTTTTCTTGGGGCGTTTCTTTCTCCGATAATTGAAAGAGGCCAAGGTGCATGAGTTCCTCACACTTAAGCAGGACTCATTAAGTGTTCATGAATATGGGTTGAAATTCCCCTAACTGTCCCATTCTACTTCGGAGATGGTAGCGGATATGATGAGTAGGATGAGTCTATTTATTGCTGGGTTGTTCCGTCTATCAAGCAAAGAGGGCAGGGCAGTTATGTTAATTAGGGGAATGGACATATCAAGGTTGATGGTTTATGTGCAACAAGTTTAGGAAGAGAAGCTGAGGAATAGGGAGGAATTTAGAAACAACAAGGCCAAGACAGAGAATGAGTCCTGGCAACAGAAAGGTAATGTAAATCGTTCATCCTTTCAATAAAAACAAAAGGGACATGTTCTATCATCTGCTAGTACATCTGCACCCAGAAACAAAGGCGAGTATAATGGCCAGAATTTACAGAACTTCAGAGCTAGACCTGCACAGTCTCAAGGTAGTATGGCACAAAGAGGCAACTGGGATCGTACATGTGCTAAGTGTGGTAGGTCCACCCAGGTAAGTGTTCTGATGGCTAGAAAAGTTGTTTAAAGTGTGGGAAAGGGGGTTACTTCATGAAAGAGTGTCCAAAGAATAGGCAAGTTAGTGGAAACTATGGCGATAGGGCCCAATCTTCATCAGTTGCTCCACCAGACAGGGCTGCACCTATAGGAGCTACATCCTGTACCAGCGGAGGAGCAAACCGCCTTTATGCGATTACTAATCACCAAGTGCAAAAGAAGTCTCTAAATGTTGCCACTAGTTTGATTTAAGTCTTTGACTTTACGATTTATGCTTTACTAGACCCAAGAGCGAGTTTATCTTTTGTAACTCCGTATGTTGCTATGAATTTTAATATTATTCCTAAGCAACTTAGTGAATCATTCAGTGCTTCTACACCTATTGGTGAGTCTATTATAGCAAAGAGAGTCTATCGTGATTGTCCCATTTTCGTCAATCACAAGAGTACCATGGCTGATTTAATTGAGTTATATATGGTAGATTTTGATGTCATTCTTGGTATGGACTGGCTTCATGCCTGTTATGCCTCAGTTGATTGTAGAACTCGAGTTTTCAAGTTCCAGTTTCCAAATGAGCTAGTCTTAGAGTGGAAAAGTAGTTCAATAGCACCAAAGGGTCATTTCATTTCGTACCTTAAGGCAATGAAGTTAGTTTCTAAGGGGTGTGTCTATCACTTAGTCCGAGTTAATAACTCTAGTGTTGAGATACCTCTTATCCAGAAGTCTTTCCATATGATATACTCGGAGTCCCTCCTCAAAGAGAGATAGACTGCGATATTGATGTTCTTCTAGATAGCCCTCCTATCTCTATTCCACAATATAAAATGGCACCAGCAGAATTGAAAGAGTTAAAAGAACAGTTGAAGACCTTTTAGAGAAAGGGTTTATTTGACAGGGTGTCTCACCTTGGGGCGCTCTGGTCTTATTTGTGAGAAAGAAAGATGGTTTCCTTAAGATGTGTATAGATTATGCCAATTGAACAAGGTTACAATCAAGAACAAGTATCCTTTTCTGAGAATTGATGATCTTTTCGATCAACTTTAGAGTTCTTCATTTTTTTAAAGATTGATCTCAGATCTGACAACCATCAGTTGAAAGTAAGGTAGTGTGATATTCCTAAGACAGTATTCAGGACCCGTTATAGTCATTATGAGTTTACGGTTATGTCATTTGATTTATCTAATGCACCTGCAACGTTCATGGACCTTATGAATAGAGTTAGCAAACCTTATTTAGGTATATTTGTTGTCATCTTCATTGATGACATACTAATCTATTCAAAGAATGAAGAAGAATATGTTAGCCATCTTAGAATAGTTCTTCAGACTTTGAAAGATAAGTAGTTGCATGCTAAGATCTCGAAATGTGAGTTTTAGCTTGAGTCTGTGGCATTCTTTGGCCACATAGTTTCCAATGATGGAATTAAAGTTCATATTCAGAAGATAGAGGCGGTGTAGAGTTGGCCTAGACCCATATCTCCAAATGATATTAGGAGTTTCTTGGGTTTGGCTGGATATTAAGAAGGTCCGTAGAGGTATTCTCATCTATTTCGTCCCCTTTGACCAAATTGACTCAGAAGACAGTTAAGTTTCAATGGTTTGAAGCTTGTGAGAAAAGCTTTCAAGAATTGAAAAAGAGGTTAACTACTGCCCCAGTATTGACCTTACTAGAAGGTACGCAAGGCTTTGTGGTGTATTGTGATGCATCTAGAAATGGTTTGGGTTGTGTATTAATGGAGAATGGCAAGGTTATAACTTATGCCTCCAGACAGTTGAAAGTTCATGAGAAGAATTGCCTAACCCATGACTTAGAGTTAGTTGCCGTAGTATTTGCTTTGAAGATATGGCGTCATTATTTGTATGGTCTTTATGTTGATGTATTCATTGATCACAAGAGTCTTCAATATGTGTTTACTCAGAAAGAGCTTAATTTCAGATAAAGGAGGTGGTTAGAATTACTCAAGATTATGACATGAGTATTCTTTACCACCCAGGTAAGGCTAATGTTGTAGTTGATGCCTTAAGCAGGTTGTCTATGGGTAGTACTGCCCATATTGAGGAAGAAAAGAAAGAGTTAGCAAACAATGTGCATAGACTTGCACACTTGGGAGTCAGACTTATGGATTCCACAAAAGGAAGAGTAGTGGTGATGAATGGGGCTGAATCATCATTAGTGTTAGAAGTAAAAGGCAAGCAAGACCAAGACCCTATTTTACTTGAATTGAAGGCAAATGTTCATAAGCAAAAAGTATTAGCTTTTGCACAAGGGGGAGATGGCGTACTGAGATATCAAGGTAGATTGTGTGTACCAATGGCGGATGGAATCCAAGAGAGGATCATGGAGGAGGCTCATAGCTCCAGATACTCCATTTATCCAGGTTTCACAAAGATGTATCGTGATTTGAAAGAGGTGTATTGGTGGAATAGTATGGAGAAGGGCATTGCAAAATTTGTTGCTAAGTGTCCAAATTGCCAACAAGTTAAAGTATAGCACCAAAGGCCCGGTGGGTTGGCTCAAAATATATAAAATTCGGATTGGAAGTGGGATATGATTAATATGGACTTCATCATTGGGTTACCAAGGTCTCACAGGCAACATAATTCTATTTGAGTTATTGACGATAGAATAAAAAAATCAGCCCACTTTTTGCTGGTAAAGACTACCCACTCAGCAAAAGATGATGTTAAGCTTTATATTCAAAAGGTGGTAAGACTTCATGGGATTCCGGTTTCCGTTATATCAAATAGGGGTGCACAATTTACTACACAGTTCTGGAAATCTTTTTCAAAGAGTTTGGGTTCAAAGGTGATCTTGAGTAGCGCATTTCATCCTCAAACTGATGGGCAAGTAGAGTGCACCGTTAAGACCTTGAAGGATATGTTGAGGGCGTGCGTGATCGATTTCAAAGGCAATTGGGATGATCACCAACTTCTCATTGAGTTTTCCTACAACAATAGTTACCACTATAGCTTCCAAATGGCTCCATATGAAGCTCTTTATGGGAGAAGATGCAGATCTCCTATTGGATGATTTAAAGTTGGTGAAGTAGGGTTGATAAGATCAGATTTATTTCATCAAGCTATGGAGAGGTGAAAGTGATTCAAGAAAGGCTGAAAATGGCACAGTCATCAAAAATCCTACACTAATGTTAGGAGGAGGGATTTAGAGTTTGAAGTAGATGATTAGGTATATCTAAAAGTCTCACCCATGAAGGGTGTTATGAGATTTTGTAAGAAGGGGAAACTTAGTCCCCGGTATATTGGACCTTATTGAATATCCAAGAGAATTGGCAAGGTAGCTTATGAGTTGGAGCTACCCCAAGAGTTAGCAATGGTTCATCCGGTGTTTCACATCTCCATGTTGAAAAAGTGCATAGGCGATCCTTTATTGATCATACCAACTGAAAGTACTGGGATCAAGGATAGCTTATCTTATGAGGAGATTCCTGTTCAAATTCTAGATAGTCAAGTTTGCAAGTCGAGACAAAAGAGGTAGCATCAGTCAAAGTCCTCTAGAGGAACCAATTTATTGAGGAAGCTACTTGGGAAGCTGAGGAGGATATGTAGAAGAGATATCCATGTCTCTTTGAGTCCAGAGAAAATGCAGACCAAGGTACTAATTCTATTCTTAATACTATTTAAATTATGAGTGAGCATGTTAATATTTTGCATTTGCTTGTTGGGTGTTTGAACTTGATGTTATACCCTCAGCCTAGTAAAAGTAATCTCATTTGAGGACGAGTGTTTCCAATGGGGAGATATTGTAACATCTCGTAATTTGAAATAACTAGGAAGATGCCAATAATTGGAAATAGTCTTTTTTGGAAAGAATGAAAATCTGGAAACTTTGTTAAGTTAGAATAAGTTGAGTTTTAGTCAAATTTAAACGGCCATAACTCCTAGTTCAAGATGATTTAGGTGTATTTCTAGATATGGTTGGCAAGATCTTGGAATGATCTGTCCAACACCGCTAAGTTGTGTGATTTCGAGTTCGTATGAGTAAGCTATGCCCTTGGGAATTTGGGTTCACTACAACATTTTATGCCTAAGACCACCCTAGAAAAGTGTGGCCTAAACTATCAAAAAATGTAGCCTTTGATCAAAGGCCACATTTTTAGACTTTAGGCTACGCTTTTCTAGGGGTAGCCTAAAGGAGCGTAACCATAGACTTTAGGCCACACTTTTCAGTTGTTGCCTTATCAGCTACACTTCAAAAGTGTCATCTATAAGGTAAAAAAGCAATGCTTTGCATTACCTTTTATAGAAACATTTTTATCTCCTACAACTACACTTTTAAGTGTAGCCTTTGCTTCCCTACTGGCTACACTTCTAAGCGTAGCATTTTCTAGTGTCTATACAACAACACTTTGAAGTGTAGTCTTTGCCAATATGCATATCACAATTTCCAATTAATAAGCTACACAATTAGCGTTCCTATGGCAACACTTTTAAGTGTTGCAATGTTATTTTTTCTATAAAAATAGTTAGATGCCACAATTTTTACTTTAAAATCTACAATATTGTTTTATTATAAATAAGCATTAAATTAGCTAATAAATAATTCAAATGTATAGATTTGCAATAAACATCAAAAAACAATTTGTCTTGTACTACAAAAACTTATAAAGGAATACTCTATGTACTAGCAATAAACTTCACAAAACCAAATATAATATATTAAAACTTTTACAATAGTTCAAAAACTCTTCATCATCTTCCTCAATTCATCGAATTGATTTCTGGCCTCCATTCAAATTTAATTGCTGACACTTTCCTACACATTCGAAATAAAAGTAAAATCAGAAACAAACCATGTTCAACAAATCAAACATTAGAAAGAAACCATGTTCAATATTTCCATCTTCTGATTCCTCATTATAAAAATCACTTCTTACGAGTCAATTCTTACATACCTTACGAGTCAATTCTTACATACCTTACGAGTCAATTCTTACATACCATATGAAATGGAGCATAGTACAAACCAAGTATAAAAATTAAGACTTCCCAAAGCTAAAATTGTAAGTAACACTACCAAAAGCTAAAATTGTGTTTCAATAAAAGAAATATGTTGCTCTAATATCAAACTAGCTAGCTTAACCTAACCAAACCAAACCAAATTATCTAATAAAGCAGTTCGATATTATTTAAAATTGGCAACATTCATTCCTTCTTTGTTCCATTAACTTGCAATAATGAGGCACAACAAGAACGAAATACTTCTAACAGAGAGAATATATATGATACATGACTCTCTATATTCAACATTCAATAGAAATACGAGGCCTCAGAAAATAGCAGATTCCATAAAATATCCAGATATTTTCATCATTTTGAATGACTCTTAACTTGAAACAATGGAGAGACTTAATTGGAAGCTTCAACAGAATTTGGTGAACATAATATGCCCTTATTTATGATAACATTGCCTTTTTTTTCTTTTACAATATAGTCCATAATTAGCTTCTACACACATATATAGACCAAATATAAGCCAGAGCTATCAACTTTTTGCTTTGATTACACTGGTACCCTCTTGTAAAACCCAACATATGTACAAAACCAACACCATAAAAATAGTTCAACTAAAGTGATATAATTAGTCCAACAACTAAATTATCCTGCTACTGTAACCAAGAACTGGGAAAAATGAAAAGAATTCAACAACGATGACCAGGAACTGAAAAATAAATGTCATCCCCTCTTAGAAAACTGTCAGAGTGACTATAACAAGAATTGAAAAAAAAACTGACATCTCCTTACACTCGCACTCGCACTCGCAATAGAAGAAGAATATAAAGAACGAGGACGAGGAGAAGGAAAAAAAATACCTGAAACAAGATAGTGAAGTCACACTCTCCGCAATATGATAATAACATGTTTGAATGAAACACATCACTACTCATCTCTTGATGTTCGTCCATTTTTTCTTACTTTAGGCACATTCTAGTAAGGTCTGCTTGACTTTTCATTTTTTATGTAGTCAATACTGAATGATCCATTTTCTTTTCATGAATTAGCTTGTAATGAGTATTATCAAATGTTGTTGGTGAAGGATCATTGCTTTTTCTGCGTTTTTTGTCCCATTTTTGAGTGGACATATGACCTTCAAGCTTGCTGCAAATAATGGGTGTAGTGTAGGATCGATGTCATGTGTGGTGTTGAAGTTGTATATGCGGTTCATAAATGATAAGAAATGGGTAAATCCTAGAGTGTGTGTGCCTGCAAGACAAAGAAAATGTATAGTCGTACCAAATGTAAGTTGACTAACCATTTAAGAAATTAACTCATGAAATTTTTTGGAGCATTTGTTATGCTGACCTAAGAGAGCCACTAAGTCGCTTAGTGAGAGACCTCTTTGATTGAAACTTTGTTAGAGTTGAGAAATGTTGAATGTAGGCTTTGGAATCAGTGTTGTTTCACTAGCTCTTGATATTCGTCTGTCTTTTCTTCCTTTAGGCACTTTCTAGTAATGTTCGCCTAACTGAAAAAACAACTAGCAATAAGATTTTAGAATATAGTATTTGTGACAATCTAGGCAAATCCACATCATAGATCACTAGAGAGATGTTGAGTATACAAAGAAATACATCCTAAAGACACATTTTAAAGACATGCTGGACTAAGCCTAAAATGGACAAATATCACTTGTGGGATGATCTGTTACAATATTGTTATAGTCTATACTTTAGTACTAACATCTTCAATTGATTTTGGATTTTGTTAACATTTATATATATGTACACTGTATTATAGTAATTTCTTAGTAGGGGATATGTACTTACTAATACAACTGCATCTCTTGCAGCAAACACAAAAATATCAGCGTAAGAGACTACGGTAGGACATATAGCTTAAACTACTCTCTTTGCACCATAAATAACATGGTATCCATGCAAAGAATCATTTGTATCATGAGTACTGCTTTATTTGTATCGGAGGAGGTGAGTCTTTCCCTACTCGAAGAAGAATCGATGAACCAGCTGCAACATTGATTAAGCTTATCCCAGATGCAACAACTGTGGTGTTCTCTGTTTCATCAGATGAGGTACCTGCTATTCCAGAGATTATAGCACTTTCTACTATGTAAACTATACGTTGTTGCAATACTAGACAAGTAACTACTCTTACACCAAACAATAGGATCTTAGACAACTCAAAGTAAGTGGTACTTTTATGGGAAACATAACTCTTAGTGGTTGTCTTTCATATGTATGCTAATGATATCTCACAGCAAGTAACTATAATGAAATCTATTTACCAAAACTATAAATCTATTTCTATATGTACTCCAGATTAGACTCTTTCGGTAAATTAAAGTGCAAAATCTTGGAGAAAAGAAACAAAACAATTACATGATCAGTAACGAACTACATTTTTGCAATGATGTATCTAGGACAGAGTATATTGTAGATACAAATCACATAAAAAATAGTCTAGAACAACTTCATCTATTCCTTTAATTATTTTTACTTCAGCGTAATTCATCCTTCATTTATGTTTGACTAAAACTGATTGTTGATGCTGGAGCTATGCCTCATCTTGCTAATCTACTGAAGAGGCACACATATGCTTCGAACTCTTGAGCAGTCAATTGTGTTATTCAATGGGCAGTTGATAAAGTCATTCAAATGTGAGGTGCCTCACACCCTCAACTCACAAACAACATCGCTCAATCAATGTGAAAATAGAAAATTCCTAATACATTTACACACTTTCAGATAAACTCAATCTATCAAAATAGAAAACTCCTCATACATTCTAATTCATACTAAGCACAAATAATTTAGAAGCCAACAAAATGAAACACAAATTTTTCAAAACTCAATCTAAAGCACAACTAAAGAACGCCTGACCAATTTAAATGCACACCGAGTTTATACTATGTGTAATATACCAAATTGAAATTCTTAAAATATAAAGGTTACTTAGAGCTGAAATTGCATCAAACATTTAAAAATGCAAAAATGAAGAGATACTTATAAAAATTATAATTTTTGAATACCAGCAACATGGAGATACTAATGAACAAGAAGACGACTGACCTATATGATAAAAGTGACTAAATCTGTCTTCGTTGCGAGATCTTGTATCTGCTCTCATATAGATTCGGATTTCGACAAACGATATCAGCTCTCTTCGAACTTTTTCTCAAGTTATTCGAATGAACACAAAGAAGGATTAGAAAAATTACAACCTATCTCAAATGAAGGAGTGATAATGGTGTTTTTTTGTTGTAGAAATGAGAAGAAAAGGCAGTAGGATTTAGGGTTTCATTTCTAAGAGTAGCCATTTGGGCAAAGTAACAATGAGGTTTGTGGATTAGATTTATTTGTACTGAAAGTTTTTTTTATTTTTTATATTTATTTTTATTTTTATTTTTAGAGTTAAAATGTGTGTTGATTTTTTAAAGAAGTTCTTTTTTATTTTGGAAAATTAGAAATTGGAGGGAGAGTTAAATATGTTGGAGGGAATATAATATTTTTGTAAAAATTTTAGGAAAACTACAAGGCCTCACTTGTTAAGTGTTGTTTTTATATTTATAAAAATAGAACACTTTAATAGTGTAGTCATATGTGGAAATAAATGTTGCCAACTATATCATGATATGACAATGCTTAAAAAATGTAGCCTACACCACTAAAGAGAACACTTTGCAAGTGTTGCCAATATTATTGTGGCCAAAAGCTAACAACTAAGGCTACGCTTCAAAAGTGTACCCAAAAATGTCTTAGGCAACACTTTACAAATGTTGTCCAGATTTAGTGTGGCCTTAGGCTGAAAATATTGTAGTGGTTGTTGGATTAAAGAAAGTCTAATCCGGATTTTAGAAGGGTAATTTAGTATTTTCCTTACCTAATTATTCTAATTCATTTTTAGGAGTTTAACTGGGGTAAAGTCAAATTTTAGTCAATTTGAGAAAAGTGAATTACACGCTAGGGCTTAGAGAAGAGGAGAAAAGAAGAGAAAGGAGAAGAGCGTTCAAGATTCGTAGATCTCGTCAAGTAGAGCTTGTGGATTTCATTAGGGGTGATCCTTAAAAGGTATGTGAGATCACATATCGTTGGGTTAGTTCACCCATGCGCCAACCATGATTCAACTCAGCGAATTTAAGTCTTTGAAAGTTTAGAAATTGAGTTCTTAATGAACATTGTTGAAGGTTTCGTTTGAATTCTTATGGGTTGTGTTGTTGAAGTTTCTTGCGCTTTGATTCATGTTTTCTGGATGTAATTTCAGTTTCGATCAAAATATTGAGAGTATAAATAATTCTAAGTGTTTAGGGGAAAGAACTAAGTGAAATTAAAGGGTTTAGATTTGAAAAATGAAGAAGAAAATTTGGGATTTTTCTGTGGAAGGGGTTGGGGCACCGCGCCTCCCAAAACAATCTCTGAATGTGAGGCTCTGGAGTAACACGCCAGCCAGAATGCCCCAAATTTTTCTCTGAATATTAGGCCTGGCACCCCGCGCCTCTCGGAGCACCAAGGACGCCAGTTCTCCCCATTCATTCCCCACCTGTTTGTACATCTTCCTTAGCAATGTACCTATGTTTTCTAGTTGATTCCAACACTCTAAGGTACATCTAAATATCAATAAATCATCCATAAACATGAGAGAATAAACCTTGAATCCATAATCCAATTCAAGGAAAGTTAAGATCAAAGTCAAGAGAAGTTAAGAGTCAAGCCTAGAAGCCAAGAAGAAAGTCAAGCAAAGTTTTTAAAGTTTTCAAAAGTATTTAACAAACATTTTAACTTTGTTTTAAGATTTAAGTGTTAAGTTAAGCAAAGAGTAAAGAGTTGAGTTCATTTCTCAAAAAGCTATAAGGGAACTAAGTATTCCCAAAGAGTTTATAAATGTTTTCACATTTGAGCAAGAAAAGTGAGCATCTATTTCAAGAGAGCTTCTAAGCTAAGTTTTGAGTAATTATCTCAAACAAAAGAAATAAGTTTGTTTTTAAAACATATGAGCTAAGTATATTTTGGGAGTAGTATTGAGCACCAATATGGGGATGCGAGTTTATATTAACTCAAGTCTCCATAAACCATGCAGCAATCATGGGTAGTAAAGGATCATACTTTTTACATGACTCCTTAAGATGCTTTTAGCATAAGCTAGTGGATCCACTAAGTTAAGCATTCTATATGATGACAAAGTATAGGATAATTCTGGCAGCGTGGGCAAGATGTTGTATCACTACTTAGGCTTATAGTGGTGGTTGTCGGTTAGAAAATTTCCCACAGAATCTATATTACATTGTTATATGAGTAAAGTTGAGTTTGTTATTGCATTTTATTTGACGAACTAAGTTGATTTTACAGTTTTATAAAGCTTTTCCTATTTGCATGCGTCTTATTGCTTTATTATGAGTTGAGTTATTCATGAGTTGAGAAGAGCCATGGTAAATGTTTCTTTTAGTATCTTTTCAATGCTATGTATTATTTAGCTTTCCAACTCGCATACTCGTACATTCAATGTACTGATGCCAGTTGGCCTGCATCTTATTATGATGTAGACGTAGGTAACCAGGATCAACATCCAGTGCCTCGTTGATCCAGTTTGAGCACTCAGAGTGTTGTGGTGAGTCTCTTTGCTTCTGGAGGGTCCCTTTTATTACTTTCAATTTTATTAATAGTTTATTAGGATGTTGTGGGTCTGTTCAGACATCCATCTTAGTTGTTTAGAGGCTTCATAGACAAACAGCTAGTAAGTTAAATTCATTTGTCACTACTTTATTATTAGCTATGTTTTTGAGACTTGAGGTTGCCATTGTGGCTAAGTTTGAATGTTGATTTAAAGACATTCTAAGTTATTATACAAGTCCCTTTTTAGACTATTTGTTGTGTTTAAGTCTTTCGCTGAGTAAGTAAGCCAGACCAAGGGTTCGCTTAGGGCCAGCAATGGTTCTCGAGTGCCAGCCACGTCCAGGGTGTAAGCTTGGGGCATGAAAAACTTGGTATTAGATCACAGAGTTCAAGAGTCCTAGGGAGTCTATGAAGCCATGCCTGTAGAGTCCTAGTTATCGGTGTGAAGCGCGCCACATCTATAATTAGGAGGCTGCAACACTTAGGAAAATTTCTCACTCTTAACTCACATTTTGTGCATTAGAATTTGATCTCTAAAGAGTTTCCTTCAAATCCGTGCTTGCGCGTGTTTTGAGATAATCATGCCTCCATGAAGAGATGTCAGAGGTCGCCCTGCTAGGTGTAATGTTGAGGAGGAAGAGTTACCGAAGGCACTTGAAGTGCAACCCCAGGGGTACTTACCAATGCTCAGTTCAGAGAAGCCATCAGGATGTTAAGTCAAGATGTGACTAACTAGGTTGGGAAACGAAGAGGAGCTCGAGAAGAATAGGCTCAAAGTTTCACTGGTTCAAGCACTTCTAGGAATCCAGAAAACTTTGCTGATGAACTGAAAAAAGGTGTTTTATGTGATCCATGCTACTGATACTAAGAGAGTTGAGCTAGCTGCATTCAACTGAAGAATGTTGCTAGGACTTGGTTCGACCAGTGGAACGGGGATAGAGCTGATGATGCACCACCTGCGAGTTGGGCCAGTTTTAAGGAGGTTTTCTTGGGGCGTTTCTTTCCCTGAGAATTGAAAGAGGCCAAGGTGCGTGAGTTCCTCACACTTAAGCATGACTCTCTAAGTGTTCATGAATATGGGTTGATATTCATCCAACTGTCCTGTTATGCTCCAGAGATGGTTGCGCATATGAGGAGTAGGATGAGTCTGTTTGTTGCTGGGTTGTCCCATCTATCATGAAAAGAGGGTAGGGCAGCTATGTTAATTGGGGACATGAACATATCAAGGTTGATGGTCTATGTGCAGCAGGTTGAGGAAGAAAAATTGAGGGATAGGGAGGAATTCATAAACAAGAAGGCTAAGACATGGAATGAGTCCAGGCAGCAGAAAGGTAATGTCAATCGTTTGTCCTTTTAGAAAAAGGAAAAGGGACATATTCCATCATCTGCTAGTGCATGTGCACCCAGAAACAATAGAGAGTATAATGGCTAGAATTCGTAAAACTTCAGAGCTAGACCTACACAGTCTAAGGGTAGTGTGGCACAAAGTGGTAACTAGGCTCTGCATGTGCTAAGTGTGGTAGGATCCACCCAGGTAAGTGTCGTAATTGCAAGACAGGTTGTTTCAAGTGTGGGCAAGAGGGTCACTTAATGAAAGAGTGTCCAAAGAACAAGAAAGGTAGTGGAAACCAGGGCAATAGGGCCCAATCTTCATCAGTTGCTCCACTAGATAGGGTTGCACCTATACGAGCTACTTTCGATACCGGCGGAGGGGCAAACCGCCTTTATGCGATCAGTAATCGCCAAGATCTAGAGAACTCTCCAGATGTTGTTACTAGTATGATTCAAGTCTTTGACTTTACAGTTTATGCTTTGCTAGACCCATGAGCGAGTTTATCTTTTGTAACTCCATATGTTGCTATGAATTTTGATATTATTTCTAAGCAACTTAGTGAACCATTCAGTATTTCTACACCTGTTAGTGAGTCTATTCTAGCAGAGAGAGTCTATCATGATTGTCCTGTTTCCATCAATCACAAGAGTACCATAGCTAATTTAATTGAGTTAAATATGGTGGATTTTGATGTCATTCTTGGTATGGATTGGCTTCATGCCTGTTATGCCTCAGTTGATTGTAGAACTCGAGTTGTCAACTTCCAGTTTCCAAATGAGCCAGTATTAGAGTGGAAAAGTAGTTCAACAGCGCCTATGGGTAGTTTCATTTCGTACCTTAAGGCATTGAAGTTAGTTTCTAAGGGGTGTGTCTATCACTTAGTCCGAGGTTAATAACTCTAGTATTGAGATACCTCCTATCAAGTCAGTTCCTATAGTAAATGCTTAGTATCACATGAACCTTATTGATTTAGTAAAGTTATATTTTTAAAAGGAATTGTATTGGTTTATGGTTTGAGAAACAAGAAGAGTTTGGGAGTGATTTCCTAATTCTAAACTAATTTGGGGTCCTAATTTAACTTGGAAATTTTGTCGGGATGCTGGGGAGGGCCCTAGGGTGGTGCACTACTAATGCGCTATACGTGGCCTTCAATAGTTCAGACCCTGGGTTGGCGTGCTAGCAGTGCGCCCAGGCCTGACTTCTGAAGTTTAGGGTTTGGCTCCCTACGTCAGCAGTGCGCTGAGCCCTAACTTCTGGAATTCATGTTCCCTGCGCCAGAAGTACGCCAAGGATTTGTTAGGCAGATTCTTTTCTTTGTTTCATTCAGTGCATGTTCCTTTAAGCTGTTGTCATGTTTCCCGTCTCTTTATTAGCTCCTATAAGCTTCATTTACTAAATTCTTGCATATCCTGATCACATGTCTTAATGCACATTCAAAACTAAATTGAGTTGAAGAGGAAAGTTCAAGAGCTTTTATGGAATTATTATTGATAATCATTTTTAACCAACAATGATCTTAAACTAAGTATTCCCAAATGTAACATTTTTACATTGAGAAAAGACAAACCTCGATTTCTAAAAAGACTTTATGAGTTCATGATATTTCAGAGCAGTTACCTCTTTTAAGAGGTTATTTTGAGTGATTACCCCAAAATAGGGAAAGAGTATTTCTACTTGAGCATGAGTATATATATTTATTAGGAGTAGTATTGAGCACCAATATAGGAATGAGTTTAGACAATTCACGTTCCTCATAAACCATGTAGCCAACATGGGTAAGAGATCATACTTTTTATACAACTCCTTATTTATTTCGAGCATAGCTTTAGTTGATCCACTTAGTTGACGTGTTCTATACCCCATCAAGGTATAGGATAGTCCTGGAAGTGTGGGTGAGACGTTGTATTATCACATAGCTCATAGTAATGGTTGTTAGTTAGACAATCTCCCAAATAAGTGTAAAAAGTAATTTATTGTATTTTTTATATACATCCATCAGTTAGTATCTATTATTTATGAAGCTTTAAGCATTTCATCTTTTATTATTGCTTTGTATTGAGTTGAGTTGAGGTGAGTATTTTTCCAGTCTTATTAGTTTATCGCTTATCAGTTGAGTTGAGGTGATTATTTTTTCAGTCTTATTAGTTCAGTTATCTGTGCATTCACTTTTCTTTACATACTCATACATTCAATGTACTAATGTCATTCGAAATGCATATTATTATGATGTAGATACATGTGTTTAGGGTCATCAACAGGCGTTTCGTTGAGATCACCTGTACTCCAGCTAGCTTTGGTGATCCTCGTTGCTTTCTGGAGGATTTTACATTTATTTTTCTGTTAATATTGAGTTGTTGTGGGTCTTGTACCGACAGCTATCCTAGTATTAGAGACTTTATGGACAATTAGAGTTGATGAGTCTCTAAGTATGTTACTTTATGTTTTGAGATCTTGAGACTATAACTTATACCTTATTAAGTATTTCCAGACATTTGTTTTAGTTGAGTTTAATTAAGACTATTGAGTTTAATTATGCATTTAATGTTTCCTATTTTCTTGAGTAAGGCTTCGCTAAGTAGTCAGTCAGGCTGAGGGTTCTCTTGGGGACCAGCGATGGTTCTTGACTGTTGGTCACGTCTAAGAAGTAGAATCAGAGTGTGATGGGAATAACTATTAAACTTTTAAGAGATTCAGCGGATAGATAAGTATTAATTCTTATTGTATTTCCCATTGTAAATCATTATCTTTATCTCTTTTAACACAACTATTTTTGTCCTTATTTCTATCACTAGTCTAGAGCTTCTTCTATTTCATAGGTTTTGTACTCACAAGTCTAAATTGAGCTAAGTTAATAGGATGGATTTCAAGGTACCCCTCCTGTAAACCTAGTTCCATTTAAACTTGTAAATACAAACACCCAAAAATTAGAAGAATCCCAAGAACTAATGAGAGAAACAAGAACATAAATAGTTGTGATAAAGGAAATAAAAGTAGTGATTTATAATGAGAAATAAGATAAGAAACTCATGCTTATCAGTTTATCAAATCTTTTAAATGTTTTATAGATATTAGGCGCCCTTTTAATCCTGAGATATAGGGCATGAGGATGAACTAAACCAACATTATGATAAAAAGCAATGGAAACTTGAAGAACGCTTGAACCCTAGCTTTTTCTCCTCTTGGAACCTTGCTCTAATTCTTCTAAGTGTTAAATAATGTGAAAAGATGTTTCAACACTGATTAGACCCTTAATTAGGTGAAGAAAAATGTATCTTAGGCTTAGAAAGAGTGGAAAAAGAACAAACTACCTATCTAAGACGATTTAGATGCCTTAAAAAGAAAGCTTCACTAAAACGAGCATATTATTTTACTCTGAGGTTGAAATGAAGAAAACATGGCGGCATTGGAAAGAGGAATCAAATATTTTCAAATTGATAGGTCATGGACCTAATTCTTTATGTGAAAAGAGATATGATCATTTTAAGTTGGCCTAAGTAGAATCTTACATCAAAACTTAATTGGTACGGAAGCTTTCAACTCAACTTTGTGTTAGCGGATTCTAGTGACCTTTATTGATATCCAAAATCATTCCCACACTAATGAATTGACCTTAGAATCTAAGAACAATTAAGAATCTCTCGATATGACCTTATACGCAATTCAAGAATGGTTCAAGTCTTAACATTGAAATTTTTGAGGAGTTACAATTAAGCACCCTTTTAACCCTCAGATAGGGATCTAGTGCTAGTAATTGAAACCAAAAGTGAAGAATCCAAACACAGATGCCTCAATATATAGAATCCAAAAGGGACATTCCCATGATAAATCCACCTAATCTGAATAGATTTATGAACATCATGATATGGAACTCCAGCGGAGGGAATGACCCGATTTTTTAAGGGAACCCAGGGGTTGATGAAATTGAGCAACCATTTGCATACGTTTCCTAACATGTAATACTTCAGCTATGCTACCAAGCATACCAATAATTCCATCTTTGGCATACTAAGGATATACATCCTCTGTGGTTCATCAGAATCCTGCAAATGAGTGATGCAGGAAGCATGCCTTCAAAAAGAATCCGACGATGCCACACCATATAATTTAATATTTAGTAAAGATGTTGCTTTTACTAATGCACTACAAACTCTTAAGAGAGTAGAGGTTAAAGAAAAGGGAACTGCCGATATCAAATACTCTTCTGGCTTCTTGCCTCTTTTTTCTTTAGAAATAAAACTATTTTCCCTTCGAAATGTAAATGTGAATAGGTTTGAAGAGGAAAAATGTGAAATGATGAGACATGGCACACTGGTCTCTTGTAATATAAAAAACATCAAGATAGATTTTCAAAAGAATATATTAGAGAGGTTTCTGTTAAACTATGTGGTGATCTGCAACATCTTAAACCTTTACATATTGAGCAAATGCAATCCACTCTAGATTAGGTTTTGAAATTTTAGTTAAAACTATTGGTTATGCATGTAAGTGGTTACTTTTTATGATTGTATCCTGTTAGGATTCTAGTAGTTTTATCACACCCAAGAGTGTGGCCTAGAAGTTGTTGAGAGTTATGAAGTCTTAGGTTCAAATTATAACGTAGACAAAAAAAAACTAGGTGATTCTTTCTGTTTGTCCTAGTTTTGGTGGACAGAGTTACGTGGTACTTGTTGTTGGTGGAGGTGGGAGGTATCTCATGAATTTAGTCGAGGTGTGCAAAAGTTAACACCAAAATCATAAAAAATGATTCTAGTAGTTGTATCATTGTGTTGCTTCATGAAGCTTACTAAACTCAAGATTTAATCACTATACAACTAGAATTCTATGGAATATCTTGATATTACAATAGGATATATCCTTGATCCTAGTATTTTATTATTAGTTACATGTTTTTATCCAGACTTTTGATCTGTTTATTCTCGCTAAAGTACAAGTAATAAGGGTTAAATGGAGCGACTTGGACACTACACATTTATATAATTGATGCTAACTATCTAGGCATTAAGACGTAATTGTTATTGTTGTATAATAAATAATTATTGCAGAGTGGGAAGAGGATGGGGAAAAAATCTTTTGAGTTGTTTAGGGTCGGTGGGGAGGGTACTTTCATCTATGCTCTTTTTGGAACAATGGATTGTTCATCTTTGCCCCTAGCTAGATGTAGGGTCAGTGGGAAGAGTACTATCGTTTCTATGTTTCTTTCATACCAAGTTTATTATATTAGCATTTGAAATTGACACCTAGTCTTTGATTCTCTTTTTGGCAATTTGTCCTAAAATAATCAAAGCTCCAATGACTCCAACTCCACAATACCCGTTTCTGAGGATCAAAATAACCATATGTCATCTGGAAGCCAGTAACCATGACAATAAGTTACTTAATTTCACTCATAGAATTTACCTTTCATTAGGTAAGTGACCTTGAAAAACTCTTTCTGAAATATTGACCTACCTAATATCTTTACTACAAATAAAAAAGAATATAGTATTTAAAAAAACATTTAATTAATTTTGGCGACCTACTAGAGCTTTGACGATGGCGATTTTCTACATGTTATCGTCTGAAGGCCAGCCACCCCAGATGGCTGGTCTGGATCCTTCATCATCACTCGATTTTCCACCATTAAATACCAAGATTGTATCCATCATCCATACATCTCCAATTACAAGTTCGTTTGCAGATATTATCAAAGGTCATTTACGAAAAGATATGATAGGCAAAGGGAAATCCATTGCAGATGTAGAACCCATTACACAGAAAAAGCCAAACCTAGTAAGGGGTATTCCTACTATCTCCTGGACTACTAGTGAAATACAAATAATGAATATCTTAGAGAATTTGTAACTTGTTGTGGTGGGTAAATTCTCTTATGGAGCCCCTGATATATATATGAATTACGATCTTTGATTCCAAATCAATATGGGATAATAGGGGGTGTCATATTGGATATCTTCGTAATAGACATATCTTAATGAGATTTGATTGTATAGAGGATTATATTAAGATATTGTCTAAAACTCCTTATTACATAATTTCAAAGGATGGATTTGCATATCATATGAGGCCATTTATATATGATGCAAATTTCAATGCTAGTGAAGAGACAACGAAGGCTACGACTTAGATCTCTTTTCCTGATTTGTTGCCAACTTTCTTTGAAAAGGAAGTATTGTTCTCTCTTGCGTCCATGGTTGGGAAACCTCTTCAGTTAGACCTGGAAAAAATAAATAAGACGCATCCAAATTGTGCAAGGGTAAAGGTCCAAGTGGATCTACTTGATGAAAAACCTGAATTTGTGTAGATGCAGTTAGAAGATGAGAACGCTCTTGAGAATAGAGTTGTTATAGTTAAAATTTAGTATGATTCATTACCATCTTACTGCAAAAAATGTAAATTACAGGGTCATGGCGCAGAAGAATAGATGGTACTTTATCCAGAGTTGGTCCAATAATATGAAGACAGACTAAAAGCACCACAATATGCAATTTTACAAAGGAGCTGTAAAGAGCAAATGGAAGCATACTAATAGAAATTTTACAAAGAATGTTGGAGAATTAATGAGTAATAAGGCTCAAGAGAGTGAGGGGACACTAGAAACTATAATTCTTTTGAGGTGCTTGATCAACCATTAATGAGAGAGGTGGAACTTGTTTCAAATCAAAGTCATAATCTTCAAGGAGGAGTGGAGGGGGTAAGGAGTGAATATACTCATGAGCCTATTAAAGTTGGAGGTAAAATAGAGGTAACAAAAGTAGAAAGTGGGGACAATAGTGCAAGTGACAAGGGGCCTTTCGTGCAAATGGAAGATGCTATGATGATTGATGTAGGGGTCAATAATGAAGTGAATTTTGAGATTGTGAGGATTGAAGAAAATAATGTTGAGTTAGCTCATCAACAGCTGTCCAACGAGCAACTGGACAAAATCCTGTTACATGTTTCTTTTCAAATTACTTTACAAATATTGGAGCCAAAAAAGAAGAGGTATCCACCTCAATTGTAGGGGTATGTATTATTGATAAGGAAGGAGAAGGAACACAAAAATCAAGACCTAGAAGTGGTTTGTTTTAAATCACAGCCTGTTCAAATCTTACATGAGATAGTGTCACACCAAGGGGCTGTGGAGGGGCAAGAAATGGTTAACAGTAGTGCAACAGAAAATAATGAAGAAAAAGAAGTTTTGCAGATTGAATATAAGGCTTTTCAAGAAGCAGGGATCTCACTTTCATCAGCAATAACACTTAGAGGCAAAGGTAAAGGGGAATTTTTACCTACAAGATCAAATCCTAGAAGGGGGACCAGGAATGGGTCTAAATGATGATGAAGACTTATTTTGGAATATGAGGTCGATTAGATCTCAAAATTCATTCCATAGAATTCAAATGTTACACAGATTTTACAAGTGTTCTATCATTGCTTTGATGGAGACTTTTCAAAATATTAACAATATACAAAGGTTCAAAAGGAGATTGGGCATGGATTATGCTAATTATAATTGAAATGGTAAAATTTGGATGTTCATTAAAAAGCATATTCAGGTGGACGTGATGTCTGATACAGAAAAGATGCTGACACTTCGATTAATTTTCCAGGAAACCAATAATTCTTTGATTGTTTCTATAGTTTATACCAAGTGTGATGCTGAGGAAAGGGTTCAATCATGGAATGAGATTTATTGTATTAGTAATGCTAATCAGAATACTCCTTGGTTGATATGGGTGATTTTAATGTCATTATGAGTGAAGAGAAGAAGATTGGTGGCCTGCCTGTATATCCTAATGAATATGAGGACTTTGCATTTTATGTAAATTCTTGTGACTTGGTGGAAGTCAATTATAAAGGGAACCTCTTTACATGGTGGAATGGTAGGATTGATAATCAATGTATATTCAAGAGGCTGGATAGATACATGATGAATAATGACTTTTTGGGATCCTTTAGGATCATAGAAGTAGAATATTTGGCAAGAACAGGGTCTGATCATGCTCCTATGTTACTCTCTTGTGGACAGAAGAATAATGTTCCTAGAAGACCTTTTAGGTTCCTTAAATTTTGGAGTTAAAGATCAGAGTTCCAACAAGTAGTGAAGGACAGTTGGGTTTCTAAGGAGGTTGATGTATTTATAAATTTGAAACAAAAGCTGAAAAATACCTGAGCTGCCTTGTCTAGTTGGAATAGAGTGGCTTTTGATGACATTTTAAAGCAACTTGTTATCAGGGAGGAGGTTATAAGGGTGAAGGAGCAATTATTTGAAGATGCCCCCACAACAGATAAGAAAAGAATTCTACATTAGGCTCATGCAGAATTGAAAAAATATGTACATTTTGAGGAAGAGTATTGGATACAAAAAGCTGGAATTCAATGGTTTACTGAAGGGGAAAAAATACTAGATTCACCCACAGGGAAAGATCAGGTGGCAATAGGTGCTCAGAAATTTTTAAGAAGCAATTCACATGCAACTACATTATGGAGGAAACCCCAATGTTGAGATATGTTCAGAAGAGTGTTATTGATGATGACAATTGCAAGTTAAATGCACACCCTACTAAGGATGAAATAAAAAATGTAGTGTTTACTTTCAATGGGGACAGTGCTAGTGGCCCTCATAAGTTCACTGGTCATTTTTATTAACAATGTTGGGATACTATTGGTGATGATGTGGTTAAAGTGGGTGATGCTTTCTTTTCAAGTGCTACACTTCCTAAGTCTATTACTCACACTAACTTGGTTTTACTGCCTAAGAAAGAAAATATTCAATCTTTTTCAAACTTAAGACCAATTAGCTTGAGTAATTTTCTTAACAAAGTAATTTCAAGGATGATGAATGATAGAATTGGGGTTCTCCTTCCATCTTTGATTTCACAAAACCAATCTAGTTTTATAAAAGGAATAAGTATAACAAAATATGTGTTGCTTGCTTAGGAGATTATTTTTTATATTAGCAATAGAGGTAAACCTGCAAATGTGGTGATCAAGTTAGATATGGCAAAGGCATATGACAGAGCTCATTCTTTATTTTCCACAATACAATAAATGAATTGATTTCTGACATTGAAATGAAGATTGGTTTTTCTAGAGGAAATTTTCCAATTATGTATTTGGGTTGTCCCATTGGTCATGCCAAGAATAAAAAAAAACATACTTTGTAGAATTGATGAAAAAGGTGCATCAGAAGCTTCAAGCTTGGAAAGGGAAGTTGTTTTCATTAGGTCGTAAGGTTGTTCTAATTCACAATGTGTTAAACAACATCCCTATATATATCTTATCTGCTATTATTCCTCCAAAATGTGTTATACATGATTTGCATAGGTTTTTGCAATTTTTTTTGGAGGTTTAAGGATGTGGGCAGTAACAAGCACTAGGTGGCTTGGTCATAATTGTCTAAACCCAAGGAGGAAGGGGGTTTGGGCTTTAAATCCCTTTTTAATGTTTCTAAAGCTTTATTTGCAAAACTATGGTGGATATTTAGAACACAAAAGTCTTTGTGATCTAATTTAATGTGGAATAAATACTGTAAAAAAAGAGAGGACTCAAATGGTGGAATGGAAAAGGGGTTCTCTAACTTGGAAATATATGTTGGAAGCTAGATATTTGATTGATCAACATATTTGGTGGGAACCAAAATGTGGACATTCCAGTATCTGGTATGATAATTGGTCATAATTAGGGGCTCTTCATTACATTATGCCTATTGAATCTGCTAAAAATACAATTGGAAGAGGTCAAACAGTGTTTTTTGAATGGAGAGTAGAATTATGAATTGTTGCAATTAAGTTTTGGGGAAGATTTCAGTAGATATGTAAGTCAACTTCTTAGGATACTGAGGTTGAGAAGCAGCGGGATAAAACTTGGTGGATGCTGATGCTACTAGAAAGTTCACAGTTGGATCTGCTTGGGAGTTTCTAAGGGATAAAAATGAAGCATGTCTAAATTACAAGCATATTTGGATTATAGGAATTCCTTTTAAGGTTTCATTCCTTACTTGGAGAATTTGGCAACAGAGGCTTCCAATTGGTGAAGTTCTAGTTAGAAATAGAATGTGTGATGGAGTGGAATGTGAATGCTGCGTAGATGGAGTTCAGGAGACTATTGAACACTTATTCATTAGATGTTTAGATTCTAACTCAATATGGAGATATTTTACAGGTACAGTAGGAGTGGTGGTTCCTTTCATTCACCTGAAAGATACTATGTATAAATGGTGTAATGCAAAATGTTCTGCAGAACTTAAACCTCCGATAATTACTATTCCAATGTTTATTTTTTGGCAAGTATGGAAAAGAAGAAATTCTAAGAAGTTTGGTGGTGATATGTCTTATATGAGCATGAGGGGAGGGATTTGCAGTAATTTAATCCTATTGGCTAAGCAGAGATATCCATGGATGCAGAATATGTCCAATAACTATCTTGAAATTATAAGATTTTTGACTGAATATAATCCTAAGGTAGGCTGTAAAGTTGTTTAATGGAAGTTACCTAAGGAAAATTCATTTAAGTGCAACACAGATGGGGCATCTAAAGGCAACCCTGGACCAAGCTCTTCTGCTTTCTGTGTTAGAGATGATCAAGGCAATCTAGTATATGCTGAAGGAAAAAAGATTGGGGTGTCAAACATTTAAAAGCTGAAATAGTAGCTATGAGGCTAGGGTTGGAGTATTGTAGGATTCACAATCTATTTCCTTTGGTTCTGGAAACAGATTGATTAGTTGACAAAAAGATGGTAGAAGGAGATTGGCACATTCCTTGGGAGGTGTCACTTGAGATTAACATAATACGAGTTCTTAAGGAAGGATTGAATGTGGCCATTGAACACACATTACGAGAAGGAAATAAGCTGGCAGATTTTATAGCTAACAGTGTGTTTTCTTTTGCAGGTACAAAACTCATAAGTTATAATAATTTTCAAGCATTACCTAGGAAAGCTAAGGCATTATTAAACTTAGACAAAAGACAAATTCTGAATCTAAGGATTACTATGCTCCAAAATGGAAATTTTACCCATAATGGATGAACCAATATCGGAATTCTGGTTACAGTGGTACATAATGACAAAAGTCAAGACATTGTAAACACAAGATGGAATTGAAGGGAGAAGCCGATAACACAAATAGAGATACACAACAGAATAGCACAGAAACACAGATTACCTAAAGAAGATCATTGTAACTTTGTCCTAAAGCTCTAGGCAGTGGTATTAGCTCCATTGATTGAGCTCAAACTATCACAACTAAGGGACAAAACATGCGAGGGTCTGAATCAAGTAAGAATTAACAGTGAATATAGAGTATAAATAAAGGGAGTGACACCATCGTCTAACCTAAACATTCAGCCAAATGTCGTTGAAATGAGAAGTGTTCATTTGGGATGATTTCATGATGTTAGTGAGACTTGTTAACATCTGATATGAAATACACCCATGGCTTGACGTACCAATATAGTCGTTTCCGGTTCATGGCGATGGTTATGGAGGATGAAGCTTACACTAGCAATGAGAACTGCAGCTAGGGCTAATTTGGAGAAGATGACCCACCCCTTTCCCTTTCCTAATTTGTTCCTTTTTTTGTTTCCTAATTGTAGAATAGGTTTTTATTTGGATATTAGACCGGGTCCTTTTTGGGCCTAGTCACGCTTGTAATCTTGTTCTTTATATATCAAATGGGCTTTGCCCATCCATTTTAGTCAATAAAAAAATAAAAAAATAAAATAAATAAGTTGATAACTAGCATTAACAAAATTAATATATATATATATATATATATATATATATATATATATATATATAATTAGTTATACACATCTTAGATGAAAGATTATACAATGTAATAAGCAAAGGCCAACATGAATATGGTGCAGTTGAAACAAAAGTGGGGTGAAATTCATTTGCACATAAGCCTAATCTAATGTTCCTTGGTTCAACTGTAAAATTTGAATAAGTTTTATCAAAATGCTTCCAAGACTCTTTATTTGATCGATGACACAAAACAGTTGATGGTCATTTTTTTTGTTTCATAGTGTCATATCATATGTAGGGTAGAACATTTGATGTATACATCCTCTTCAACTTTGGTATAAAAGATAAATAATGCATTGTCCTAATAGAAACTTTAATTTATTTCTATGAGAACCACGCTTTGAGAGAGTGTGTCTACAAAACTTACAAAATTCTAGATTAACATCATTCTTAAAGTATAGCATGCAACCATTTTTACAATAATCGGTTCTGATTGACGAGAGTCCTAACTTAGACATCAATTTCTTTATCTTATAGAATAAATCAGGAACCTCTAGAATCAAGTCAATTAACTCTTAAATAAGGTCTATCACAAAGTCCATTGCTCCTTGAGAAATATTCCAATCTTATTTGATAATTACTACTCTAGTTGTAACAGACAGTTAAGAGTGTGGACTCCCATCACACAAAAAATGACTATCAACATATAATTGTTCACAAAAATGAAGTGATTCTTCAACATTTTTCTTGAATTCAAAATTGAAAAGCATCCCAAAACAATCTAAATCATGTTATGCATTCTAAAACCTTGGACATAATTATGTTCCACAAACCTATTATTTCATTGACCAGAAATATGATAAATCTATCATAACTCTCTTTCACCATGAACTACATCAGAATAAGTGCATGTGATGTAAGTTTGACTTTGAATTTGATTGTTTGTATCAAAGAGAACCGAGCTCTCTAAAATATATAATGAAACATAAATGAGTTCTTAATTAATTAGTTATCTTTTTAGTTTTTGTTTGGATGTTAGCTCGTTATGTTGCTGCCACTTTGACCGGCGTTTTAATTGTATGTTGGTTGGGTTAGTTTTATTGCACATTCATTAATATTAATTTTATTTATTGATTGGGGAAACAAAATTTCAAATAAGGAAATTCAATACAAAAAAAAACGAAAAAAAATTATATCAAGAAGATTCATTAACTTACATAAAAGCAAAATAAATAAAATACTTTTATTCTATTCACATGGTATATGTTTTAACGAAGATGTTAGCATTCCTCTGCTTACATCTCTCTACCTGCTGTTTTTCACTAGCACGAATATTAATTAAGTAGAGTTATTTTGTTAATTATAGGTGCTCATGTTGAATCTTGGAGTCAAAAGTAGAGGAAGAAATTAAGATGTTGCACAATATGGTTTGGGAATGTAGCTGTGGACGTAGTGGAGAAGTCAGAAATTGTATGAAGGATGTTAAAGATTTGATATGTATGTATAAAAACTAATTTGTGATCTACATCATATAATTTTTGTTTTCTATATATATTATATAATTTTTTGACGACGGATGTCCGACTAGCCACCTTGAGCTATATATATGGCTACGCCACTGCATGGACGATCATAATATTGTTGTTGGTCCAAGATCAAACCAGCTTATGCAACCTTGACTTTATGATTTCTCGTACCGATAAATTTGAGCCAATCAGTGTAGTTTCAAACACACCTTTTTATTCATTATGCATTTACAAATAACACGATAATAGATGTGATATATTCAATTGAATTGATGGTTTAGAGTCAAACTTTATTTAAAGACGCCTTTTAAAAACAATTTTGATATATATTTTAAATTATTTAAAAGTTTCTATACTCAGCAAAATAATGATTCCTTTGGACAAATGTTGATCAATCTCTAATTAACCTATTAAAAGTCAATGAAACACGGTGTTTAATAATGTTTTACTTATGTAAATATACCATATCTCTCGCTGAGACAATGTTTGTTACTTACATTGTATCCTAAAGAAACATATAGTGCTTGTTCCTTATTAATTAATCACATGGTTCTTGATACAAGCTAGATCCATTAATTATAACATGAATCGCATTCGAAACACTTTCCTCACTTAGGAACGAACCTTAATATACATATACAATTTAAATTCATTAAATTCAATCTATAAATATACGGAGAATGATTTAAATCTTATCTTAATTTTGTTGGGGTGTTATAATAAGGCATACTTGAAACTTCAAGAAAAATAGTATATTGATATTGTGTTGCCAGGATCTAGAATGCCAATACAAATGAGTGAAGTAAACTATCTATAATTTACAACGGGGCGCAAGCTAATTTCATTACAATGTTGGTTACTTAGATTGTATCCTAAAGAAACACAGGAACATGTTTCATGCAAAGATTTGCAAAACATGTTTATAATATTAGTGCTTGCTTCTTTATTAATTAATCACATGGTTCTTTGTATATGCACATCCATTAATTATAACATGAATCATAAATATTTTTCATATAAATGTAGTGTCAGGGTTAACTTGCCTTCGATCTCTGTCAAAATTTGAACAAATGGAATAGAATTAATATTAGGAATAATTAAAGAAAGCTCTTTTAGACTAGTTAAGTCACATAATGTGTTCTATGAATTGTAATTCGTGTTGCACTTAGGGTAATTTAGTGATCAATGAAGTGAAATGAAAATAATGAGATCTTGAGTTTAAATTCCAACAAAAAAAAAAAAGACAAACTCCACCTGTTCAAATATTGATAGGGATCGAAGGCAAGTTAGCCCTAACACCACAATTTTAAGGAAAAAAATTATGATTCATGTATATATTAATCTTTTTTTCACATATTTAGTCCATGATGTTCTTACAAATTGTGTTCTATTAAATTTTAAATTAATTAAATTGAACTATTATTGATTTTAAAAACATATATAACAATTACTTTCTACAATACTAGCTACAAATATTTGTTTATTAATTAATATATGTTCAAGGAATAATATGTATCTGAAATACCTAATTTAATGGCATATACTTATCCTTTATTAGATTTTAGTTTTGATGATTAAATTTTATTGTAAAATTAATTTGACTTTGTATTTGTCACGACCCAAGCCTACACCCCGGATGTTGTCGGCACTCGAGAACCATTGTAAGTCTCCGAGTGAATCCTCATCCTGTCTGGCTATAAGCGGAAGACTAACTCAAGTATACAAAAGCTTAAAACTTGAATAAATTCAACAAACTCAAATACTCAACCTTTTTAAAAGTTTGTACAATACTCAAAATAAAAGTAAATACAAAAACTCCTCAACTCTATTTATCTATGAAGCCTCTACTATTGCAGAAGGATATCGGGACAAGACCCACGACATATCAAAACTACTAACTATAAGATAAAGATGAAGTCCTCTGAAATATAAAAAGGCTCAACAAACCTAACTGGAATATCACATGACCCCAACGGAACGCATCATGAATACCTATATGTGCATCTTGAAATGATGCAGGACAAATGGCTGAGCACTTGGAATGTATCAACGTGTAAGGGAAATTCTGAAGCATAAACATAAGCTTGAATTAATGAAAAAGAAACATACTTACCTCTTCTCAACTTACTCAACTAAACTCAATGAAATATATTTCAACTCAATAATAAGATACTCAATTCAGTGAAACATAGTTCAACTCAACTCAAAGAAATATAATTCAACTCAACTCAGAGAAAATAGGGCTCAACTCAATAATAAGATACTTAACTCTTGTTCTTCGTGGACATCTATCTGAGGATGAAAAGCAGTACAAAGGTTTACCTTCGAACCCAAATATTTATGAAAAGATTTCCAAAACTGAGCAGTGAATTGCATACCCCTATGTGAAATGATGGACATATGGACTCCATGAAGTAGGACTATCTCTTGTATGTATAATACAACATAATCTTCTGTTGAATTTGTAGTCTTTACCGGCAAGAAATGGATTGATTTAGTTATCTGATCTACAATCACTCAAATCAAATTATGTTGCATACGAGATCGCGACAAGTGAATAATGAAGTCCATATTATTCATCTTCCACTTCCATTCCGGAAGAGCTATGTTCTGAGCCACACCACTTGGCCTTTGGTTCTTTACCTTGACTTGTTTGCAATTTAGGCATTTAGCAACAAAATCTGCAATGCACCTATTCATACTATTCCACTAATAGATTTTCCTCAAGTCATGGTACATCTTTGAGGAACCAGGATAGTTCAAATATTTGGAACTATGAGCTTCTATCATGATCTTCTCTTGGAGCTCATTCACTTTTGGAACACACAATCTACCTTGATATCTCAACACACCATCTCCCTTTATTCAAATGTCATCACCTTTAACTTATGAACACTTGCCTTTACTTCAAGTAAGATGTGGTTTTTATCTTGTTTCTCCTTCACTTCTAACACTAATGATGATTCAGCCCCGTTCATCACACCTCCACCTTCACTGGATCCTAACAAACGAACTCCCAAAACGTGCAACTCTATGAACTTCCTTAGACAATTATTTCTCGCCTTCCTCAACATGAGCAGTACTCCCCATGGACAACCTGCTCAAAACATCAGCTACAACATTCACCTTACATGGGTGATAGAGGATCCTCATGTCAAAATCTTTGAGAAACTCTAACCACCTCATTTGTGTGAGATTAAACTCTTTCTGATTGGAAACATAGTGGAGACTCTTGTGGTCGGTGAATGATGAGTCTATGATTTGAAATCATTTAGGGATTTATATGGATAGATTTAGAGTCCTTAAATGCTTATTTTGTGCTAATAACTAATGTAAAATCCTTGATTTCAAAGTATTTGGATTGAGGAACAAAGCATGGACACTAATGGATAAAAAGGAACAAGGCAGCTGAAAGAACGAAGAAATGAAGACCTGATGATCGCTACGTCTCTTTGGCGAGTCGCTGAATGGCCATTACCTCTCCTAAAGTTCCAGTGTGCCAAGCCCTGAAGGAGAAAGTCAACTTGGCGATAGAAAGAAAGAATCGGCGAGTCGGCGAACGGTTCTTTGATGCAGTGTTGGATTGCCCAAAGTTACAGAACTTGAGGATGCTAAAGGGCAAAGCAAAAAGGCGATGGAACTGACCACAGGGTGGATCGCCGATTGATCGGCGAGCCCAACTTACTCCGCCGAATGGTCCTTCACAGAATTTTTTTGGTGACTATAAATACATTTTTGAATATTAAGTTTAGAATTAGACTTTATCAAATTTATTCTAAACATTAATTAGAGTAATAATTTTTGAGTTTTGAGACAACTTTTTCTTAGCTTTGAAGAATTGAAGTTTTCTATTTTTGAGAAATTGGAAGTGGTTCTTTGAGATTCTTCAATTTGGACCTTTGTAAAGACGAAATTAATCTTACCTAGTTGATGGAAACATAATTTGGTAACGATTTCTATCTTTGTATTATGTCTAGCTTAAATCCCAATTCAAGGGGTGTGATTATGGGTTGATTTAGATGATGGGTATTGCTAATTGTTAGTTTAAATGTTGTTTAGAAGTGAATTTATTTAGTAATTGTGGTTGAAATTAAAGGATTGTAGTCGCAAAAGTATTCCTACCTTCGTATTTTTGGCTTGCTCGAGAGAGAGGTTTTAAAACCAAGATTACTGAATTGATGGTCTGTGGGTATTGGGTTGTTCAGCTTGAGAGAGTGAATCCTAAATCTTTTTCCATACATTCAGCTCGAGAGAGTGAATGGACTAAAGCGTAGGTTGTTTTTATTTGTTTGCTTGTTGGTGTTCGAGAGAAACCAACTTGATTAAGGGTAAATTGTTCGAGAGAAAGTTTATCTCCACTAAAGTCTAGCTTATTCACTGATTTACAACTATTTACTAATAGTTGCAATTACCCATTTGTCTATATTAGCCTATAATCGAATCACATCCCAAGAACCCATCTCATTATTGTTAAACTTGTGTTATTTGCTGTTGTTGTAGCTGATGGTTGAAACCAAAATACCCTTTTTTATTTGACATTTGTGTCACCCTTGATTTGAATTATGTTTTTCTTTGAAAATGTCTATTCCAAAGTGGATCGTACAAGTCACCCAGTTAGTAGGGTGCCATCCAAGGTCACTGCAAAGGACCACAGATGTCTAAACAATCTGTAAAGCTTCACACGGACCATGAAGTCATCCGCAAATGAGACTTATTAGTCTTAGAGTTTAGGGTCAATTTCAAAAGATCATATCTTTCAACAAAATTGAATTATGTGGCCCATAACCTACCAAATTAAAGATTTTTGAGTCCTCTTTCTAACGCCACAAAATTTGACTAATTCTGAGCTCGGAGCAAAAAGTTATGCCCATATTAGTGAAGCCATGTCGGGCAAGGCATCTTTATGACCCGCTAGACGGGTCGTGGTGATCTTGATGGCCCGTGAAGTACCTCGTGAGAGGCACTTCGATAGTTTTAAGTTAGGTTCATTCCAGTATTTTTCCAATTGTTTTAATTCAATAATATGTCATTTTGCCTAGGCCCTATGTAAACACTTTTATGCCTGAAATCACCCAACTCAATTCATTCTCTTAAATTTCCAAAAGTTGATCAAGTCATCCTCTCAAATATTTCTCTCTCTAAGGAAGAAGAAGAAGTCTAGGTTTCAAGATTAAATCTCCAAAATCAACAATTGCTTGAGGGATTTGAACTCCAAGGTATGATAGTCTTCACCTATGGAGCTCTTTCCTCCACAAGGTTCCTAAAATCTCCCATTTGTAAAGTTAGATTCCCCAATCAAACTAGGGTTTCAACTGCCATGGGTTACTTTCAGTGTTGGCCCAATTGATTGTTTTATGTCTTCTTATGCATGAATTGAAGAAATTACATGATTTAAGTTGAATTCCCCATGAACCCATGCATAACCCATGTTTTCTAGACTATTCTAATATGATGTGAGTTTTCAACTATGAGAGATGAGTTTGTGAAGATATGCATGTTCTTTATGAAATTAATGGAAATGATTTAAGATTGCTTTGAGAGTGAAGCATAAATGTTGTTGTTGTGAAAGGATTTCTCACATACTACTCACATAAAGGATTCTTAGAGTTGAGCGGTGATGAGTCCAAGATTTCGACTCATTTAGCACTTTATTTATATAGGTTTAGTGTCCTCAAATGCTTATTTTGTGCCAATAACTAATGTTAATCCCTTGATTTCAAGATATATGGATTGAGGAATAAAGCAAGGAGACTAATTTGTAAAAGGGAACAAAATAGACTGAAAGAATGAAGAAATGCAAGCTTGGTGATCACCAAGTCCACTTGGCGACTCGCCGAATGGCTAATTGACAGCCTAAAGTTCCAGTGTGCCAAGCCCTGAAGGAAAGAACCAAGTTAGTTACAGAAAGGAGCAGTCGGTGGATCGCTGAGTGGTTCCACAACGCAGAGTTAGATCGCCCAAATTTACAGACCTTAAGGTTGGTGAATGCCAAGGAAAAAGGATGATGGAAATGACCAAAGGGTGGCTCGCTGAGTGGTTCAGCGAGCCCAACTTACTTCGCCGAGTGACTCTTCACAGCACATTTTTAGTGACTATAAATACATTTTTGAACATTTAGTTTAATAGTAATTACTCTTTAGAACAATTTATTATGAATTTTTTCGCTTTGGAAACATGTTTTCTCTAGTTTTTCCTAAGCTTTGGAGAATTAAAGTTTTTCACTTCTAAGGAATTGGAAGTGGTCTTTGATATTCTTTGAGTTAGAGTATTTTAAGGACTAAATCAATCGTACCCAGTTGATGGAAACTCAATTTGGTAACGATTTTTATCTTTTTATGATGTCTAGCTAAAACCCCAGTTATTGGGTGTAATTCTGTGATTATGGGCTGATGTAGTTTATGGGTATTGCTAATTATTAGTTTAAATGCCATTTAGAAGTGAGTTCAATCATTAATTGTGGTTTAATTTAAGAATTGTAGTTGTAAATGCAGTTTTACCCTTGTGTTTGGCTTTCTTGAGAGATAGGTTTTAAAACTAAATTTACTGATTGATGGTTAGTAGGTATTGGGTTGATATGGGTTCAGCTCGAGAGAGTGAATCCTAAACCAAATCCCACACATTCAGCTCGAGAGAGTGAATGGACTAAGGTGTGGGCTGTTGTTATTTTGCTTGCTTATTGATGTTCGAGAGAAATCAACTTAATTCATGGTACGTTGTTCGAGAGAAAGTTTATCCCCTCTATAGCCTAACTTACTCACTAATATCTAGCTATTTTCTAATAGTTGCAATTACTCATTTGTCTATATTAGCCTATAAGCGAATCACATCCCAAGAACTCGTCTCATTATTGTTATTTCATATTGTTTGCCATTGTTTGTATTTGATAATTCCAAGCCAAAACCCCCATTTGACATTCGTGTCACCCCCTGATTTGAATGATGTCTTGATTCGATAATTCTTATTCATATGACTAATTTGAACATGTTCATACTTTTCGATTGACTCTCAATCACGTACAGCTCCCTGTGGGATTCGACCCCAACTCATTTATTTGAGTTATATACTGATTAACCATTGTTGACTCTTAGAATTGGATGAAGTGTCTTTGAAACGTTAATCAATCAAAATGGTACTGCTGCCAAGAAGTGGTGTTGATTGAGATTCTTTTTGGTGAAGTTGAATTTTGTTCCTTTTAGTCATAGTTGAATCTACTCATTTTTAGTTTTTGTTTGTATGCTTCTATTTAAAACAGAGGAAATAAGTGTCAACGGAATCAATGGTAGCCAAGTGAGCCACCAAGATAACATCGGCAACCTCAACGATGTCAATGAGTCAAATGTTAATGACCCTTATCTAGTGGGTGGAATTGGTGTCATTCTCTTGCCTCCGGCTGAAGGGAACGCTGGGTTCCACATTACAAGCACCATGTTGCAACTCTTGCAATTGAAAGAGTTGTTTGGTGGGCTGACTCATGAGGATCCCCATGAGCATATAAGGAACTTTGTGAATGTTCGCTGGCCGTTTCTTTTTCAAGAACATATCCCAAGGGTTGGTCCGGTTGAGGTTGTTCTCATTTTCCCTAATGGGAGAAACATGTAAGTGGTTGGCTAAATTACCAAGAGACTCCATAACTTCATGGGAAGAGCTTGTCAACGCATTTCAAGTGCAATTTTTCCCTCCTTCGAAGATGATGACACTTAAGGACATCATCCAGAGCTTCAAGCATTTGGATTGTGAGCCAATCCATGAGACTTGGCTAAGATTAAAAATGTTGGTGCTATAATGTCCAACTCATGGTTTGCCCAATAACGTTTTGCTATAATACTTTTACCAAAGCCTTGATTCGTTGAACAAGGGAGCAACTAACCAACTTTGTCCGGGAGGTTTGACGCAACAACCTTACATTATAGCAGCCCAGCTCTTGGATGGTATGACCAAAATTAACTGGGAATGGTACACCCATGAAGATCAGGTCTCCCCTGTCACTTTTAAATTGACCAAAGAACAGATTGAAAAAGATTAAGAGAGCAACCAAAACATGGAAAAAAAGATGACTCAGCTAGACATTTTGGCCAAGAATATTATGGGAGCTGGTGCTAGGATTGTAAGTGACATCAGTGTTGGTGTGTGAACCCTGAAGAAGCCAAATTTGAAGTGATATATAATGAGGAGGTCAACTTCCTAACCAACCAAGGAGGTGGTTATCATGCAAACTACCCGAGGCAGGTGGTAACCAAGGTTGGAACAAGGATGACCGGCTGGAGAGATCGTGATAGAGAGTGGAGGGACAGTAACCCCACTTGGAAGGAAAGAGACAGGGAGAAGGATAGGTACATTCCTCCCCATGAGCATCGAAAGCCCAAAGATTCTGAGGGTGGCCATTCTGAGAATATGCTCTCTCGTATTCTAAACTAGGTTGAAGGGTCTGACAAAATTTTGAAAGAAATGAAGAAAGATGTAGCGAATCTTAGCCAGACGGTTACCTCTCATTCCATCTCTATCAAACAGTTGGAGACCCAAATGGGTCAAATTTCTTCTTATTTAAACCTGAGACAACAAGGGGGGTTACCTAGTGACACTATGGCAAACCTCAAGAATGAAGTTTGAGTGAGGACTTGTATTGTGCCACGACATTAACTAAGGCGCTGCTTGGGTGGTAACCCAAGTTTTTATTTGCTTTCTTTTTGTTTTTGAAATAATCGTGTGTTGATTGTGCAGGTTAAAGTGTAGAATGTGTTTGAAAAATGTAGGTTGGTGAGCCAAAATGTCATGTTGGTATACGCCGAAAAGGCCGGCGAGCCCGACTTGGACCATCGTTTGACTCAATAAATCAGAAGATAGAGTCTGTAAAACTCGGCGGGCCTATGGAAAAGTCGGTGAGTAGCCGAACAGGTCGGTGATCTTGACTTTGTCCATCATTTGGACCCCCACATTAATTGGAGGTCCTATAAAACTCAGCGAGGTAACTACCCCCTCGGCATGTCGCCGAGTGGTTCGGCGAGGAAACTTAATGTCGCCAAAAGGGCAAGAACTTAATAGTTTTTAAAAGGTCAAAGGTTTAAACGTTCAAACTGTTTCACATTTCCTCACTTTTTTAACTTCATACAATCACACTGACACTTTAATTTTTGATTTTTTTTTCCTTTTACCGCTTTCTACTCATTGAATTTGTGTTCGAAGTTGGATACTTTGCAGCCTAGCTTTATAAATTCTCATATTAGGCATTAAAGGTTGGTTTTTCAAACTCCAAACTTGTATTTAGTGGTTAAACTCATTTGCAATTGATTAATTTTTAGTGATGTGTGTTGGGCGTCTCTGAAATCGTATTTGTGTGCTTGTGTGCCTGTTTTAATTTCAATATCATGCCTAAAATGCCTAATTATAAATTTCTGAAATTTTGTGCTTTAAGATTGATCGAAAATTGTTGGGTTGTGATTAATTATTGTTGGGTCTATTCATTTGAAGTCTGAGTAACCAAAATTGTGCTAAATGATGTGCTTTGTCCAATGATGGAGCGCTTGACATCATTCTTAAGGGAAAAAGTCATCAAATGACCAATTTTGGCCAAACCGAGGGAAGTCTGAGTACCCCGGTGGCATGGGTCTTATGGGTGTAGGATTAATTGAACATGTGTATGTTTTGATTTTGTTTTCGGGGGCGGCGGGATTGATTTTGTAAGCTGGGGTCAAAAGTACGAACATTGGCGAGTTGGGTCGAGCTCGCCGAACCACTCGGCGGTTCGTTGAATCCCCCTTGATCGCCTTTAATTTCTTGTCATTGTTGAGTTAGGGTACTGTAATTTTTGGCGAGAAGCTTGAGTTCACCGATTGCACTCGGCGACTCGTCGAATGTCTTCTTTGATCGCCCTTTCTGCATCCCCAACCCCTAAAATACACTGTAATTTTCAATAGCCTAATTTGTGCTCGCTGAATGATGTTGGTGATTCGCCGAGTGGCCTTCCTATTGCCGACAGGCCATTTTTTTGGAAAATTGAGTCAATCTTTTCGGAGAGCCCGATCTAGCTCACCAAAGTGATTCAAAAACTCATCGATCGGTTCGGCGAGTCTGTCTGTAATATATTTTCTGCTTTTTTCTTAAATTGTTTCTAACAGTTTCCATTTTGTGTTGCAGATAGGGCTAGACCAAAAGTAGCAGGTCGAGACATGTCGCCCCGCAAGGGGGCAAAAAGAATTATTATCAATGAGGATGCAGCTGCATCCTGGGCAATGGCGACAAAACTTCCTACCACCGGTGGGAAAGGCAAATAGAAGGGCAAGGCACCTGCACCTGCATCACCGGAGGCCAGCTCTGATAGTGAAGGGATCTATGCCACTCACCTCACCACCTCTGAGAGTGAGGGTGAGCACCAAGACCCTTAGGCCGTAATTTCTTAGCCTGAGGATGATGAGTTATTGTCAACCCAGAGAGCTGAGCTATGTTCCAAGAGGTTGAATGATCTGTCCAGGATTAGGACTCCCCAGGGCACTACTCCTCCTCCTGTTCCAGATCTTGCTGTAGTCCCAGCACCACTAGCTTAGGGTCCTCCTCCTTGATCTATGAATAGACTGAAGACTAAGGGATTGAGGACCATCATCAAGGAAAAGAGGTTTTCTACTAATGGAGTAATAGACAGACACCCGAAGTTTATGAGTTGTTTGAGGTTCCCACAAGTTCCAGATATTCACTAGACCCCGTTGCCCTTACGTTCCAAATTGGGTCTAGGAATTCTACACTACCTATGGAGCCCTGGTGCCACAAAGGAAGAAGCAGGCCATTAATTTTAAGCCAGCTGATTACGTGGTTGTTAGAGGCAAGAAGGGGAAATGTGACAGCGACAAGATCAATATAGTTTTGGAATGCACCAGTAACATCTCTAATGATTATCAATAAATTATCAAGACAAAGTCATTGGATATTGTGAAGAAATGAGTGACCCCTTTGATATTTGATGACACTCCTCGATGGTTGGATGCAAGGGCTCTAATAGAGAAAAAGGACCTCAATGTAGCATCGACGTTCTAGTTTGGATTTATCAGCAACACTATCATGCCATTCCAAAATGAGTCTATTCTCCACCACACGAAGGCAACCTATCTTGGTTGCATTATTGACAGGCGCAGTCTCAACTAGGGTTTGATTATTCGCCAAGAGATGGTCATGAAGGCTAAGCAGTGCCAAACCTCTCTACCTTTCCTAGTGTTGATCACCGAGCTGTGTAGACGAGCCCGAGTGCCCTTTGATATGAAGAGGGATGTGGAAGTAATTCCCACATCCTATACCAGTATTTGGTAGATAGAGGCTGAATATTTGAAAGAGGAGGTAGAGAAGAATAAGGCAGCCCCAGTGGACTCCTCCCCGATTGTTGATACTAGCACATTACCTACAGAGGCAGTAATGCCTACTCCGGCCCCTGGGCCTTCAGGTACATCTAGTGTTGTGCCTTCTGTGACTCCTAGTTCTTCAACAGCTCCCAGATCTAGTGCTATTGTTGTTGCTGCTTCTCGACCTTCACTCACCCAGGTTGTGATACTACGGATGGGGCAACTAGCCCATTCTGTTGATCAGCGTGCCTCTAGAATTGAGGCCACCATTTTTGGGATGATTGAAAGGGCCCTCACTGCTGTTGTGACACCTCTTAGTGTGTCTATTGATGCCCTTGCGACAAGAATAACATTGTGTGAGCGAGGCCAAGGGGCCACTATGGAGGTGACGGCTCTAAAGGCCATCATTGCTGAGCTGAGAAAGGACATGGACCAGTTCAAGTCCATAGATATGTCCATGATTTTTGGTATTGTGGAGATCCCAGACATGCCAGTTGATACAGATATGCTTCCGGCTACCATCAGAGATGAGGTTCGAGTTGAGGAGGTAGATGCTGCAGAGTCCGAGGTTCAGACTCATTAGGAGCAGCTTGGTATCGATAAGGAGGCTACTATGAGGGCTTGACAGAAGTTGATGAGGTGATGATAGATTCAGTTGTTCAAATTTCATTGGCAGACACCACCATGGCTGGATCTAGTGTTATTGATACCCCGAGCACTGATGCCCAAGATTAGAGTGTTACACCAGGTATTGATGCCCAGATAGATGGAGCGACTTCATAGACAGGACTTTTTATTTACCTCCCTCTCTGTCGTTTTTATTGACTTTTTAGTGTTTTGTTTCATTTGAGGACAAATTGCTCTTTTTTGTGGTGGGGTGAAGTATTTCCATACCTGCCTCTTGTGATTATAATTTTGGTTTATATATTGGGTTTTTGTGTTGTAATTGTGTTTTGACATTGTTTTGTGGATGTTTGAGAGTATGTCTCCTTGTGTTAAATGCAAACAGTTTTTTTGAAAAACAAAATTGCCACCTCTTGTGTATGATTGTGGTTGTTCTTGTGCAAATTTGCGTATCATTCATGATCAATACCGATGATTTGAATAGTGCTCCTAATCAAACAAAAAGAATGTGGGGCTACGATGAGGCCAAATGAAGTTGCATAGATAATGTGTGAACTTTGTGCATCTCGTTGTAACTAGCCAATTATTGAATTGAGTCTGTTTGATGAACATTACACACTAGCGAAAGAGTGGAGTTTTGTTTGATATTGGTGCCAATGCCTTGTGTGATTAGCTTACCGTGAACATTGTGTGATGACACCTAGAATTTGCCCCGTTGGTCCGGTTTACTAAGTGATGCAAGATATTGAAATGATCTTAGGCAACAATTTTGAAGAGTGAAACAATTTGAAAATATACCTCTTTTGTGGCCAATCTTATGAGTGTATGAACTTTGTTGAACCTTTTTGGGCCTTGCCCTTTTCTTGGAAGAAACTTGATGCAATTGTAACCCCTCTTTACCCATTCACACATAATCCTTATGAAGTGTTGTGTTTGAATAACCAACTTAGGACAAAAGCCTAAGTTGGAGGTGTGGTGAAAAGAGGAGGAAAATCAAGAAGTGTGAAGAAGTCCCCCTTTATCCATGGACTTGAAAAAGATGGAACCCCTCCATACAAAAAAAAAAGAGAGAAAGAAAAGAAGAAAGAAAAATAAAAATAATGAAAAAGTTGTGAAATAAAGTTGTGAAAATTGCAAAAGAAATGGGGCGTCCGGTATTCCATGAGAAGTAAATAATAGGGTGAATTTTGAGCATGAGTGAAAATGTTGAAGAAAGGGAAAGAAAGTGATGTTTATATCACATTTCATGAGGATAGCAACCACTAAGCCTAAATGACCATACATTTGCACTCAGTCACGTTACAAGCGTTGAAAAGACTTTTTTTCATCTTGAGTGAGCTGAAGCGAATGTTGATTTGAAAATAAGGGCAAACTTATGGGTGAATTCATGTATGTGTTCATCTTTGTGAGTGTGAGAGTTGTATGTGATTCTGGAGCTATAAATTGTTGAACAATTGTGTGTGAATATGGAATCATCTTTGTTGTGAGGGCATTTGAGTACCTTTGTTGAGCTTGAAATTGCATTTGAAGCAATTATGGTGAACTTGAGAATCTTTGATAATGGTGAGTCACAAATCTTTGAGTGCATAATTGATCCTTACATAAGTAAGTTGAGTACTATGTGTGCATTCATGTTTGAGTCTTTTGTAGCACTGTTTGAGACATCCTTTTTGACCTGCCGAACTTGAATTTTACTTGAGGACAAGCAAAACTTTAAGTTGGGGGTTTTGATGAGTCCGAGATTTGGACTCATTTAGCGCTTTATTTACATAGGTTTAGTGTCCTCAAATGTTTATTTTGTGCCAATAACTAATGTAAAACCCTTGATTTCCAAGTATATGGATTGCGGAATAATGCAAGGACACTAATTTATAAAAAGGAACAAAACAGGCTAAAAGAATGAAGAAAGGCAAGCCTGGTGATCGCCAAGTCCACTTGGCAAGTCACCGAATGACTAATTGACCACCTAATGTTCCAGTGTGCCAAGCCCTGAAGGAAAGAACCAAGTTGGCGATAGAAATGAGCAGTTCGTGGATCACCAAGTGGTTCAACAATGCAGAGTTGGATCGCCCAAAGTTACAGACCTTGAGGTTGGTGAATGCCAAGGCAGAAGGGCGATGGAAATGACCAAAGGGCGGCTCGCTGAGTGGTTCGGCGATCTCGACTTACTTCGCCGAGTGACTCTTCACAACATATTTTTGGCGACTATAAATACATTTTTGAACATTTAGTTTAATATAAATTACTCTTTAGAACAATTTATTATTAAGTTTTTAGCTCTAGAGACAAGTTTTCTCTAGTTTTTCCTAAGCTTTGGAGAATTGAAGTTTTTCACTTATAAGAAATTGGAAGTGGGTTTTTGAGATTCTTTGAGTTGGAGCATTGTAAGAACGAAATCAATATTACCTACTTGATGGAAACCCAATTTGGTAACGATTTTTATCTTTTTATGATGTCTAGCTAAAACTCCAATTCTTGGGGTGTGATTATGGGATTATGGGTTGATGTAGTTTATGGGTATTGCTAATTGTTAGTTTAAATTCTATTTAGAAGTGAGTTCAATCATTAATTGTGATTTAATTTAAGAATTGTAGTTGCAAATGCAGTTTTACCCTTGGGTTTTTGGCTTGCTAGAGAGAGAGGTTTTAAAGTTAAACTTATTGATTAATGGTCAGTGGATATTGGGTTGATATGGGTTCAGCTCGAGAGAGTGAATCCTAAACTCAATCCACACATTTAGCTCGAGAGAGTGAATGGACTAAGGTGTGGGATGTTCTTATTTTGCTTGTTTGTTAATGTTCGAGAGAAATCAACTTGATTTGAGGTAAATTGTTCGAGAAAAAGTGTTTCCCCTCTATTGCCTACCTTACTCACTAATATCTAGCTATTTTTTAATAGTTGCAATTACTCATTTGTCTAAATTATCCTATAATCGAATCACATCCCATGAACCCGTCTCATTATTGTTATTTCATATTGTTTGCCACTATTGGTATTTGATAATTCGAAACCAAAACCCCTATTTGACATTCGTGTCACCCCCTGATTTGAATGATGTATTTATTCGATAATTTTTATTCCTATGACTGATTTGAACACGTTCATACTTTCGATTGACTCTCAATTATGTACCGCTCCCTGTGGGATTCGACCCCAACTCATTTAGTTGGGTTATATACTTATTAATGACCGTTGACGATTAGAATTCGATGAAGTGTCTTTTAAATGTTAATTAATCAAACAGTTCCTCAACTAAATTATGAAGGAAGATTTAGGAGCTATTCTAATGAAACCTAGCTTTGATTGGCAACTTGACGTGCCTTTCATGTATGATAAGACAAACGGCGATTACTCATGTCTGTTAATGATAAGACAAGTGGTCATTACACAGGTCTCTTATTGAGAGCTTTTTAGATTCACCAAGTCCATCCCTTCTCTTTCTATAATTGGGAGGCTAGATGAAGAGGATCCATATAACGATCCTGATGATCCCGGGGATGATCTTCCCTTTCCTCTTGTATAACCACCTTTTCCCTAGTCTTGATTACCCAAGGAGGGTCTAACCTGCAAACAAAACATTTTGTTTTATTCAAAAGCATAATAATTGTTATAATAATATAGTTCATTGTCAAAATTAACAATTTCTTCCATCATATGAATAGAGTAGACATCTATCAGCATGTCATTTATGATCTTCAACAAAATTTCTTCCTGTAATTCTCGATTGAGAGGAAGTACCTTTAAGATAGTAATTAAAGTTTTATCTGTAAACAAGGGAGACAAAAAAACTCATTATAAAGATAGGTATTCTCTAGATAAGAAATTTGAAAGAGAGTTATCACTTTTTATAATGAATTTCAAAATCAAAAGGAGCTAACTGGCCTGCCACCTAGCAAAGATTAATTTTGAAGCATCATGTTTAAAATTTTTATCAAACATATATTTTACTGATTGTGCATCAGTTTTTATCAAAAACTTTTGATTATATAAATCATCTTGAAATTTTAATACGCATTTGATGATGGTCAACATTTCATGAGCAACCGCAACATATTTCTTCTGCACATCGCTCCATTTTTCGGAATGAAATTGGATCAAATATTCATTTTTATCATGGGGATTGATTTGTTTTAATATTCCATCATAACCAATATTAGATGCATCTGTCTCAATAATTTTCTGCCATGCAGGATTACCAAGAGTTAGATAGGGCAAACATTGCACTTGAAGTTTAATATTTTTTACCAAATCAGTGTTCCTATCAGTCCAAAGTGATTTATGATCCTTTTTTAACCTGTCATATAAAGGAGCCAAATCACGTGATAAATTTTTGTAAAAGGGGGAAATGTAGTTTAAACTTTCCAAAAATCTTTGCAATTGTGTTCTATCTGTGATAACATCAGGAAACTCTGAAGCAAAGTTGATCGATCTTTGAATTGGGGTAACCTTCTCTTGACAAATAAGATGTCCTAAAAACGTACATTAGTTTGAAATAAACTCATCTTTGGTTTAGAAATCACCAAACCATTTTGTATAACAATTTTCTTGAAAATGTCTAAATGTTTGATATGCATTTCAAGAGTCTTTGAGTAAACCAAAATATCATCAATATAAACAATGATAAAATCTAAATAGGGGTTGAAAATATCATTCATAATTTTTTAAAATTCAAAAGGAGCGTTTCTCAAACCAAAGGGCATTACATTCCACTCGTATTGTTCAAATGGGACATTAAAGGTTGTTCTATAGGAATGCTCTTTAAATATTTAAATCTGTCAATATCCGAGTTTTAAATCAATTTTAGAAAATATATTGGCATCATATAATTTGGATAATAAATCTCTTTCATTCGGAATAGGATACCTAATCTATTTAAAATATTTATTCAAAGGTTTATAATTCGTTACTAACCTGGGGACACCACGTTCTCTTTTAGTTGCATTGTTAACATAAAATGCAGTACAAGATCAAGGTGAGTTCGAAGGTTTTATCAAACCTTTTTATAACAAGCTATCAATTTTCTTTTTTCAGAATTCTACCAATTCGGCGTTTGTAGCGACCCCTTTCCATTTACCGTATGCACATAAATGACAAGATATATATATCATTTTTTTTCCTTTCATGCAAGTAAGTAATGATAATAAATATTATCCACTTCCGAGTACCCAAACTAGTTGGGTTCATGCTTTATACGATTATTACAACAAGTAGCACATGTAACATAGTACAAGCTTGGGCGTACACACCCCAAATAAACCAAACATATAGCCATGCTTAGATTACAACCCATGGACATGATATGGTTAGGCTTCAAAATTGAATGCAAATATACATCACATAGATCGGTTATAAGTACCAACATTTATACAAATATATATGCCTATATGCAAATGTGATCTTCTTTAAGGTTCTCAAAATTTTCATCGTCCATGGCCATCTTCATCACTCCTCTCGATCAGCCCCTACGATAGGGTCAAAATCCTCAAAATTCATCACTACCTTTTCCAAGTCAATGAGCATCATACTTGAAATATAATAAATAAATCAAGTAACAATAGATAACAAGTATCAAACTCGATATTCAAAGATACAAATGTCAAGAAGCTCATAGCACCCTTTTCCAAGAATTTCAATAGCAAGGCTCGCCCCATATATACTTCATGTTGTCACACTCGGCACAAGCAAGTATCAAGAAGGGTCACTGCCCTGTATCAAGAAGGACCAAAGCCCTGTATCAAGAAGGACCAAAGCCCTGTATCAAGAGAACCAAGAACCATATTAAAAATGGCTTTCTTGTTCGTACTTCAAATGGATAACTTCCATTCCTAAGACGAACTACAAATCCAAAGTCAAGATGGAAATTGATCCAAAACAAGAGGCCTGCCAATAGTGACAAAGCCGCAGCCACAAGAAGGACATAGTCCCAACAAGAGTGCCAAGTGATCCAACAATCCGTACAAGTGGGCGAGTTACACAAGCATCATACCAACATGACAATGCAAAGTAACAAGAGGTAGCTGAGGTATCAATATCAAATATCATTTATACCAGCCATCACAAGAGTTCAAGTACAAGTTTATACACAAACCTCAATACTTTAGCGTAGCAATAGTCCAATAAACTTCGCAAGCTCAAACCGGAGACCAACCAACGTGTCAAGTTCCTCAACTTGTTCACAAGTCTATACAATCTTAAAAATGCAATTAAATAACTTCTTTAATTCCTAATATATCAATAATGTCAAAATAAAATAGGATTATCATCATAAGTAAGCTCAGCCCACACAGACACAATTCTGTTTTCAAAACAGTAATTCTGGCCAGTTTAATACCCCATGTTGCAACTAAAATTTGAACAGGAAATCAGCAAAAATAGATTTTGTAACCTTCATTAAAGTTGTAGATAAATATATTAAGATTGCAACGCAACAAGAATAACTGAAAAATACATTTTTTACAAAAAGATATCATCAATACACTAATAGTGGTTCCTACCGGAATTCTAAACCCAAAATCCGACAACACTTGTCCTGTGTTGTGTCCCATATTTCCCATCCATAACAGCTAGATTAGATATTAACATAAACATAAGAGTTGTAGATACATGAATCAGCTTTCCAAAACATATTTATTTACCCAAAACAGAGTTATACAGAATGAGATATTCTAAATGTAACACAAACTACTCAGCTACAATAACAGAGAAATCTGGACAGAACTTGTCCTGTGTTGCGTCCCAGTTTTCACATCCATAACAGCTAAATCAGACTTTAACTTAAACATAAGAGTTGTAGATACATGAATCATATTTCCAAAACATATTTATTCACCCAAAACGAATTTTCAGATCACAAGATATACACAATTTACCAAACACTACCCAGCTCGGAAACAGATTTCAACACTTAACAACAAGGTAGTTTGACTCTTTGATTCCAGCCAAAAGACCAGGTTTTTTTCTTGTGATTTTTGAAGAACAGATGATAAGCTAGTTTCTAAGGGTTTTAATCTTCCATTCCCACGAAATTATTCAAAGAGGAGTGGACTATATAGTCAACAAGTGATGCTTATCACTTGGGACACTTGGTTGGCCAAGGTGCTGCCCAGAAAATAGTGTTGTGTGTTGCCCCAAATTTTGTACATATACACTTATATATATCCTTCACTTTCTTTTTTTTCAATCATACAAAATTCTAAATAAACTCTTACGTAAATACCCCCATACAATCCCATAAATTACGATTACAATCTAAGCTAAGCAAGTTTGCAAATATCCCAAAATTTCAAGTTCCCAAAATGTGAATAAACCATATTGAAGTAGTTTAATGAAGGTAAATAGCATTTAGGGGTGTTACAACTCTCTCCCCCTTAAAGAAATTTCGTCTCGAAATTTACCTTACCTTAGTCCCGAAACAAGTGCGGATATTGGGTCCTCATGTCTTCTTCTCTCTCCTAGGTAGCTTCTTTTCCCGAATGGTTCCTCCAAAGTACATTTACTAAGGAGATTTTCTTGTTTCTAAGTTGCTTCACTTCCCGAGCTTGAATCAAAATAGGTTCTTCATTATACGTCAAGTCAGGATTAACCTCAATAGATTCAACTGGAAGAACATGAGATGGATCGGAACGGTATCTTCTGAGCAGAGAAACATGAAAGACATTATGTATCTTGTCTAACTCAGGTGGCAAAGCCAATTTATATGCAACCGGTCCAACCCTTTCAAGTATCTCATACGGCCCAATAAATCGAGGACTAAGCTTTCCTTTTCTGCCAAATCTCATAATCTTTTTCCATGGAGACACCTTTAAAAATACTTTATCTCCCACTTGATATTCAATGTCACGTCTTTTAAGATCAGCAGGAAAGACTAGATTTTGAATCATGAAGGGACAATTTTGATAAACTTGGTTACACACAACCTGATAACCCAAAGGACTTTCAACCAACACATCAAAATCAAGTCTCACAGATTTCATATTTTTAGGAAGAGCAAGTGATGAACAAAGATAAGAATGTGTAGAACCGGGATCAAACAATGTAAACACACATAAGCCAAATAAGTGAAATTTACCGACAACCACGTCTTGTCCATCTTGATCCTCCCTCTGCCTCATAGCATAAGTGCGTGCAGTAGCCCGTGGTACACTAGCTTTATTCGCTCCACTTGCACCTATTTCTTGTGTATTTTTAGGTCTTGAAACTTCATTAGTTCGAGCAAGATTAATAGAAGGCTTATGAACTGAGCCTTCAGTTCTCAAGGAACGAACATTATTAGGATTAGTACAATCCTTCACTTTATAATCAAAGCTCCCACAATTGAAGCATGCACCGAAGCTCTCCTGCAAGTACCATAATAATTTTTTCCACATTGTGGACAAGTGGGGACCCGAGACCTACCTTGGCCATAATTTAGAGTGCTAGCTGTAGAAAATTCTAATCTGCTTTGCTTTTGCTGAGGTGACCTGTTAACACTACCAGCTTTAAAATCATCAAACCTTCCCCTTTTGGATGGACCTTTAAAATCTGATCTCGGCTTTCGAAATTTGTTTTCATTTCGACTAGCTTCTTCTTTATCAAGTTGTTCCCAAGTAAAAGCAGCAGACACCAACTTACAAAAGTTCTCATGTTGCAAGATCACCACATTCTTCCTAATGGAATCATTTAAGCCATCTTCAAATTTTTGACACTTGTCTTTTTCTTCTGTAATAATACCTCCAGCATAACGAGAGAGCCGTAGAAACTTCTGTTGATACTCAGCAACAGACATGCCTCGTTGCCTTAAATTCAAAAACTCTTTTCTCTTTGCATCACAATACGCAGGTGGGACATACTTCATACGAAATTCCCTAAGAAAATCATCCCAAGTAAGAACAGGAGGTTTTACCTTGGCATTCGGAACACTTACCCACCAATCATAAGCATCCTTTTGTAGGAGTGAAATAGCATACTTGAATTTGGCAACATCGGAATACTCTAACTGCTCAAATACCCTTTCCATGCGTTCCAGCCATTGTTCAGCATCCGTGGGATCAACGGTGCCTTCAAATTCCACTCCACCCATTTTCCTCATTTTCTCAAAGTTAAACACATTAGGATCATGGATCGCTTCAGCCATGTGGTGGAAGAATTTAGTCATTTGTTGAAAAGGAGGATTTATAGCTTGAGTACCCCAACTCGTGTGAGGACGTGCACCAGCTCTGGCACCCTGTTGGTTTCCCCCTTCAGACCGACTAGTGTGGGGAATATAATGATCCGATAATGGTTCTCTAACCTCTTCCAGTGCATTAGGTTGGGAAACAGAGGCACCAGAACCATCACGAGCAGCCTCCCTAGGTCGGTCAGCAGAAGAGGCCATAATTTAATTCCTTTAAAAGGGAAGATCACATTGCATTATGGACATGTATATGATGCACATGCACTTTACATGCGATAAAATATTATTAACCATGCAAGTGAACAAATAATCCACATAATTTTTTTTCTCCGAAACGAGCAAGTATACAAGTACTTTACAGCTAAAGTCCTAGAACCACAAACCTAGGCTCTGATACCAAACTTGTAGCGACCCCTTTCCATTTACCGTATGCACATAAATGACAAGATATATATATATATCATTTTTTTCCTTCATGCAAGTAAGTAATGATAATAAATATTATCCACTTTCGAGTACCCAAACTAGTTGGGTTCATGCTTTATACGATCATTACAACAAGTAGCACATGTAACATATTACAAGCTTGGGCATACACACCCCAAATAAACCAAACATATAGCTATGCTTAGATTACAACTCATGGACATGATATGGTTAGGCTTCAAAATTGAATGCAAATATACATCACATAGATCGGTTATAAGTACCAACATTTATACAAATATATATGCCTATATGCAAATGTGATCTTCTTTAAGGTTCTCAAAATTTTCATCGTCCATGGCCATCTTCATCACTCCTCTCGATCAGCCCCTACGATAGGTCGAAATCCTCAAAATTCATCACTACCTTTTCCAAGTCAATGAGCATCATACTTGAAATATAATAAATAAATCAAGTAACAATAGATAACAAGTATCAAACTCGATATTCAAAGATACAAATGTCAAGAAGCTCATAGCACCCTTTTCCAAGAATTTCAATAGCAAGGCTCGCCCCATATATACTTCATGTTGTCACACCCGGCACAAGTAAGTATCAAGAAGGGTCGCTGCCCTGTATCAAGAAGGACCGAAGCCCTGTATCAAGAGAACCAAGAACCATATTAAAAATGGCTTTCTAGTTCATACTTAAAAAGGATAACTTCCATTCCTAAGACGAACTACAAATCCAAAGTCAAGATGGAAATTGATCCGAAACAAGAGGCCTGCCAATAGTGACAAAGCCGCAGCCACAAGAAGGACATAGTCCCAACAAGAGTGCCAAGTGATCCAACAATCCGTACAAGTGGGCGAGTTACACAAGCATCATACCAACATGACAATGCAAAGTAACAAGAGGTAGCTGAGGTATCAAGATCAAATTTGATTTATACCAGCCATCACAAGAGTTCAAGTACAAGTTTATACACAAACCTCAATACTTTAGCATAGCAATAGTCCAATAAACTTTGCAAGCTCAAACCGGAGACCAACCAACGTGTCAAGTTCCTCAACTTGTTTACAAGTCTATACATCCTTAAAAATACAATTAAATAACTTCTTTAATTTCTAATATCTCAATAATATCAAAATAAAATAGGATTATCATCATAAGTTAGCTCAGCCCACACAGACACAATTCTGTTTGCAAAAAAGTGATTCTGGCCAGTTTAGTACCCCATGTTGCAACTTAAATTTGAACATGAAATCAGCAAAAAAAGATTTTGTAACCTGCATTAAAGTTGTAGATACATCTCTTAAGATTGCAACTCAACAAGAATCACTAAAAAATACATTTTGTACAAAAAGATATCATCAATACACTAACAGTGGTTCCTACCGGAATTCTAAACCTGAAATCCGATAACACTTGTCCTGTGTTGCGTTCCATATTTTCCATCCATAACAGCTAGATTAGACTTTAACATAAACATAAGAGTTGTAGATACATGAATCAATTTTCTAAAACATATTTATTCACCCAAAACAGAGTTATACAGAACGAGATATTCTAAACGTAACACAACCTACTCAGCTACAACAACAGAGAAATCTGGACAGAACTTGTCCTGTGTTGCGTCCCCGTTTTCACATCCATAACAGCTAAATCAGACTTTAACTTAAACATAAGAGTTGTAGATACATGAATCAGATTTCCAAAACATATTTATTCACCCAAAACGGATAAGATCACAAGATATACACAATTTACTAAACACTACCCAGCTAGGAAACAGATTTCAGCACTTACCAACAAGGTAGTTTGTCTCTTTGATTCCAACCAAAAGACCAAGGTTTTTTTCTTGTGATTTTTTAAGAACAGATGATAAGCTAGTTTCTAAGGGTTTTAATCTTCCATTCCCACGAAATTATTCAAAGAGGAGTGGACTATATAGTCAACAAGTGATGCTTATCACTTGGGACACTTGGCTGGCCAAGGTGCTGCCCAGAAAATAGTGTTGTGTGCTGCCCCAAATTGTGTACATATACACTTATATATATCCTTCACTTTCTTTTTTTTCAATCATACAAAATTCTAAATAAACTCTTACGTAAATACCCCCATACAATCCCATAAATTACAATTACAATCTAAGCTAAGCAAGTTTGCAAATATCCCAAAATTTCAAGTTCCCAAAATGTGAATAAACCATATTGAAGTAGTTTAACAAAGGTAAATAGCATTTAGGGGTGTTACAGCGTTCATCTGGCAAGGACGAGACTTAGTAGGAATATCATCCTCCGAGAAATTTTCTTCATATGAAAGAGTAACAATTTACTTTTTCTGATTTCAAAAAGTACTAGGATAATCAGCACAAATATCAATAGTCATTTGTTCAGAAATCAATTTAATTTTTTCTTGTACTTTGGTAGATTTCAAAGTATCAAATATATTCATACTAAACAATTCAAGTTGTAAAGAATCAACATGATTTTACTTCATATAAATTAAATCATTAATATCACGAGAAATTGGGTCAGTGATAAAAGAATAACTAATATTCTGATTTTCATACGTAGCAGAAAATCCTTTAGCATTTATGCTAGTAACGGATAGATAGCATTTATAAATGGTGTTTCAAGTATAATTGGAGGGTATAATTGATTTTTAACCAAGAAAAAGAAATGCAGAATGCAAACATTATTTTGGTAAATGTGAGTATTAGGCAGTTTATATTTTATATCTAAAGCATATCCTGAAGCAGATTTAACCATATGAGTTACTTTTTCAAAGTTTTTGGTAGGTACAAGACCTTGAATGCAACTCACATCAGCTTCACTATCAATCATAGCAACAATAGTTATAGAAAAATTATTATCAATTAATATAGTGATTTTAACATACCACTTATGAGCAGTAACAATTTGCATCATTCCTAAAAACATACCTTATCTAGGATCAAGATTAAGAGGGTTTGCAAGAGTATTTTCTTCAGCAATATTTTTCCCTTTGTTATTAACATTTTCGATCTGAGTAAGACGATAATCACAAATCATTTGATTCTACTTGGTAGATTTAATCTCATTTTTTAAATTTCAATTTCACCCTTAAAATCATCAAAAGAAGAATCTCTTGTAAAAATAGTTTGTTTATTAAGTCTGTTATGAACTTCAGACAAATAGTAAGGAGCAGAATATTCATATTCAAAATCATTCTTTTTTTCTGATATTTTTTTTTAAGAACTAGCATTATTATTAACAACTAATTGAATAATTTTTTCACGAAGACTATTATCAGTAACATATTTCAAAAGTTCTATAACATTATCAGAAGTAATATTGTTGATATTTAAATCTTCAAATTGAGATTGTAATTTGTAAAATTCATCATTTTCATAAGAACAAATATAACCTTGACCATTTTTACAAGCATCGCAGGCATTTATATTAACATGCTGATTATTATCAGATAAATCAGGCAAAACAATCTCTTCTTCATAACTTGTCTCAGAATAATAATCGGACTCCGAACCAGAGGTGTATAAGAAACTATACACCTTATCATTAACTTCTTCATCAAGTTCTAAGGTTTTCAGCTTTTCAAGTTCGCAATTGGGTGCTATATGTTTGTAATTTGCACATCGACAACACTTAATTGTGGCGAGCTCTTGCTTCGACCTATTCTTAGTAAATCTTTTAGATTTACGAGAGGCTTTTCTATCATCCCATTCTTCCTTAGATCTACGTCTATGTCTAGACCATCTTTTCCTATAAGGTTCATCAGGATTGGAACCTCTAGAATCTCTATGTTTGGTCTTGTTCTTGCTATTAGCCGAAGTATCAGGTAAATCAAACTAGGTACAAAAGTCTCCTAGCTGAGATCTTTCTCTAAGTTTATCCATCTTAAGCTGTCTAGATAACTTTAATTCATTGCACAATTTTTATCCCTTCTTGAGTGCAAACTCCTATCAGTCGGCCATATGTATAATCACCATAAGGAATTTCACCATGCTCCTTTCTAAGAATTTTTTTTAACCCTTAATGCAAATAATGGGAGAAGGCCATCTATGAACTTAGTTTTCCAATGATCATACTTGTTTTCGGGTAGTTCTATCACCCTACTCATATAAGTATCCTTATACCACCTGAATTCTCCCAAGGTTCTACAGCATAGACCGTTTAACAAGGTACGAATCGTTCCAAACTGATTGGTAAATCTACCATTGAAATCATTCAAAATGGTTAAGAATAAGGTATAAACGGCGTCTTCTCTATTTGCAACAAGAGTCATTCCTAAGTTATCAACACCTTCAATACTAGAAATAGTATTAATCACAACAGCTTTTTGTTCGAAGGTCATATAATTATCCCACCAACTTCGAAGTTGACCAGTAAAATCTGCAATTATCATTTTGCAAATATTTCTATCTGTGTTTTTAATATTTTTACAGATAGTTACATACATAAGCATTCTATGAACAAGAATAGTAAGTTTTCTATCAGTCAAGCCATCAAGGTTCCATTCATAAATTTCAGACCCGTTATAAGAGATATTAGTCTGATTCCAGTTCCGTTCCTCTATAAGCACATCTTGAGGAGTTGGCCTGGAATAATAATAAGTTTGCATGCTAGGTTTATGAGCAAACTTAGTATTACCACTATTATTTTTGGGATAACCCTGAAATTTATTAAATTCTAAGGAAACATGATTTTTAAAATCAAAGGTGTTTTCCATTTCATCAGCAAAACTTTCATACAAATCCATAGGACTTGCCTTAAATTCAGAAAACTTTTTATCAACACCGGGGCTATCTATGAATGTATATATACAATGTGGTGGTACAGTCAGATTTGATGCAATACGTTATTGGCTTTGTCTTTGCGACTTCGTCTAGCCAGTCGTGGTTCTAAACCCGTTAATGAGTTGAAAAGGGCGCTCTACACCACATTGTATATATAAGTTCATAGATGGCCCTAGTGTTGATAAAAAGTTTTTTGATTTAAGGCAAGTCCTATGGATTTGTCTGAAAGTTTTACTGATGAAATTGAAAACACCTTTGATTTTAAAAATCATGTTTCCTTAGAATTTAATAAATTTCAGGGTTATCCAAAAAAGAATAGTGGTAATACTAAGTTTGATCATAAACCTAGCATGCAAACTTATTATTATTCCAGGCCAACTCCTAAAGATGTGCTTATAGAGGAACGAGACTGGAATCAGACTAATACCTCTTATAGCGGGTCTAAAATTTATGAATGGAACCTTGATGGCTTGATTGATAGGCAACTTACTATTCTTGTTCATAGATTGCTTATGTATGCAACTATTTTTAAAAATTTTAAAAACACAGATAGAAATATTTGCAAAATGATAATTGCAGGTTTTACTGGTCAACTTCGAGGTTGGAGGGATAATTATATGACCTTCAAACAAAAAGCTGTTGTGACTAATGCTACTTTTAGTTGTGAAGGTGTTGATAACTTAGGTATGGCTCTTGTTGCAAATAGAGAAGACGTCGTTTATACCTTAGTCTAAACCATTTTGGAACATTTCAATGGTAGATTTACCAATAAATTTGAAATGATTCGTACCCTGTTAAATGGTCTACGCTGTACAACCTTGGGAGAATTCAGGTGGTATAAGAATACTTATATGAGTAGGGTGATGGAACTACCCAAAAACAAGTATAAGCATCAAAAATCTAAGTTCATAGATGGCCTTCCCCCATTATTTGCATTAAGGGTTAAAAAAGTCCTTAGAAATAAGCATGGTGAAATTCCTTATGGTGATTATACCTATGGCCGGCTGATAGGAGTTTGCACTCAAGAAGGAATAAACTTGTGTAATGAATTAAAGTTATCTATACAGCTTAAGATAGATAAGCTTAGAGAAAGATCTCAGCTAGGAGACTTTTGTACCCAATTTGATTTACCCGATACTTCGGCTAATAGCAAGAACAAGACCAAACATAGAGATTCTATAGGTTCCAATCCCGATGAACCTTATAGGAAAAGAAGGTCTAGACATAGACGTAGATCTAAGGAAGAACGGGATGATAGAAAAGCCTCTCGTATATCTAAAAGATTTACTAAGAATAGGTCGAAGCAAGAGCTCGCCAAAATTAAGTGTTATCGATGTGGTAATTACGAACATATAGCACCCAATTGCAAACTTGAAAAGTTGAAAACCTTGATAAGGTTTATAGTTTCTTATACACCTCTGGTTTGGAGTCCGATTATGATTCTGAGATAGGTTCTGAACAAGAGATTGTTTTGCCTGATTTATTTGATAATAATCGGCATGTTAATATAAATGCCTGCGATGCTTGTAAAACTGGTCAAGGTGATATTTGTTCTTGTGAAAATGATGAATTTTATAAATTACAATCTCAATTTGAAGATTTAAATATCAACACTAATACTTCTGATAATCTTATAGAACTTTTGAAAGATGTTACTGATAATAGTCTTCGTGAAAATATTTATCAATTAGTTGTTAATAATAATGCTAGTTCTTCAAAAAAATCAGAAAAAAAGAATGATTTTGAATATGAATATTCTGCTCCTTACTCTTTGTCTGAAGTTCATAACAGACTTAATAAACAAACTATTTCTACAAGAGATTCTTCTTTTGATGATTTAAAGGGTGAAATTGAAAATTTAAAAAATGAGATTAAATCTATCAAGCAGAATCAAATAATTTGTGATCATTATCTTACTCAGATCAAAAATGTTATTAACAAAGGGAAAAATATTGCTGAAGAAAATATTCTTGCTAACCCTCTTAATCTTGATCCTAGACAAGGTATGTTTTTAGGAATGATGCAAATTGTTACTGCTCATAAGTGGTATGTTAAATGCACTATATTAATTGATAATAGTTTTTCTATAACTAATGTTGTTATGATTGATAGTAAAACTGATGTGAGTTGCATTCAAGAAGGTCTTGTACCTTCCAAATACTTTGAAAAAGTAACTCATATGGTTAAATCTGTGTCAGAACATGCTTTAGATATAAGGTATAAAATGCCTAATACTCGCATTTACCAAAATAAAGTTTGCATTCCGCATTTCTTTTTCCTGGTTAAAAATCAATTATACCCTCCGATTATACTTGGAACACCATTTACAAATGTTTTCTATCCGTTTACTAGCATAAAAGCTAGAGGATTTTTTGCTATGTATGAAAATCAAAATATTAGTTATACTTTTATCACTGACCCAATTTCTCGTGATATTAATGTTTTAATTGATATGAAGCAAAAGCGTGTTGATTCTTTACAACATGAATTGTTTAGTATGAATATATTTGATACTTTGAAATCTACCAAAGTACAAGAAAAACTCAAATTGATTTCTGAACAAATGGCTATTGATATTTGTGCTAATCATCCTAGTGCTTTTTGGAATCGAAAAAAGCATATTGTTACTCTTCCATATGAAGAAAATTTCTCTGAGGATGATACTCCTACTAAGTCTCGTCCTTTCCAGATGAACGCTGAATTGGTAGAATTCTGCATAAAGGAAATTGATAGCTTGTTACGAAAAGGTTTGATAAAACCTTCGAAATCAACTTGGTCTTGTACTGCATTTTATGTTAACAATGCAACTGAAAGAGAACGTGGTGTCCCCAGGTTTGTACTAAATTATAAACCTTTGAATAAATATTTAAAATGGATTAGGTATCCTATTCTGAATAAAAGAGACTTATTATCCAGATTATATGATGTCAATATATTTTCTAAATTGATTTAAAATCCGGATATTGGTAGATTCAAATGTTTAAAGAGCATTCTTATAGAACAACCTTTAATGTCCCATTTGGACAATACGAGTGGAATGTAATGCCATTTGCTTTGAAAAACGCTCCTTCTGAATTTCAAAAAATTATTAACGATAGTTTCGACCCCTATTTAGATTTTATCATTGTTTATATTGATGATATTTTGGTTTACTCAAAGACTCTTGAAATGCATATCAAACATTTAGACATTTTTAAGAAAATTGTTATACAAAATGGTTTGGTGATTTCTAAACCAAAGATGAGTTTATTTCAAAATAATGTAAGATTTTTAGGACATCTTATTTGTCAAGGGAAGGGTACCCCAATTCAAAGATCGATCGACTTTGCTTCAAGTTCCTGATGTTATCACATATAGGACACAATTGCAAAGATTTTTGGGAAGATTAAACTACATTTCCCCCTTTTACAAAAATTTATCACATGATTTGACCCTTTATATGACTGGTTAAAAAATGATTATAAATCACTTTGGACTGATAGTCACATCGATTTGGTAAAAAATATTAAACTTCGGGTGGAATCTTTGCCCTTCTAACTCTTGCAAATCCTGCATGGCAGAAAATTATTAAGACAGATGCATCTAATATTGGTTATAGTGGAATATTGAAAAAAATCAATCCCCATGATAAAAATGAATATTTGATTCAATTTCATTTCGGAAAATGGAGCGATGCGCAAAAGAAATATGCTACGTGGCTCATGAAATGTTGACCATCGTCAAATGCGTATTAAAATTTCATGATGATTTATATAATCAAAAGTTTTTGATAAAAACTGATGCACAATCAGTAAAATATATGTTTGATAAAGATTTTAAATATGATGCTTCAAAATTAATCTTCGCTAGGTGGCAGGCCAGTTAGCTCTTTTTGATTTTGACATTCATTATAAAAAGGGGAGTGATAACTCTCTTCCAGATTTCTTATCTAGAGAATACCTATCTTCATAATGAGTTTTTTGTCTCCGTTCTTTACAGATAAAACTTTAGTTACTATCTTAAAGGTACTTCCTCTCAATCGAGACGGCAGGAAGAAATTATGTGGAAGATCATAAATGACATGCTTATAGATGTCTACTCTATTCATATCATGGAAGAAATAGTTAATTTTGACGATGAATTATATTATTATAACAATTATTATTCTTTCAAATAAAACAAAATGTTTTGTTTGCAGGATGGACCCTCCTTAGGTAACCAAGACCAGGGAAAATGTGGTTATACCAGAGGAAGGGGAAGATCATCCCCGAGATCATCAGGATCGTCATATAGATCCTTTTCATCTAGCCTCCCAATTATACAAAGAGGAGGGATGAACTTGGTGAATCTAAAAAGCTCTCAATAAGAGGCTTCTTATATACATCTAGAAGATATTCCAGAAAATAATCCACTATACGCGCAATTACAGACGTATCTATCCCAAAAGCACAACGATACCTTTGCATCCATAGCAAAAGATGAAGTTGATGATATCAAATCATATGAAAAAATATCCAAGAAAGAAATGATATTTCTTTTGGAAAATTCTGATATTCAGCGAAAAAAAGAACCCTGGAAGATATTCCAGCTATATCTGATTAACAGATTATATTTTTCATGTGAGTCATACAAGACTCGATCTTATTATGAGACAATTCTAATAAGCACTGGTAGTGCTCAGTTTTAGCATTTCTCAGGTTATAACACTAGTGAGAATATTTATAACTTCTCCAAAATAATAATCAAGCAGATTATATCTATTGAAGATTGGGGTATCTTCACAATGAAGGAAAGACAAATTAGCCTGAATAAAGTCTCTATGAGCTTTACATATTGGGACTATATTTGTGCTTTTGATAAAGTCCTCATCTATAATAATGAGAGACATAAGCACACATGGT